>OY747701.1:4552500-5152500 GCA_963556495.2 Valencia hispanica | reverse complement strand
GGTGGAGTAGTCATACCTGAGCCTGAAACATTAGTCTGTAAAAAGTTTTTCAAATGTGAAAAGTTTCTTTGTGATATGATGTATGTTAAGGAATTTCTCCAGTTTGTCATTCCTATTTAATCACAATTACGATAAAGTAAAGTGACATTGCATGCCACACACATAACCGAATGTTTGTTAACTTAGCTGCTGAACAAAATTCCAATAAGCAATTAGTCTAAAAAATGAAATATAATACAGAAAACACTAGACATGTCAAGCATATCAATTCAATTCAATTCAGTTTATTCATATAGAGGCAATTCACAACAGATGTCATCTCAAGGCACTTAACAAGAAGTCATTTCAATACATTTATATAAACATTCCAATCAGTTAAAAAGTTTCCTATTTAAGGAATCCCAGCAGATTGCGTCAGTCATATCAAGCATGTCAAGCTTATTTAAACACTTCGAAAGCATAAACACTCATTCAAAGTACCTGGAATAGGGAGATGTAAATAAACATAACCATATGTTCCTGCCTCCTCAGCACGAGCTGACTGATAAATCTTACACATCCAGAGAGGCGGAACTTAGGCAGAACAGCCAATCATCAGCCGCCGGTCACACTCAAAGCAAGTGTCATGTTTGAGAGGGAATGGAACAGATGCGAGGGGAAAGGAGGCAGCTGCATCGAGCACAGACACAGAGCAGTCAGAGAAACTGAGGAGCGACTGCTGTAGTGCGTTTGTGCAAAACTGCAGAAAAAGTGTGGGTGTTGAACCCCCTCACCGGGAAAAGTGTGGGTGTTAAAACACCCACATCCCCCACGGGTGCGACGCCCTTGGTTCCTGGTTTCTTCCGAGACTTACCTATGCTCTTCAGGTCATCCAGAGGAGGCTTCTATGCCTAATCATCTCTGAAAACCTGAAAGTTTACCCGATCTCAGGTTCCTCTTCCATGGTTGTCTCTGATCTGGAGTCCCAGCTTCCATCTGTCGGTCCACTCTCCAACAGGCTCCTTCTTGCAAAGGAAAGACCCCTCGGATCCATTGGCTCACACAGTCACTCACTTCCAGACCTAACCTCCCCTCCATGTCTACTACCTCCAAAGAGCCAACCATTAAACTGCTCCTTTTTGTCCGGATCAATTACTTCAATAATCACCTGCTTTCATTCTCCTGACACCAAGCTGGTTCCAGAAGCTGTTAAGCTTGTTCTCAACTTTATTCATTTTAAAATAAACTTCAGAATTTTACTCTGGTGTCTGATTCTGCATGTGGGTCAGAAAACTTTCCTAATCCATGACAGTTTCTGCTTACCTTTAGTTGTGCCAGTCATTTGCCAATCAATTCTTGTTCTTCTAGATCCGGGTCACGGCACCAAGATTTGTAACCTCAGTTCATTATCAGGAGTTAATGACAGGAGGATTATTAAAAGTTAACAAAATTGAATTAACACTAGAAATACTAGAGTTGTGCAGATCTGCCAAAAATTCCCTAAAATTACTGTGCCCGCACAGATTTGCGCAGGCCCTCAGCTCAATTTTTCTCCGGCTTTTGTTGCAAACACACTAAATGGCTGTAATTTCCTACCTCAGACTGACTAAAACCTGGGTCTCTGTTAGATAGTAACCTTCACAAATGCCTTCTATATCTAAACAAAATATCCTACACCCCAAATGACCTCCAGATACGAAAAACACACATTCACAAAACATATGGAAACAGAAGTCTGTTTTATTTATAAACAATACAGTGAAAATAGAAGGAAAAGTTATATTATTATGGAAATATAATTTAACAAGGATGAGAAAGGATTCCTTCTTAGTTCAAGAGCTTTAATTCGGCTTGTTGATCAACAAGGAGTTCAGCACATACAGCATGGCAGAAACTGACCTGCACCCACATCTTAACATCTTACTATATAGAAATGAATTAAACTAAGACTCCTCCTTTATAGACAGGTGTCTGTCTTCAGTAAGATAGAATAACCTTAACCTCGTTAGTAAGACACCACTCAGACGCTCTGGGTAAGGGAAACGATAATGGAGTGGTTCCCACGTCGGTTCCCATGTCCTCCAGTCAGCATGCAGACACATCTCACAAGTTTGTGACCCAAGACACAGAAAGTATCCTTGAGCTCTCACGTGTGGGTTCAACATAATACATATCTCAGTTAACACAGAGACTTAACCTTTAACTTGAAGAGACTTAACCTTTAACATGATCAATATATTTTTGCCACATCATTTCCCTCCTTTTATTACTCCTTCCAGTAATAACCTAACCTACACCTCTCCTAACAATAACAGTGAAATGCTAGTGCTAGGGGTGAGCAGGCAGGTACAATACAGTCAATTCAATCAGATGAAATCAGTCATTACATGTTTACAATATAATCAGCTCTTGAACTATACAAAATAATACACATCTCTTCAGATGACATTATTGGAGACCATGTGCACCAGGATGAAAAACCCCACCAGGGTCCATTTTACCAGCCGCCCCACCATTGTTTGTATTTACATGTTTCTCTCTGAGTGGGGAAACATCCTGGCAGCCCCTATGCCCCTTTTGGTGGCCAGTCCACATGACTCGTCATCTATCAGGATGCTCTAAGAATAAACAAGAGAAAGAAAAAAAATTATGTAGTATCAATCAGGTACACTATGGACACACCATCACACCATAACATACAGTACATATTGAAATGTGTACTCTTCCCTTATTGAGGTAGCGTACATAGTGTCCAACCCCTAAGTTATGATCACTCTCAATCTCAGCTTCCCTGTCCCTTAAGAGGGGTTAGAACATTGATTAGTAAAACACAAATTACTAATCAACTTAACAAAAAAGAATAAAACCTGATTATAGTTAAGTGAATCTTACTGATTGGTTTTCAAGGGAATCACAAAAGAATCACTTTTTAATTAGCAAACTTCATGCAGAGATTAATGTTAATGAACTCTCAACAAGATTAAAATGAATGATAGAAGATGAACGAGATGTAGTGGTTAATAATAAAAAGTAGAATTAAAATTAAAGAATTAAATGAAAATAGGAAATAAAACTCTTAGTTCCCTCTTACCTGAACCTGGGATGAGAGGTCATGGATTAGCCAAACTCACGTGGTGGAATTGCAAGATTTCAGTCACAGAAAAACATCAGAAAACCAAATTCACAACATGATTCATTGGTAATCACCACATGTCTGCAAAACAGATTACTCATAAAACTCCAGTTCGTCCTGCTCCATGTCAAATTCCTCTCCATCCCCTTCTCGCATTCTGGACTCTGCATCAGGCCACGGACCCTGTGAGCATCTGATGTGTAACTGCCCTTTCAATCACTCTAGTTATCAGTTCCCGGAGACAAGGAATGATGCACCATCCGCATAAGATCAAAACGGTTACTGCAGAAACAAGAGCTCCCACAACAGAGACTACTACATTCTTCCATCGTCCTATAAAAAAATCTAACCAACTTTCTAGAGTGGTATCTACCCCTGAATGGTCAGCCATTCTCTCCTTTAAGACCCTCAGGTCTTCTAATGCCTTAGTCACTGAACCATCAGAGGCTGTGTTGTTAGGTATGTACGTGCAACATCTTTCTTGAAAGAGGGAACACACCCCCTGCGCTCTGCGAGAATCATATCGAGAGCTATCCTATTCTGCCATGAGACGAGCGAGGTGGCGTTTAACTGTTCAGCTAAACCACTAAGAGCATCATGTGAGTAATTGATAAATCTCTTCTGATTGTAAAACAGGTAGTTAATCCAGTCAACATTTTTATTAATAGTAGGCCACAGAACAATTTATTCTAATCCTGCCAGAATCTGATTTCTTGCCTTAAATTCATCTGGAACTCCACGTGGCACACCTATAGCATCAATGTAAATGTGGTTATCAAAGCTGCCTGGAACAGGTGCCCCTCTCCTGGTCACATGATGTCGGGGAGTCCCCTGTTTCTCAAAAGGATCAATTGCAATAGAAATATCCAGAACCATCATCACATGAGCACACATCCCTGACCATCCTGTGGGGAGTTTAAATCTTAACTGTCCATCCCCACACACCCAAAAAACATCAGGAGCTGGCTGTTCCTGCTCCATTATCCACTTACGCAGGTTTAGGTTAGTCAAACAGGTCCAATAGTCTGAAGTACTATCATCCTGAAGCTTGTTAGATTTCCAACATTTAGAAAAAGATCCCCCTTATCATTACGGTGAAACACTTTAGAGCATTTCCCCTGAAGCTGACCCATCTCTACCTGTGGTCCTGACCTGGTAACATTAATACACACATAAGGTGCGCCTGGTGCTGGCTTTAAAAACTGGATTATTTCTGGAGCTTCAGTTGGTTTAGCCAGGCCGCACGGTTTTGCCCAGCCTCTATTTACATAGGTCTGCTGTCACGGCAAAAATACAGTGTGAGGAACACACGCTACAATTCCTACCCTCAAGTGAGAAATTAACTCTGGGAAGCTCCATGGACCCCTGCTGTGATACTTTGCTGCCTGGTGTCTCACAGAAACTAACACATTCATGTAGGTGCTCTTAAAATGGAATTTGTACATAAAACTGAGGAATAGCAGTTCCCATGCAAACAACACATGACTTACTGGTCACTGATCTGGCAGAGTAGTCTGCGAACTGGTACCACAGATTCTTTTGTACCCATCCTTGACGGAGGACGTTAGTTGTGATGGACTTTGGCTGAGCCGTGGCTGAGGTGTCCGCCTGTTTGCCCCACAGAGTCCAGAAAGCGCCCCCTAAAACATCACAGAACACAAACAGCTTTAAAATAATCATTTTTGCAACTCTAGAGCACCAGAGTAACATAGATTTTTCTCCTCTTCTATTTTCTTATCTCCTTCCTTCCTCAAAGTGATTGGATTGTTTCTAACCCACCGTCTTTTGTTCGCCACTTAAGCTGAGGTGGGTTTGTCCAGAATTGTGGTAGTCAGTTTCTTACAGTGGCTGGTATGCACCCAAGTAGCCCTTTCTGCAACCTTCACAGCCGTGTAGGTTACTAGCAGAACTTGGAATGGTCCTTGCCAGCGTTTAGACCTCCAGTGTTTACGCCTGAATTCTTTGATGAGAATCCAGTCTCCTAGCTGGATGGGATGTAGTGGTCCTGCTGCTGCCTTGGGAAGCGCGTCCTTCACCGCCTGGTGGACCTGTGAAAGTGTCTTAGAGAGGTTTTGACAGTAAGAAATCATCGCGTCGTCACACAGGCCTGTGGAGAAAAAAGGTTTAGTCGGAGCGTTCAGTCCCTATCGCAGGCGGCCTAGCAAACAGGATCTCAAAAGGGCTCAGATTATTTTTCGCACGTTTTCTCATTCTCATATACATCAAGACAATCGGTAGCGCTTTGGGCCAGGCAAGACCTGTTTCTTCACAACTTTTTGTCAATTTCAATTTGATGGACCCATTCTCCCTCTCGACTCCTCCCCCGGACTGTGGGTGGTAAGCACAGTGAGTGCTGATGTTGATCCCTAAAAATTCACCCACCTCTGAGATGACTTTGTTCACAAAGTGTGGACCGTTATCACTGCTGATCTTCTCGGGGATCCCGAATCGGGGGACCACCTCGGTCAATGATGCCTTGACCACAGCTCCACTGTTTGCGTGTTTTGCTGCAAAAACCTCAGTCCATTTTGAGAACATGCAGACTTTTATGAGGCAATATTTTTTACCTTCAGCAGGAGTCAGCTGTATGAAATACATCATCAGATGCTGAAACGGTCTGTCAGGGGGTGGATGGGCTGCCGGATGAGTGGTCACCGGCCGCCCTGGATTATTTGCAGCACACACCATGCACGAGCGACAAAACTTTTCTGCAAAAGAGGTGAATCCCCTTGTAAACCAGTGTGTAACAACCAGGTCAAACCTTTTGACACATGATCCAACCCATGGCTCAGTTTGGCAAAAAATGGAAAGAAATGTTTTGGAAGACATGGTTTGTGATCGGTGGAATACCACACCCCCTTTAATTTAATACCTCCTGCCTTCTTCCAGGCGGATGCCTCAAAGGTGGTCGTGAAGCTCTGAACAGCAGTCAGATTTCCCAGATCCGGGTCGCCCCCCTGCTGCTCCATGGCTACACAGGCAGTGTCCAGGGGCTACTGAGCTGCAGCCTTTGCTGCTGCATCAGCTCTCGCGTTTCCTAAAGAAATAGGGTCTCGGGATGAGGAGTGAGCTTCACACTTTATTAGTGGTATTCTAGACGGCAATACAATTGCATCCAGGAGAGCAGCAATCTGAGATGAATTCAAAATGGGCTTACCGTCTGATTTGAGAAATTTTCAGTGTTTCCACAAAGCTCCATAGTCGTGCACGACCCCAAACGCATACCTACTGTCGCAGTAGATGTTAACAGCCTTGTTTTCAGCAAGCACGCATGCCTCGGTCAACGCGGTCAGCTCGGCAGTTTGAGCTGAGTAATGTGATGGCAGCGGACCTGCAGAAAAAACAGAGTGGTCAGAACACACAGCATACCCCAGACGATTTTTCCCTGTAACATCTCTGGATGCTGATCCATCAACATACAGGACCATGTCAGGATTTTGAAGGGGTGTGTCAGTCAGGTCAGGTCTTGGTGTACATGTCATGTCTAATACTGCCTGGCAGTCATGCGGCTCACCGTCATCTTCTGTGGGAAACAAGCTGGCAGCATTAAGCATTACACCTCTTCACCGTTATGTTTTGTAACTCCAGTAAAACTGTCGTATACCGTAACCATCTAGCAGCTGACAGGTGTGAAGTTTTCTGTTCCAACAGTATGACTGAAACTGAGTGTGGTACTAATACCGTCAAAGGTGAGTACATGACAATGTCTCTCGATGCCAGGACAGCCTTTTCTGCAGCTGCAATAGCTCAAAGACAGCCTGGAAGACCAGCCACGACAGGGTCAAGTTTTGCTGAGAAATAGCCCACAGGCTGTTTCTTGCCTCCATGATCCTGAAGAAGAACAGAAACCATGAAACCCTTTTTCTCATCCACCATTTGAATAAATGGTTTTTTAACATCTGGCAATGCTAGTGCAGGAGGGTTCTGTAATGCACACTTCATGTCCTCAAATGCCTGCAATGCATCAGGACTCCAACAGATGCCTTTTCCATGAATCAGTGCAGACAATGGTGCCTCCAGCAGAGAATAGTTTGGAATGAAGTTGTACCTGGTCTTGAGCCGGAAAAGGGTGGGGTGCCTTCTCTGGGTCGGGGATGAGGTCCTTCCCCAAGTGGAGGAGTTTAAGTATCTGGGGGTCTTGTTCACAAATGAGGAAAAAAATGGAGCGAGAGATAGATCGATAGACGGATTGGTAGGGCATCTGCAGTTATGCGGGCACTGTACCGGTCTGTCGTGGTGAAGCTCTCAATTTCCCTGTCGATCTACGTTCCTACCCTCATCTATGGTCATGAACTCTGGGTGGTGACCGAAAGAACAAGATCCCGGATACAAGCGGCCGAAATGAATTTCCTCCGTAAAGTGTCTGGGCTTTCCCTTAGAGATAGGGTGAGAAGCTCAGTCATCTGGAGGGGGCTCAGAGTAGAGCCGCTGCTCCTCCACATCGAGAGGAGTCAGTTGAGGTGGCTCGGGCATCTGGTCAGGATGCCTCCTGGACGCCTCCCTAGTGAGGTGTTTCAGGCACGTCGTACCGGGAGGAGGCCCAGGGGAAGACCCAGGACACGCTGGAGGGACTATGTTTCTCGGCTGGCCTGGGAGCGCCTTGGGATTCCTCCCGAGGAGCTGGAACAAGTGGCTGGGGAGAGGGAAGTCTTGGTGTCCTTGCTTAAGCTGCTGCCCCCGCGACCCGACCCCGGATAAGCGGACGAAGATGGATGGATGGATGAAGTTCCTGCAATAAGAGGTCAGACCCAAAAATGACAACATTTGTTTTTTTGTGATGGGTTTAGGAATCTGCTGAACCGCTTTAACCCTTTTTGTGGACAAAGATTTTGACCCCTTTGAAATGACATGACCTAGGAAGGTAACCTCCTCTTTCACAAATTGCAGCTTCGACAAGCTCGCTTTGTGTCCAAAAGCATGCAAATGTTTCAACAGAACAACAGTGTCATCCTCACACTGCTGTTTTGATTCAGAACACAACAACAAATCATCCATGTACTGTACTAACACCGTACCGGGAGAGAGTGACAGCATCTCCAAACTCTCTTTTAGTGCCATGTTAAAGATGGTGGGTGATTCACAGAATCCCTGGCACACTCAGGTGAAGGTATACAGTCGACCTTTAAACTCAAAAGCAAACCAAAATTGACTGTCCTGATCAACAGGTACACTGAAAAAAGCATTACTGAAGTCCACAACGAAAAGATGAGATACTGACAATGGGACCAGAGATAAGATGGTATAAGGGTTCGGCGAAATCGGTGCCCTGGCCCTGACACAACAATTGACCCGGGTATAGTCTAACACGAATCGCCACTCTTCCCCTGTTTCTCTGACCTTTCGGACCGGGAAAAGTGGACTGCGAACCGGGGAATCAGCACATTCAACGACAACCCGGGATTTTAACAAGGATTCAAACACTGGTGTGATCCCACACACAGCTTCTGGTTTCAATGGATATTGACGCTGCACCGGACAGAAGGAAGATTTTGAAGTTATTTTCCCAGGTGCACATCCCTTAAATTAACCCCACATCATATGAATTTTTTGCCCAAAGATCTGATGGAACCTGTTGAAGGGGGATGGGCATTTCTGACTGGTTTGCTGCAGCTTCCTCATTGAGGAAAGACTGAATCAATCTTTCATCTGAGTCCTCAATTAAGTGGACTGTTCTGGTGGCGTGCACTGTGCACGGAAATAGACGCTTAAAAATCTGAGCTGTTTTAGAATAAAGAATTGAGGCGTCCTGCTGTGTTTGGATCCAATCTGTTACACACTGAGCTCTGTGTATTAATGATCCCAAATCTTTCCATTCTTTTCCAGCCAGCTTTGAGGGGGAAATGTGCGGAACATACTCATAAGATCTGTACAATGTTTTCTGCTCAGGTGTGAGGCACACAGCCAGCGCAGTGTGTCCCAGACCATCCAAGTCACAGACAGTTTTTCTGCTGAAACACGGAACCATGCTTTCTCATAGTCATCATCTGTACCTGTAGAAATGTGTGATGTGCAATGCAAATTCTCTTTCATAAAAACAGATAAAGGACTCACCAAATCCTTTGCAGATTTGAGGAGCGATTTTGAGAGGGTACCTGTTGGCAGTTTCCATTGATATGCATACTTCAGGTCGTGAGGGCTGTACTTAACTGCCGTCAGGACTGCGGTCTCTTGAACAGGTACAATTTGGATACCTTCTGATGAGGAGATGAGAGAAATATTAAGTTTGCACATCAGATCTCTTCCTAACAAGTTTACTGGACAATTTTAGAGAAACTAGAAAACTGTGTTTGAATGCAGGCCCTTCTTCCAAGTGGCAGCGAAGAGAAGACTGGAAAACAGCTCTTTCACCACCTGGCGAGATGCAGACAGAGAAAAAACATGGTTACCGCTCATTTTTGGCATTGTTTATAATGCATTATGTTTTATGAGGCTGTGCGTGGCCCCGGAATCGACCATAAAAACCAACAGCTGTCTCTGAGACATTCAGAGTTAGCATCGGCATAACTTTGTAAGCATCAGATGCAAATTGGGCATATGTACCCATTGGTTTCTAAATGAGTTATAGCATCTGTGAGCAGTGTGTGTGGGTTAGTGCACAAAGCATTTTCTTCATTGCAGTTTGTGTGTGTAGGACTTGAGTTTTCACTTCCCTGTTTTTGTGCGTCGGAGAATCCTCCCTCTTTTCCCCGTCTGAAAGTCTTCCCCTCCAGCCAATTGGCATGCTCTCTGCCTTTGCGTGAAGCATGAGGAGGAAATGGACATTCCTCTTTCCAATGTCCAAAACTGTGACAGCAGCGCCCCTCATCGTCTCCGCGGTTGTCCTCTCCCCTTGCCTTGAGCGTGACGTTTGCTTTTGCTCGTCATGGCAGCATACATGGTAACAGCAGCTTTATGCAGTTCAGTCTCATGCTTTGTTTTTAACTGTGATGCTCTTTTCCTCACCACTTCCTCTGCGTGTAAAGCGTGACGACGCAGATCTTCCAAAGTGATGCCCTGATTAACGCCCACATACCATTCAATCACCTCAGTCACCAGATCTGGGCGGAGTCCAGCGAGTATGCGATCTCCCAGCAGCTGTTCCCATACTGAGCCTTTGGTCTGCCCCGCTGTACTTCTCAAATGCCTGCTGAATGCGTTGAAGGAAGTCTTCAACCAACTCATCTGGGTTTTGCTTCACAGAATTCAAAAGGGTTAAATTAGGCAATACCGGAAACTCTGTCTCGATAGCTTTACAAAGTTTCAATACCGGCAGGTAATACGGGCCATTCAGTACGTCGTCTGTCTCATCTGTTGGTACTATTTTCAAACGAAGCTCTGGAGCTGGGAGGCTCTGTAAAATCTTGCCAACATCAGCAGCTTTAAGTCTCTTAGAAACTACTCGCCTGATTTCGGAGCCGGTCGGACGGTAGGCTCTCCAGACATCCTCTAGCTCCTTGGCAAACTGCACCCCGTTTCCGGTCACGTTGGGGAGCTGGGTCATCGCCTCCTCAATATCCTTGTCCGACCAAGCTCTGAAAACAAGCATAGGGCCATCTGGGCCCCCCACCTCGACCATTGGAGCAAACATAATACATTCTGTACCTTCATCAGCTGGCATCTCCGGCAATGCTTGCATGGGGGCGGAATCTGCAGATGGTTCCTGCTTTCGTTCGGCCTCCTTCTTTTTCACATTGGACCGTGTGCCTTTCGATGGCGGGGTGGGAGGCTGAGCAAACCTCTGGTGTGAGGTTCCGCAGTCTGGCTGTGTTGCGATTTGTTGTCCGGGCTGCCGCTCATCTTTGAGCCACGCCTCTGGTGGCGGGGGATAGGCTGCGTCTTGGTCGGCTTCCTCTGGTCTTATCCTTTGATAACTCTGCGGAGGATAGGCTGCTTCTCGGTCGGCTTCATCTTGTCTTATCCTTTGATAACCCTGCGGAGGATAGGCTGCCTCTCGCTCGGCCTCTTCTCGTCTTATCCTCTGATGACTCCGCAGAGGGGCGGAATCCAGGTCCAGATCGGGTTTTGACATGGCCAATGCTTGCATGTCTCTGTGAACAGGAGCATATGGGGAGGAAGGTGAAAAGCCACTGTCCTTCTAAGGTGGACAAGATGCCTGTAATTCTGTCTGTGGTTGCATTTGTATCATTTAATTTTTAATTATTTTAATTTTCCGTGGAGACTGGGCAGCTCTAAGTGAACCGTTATCTTTTCTGCCCGCAACATCATCGCTCAGATCTCTCCCCCCTCCCATATGTGACACACAGGACCTGCGTTCTCTGCGGATTGCCTCTTTTAACCAAATCTGACAGCATCGTTCGTGTAACTTATACTGTTCAATGTTTCCGGAGCAGAGGAAGGTACCGCTTTCAAACCGTTCCTTCTGCTCAATTAATTTTCTCCAATTCTCTCACACCTAAACTTCCCCCAGGAGGAAATCCCCATTCCTTTATCCAGTAATTTACAGTTTCCAAACATTCAGATCCACATTTTTGTTTCATCTGTCGACAAATTGAACTGTCTGGTGGTAAAATCTTACTAGAAACAGACCCCATTGTCTGGCCGAACGTTCAGCTAATAAAAAAAGATGTCTCTTCTTTATCACGTTCCAGTTTCCTTAGTGAAACAAAGGTGTAAAAAAACACTTGTTGGAAACATAATCAATTACTTTAATTAATTAACTATTTGTCCAACTGCCGTGCTCCCTGGTAAAAACCCGGAGCAAAAACCGTTACTTTCTTTAACACTGATTAAATAATTAACCATACAATTATATATATTATATTAATTAATCAATCAATCAACCGCGTGTAAGTAAATAAACACGAAACCGCTGGCAAATATTTTACCACCTGAGAGTGCAACTGGATTTAATGACGGAATCAATCTCACCGGATTTTGCCCTCTAGCATGGATTCTTGTGTCCCAGGTGGCGGTCAGTCTGGCCAGAGGGTCCAAGTCCTCCCTCTCCAAAAAAGAACTGCGGACGTACGGAGGCTGAGAAGCTGGTCCCCTCAGGTTGGCCTTTTACAGCTTGGTCTCCTCTTGTCAGTCCTTCCGCTCGCTGGGATCCACGTTGGCGCTAAAATATTATGGAAATATTATTTAACAAGGATGAGAAAGGATTCCTTCTTAGTTCAAGAGCTATAATTCGGCTTGTTGATCAACAAGGAGTTCAGTACATACAGCATGGCAGTAACTGACCTGCACCCACATCTTAACATCTTACCAGGCCCGGCCCTAACCAATTTGGTGCCCTAGGCAAGATTTTAAGTGGCGCCCCCTTGCATCGCAGTACAGTATTTGGACTGCTAGTGTACATATACTCACAAGAATTGTTTTAGACATTGTTTTATTTAAATAAAACAATTGCACATTCAAAGCCAGTCAGCTGGGTCTATTGGAGCAACAGAAGGTCCGCTTGATGCTGCTGCATCACTGCTGGTTTGTGCTGCTGAGATGGAGGCGACAGAGGGACAGAAGAGGAGTATGTGACACCAGTCTAATAATAAACACATGATTTAAAAAATACAATAAAATTAAATTTAAATGAGAAACCTAGAGATAAATATATTATGTAGACCATAGTGTATAATATACAATGTATTTTTTCAGATACAAATGATATTAGTAATTCATATTAATTAAATTAATTAAATGTTATTATCATTACAATGAAATTCTAATTAAGAGAATGCAAAAGAATCAGTAAACTGCAGTATAATATTGCCTGTGGGAATGCTAAGTTATGCTCTAACATTAATGATGTGCACTTTAACACAGGTGTAAAGTTTAACATGATAAACACACTTTATAGACAACATGAGCTGTAACACGGTTAACAGCTGGCGTTACAACTATGGAATGATTATTAATGGTATTTTGCTTGATTATTACAAGTTGGGAAAACGTGAGATAATGATGCCAATGAAATTAACATTAATGCACCTGCTGATTAGATCTAATATTTACACATTTGTCCGAGGAAGGTACTCATATTACTATTTTCCATAATAATAGCCCTAGGCTTATCTGTTAGATCCATTGACTTTTAATATTTCGGTTAGAACTAGCAGATAGCTGGCTATTTGTAGATTAGCTAACCATGTATGTATCGTTCTGTAACATCAAAATAATATCATTAACATCATCTTTACTACAACATTACCTTTGTCTTTGGTGCACTTTCCTCCTCTTCTTTTCTTTTTTTCCTACCCTTGGCACCAGATAATTTGGGACTCTTTGAGATATTAACTTTTTTTTGACGCAATAAAAAACCTGAATGGCGGGTAAAAGAAGTCTGATTGGTGGAGGTGGTTTCCCATCCTGCTTTGCAGCGCCTCATGTTTTGTTCTGCACCGTGAGCTAAGTGTATGTGTGATCCCTTCAAGTACCCCGTGGTTGCATTATAGTTGGAGCGTTTAAACGAAGGTTAATGTCATGTAAAGGCCATTATTGTTCCACTCATTGCACCGTCAACGAAGTATAATAAAAGTGGGAAGTTACTTACGTGGCTCTGGCGCCCCCAAGGTATATGGCGCCCTTAGCATTTGCCTATACAGCCTATGCCACGGGCTGGCCTTGCATCTTACTATATAGAAATGAATAAAACTAAGACTCCTCCTTCATAGACAGGTGTCTGTCTTCAGTAAGATAGAATAACCTTAACCTCGTTAGTAAGACACCACTCAGACGCTCTGGGTAAGGGAAAAGATAATGGAGTGGTTCCCACGTCGGTTCCCATGTCCTCCAGTCAGCATGCAGACACATCTCACAAGTTCGTGACCCAAGACACAGAAAGTATCCTTTAGCTCTCACATGTGGGTTCAACATAATACATATCTCAGTTAACACAGAGACTTAACCTTTAACATGATCAATATATTTTTTGCCACATCAATATTCTCTGTTTCTTTTGTTTATACACAGTAGCAAATAGCTTGTTTTTGCTTTTGCTGACAGTTTCGGCCTGCACTGTTGCCTTCTTCAGAGCTTCCACAGGAGTTAATGTGGCTTCAATTTCCGCTGTTTAAGTGCGGGCAGCAACATCCTCTGCTGCCCGCATTTTTTGAGCACTGCGTCCCATGTGTGGTCCAGAATGTAGACTCCTTCGTCTCTATTGAGGGTGAGGGGTGTACTTCTTCTAATTTCTATTACTTCTTTGATCCATCTTTTAAATCCTTCTTGTTCCGTCAATATGATTGTTGATTTATGATATGATGATTTTCTCTCTTACAATGATCCGTTATAGCTGATTTTAAGAATATAGTATGGAACACAGAATGAACCTACCAAAGAAAGAAAAGTTGTTAATAGAATCAAAGCATGTAAGCACATCAGTCTCCAATGTGTTTGTACATAAATCTCATAAACTGAGGGAAGTTATGGTCCATGCCTTGCATAGTCTTTTCTTGTTCATTTAAAAAAAGCAGAAATTTTAACTAACTTAGTTACAAAATCTTTCTGTCTTTTAGATCAGTAGTTACTCTCCCACAGTGTGTGTCTGTATTTTTCAAAATCAGTTTTTGCAACGTGTGCAGACACATTGACCATTGTCCATGCTTTTGGAGCAGGTAAACTTGTGACACTTTACACAAGTAAACCTGCTGTGATTTCTGTTGCAGCTCCCTTGTGCCTGGCACTGAGTTGTCTGTACAGTTCCTGGCAAATCAGCAGCAAGTGCTAAAGCAGCACTCCTCTCAGTCTCTGTTACCTTTTGCTGCAGGAATCAACAACAGAGTTCCTTGGCTAGAAGACTCAAAAACAGTTTTCTTGTGCCTTTCCTCCCTGTGCCTGCCTTATGCAGAACGTAGGCATTCACTGCTGCCAGGTCCAGCATGTTGTAAAATACAGCTACTGGCCACTTGTGTGTTGCTGCTCATACCGAAAACATGCTGTAAAACCACAGTGTAACTGTAACTGGCTGTCTGATTGCGTCCTTCACACAAGAGGATGATTATTGGTTTACAATATTTTAAGTGGGAATGTGTAATTATTTGAAGCACCAGCCCCCCCTCAACCCTGCATAGGATGGATGGGTACAGATGATGGATGGATGGATGGATAATTATTTGGGGGAGGTGCTGTGGTTTAGATTCAGCTTCCCCTTTGTTGGTGCTCTGCATTTGGCCCCAGCGTCTGGAACGCCTTTGATCCAATGGCTCAATACAAATATTCCCTGTAAAGGAATATATTAGTCCCACCCTGTTGCTTGGAAGATTACTGATCCTACTCTTCATTTTCATCTTCCTTATTTGGAGTTGTTTTGGTTACCTTTACCCTCATTGTTAAATTCTGAAGGTCAGAGCTGACGCTGTGTTCTTTCATAGATGATGAAAGCTACAACTATCACTGCTTACACAGAGGCTGCTCCTTTTTAAAAAAAATATGCAAATATACCCCTAACCCTGTGAACATAATTATTTACGTCACAATTCAAGCTTTAACTGTTGATTTAAATTTAACGCTAACATTAACAATATCAGAATATCAAAATACCTGGTATAACATGTTTTAAAGGTCTCATTAATTTTTTTTTCAATAAATTTGCTGTGGTCTCTAGTGTAAATGAATGCCTTGTGAGTTGTTTTCTTTGGAAAAAATGCTCTAGCACTCCTGTTTTACGGTTTGAAGGAGGATTGGGTTGGCAGAAAACGGCAGAATTACGAGTCTACTAATTAATAATCAACATATGCAAACGTCTCACCTCTGATTGGCATACAGCAATGCAAGTCTTTTGCTACCTAGCTTAACTTTGTCATGATGCGGTTTAAAGAGGATCCAAATGCAGAACTTAAATGAACTTACAAATAATAACGAGGTAACCAGGGAACATGGAGACCAGGGAACGCGGATAGACAGACCAGGAACCAGGAAGGGAGGAATGACAACGAACCAGCGAGTAGTGACTGAGAGAGGACTGAATTTATACTGAGGAGGAGAGTGAAGAGTGAAGCAGAGAAGGAGCAGGACTAATTAAGGGAAGCGGTTGCAGCTGAGGGGGAGTGAGCAGGTGGAAGTGATTAGCAGCTGGGATGGAAGGTAGAATGGCAAGGAGACAGAAGACTCTAAAGAAACTAAAAAGGATTCTTAAGACACTATCTAAGGAGAACTCTAAGGGAAACGTAAGGACACACTGGAGGACAGAAGGAGGAATTAAATAAAGAGATAAAGGAAACACAAATGGGAAGGTGGACATAGACCAAGGTGAAAAACATCTACAGAACCCAGGGAGTGCCAGAATACAAAAATATAATTACACTGAATAAGGAAAATTACTAACTTAAGACACAAACAGGAGGAGCAAAACAAGAGGGCACCTTGGGGTAAAAAGGGGAAGAAAACCAAGTGGAAGGAAAAACTCAAACTTGCCACACAAAAATCCAAAGACCATGACAGGACACCCCCGGCGGAATCAGGAGCCCGAGGCGTGTCCTCCCGGACACCCCTGGCAGAAACAGGAACCCGAGGCGTGTCCTCCCGGACACCCCCGGCGGAAACAGGAACCCGAGGCGTGTCCTTCCAGACACCCCCGGCGGAATCAGGAGCCAGAGGCGTGTTCTTCTGGACATCCTCAGTGGAGTCAGGAACCAGAGGCGTGTTCTCTGGAACACCCCCTGTGGAGTCAGGAACCAGAGGCGCGTTCTCTGGAACACCCCCTGTGGAGTCAGGAACCAGAGGCGTGTTCTCTGGAACACGCCCTGTGGAGTCGGAAGTCAGAGACGTGTTCTCCAAAACACCCTCTGCGGAGTCAAGAGCCAGAGGCGTGTCTTCCGGAACACCCCCTGTGGGAACAGGAGTAGGGGCGTATGGCGTTTCCTCCAAATGGAGGCGCCGTATGCCTCAAACAAAGTTTCCATCATCCCAGAGTCATTCTGAAATTCTTGAAATAATATTGCAAACTCCTCCTCAGTGATGGTATATAATAAAGGTGGAAAATCTGGAGGAGGAGTGGAAGACGAGGCTGGCTGGGAGCCGGGACCGGAGACTGGTCGCGCCGGCTTTGCGTAGGGAGCGGACCCCGGAAGGGCAAGTGCAGGCGGGTAGCTTCTGCCACCGGCGGCCCGCAGCTACGGGGAACCAAGACTGGAGCTTGTAGGGGTGGGTGGCCTTTGGTTTGGTCGTATGGGATATTGTTGCTGATGTGGGGGCTGGGGGCACCTGGGGGAGGTCCTTGGAGATGGGATTGCTAGGTGGATCGAGTGCTGGGGGTAGGGCTTTGGTGGCCATGGGTGGTGACTCCTGGTGGCTGCATGCAATGGCTCCGGGGGGTTGCACTGGCGGACATGGGTTACTGGCCTGGTAGCTGTGCTGCTCTTCGGTGGGTCTGGGGTAGGCTTGGGTGCTCAGGGCTCTGGGGTGCTGTGCCCCCTGGCTGTGATCCTGGCTGGGGGTCAGCCGGTGTAGATGTCTCAATTGCCGGCGCCTGTGCATAGGGGTCGGCCAGTGGCCGACATGTGCTGCCGTTTTTCCCCCCTCTCTGAGCTGGTTCTCATTGTCGATTTCTGGATGGCGTCCCGCCTTGTTTGTGTATTGGGGTGTCGGGCTGGTTGCTGCGGTGGGTGGCAATTCTGGGCCTGATCAGTTTTTGGGCACTGCACTTGGCTCCTGGGTCTTGCTCTTTGCGCTGCGGAGTATTTTGGTTAGGTGTGTAACCGGGCTCGGTCGGGTTTGCCAGTGGACTGACTGTTTACTGGGGGTGCAGGGCAGGTGGGTGGGGGGGGGGGGGGGGGGGGGGGGGGATTGGTCGCTTGCTGGACCATTGGATAGCAGTTGCCATATTGCTGGGAATAGTGGGCACTGGATCTCTGCGTGTCGGCGGGCCGGGGCATCGGTTTGTTCCTGGTCTAGGTGAGTATATCGCCAGGGTTTTGGGCCGGTGTGTACCCTGGGTTCTTGCCTGAGCACTGTGGGCTTCAATGCATGGGTGGTGCTGGGGGCCTCTTTTATTGGTGGGGAGGCTGTTACTATCTAGTTGCAAGTGCTCTCCCCCTAGGGGATGCACTTGGACGGAGGGCTGCAGGGGGATGGGGGCAGAACTTCCGATCTACTATCATTGCACAAAAGACATTAGATACCTAGGTTGCAAGGTGTCTAATGTCTTTTGTGCTTTTATAGTAGACCGAATGTCAGGGTCCGGTGTCCCTTCTTGGTCTTCCTGTCCTGTGCTTCGTGCTTGGTCAGTTCATTGGTGGGTTTGGCTGACCTTGGTTGCATGCTTTGTCCTCTGCAGTGTCCGCGAGTGAGATTCAGGAGCTGGTTGAGTTCGTTGTCCGGGTGCTGGCTGGTGTCGGCCTTGAGATGCCGTCCATCCACTAGGGCTATTGGCATGGGGAGGGGGGCCATTAGGATGTCGGCTGTGGAGATTGGCCTGGGTTGGCAGCGCCCCCCCCTCCGGGCCCCTGCATTGTAGCTCTTGTATGTTCCCCCAGGGGTCTCCTCTGCTCCTCTCTTGGGGCTCTCTCATTGATCCGCCTGGGGCTCCTGTGCTCTGAGGGTCCTTTGGGTTTCTATGGCTGCAATCTCCTTCGTGCCTGCATAGATTCCTGGAAGGCTGATCGATGGCTGCTCACACCAGCTATCGAACACTCTTATGGAGAAACCTTATATGCACCAGCATGGTAACACACACACATAGATGTGGGGTCTCTGGTGTTTACAGACATATTCTTGGGCTGAGGTTATCAATTGATTAATCGGTACCATGAGTTTTTCTGTGACGTTGTTGTTGTATTTTTATATCCATTCTTGTGTGATGTGGTTGTGTAGTTCTTAGTTCACGGTGTTAGGTTTGTTTTGTCAATGTTCCTTTTTCGTGTTTTGTTTTATTTTGTCCCCTCTCTCTGCCATCCTGTGGGTATGGAGGCAGACTTCAATGTTTTCCTGTGTTTTCTTTGTTCCCCTTCCTCTCTTGTATTTTCAACTCACCCTCTCTCATGACTTTTTGTTTCCTACCTCTCTTCTTCATCTTCTTTCTTTCTTCCCCTTAATTTTCTGTCTCCGTGTCCATAACATCAGGAAATAAAAACCCCAGCAGTTCATGATAAATATTTTTCACACATATATCAAGTGGAGTACTATAGCAAAAGCTGTAATGCTCCTCTTGTGAAAGTAAATCTGTTGGGCTTCTACTTGGTACTCAGACACCAATTCTGAGCTCCACACTGCCAACCAGGACACGTAAAAAAAAAAAAAAAATGAAGAGCCAAAATCATTAAAAACTGTTTACTTTTTATTTATATCAAAACATTTTCGCAAAAATGTCTGGACAATATCCAACAGTGCTCAGATAATGGAAAACACATTCAGTACAAGATTATCCATAGAGATGACTTCTTTAATGAGAAACTACATTTAATTTATACAAAATTTAATTTATTTAAATTTAGACAAAAGACTCCTAATGACGAAAAACAGACTCAGTGCACGTGGGTTTTTGGGCCCCCCCTCTAGAGTCAGGCCTGGAGGTGGGACACATTGTCAAGCAGCTAGTGGCTGGGCTTTGACCCATGGGGCTTAGCCTGAAAAGGGAATATTGGCCCCCTTTTCACCACCTGTGGGAGGGGCCACAGGGGTTGGGTGCCATGTGAGAAGACGGGGACCTTGGCGGTCCGATCCTTAGCTACAGAGGCTGGTTCTTGGGATGTGGAATGTCACCTCTCTGTTAGGGAAGGAGCCAGAGCGGGTTCTTTGGCTAAGAAACCATGAGGATGAGCGGGCTCTTTGGCCAAGAAGCCGTGATGATGGGCGTGGTCTGGGGTCTGGAATCACAAATGAGGGGTTATTTTATAGAGTGTCCTTCATAGCACATGTCATCTCAAGGCACTTTACAAGACAAGGAAATTCAATTCAATCATACATACATTCAAATTAATCCTTCAGTTCATTATTCCAATTAGTTAAAAAAATTTTGATATAAAGAAACCCAGCAGACTTCATTAAGTCATTTCCTTGCAGCATTCACCCCTAATCGACGAACATGTAGGGACAGTAGGCAGTCATGCATTGTGTCGTTGACTCCACAGTAATCCCTTATACTGAGCAAGCATGTAGCAACAGGGGAGAGGAAAATTGCCCTCTAACAGGAAGAAACTTCCAGCAGAACCTGGCTCAGTACGAGCGGTCATCTGCCATAACCGACTGGGGGTTCAAGAAGAAAGGGCAGAGACAAAAATAGAACAAAAGAACTGCAAGAGTACTTTTATGTTGAATAAAATAAAATGTGGGTAACAGGAAATGAAGAATGTTCAGTTACTTGGAACATCACCTCTGCTGATGCCCCACTCCAACCAGGCATCACAGCAGAACAGAGTGCCAGACCCGTGAACTTCGAGGTAATTGTACTCCTCAACCACCTCCACCTTTTCACCCATCATGGAAACAGTGTTTCATTTATCCCTGTTTCTTCAGTATTTCTGCAGATCACAGGTCTCCGATTTGTACTGGAAGTCTGAGGTGTACAGAGTGAAAAGGAATGGTGAGAGTATGGTCCCCTGTGGTGCTCCTGTGCTGCTGACCACCTGTTTTGACACACAATCCTTGAGTCTCACAAACTGTGGTCTGTTTGTCAGGTAGTCGTTGATCCAGTGCTCCACCTGTGTCTTCAGGAGTTTCTGACAAAGCAAATCAGGCTGAATTGTGTTAAATGCACTGAAGAAGTCAAAGAACATGATCCTGGATGATGGCATCGCCAACTCCAACTCCATGGCAATAAGCAAACTGCAGCTGGTCCTGATATGTTCTTGTTTGCTTATTCATGTGGCCAACAGGAGTCTCTCCAGGACCTTCATGTTGTGGGATGTCAGGGCAAAAGGTCTATAGTCATTGATGACTGATGGGTGAGTTGTCTTTGTTACTGGAACAAGGCATGATGTCTTCCACAACACTGGGACCTTCTCCTGGGTCAGGCTAAGGTTGAAGAGGTGCTGCAGAATCCCACAGAGCTGCTCTGCAGATGACTTCAGGACTCTGGTATCGTGTTTTATTAGTGCCAAAGTCTGCGCGCATAAAAACCATAATCGGCGAGCATAAAGACCACTCTCAACGCGCTCGCCGTCAATCTCTGCATGCTCGCAGTCTCTGTACACGCGCTCGCGAACTCTTTCTGCACGCTTGCGGTCACTGTCTGCGCGCGCGCCGTCACTGTTTGTGCGCTAGCTGTTTCTCCCTGTGCCTTCTGCTCGCTTGCCCTTGCTAAGTTTTGGCACTTTGGGGGTGGGCATTGAATAGACGGACCCCCAACCCTCCTCCTTTTTGATTGGCCACTACTGTCTCCAGGTCAGACCCAATCCGAGGCAGAGTAGGGCGGGTCATCATTGTGGTTGGCGGCAAAATTTAATAGCAGATCGAAATGTCAGATAAAAAAGAGGTAGGTTGTGGAACAGACTGATATATAAATTTTAATGTATTGAACAGCTCGGTAGCTGTTACGGTAAATGATATGTATTGGGACAGCAATTTTTCGTGGCAACTTTAAACATAGCAACTGCTGTTATAGCCTAGCATTGCATATCTGTCTGTTCCTCAACTTACCTCTTTTTTTCTCTGACATCTCGATCCACAATGATGACCCGCCCTACTCTGCCTCGGATTGGCTCTGACCTGGAGACAGTAGTGGCCAATCAGAAAGGAGGGGGGTTTCGGGGTCGTCTATTCAATGCCAAAACTCATCAAAGGCGAGCGCCTATAGAGAGACCGCGAGCGCATATAGAGAGACAGCGAGCGCGCAGAGAGTGTCGGCGAGCAGACTGTGGTCTTTAAACCCGCTGATTATGGTTTTAACGCGCTCAGATATTGGCACTAAATTGACGCAATACTCTGGGGCTGACACCATCTGGACCTGCAGCCTTGTTCTGGTTCAGTTTCTCCACCTGCCTCTTCACCTGACTTTTAGAGACAGACAAGTGGGAGGGGGAGGTAATGGGGGTAGCAGCATCTCATGACTTGGTTGCAGACAAACTAGTGAAATCATAAAAATATATATATATATATATATACAACCAGAAAAGCTTTGTATGCATATATATATATATATATATATATATATGCATACAAAGCTTTTCTTGTACAAGACTGTAATTATTAACCAAAATGTAACTCATCTCTGCTCCTAGGTATGAGAGTTGTACACCAACAAGCGGTCCGTAACATGGAGGCTTTACACTCTGATACAGTGGTAGAAAAAGACTACAGTTATTTATCAGACCTACAGAGTGCCTTCCTGCGTCAAATATGTGCTGCTTGAAGAGGGATGGTGCAGAGCAGATCCTCAAGACCAGAGGATTCAAGAAGAAGGGAGGTTCAATCAGGTCTGCCAGCCCCAACAACACAAGACCTGTTTTAAAAGACAATCAGATATGTTGTTACGATTTGTTTTACAGCACTAACCCCACCACCCACAGACTAGGTTCTGCACTATTGCAGCATGTTCCCAATCTTCCACCCATCACTGACAAAATAATCAACTATGACCAAATGGTTTCCTCAAAAATGTACATAATTATGTCATAGTTATTGTGATTGTTTGATTTCATAATTGTTTTTATTATGTTACCCAAAAGATCTTAAGTAAAAACGTTTTGAAACATTTTGTTGTTGTAATTTTTTTTCAGAAGGAAAAGGGATAGTAAAATAAATCGTTAATGCAGAGGGACACAATCAGACAGTAATTAGTACTGAACAGATGTTTATTGCCTATGCAATATTGTTCAACATTGTTTGCCCACAGCATTTCCTTTGCACATCTGTGGGCATCTCCCAGCAGTTTGTGCAGCGACACCAGGTGGGTTGACCTACAGCTGGTAGGTCTGATGGAGGGCCAATCTCTGCATATATAGCAGGTCGAATTTTAGACTGGGGTTATAGATCAAGCTGAGCTCCAGCAAATGACTCTGTTGTAAATTTAGCAGCTGAATCCTGGCCTGTAAAACAACAGAAACACTAAAGTACAGCTCTACTGTACTTGAACTATCATGTGTATACTAACGTGTACCGGTCCTTTTAACTCAGTAATACGTCTCACACACAAAAGCTCATAATGCTCCTGAATAAATTTAACCAAGTTTAATTAAGGCTCAGCGAGTAGCCGGTACATTGGCAGGGTTGGACCTTAGTTTTACACAAAATATTGTGGACAAGAAAAAGGTAAAAACACATAGGAACAGCAATTTATATATCCTACTTCTGGGCTCCTCCTATCACATGAGGAAGGAGCTCATCCTATTGTGTTATCTGTAAATTCAATGTGTAGCCAGATGCCTTTAACTGATAGAAAGTGTTCCATTTTGTATGTGAATTATACTTAAGTGTGCATGCACCTTCAGTTCACGAACCTTCTGCTTAAACAAGACATTAAAAGACAACAAAAGTTAATGGATTCCCGTTTTTCTGTCACCTAAGTAGTTAATCTGCTTCCTGTTGTGTGCAACATAAGAAGTTCTGTAGTAAGCAAAGTTAATTCTTTTCCTGTTTTCTGCCCAGTGAGACAGATGCTCTCTGTTTTATTCTAACAATATAGTCCATGTCAAGTCAACATACAAGCCATAGACTACTCTATTCAGAAATATATAATACATAAACAAGATATATTTCAAAAATAATGAAATAATACATACCTTCTCATCAGTAATCATCTTGGCTTGGAGCTCTTCAACTCTTTGGATGACTCTTTGGATGACTGATATCTATGTGTCCTTCCTCTTCCTCTTCAGCCTCTCGGCGCTCCTCTGACCATTCATTGGGGTTGTCTTCTGGATGTGGATTGATTGAAAGTATATTCAAAATCAGAGCCAGAAAGGCTCTCGTCATGAAAGCCCTAAATATAAAGATATAGATATAGATGTGTATATATAATTGATATTGTTGAGAAGATTTTCACGATATGCATAAGGTTGTTTTTTTTCTGTCAACACAAGAATGTTGAACTGTCAGCAAGAGGGTGTGACCTCGACTTCAGGTCAAGGGGTGAAACAACACAATTCATGCTTAGTGTGGCAATATTTCTTGTTAGGTATAGATGGAGATAGAAGAACTGGTTTAGATCGGTTTTAAGGGGAAACACCAAAGATTATAAGATACACCATGTGAGTCATTCCTGTTGAGGAAATTACTTATCTGTTTGTGGTTATTGATGGTTTAAAATATATTATTCTACATAAAGGTTGACATGGTTAGTCAGAATTTAAGGCTCACTGATGGAACAGTGTGACTTGATTAACTCCATAGTGTGTCCACAGGAATGTAACAACTCAGGGAGTGATCCATACTGTGATCAAAGACCTCTATTTGATCCACTCAGGGAGTGGATCAATACTGTGATTAAATCAGCAGAAGGTGATGACTTACATTTTTTATTATGCCTTAAAAAGAGGTTAATGTATGTGTGTGCTGTGTTCTTTATAAATGACCTTTTTAAATGTCTATGTAGGGTGGTGACCCTAAAGGAATTTTTCCCTCAGAACAGGGCTGCATTGGTCAGAGGACACTCCCAGATAGCTGATAGTGACCAGTTAGCTGATAGATACCCTAACCCTATATGGGGCATATGGGGGGAGGATGAGCTGCTGCTGAGATCTCGCGAGAGCTGTGCGTAAGCAATATGGCGGTAAACTGGTAAAACAAACAAACTCGGGTACAAACAAACCATAACATTTGAGCCAAATATAGCAAACGTTTAATAATAATAACCATTATTTTGTATTTCTCCATAAACAAACTGGACGAGGAAACCTTGCACAGCCTGGAAAGCTACTTGGACGAGTGCTTTGACAACATTGTTATGGGCAAGCCACAGAAATCCACCTCTGCTGTGCCGACAAGCACACCATCACAAAAACGCACTCGTTCTGAGGCCAGCACCTCCACCATCTCTCCAGAGAAAAGCTACAGCGATGTCCTGGACTCAATAGATAAGAAGCTAAGCAGCCTAGACGCCCGTCTGGCCCTGGTTGAGGTTCTACACAAAGAATTTCAAGCTCTAAGGGAATCCCTGGAGTTCAGCCAACAACAGGTAGCATCGCTCGCTGCAGAAAACCAAACGCTTAGGGAGAGTGTAAAGAAACTCACCGAGGGGATGACGCAGCTGTCCGGAGAAAGGAAGAGGATGAAAGAAACTATCTTGGATATACAGGCCAGGGGAATGCGGGACAATCTTGTTTTTTCCGGGATCCCAGAACAGGCTGAGGACGACGCTGAATCCACCGTCCGAGATTTTCTCCAACATCAGTTAAAGCTCCCAAGCGACACGGTAAAGAACATCACTTTTCACCGCGTCCACCGGCTCGGAGGTAAGAAGCCCAACAACAGCCGGCCGCGACCTATTGTTGCTAAATTCGAGCATTAAAAGCAAAAAGAGCAGGTCAGAGGCCAGGGCAGAGAGCTGCGGGGAACGAATTACAGCGTTAACGATCAACATCCGAAGGAAATCCTGGACAGAAGGCGCGTTTTGTTCCCAATCAGGAAGAAATATATCAGTGAAGGCACCAGAGCTACAGTAGCGGTAGATAAATTGTATGTTAATGGGCAGCTGTTCAGGGACCCCCAGCTTACTCCTTGGCTTTATTAGTCATGTAACACTGGTCAGATAAGAGTTGTTTTATCAGTCAACTATAATCTAATGTTAGCACAGCTCTGTAAAGTTGTTTACATCACTCAATGTGGGCGGGGCCAGGGCTAAGCACTGGCATACTGGCTCTTTTTTCTTTTCTCATCTTCACATGTCTATCACCAAATGTCTTTGTCACTCCTTTTTTCTTCTTTTATCACTCACACACACGCACATAATTTTTTCATAACTATTTCTTTCTCTCTCACCCTCACCCTTCACAACTTTCTTCTATTTCTCTCTTTCTTATATCTCGGCTTTTGGATTTTCAATCAGGCAACCCCAAGCACAAACTAATAATACACCTGTGTTTATCAGTTTCTATGGTGATATGGACTTTACAACTTTTATCTCAAAACTATGACTACTCTAAGGTTTGTCACGTGGAATATTCATGGAGCTGGCACCAGAGAGAAAAGAGTTAAGATTCTTAACCAGCTTAAAAGATTGAAGGCAGATGTCGTCTTATTACAAGACACCCATAAATCTACCTCAGCTGCAGATGATCTTAAATCCCCTGAGTTTCCTAATGTGTTTTCTGCATGCTATAACTCCAGACAAAGGGGAGTAGCAATATTAATAAATAAAAATGTAAATTTTACAGTAATAGATACAGTTACAGATCCAGAGGGTAGATTTATTATAGTAAAACTATCTATACATAACCAAAAGTTATGTATTGTCAGTATATATGGTCCAAATGTTGATGACCCCTCATTCTTTCATTCCTTCTTCTCGGTGCTCCTTGAACACATGGATTGCTCACTTCTTCTTGGGGGCGAACTCAACTTTGGTTTAAATGAAGAAATAGACAGGTTCAGCACAGCAGGGACTCAGCGCAGCTGGAAATCTATAGATATAGTCAAACAGTACATGAGCGATTATGGACTTTGCGATGGCGATCTCTTCACCCCAATGACAAAAAATATACTTTCTTCTCAAATGTCCACCATTCATATCCTCGACTGGATTATTTGTTAGTCAGCAGCTCACTGTTGACTGACATTTCAGACACTGAGATACACCCTATAGCTGTTAGCGATCATGCTCCTGTTTCTCTAACTTTAGTAAATAAAACAGAAACACCTCCAAGCAAAAATTGGAGATTTAATATATCCTTACTTAAGGATAAAGAATTTATTAAATATTTCGAAAAAGAGTGGGCCTCATATTTGGAATATAACGACCTCCCTGGTACGTCGCCATCCACTCTTTGGGAGGCAGGAAAAGCTGTGATTAGAGGTAAAATAATCTCATTCTCATCAAATAAAAAGAAAATGGAAAAAAAACGTATTCAGGAATTAGAAGAAATTATGTATTCATTAGAAGCTTCTCTAGATGAGGAGAGACTAGGCAAAATCCGTAAAGCAAAGCTAGAATTAAATCAAATTATTAATAAACAGACCCAGTTCTTAATTCAAAGACTTAGGATAGAAAACTTTGAACAAGGTAATAAATCAAGTAGATTTTTGGCTAACCAGCTAAAAATTAATAAAGAAAAAACAACTATATCTGCTATTAAAGATCAGACCGGGAATACAGTATATGAACCTGGAAGAATTAACAACACATTTAAAGAATTTTACAAGGCTTTATACTCACCAGAGATAAATCTATTGGATCATGAAATTGAACAATTTTTTGATAACATAACACTACCTAAATTATCTCAAAGTCAAGCGATGGCCCTGGATTCACCACTAACAGCGGCTGAACTCCAGGAGGCCCTCCAAGGCATGCCCAATAACAAGCCTCCAGGCCCAGATGGATTTCCAGCAGAGTTCTATAAAGAATTCTCGAATATTCTGGCACCAACATTCCACAGAATGCTGCAGGAAACCAAGGAAAATGGCAGACTCCCACCAAATATGAATTCTGCCTACATTAGTCTTCTACTAAAATCAGGTAAAGACCCTTTGTTTCCTACCAGCTATCCTCCCATATCCCTCATTAATGTTGATCTTAAAATAATCTGCAAAGCCCTCGCAAAAAGGATAGAGAAAGTAACCCCTCTTATAATACATCCTGATCAAACTG
This sequence comes from Valencia hispanica, assembly GCA_963556495.2. Classification (NCBI taxonomy): domain Eukaryota; kingdom Metazoa; phylum Chordata; class Actinopteri; order Cyprinodontiformes; family Valenciidae; genus Valencia; species Valencia hispanica. Next base: position 5,124,775 of record OY747701.1, on the reverse strand, counting down.
GTTTTATTAAAGGGAGACATTCATCCACAAATTCACGTAGATTAATAGATTTAATAGATTTTTCTTACTGTAAAAACATTAAAACTAATATATTATCTTTAGATGCAGAAAAAGCATTTGATAGAGTTAACTGGAAATTCTTATTTGTAACCTTACATAAATTTGGCTTTGGAAATTCTTTTATAAACTGGTTGAAAATATTATACAGTTCACCAACAGCATGTATCAGAACAAATAACCAAACATCATCTAGGTTTTATCTTCAGAGAGGTACCAGGCAGGGATGTCCTCTCTCTCCCTCCCTGTTCGCTATTTTTATTGAACCACTAGCTGCAGCAATCAGGCAAACTTACAATATTAAAGGCATAAAATGCAATAACATAGAACATAAAATCAGTCTTTATGCAGGTGATGTATTACTTTTTCTCCATCATTCACAAACCTCTTTCTCTCAGGTAATCGGGTTGATAAACTCTTACTCAAATGTTTCAGATTATTCTATAAATTGGTTAAAATCTACAGTTCTTCCAATCAATTGTTCTGTCCAGAATCCAACTAATACACAACTGCAGTCAGGGAATATTACCTATTTAGGTATCAATGTCTCACCAAGACTGGCAGATTTAATAACGCTAAACTACATCCCACTTTTAAAAAAAGTGGAAGATGATCTTGCTAGATGGAAATCTCTACCCATATCACTTATGGGAAGGGTTGCTTATATAAAAATGATGGTTTTGCCCAGAATCAACTACTTATTCTCAATGATCCCAAGTAAACCATCACTAGACTGGTTTAGATCTCTGGACTCCTCTATCTCTAAATTTCTTTGGAAAGATAAACCCCCACGTATCAGCTTAAAAACACTGCAGAAGACCAAAGAAAAAGGAGGTCTAGATCTACCAAACTTCCATCATTATTTCTTAGCCAACAGGCTCCAATAAATATCAAGATGGTTAAAACATAGCTACCTAGACGAGTCCTGGATAGACGTAGAACAGACACTATGTAATAAGATAAAACTTTCAGACCTACCATTTATTAGCTCAAATATAAAACAATATGAATGCTTTAAAAGCATAAATATCAGATCCTCTCTGACAGCATGGTGGGAGTTTCTAAAAATGACAGAGTCCACAATAATCCCATGCAGACGCACACCAATCTGGAATAACCCCGACATCTTGCAAAAAAAATGTATGATAAGTTTCCCAGTCTGGAGGTGCAATGGAATTGAATACCTGGAACATATATTTGAAGGAACAGACTTTATCCCATTTAATACATTACTTACACAATATGGAATTGATAAAAACAAATTCTTAGAATATCAACAAATTAAATCTATTATTAAAGGTAAATTTAGGCTCAATACAGCTGAATTACAAATTCCAGCAAGAGTTTTAGATTTTCTTAATCTCAACCCCCCAAAATTGCTGTCTAAAATATACAAAACTTTATCTACATTAGATGAATCAATAGCCATCCCTATTTCAAAATGGGAGGTGGATTTATCAGCCAGCTTTGACCAAAACGTCTGGTCTCAGATATGTTTAAGAACCTTTAAAATAACAAAAAATCCTCATTTGCAATTAATACAATACAAAATCCTTTATAGAGTACACTGTACAGGTCAACGAATGTTTAGGATGGGTTTTACATCGTCTAATACCTGCTTACAATGCACAAGCAATATACCAGATACTTATGTTCATGCGCTTTGGTTCTGTCCACCTGTTAAGAAATTTTGGTGCCAGATATGTGAGGACTTATCAAAGTGTCTGAAATGTAACATCCCACCATCTCCCTCAATTTGCCTGTTAGGAAATTTAAATGATGTCACCATGGACACAAAGTCAGTTCTAATGGTTCACATTGCCTTATGCATCGCTAAGAAAACTATCCTCCTGAACTGGAAAAATAAAAAAGCTCTTAATATTAATCAGTATAGAAATCTCTTGTTGGACCATATTGGTCTTGAGACAGCCTCTGGCTCCATATCTGATCATTCTCTCTGGGCTCCTTTGATCGGCTCCATCACCTAGTGGGGGTGGGGGGCACTTGGTTTTGTCGTTTGGGACACTTGCTGATGTGGGGGTTTTGGGGTTGGAGGCGTCTGGGGGGGACCCCGGGGGGGTGGGATCACTGGGCGGATGGGGCGCTGGACGTCGTGGCCGGCCTGGGGTTGGGCTTTGGGTGGTGACTCCTGATGGCTGCATGCGGTGCCTTGGGGGGGTTGCACTGGCGGACATGGGTTACTGGTCTGGTGGCCCTTGTTTTTCCCCCCTCTCTCTGCCGTCCTGTGGGTATGGAGGCAGACTTCAATGTCTTCCTGTGTTTTATTTGTTCCCCTTCCTCTCTTGTATTTTCAACTCACCCTCTCTCTTGACTTTTTGTTTCCTACCTCTCTTCTTCATTTTCCTTCTTTCTTCTCCCTAATTTTCCGTCTCCGTGTCCATAAAATCAGGAAGTAAAAACCCCAACAATTCATAATAAAGATTTTTCACACGTGTATCAAGTGGAGTACTATAGCAAAAGCTGTACTGCTCCGCTTGTGAAAGTAAATCTGTTGGGCTTCTACTTGGTACTCAGACACCAATTCTGAGCTCCACACTGCCAAACAGGACACGTAAAAAAAAAAAAATAAATAAAAATAAAAAAGATACCCTAACCCTCTTACACTGTTTAAGAGATGTGTCAAAAGAAAACAACAAAAGTGGGTGTATTAACAAGTATTGTGAATCCTTTAATCAATTGAAGAATAAAGGCACCAATTATTTAAAATATCTCACACATACAATGTGTGAGAATTAACTCAACATGTGTAGTCCTTGATTATACTTAGGACATGCGTAATTTTTGACACAACTGTTCTTGCAGACTAAGTTTAATAGTTTATTGAGAAATTGGGATTGGTTGCGTAAAGTGGCTTCATGGGTGTGGAGACATTTTACCTCAGGGGAAATTCTCCTGGCAAGCTGATAAGAACTTTTAGGAGCATAGCATTATCACAAGAGGGAACCTATCATGAATGGTGTATTGTGATTTGTTTGTTTCTGATTGGTTGATTGTGAAAAGGGGGTTGTATTTTGCTCTAAACTTTTCAATAAAAGGCCTGTTTACTCAGAAGACCTCGGAATCGGTTGGTCTGATTCCCTTGTCACGTGACCAATTTTAAACGTATGTCTCTGTGTGTCTTTGTTCTCTCAGTGTTGTTTTCAGATGGTCTCAAGCTGAAAAGGTCCTGCAGCACAGAAGGCAGTTAGTCTGACTGAGGAGGGATTTCTCAGTCCGGTGGATCTTTGATCCTGGGGTCTTATTAATATTTAAATAAGACATCAAATTCCTGCGCAACAATATATATACAGCTAAACCAAAATGTAACAATCTCTAGCCTATTTTGGCTAATGGGCTGCAAGCTTGACTTCACTCTAACTGCAATCAGCTGTTCTTGCTAGCCCAAGATTACTTAGAACACATATCAAAATAAAAGCAAAAAGTCTAACTTGTAATGTAACATGTAGATAAATATAACTTTAAAAATCAATCTCTCATTGTTTATGTTGATAATAATGTCAGAGTATTTATTGCCTGTGAATGAGCCATGACACTGTTAGCCAATCAAAGCTGTGCAGCGGTAGTCCGCTCATGAACCCTCAAGAACAAACGTTGCGCCTTCCTGTAATTTGGAGGCGTGGCTTAGGGAGGGTACCTGAAGAAAGGGGGTTGAACCTTGTTTTCAAAATGTAGCTTGTTTTCAAAATGTAGCTTTTCAAAGATCTCTCCTACCCCAACTTTAAGTAAAAGGGAGTATGAATGACGCGTTTCATGACTGGCCCAACTGTCTTTTATTTGAAAATCAAATTATGGTCACCCTACATTAGTTTAGCCTTCTGCTATCAGGTTTTTTCCTGCTAATTCCCAACCCATAAAGGGCTAACAAAACAGATTTTTGCAGTATTCAAGCACGTATTGAAATTACTTCTTGTTAAGTGCCTTGAGATGACATCTGTTGTGAATTGGCGCTATATAAATAAACTGAATTGAATTGAATTGATATTCAAGCACATCTTCAAGCACATATTCAAGTGACAGTTCAGTGGTAGAGTTGTCGGCCTGCGACCCAGAAATCGTGGGTTCAATTCCTGCTTCCACTTGCTACATGTTGTTGTGTCCTTGTGGAAGACATTTCACCCACCCGCCTACTGGTGTTGGCCAGAGGGGCAGATGGCATGATATGATATGATTCTGTCAGGCTGCAGTCCCAGGGCAGATGTGGCTATAATCATAGCTTGCTTCCACTAGTGAGTGAATGAATAATGTTGTAAGGCGCTTTATAGGGTCTCTAAAAGCGCTATATAAATGCAAGCCATTATTATTATCTATGATTTCACAATACATCCTAATTCTGAAATGCCCCCTAAATGTAATTTAAAAAAAAGCCAGATCAAACATTAATTCATGAACAGTTATATCATTTCATTATAAAATTTGCACGCCGTATGTGTATAGTATTACCTGTACACAGTAAAATGGTAGAGAATAGCCTGCGTATTTTTGTCATTGCCTAATATTTTTTGCTGCTTTCTTCATATCCAACATTAAACCTTTTCACCTGTCTAAAGCAGTGGACTCAACCCTGGTCCTCGAGATCAACTGTCCTGTAGGTTTTAGAAGCAACGCTGCTCCAACACAGTTGAAACAAATGATTAAATTACCTCTTTAGCATGCCATAAAGTTTGGTAAACCTGGTAAAGAGCTCAACTGTTTAAGAGCAGGATTGCATCTAAAACCGGCAGGACAGTAGATTTGGGGACCTGGGTTAGAGACCACTCATCTAAAGTAACTGTTTTACTGAGGTTTATTTTAATTTTATGTTTTATTACTTTTGCATACCTAGAAAAAAGAATGAAGAAAATCACATAAGCAAATCACCCTGTGATTGTTTGTCATTTGTCACTTTTTTAGATGCATCACCCAATCCAGATGAAGCCAGCAGACAGTGAAAAAAGCAATGGTAAGGATTTTCAAGTTTTCCAAATTATCTTATCTAACTGTTCCTACCATGAAAGTGTATGTTGTTTGCTACTTTTTTTTATTAAGCTCCATTACTTTGTTCCCAGCGAGTTCAAGTAAAGTCTTGTCACTCGATCAGGTCAATGTAAATCAAAGACATCAGTGAACGACACAAATAAACGTCCTCTTTTTCACGGACCTGTCCACTTTTCTTGTTCTGTCTGGGGCATGAGGCGCATCTGGGGTGGGGATTTGCAAATAAATTAAACTGTCTGGTTTTATTGTTTTTCAACAAGCATGTATGTACTAATGCTGGGCGATTTGTTGGGAGATTTAGAGGGATTTATAATATGTAGAATTAAACAAAATCATCTTATAGACCTTTTTTAATGTTAGAAGTTAATTTTCCAGTACATAAAATACTCTTATACAAGGATGAACTCTACTAACTTTAAAAATCAACTGCTGCTCAAAATTAACAGGAGGTTCAGAGAGTTACACTCTAAGAATGGACACAAATAAAGGAACTGTAATTTAGAAGTACATTAGGGCAGGGTAATAAAAAAAAAAGAAAACTATTTTCTTTCGCAGCTGCCATGTTTATTTGACAGGTTTTATGTTTATTTAACATGTTCTAATATCTGACAGGTATAACAGTCTTTTCAGTCTTTACAAACATTGTGATGGTACCTGACATTCTGGTCTTCTTTGGCTCATTTGGGGAATGTCTCAGCAGTTGAGACTGCTGATATTTACCATATTGATTTATAAATTTGTAGTTAATCTGCAACTGCACTTTAAAATAAGTTTTGTGAAAAGGCAACTACTTTAAGATTTATGCCCCATTGTCTTTCTTGCACTACTCAGGAGATACTGTCTTACCACTGTCAAAAAAAGTAACTAAGTAACTTTTACTCTGAGTAGCCTATATTTTAAATTAACGGCTTTTTAGGTTTCCATTTTTTATTTCTAGACTGGTAATTTTACTTGTACATGAGCAAAAATTTTAATGACAGTAGTAGTTCTTATATTTTAGTATTCTTTCCACCGCTGCTTATTTGGTAAATACAGGACTTGAAGCCTTAATCATTACAACCAGCACAGCTCATATACTCCACAAAACCTGAAAGTCAGAGAAGGCACTGACATAAATGAGTGAAAAACCACGTCGGCCGGTCTCTGGTCGGGTCCCTGTTAGGGGGTGGGGCGCCCCTGGGCCCCGACTCTCCTGGTCCATGCATGGGCCCACCCTGCCGCAGCCGGTTCCCAGCAGTGCGTGTGGGCTCGTCACTGTGGTCCCCCGGGGCCCTGCATCGCAGCTGCTGGACTTTCCCCTGGAGTTCTCCTCTGCTCCTCTCTTGGGGGATGCGGTTGGCTCCGTGCTGATCCGCCTGGGGGTCTGGGGGTCCTTTGGACGTCTTGGCTCCGATCTCCTTCATGTCTGCATCGATTCCTGGGAGACGGATTGATGGCTGCTCACACCAGCTATCGAACACTCGTATAGAGAAACCTTATATCCACCAGCATGCTCACACACACACATAGGTGTGGGGTCTCCGGTGTTTACAGATATATTCTTGGGCTGAGGTTATCATTACCAGATCTTGATTAATTGGTACAATGAGCTTTTCTGTGACATTGTTGTTGTATTTTTATATCCATTTTTGTTTGATGTGGTTATTCAATTCAATTCAATTCAGTTTATTTATATAGCGCCAATTCACAACAGATGTCATCTCAAGGCACTTAACAAGAAGTCTTTTCAATACATTTATACAAACATTCCAATCAGTTAAAAACTTTCCTATTTAAGGAATCCCAGCAGATTGCGTCATTCATTGGCGTGAGGTTGGGCCCCGTTGATGCAGACTTTCCAACCACAGCAATCCTTCAGCAATCCCTCAACTGAGCAAGCATGTAGCGACGGTGGAGAGGAAAAACTCCCCTTTAACAGGAAGAAACCTCAAACAGAACCAGGCTCAGTAGGATCTGCCACGACTGTCTGGGGGTTTGAGAAGACAGAGCAGAAACACAGAAGGAACAGAAGATCTGATATTAGAGAACTTTCTATGTTACAGAAAGTAAAAAGTTAATAACAGGACACAGTGGATGTTCAGTTACTGGGAGGATCATCCCAGTCGATGTCCCCCGTCCAACAGGGCATTGCAGCCAAGCAGGATACCAGACCAGGTATATCTTCTATGGAGAGAAAAACACTGAGAGAAAACAAAGTTAACAGTCGAAATAGCAGAATGTACTGTAATACAACTGGAGAGTCGTAGGAGAAAAGGAAGTAGCAGAGTGAAGAAAATTGGTAAGTCTGTCCTCCAGCAGTCTAAGCCTATAGCAACTACAGGCTATAACTACAGAGATAGCTCAGGATGACCTAAGCCACTCTAACTATAAGCTTTATCAAAAAGGAAAGTTTTAAGCCTGGCCTTAAAAGTAAACAGTGTCTGCCTCACGGACTAAAGCTGGGAGCTGGTTCCACAGGAGAGGAGCCTGATAACTAAAAGATCTGCCTCCCATTCTACTTTAAGAAATCCTAGGAACTACAAGTAAACCTGCAGTCTGAGAGCGAAGGGCTCTGTTAGGAACATAAGGAACAATTAAATCTCTGATGTATGATGGAGCTTGATTATTAAGGGCTTTGTATGTAAGAAGAAGGATCTTAAATTCTATTCTGGATTTAACAGGGAGCCAATGAAGGGAAGCTAAAACAGGAGAAATGTGATCTCTCTTTTTAATATTCATCAGAACTCTTACTGCCGCATTTTGGATCAACTGAAGGCTTTTAATGGCATTTTGTGGACTACCTGATAGTAAAGAATTACAGTAGTCCAGCCTTGAGGTAACAAATGCATGGACTAGTTTCTCAGCATCACTCCTGGACAGGATGTTTCTAATTTTAGCAATATTCCGGAGGTGAAAGAAAGAAATCCTAGAAACCTGTTTAATATGGGATTTAAATGTCAAGTCTCGGTCAAAAATAACGCCGAGGTTCTTTACGTTATTACTGGGGGCCAATTTAATGCCATCCAGATGAAGTGATTGACTAATCAGTTTCTGTTTAAGAACTTCTGGTCCAAAGACAGCAACTTCTGTCTTGTCAGAATTTAGAAGCAAAAAGTTTAGGGTCATCCATGTTTTTATGTCTTCCAGACATGCCTGTAATCTACCTAACTGACTGGGTTCATCAGGATTTATGGATAAATATAGTTGTGTATCATCTGCATAGCTGTGGAAATTTATCCCATGCTGTCTAATGATTCTACCAATTGGGAGCATATATATGGTGAACAGAATTGGTCCAAGCACAGAACCCTGTGGAACTCCACAAGTAACCCTTGAGAGTGAAGAAGATTTATCATTTAGATGAACAAACTGGAATCTATCAGACAAATATGATTTAAACCAGCCTAGTGCTGTTCCTTTGATCCCTGCAACATGTTCAAGCCTTTCTAAGAGAATATTATGATCGACTGTGTCAAAAGCAGCATTGAGATCTAACAAAACCAGAACAGACACAAGTCCATTATCTGAGGCCATGAGAATATCATTAGTAACCTTCACCAGTGCTGTTTCATGGCTATGATGAGCTCTAAAACCTGACTGAAACTCATCAAACAGCTCGTTACTGTTTAGATGCTCACAGACTTGATTAGCAACTATTTTCTCAAGGACTTTGGATAAGAAAGGAAGGTTAGATATAGGTCTTTAATTCACTAAGTCATCTTGATCAAGGGAAGGTTTCTTGAGTAAAGGTTTAATTACAGCTATTTGAAATTCCTGTGGTACGTATCCGTTTACTAAGGATAGATTCATCATATCCAAAATGGGGCCAGGAACCAAATGGAACACTTCTTTAAATAATTTGGTTGGAATTGGGTCCAACATACAAGTTGAAGGTTTAGATGAGGCTAATATTTTGTATAATTCCGAAAGCTCGACTGAATCAAAACAGCCTAAGCACAACTGAGGTTCTACAGTTCTTTCCGATACTGCCTCATTTACTGAGGAAGAAGTAATCGTGTTTGGGAGGATGCCAATGATTTTATTTTTAATAGAATTAATTTTATTTATGAAGAATCCCATAAAATCATCACTGCTAAGAGCTGGGGGAATAGTTGGCTCAACAGAGCTATGACTCTGTGTAAGTTTGGCAACTGTAAAAAGAAACCTAGGATTGTTTTTATTCGCCTCTATTAATGATGAAAAAAATACTGTTCTAGCTTGTCGAAGGGTCTTATTATACAGCAGTAGACTGTTATTCCAGGTTAAATATGAATCCTCTAGGTGTGTAGAGCGCCATTTTCTCTCCAACTTCCTAGTATTCTTCTTTAAAGTACGCAACTCTGCGTTGAACCAAGGAGTCAGCCTCCTATGGCTAGCCACTTTCTTTTTTAAGGGGGCTACACTATTTAATGCCAAACGCAATGAGGATGTAACGCTGTGAACCAGATCTGAAGGGTTAGAGATAGAATTGCTGCCATCCACTGTGTTACCCTGAGACACTAAGGAAAGTAAGAATGGAACAGATTCTTTAAAAATTGTTACAGCATTGTCTGATAAAGCTCTACTATAATGAAATTTTCTTTCCGATTTTAAGATGGTCAGTTAAAGTAAATTCAAAAATTATTAAGAAGTGGTCAGACAGGACCGGGTTATGTGGGTGGACTGTTATTTCCTCACACTCAATACCGTATGTCAGTACAAGGTCCAAAGTGTGTTTGCCCGAGTGGGTCGATCCCTGTACTTTTTGAGTAAAGCCAATTGAGTCTAAAATAGCATTAATTTACTAATGGTTATGTAGTTCTTAGTTCACAATGTTTGGTTGGGTTTGTCTATGTTCCTTTTCGTTTTTTTCCCCTCTCTCTGCCGTCCTGTGGGTATGGAGGCAGACTCCGATGTTTTCCTGTGTTTTCTTTGTTCCCCTTGCTCTCTTGTGTTTTCAACTCACCCTCGCTCTTGACTTTTTGTTTCCTAACTCTCTCCATCCTCTTCTTTCTTTTTTCCCTTAATTTTCCATCTCCGTGTCCATAACATCAGGAAATAAAACCCACAACAATTCATAATCGAGATTTCTCAAACATATTGGTGTACTATAGCAAAAGCTGTAGTGCTCCGTTTGTGAAAGTAAATCTGTTGGGCTTTTACTTGGTACTCAGACACCAATTCTGAGCTTCACACTGCCAAACAGGACACGTTATATAAGAAAAAAAAACTCAGCAAGCTTGGGCCTAATTAAAGCTGTGAGCAGCCTAGATTGGCTTTCGCAGCTCAGCGGCGCTTCAGCCTGTGTCGCGACCGTGGGCATCACAAACCACCGCCCTTATGCTTCCACTGAGCCTGCCGATCAACTGACCTGTGGTTCAGTCCTGCTAAGCTCAGCCCTCCTTAGTTACTGTTGTTAACTCAGTCAAGACGTCGCAGTTTACTGCATGTGTACATTTAAAGCTTTTAGGAATTGCCGAAACAATTCCCAAAAGGGCTCTTGACAACTTTTGGAGCTAACAATTATCTTTGAGGAGCCTTCAGAAAGGTTGGAATTATTCCATGGAGGGCTATGTACAAAATTGCAAAGTAAAAGTTCATGAAAATAAACTGAAATTAAAGCTGCAAGCTGCCTCCAACTGCCCTTGCAGCTTTGCAGATCTCAGGCCTGTGTTGCCACCTCGTGCACCGCCGCCTCAGCACTTTAACTGAACCTGTTAATAACCCCATTAATCAACCCATTATGAGGATATTTGTTTCCTTATTTAACTCTGACTTCCCAATTCTTTTATCCGGTCCGGTGGAAATATAAAAAAAACTAGAGAAGCAAATACTGTGTTTGTGCATTTTATAAAAGCTCAAGCCTTAATACAAAAGTTCTAAAAAACAAGTCAAGCAAGAGATAACAACGGCCGTGGGCTTTTGACTTCTCTTCTGAACAAGCAGCCAGTAGCTAAAGTCCTGACTTCCTCTTAGGCCTGGTTCACAACGACCCCGGAAGCGCCGCAAAGCTGCAAGGAACGGTGACCACTTCCATTCGGCGTCCTTTGTAACCTATAGTGTAGTTTCACCAGACGCAAAGCGCCGCGACCCTCTATGAGAGGCCGTTTGAGAAATGATTCAGAATTAGCTTCTCACACACATGTGAAATTGAAATCCTTCACACACTATAGTGAAACCTCTCATAGAATACTGAAATCACTTACATACTATAGTGAAACCTCCTAATACCATACTGAAATCATTCACACAATATAGTGAAAGCTCTCATATAATATACTGAAATTGCCTCACGTATAACATACTGAAATATCCTCCCATAAAACATAGTAAAAACCTCTCATATAACATAGTAAAACCTCTCATAAAACATAGTAAAAACCTTTCATATAACATAGTAAAACCTCTCATATAACATAGTAAAACCTCTCATATAACATAGTGAAAACCCCTCTCATATAACATAGTAAAACCTCTCATATAACATAAACTCAGCAAAAAAAGAAACGTCCTCTGACTTTCAACTGTTTTTACTTTCAGTAAACTTAATGTGTGTAAATATTTGTATGAACACTAAAAGAGTCAACACCATAAGGCAAAAACTAAAAATGTTTAACAGACATGTGACTAACAGAAATAGAATAATGTGTCCTTGAATGGAGGGAGGCTCAAAATCAAAAGTACCAGTCAGTATCTGGTGTGGCCACCAGCTGCTTGAACTACTGCAGTGCATCTCCTCCTCATTGACTGGACCAGATTTGTCAGTTCTTGCTGGGATTTGTTACCCCACTCTTCCACCAAGGCACTTGCAAGTTCCTGGACATTTCTGGGTGGAATGGCCCTAGCACTCACCCTGCGATCCAACAGGTCCCAGACGTGCTCAATGGCGATTGAGATCCGGGCTCTTCGCTGGCCATGGCAGAACACTGACATTGCTGTCATGCAGAAACTCACGCACAGAACGAGCAGTATGGCTGGTGGCATTGTCTTGCTGGAGGATCATGTCCAGATGAGCATGCATAAAGGGTACCACATGAGGGAGGAGGATGTCTTCCCTGTACCGAAAGGCATTGACATTGCCTGCAATGACAACAAGCTCAGTCCGATGGTGATGTGATATACCGCCCCAGACCATGACGGACCCCCCACCTCCAAATCAATCTCGCTCCAGGGTACAGGCCTCGGTGTAACGCTCATTCCTTCGACGATAAACACAAATCCGTCCATCACCCCTGGTGAGACAAAACCATGACTCATCAGTGAAGAGCACTTTTTGCCACTCCTGTCTGGTCCAGCGAAGGTGGGTTTGTGCCCATAGGCGGCGTTGTTGCTGGTGATGTCTGGTAAGGACCTGCCTTACAACAGGCCTACAAGCCCTCAGCCCAGCCTCTCTCAGCCTATTGTGGACAGTCTGAGCACTAATGGAGCGATTGTGTGTTCCTGGTGTTACTCGGGCAGTTATTGTGGCCATCCTGTACCTGTCACGCAGGTGTGATATGCGGATGTACCGATCCTGTGCAGGTGTTGTTACATGTGGTCTTCCACTGCTATGGTTGATCAGCTGTCCTTCCTGTCTCCCTGTAGCGCTGTCTTAGGCGTCTCACAGTGCGGACATGGCAATTTATTGCCCTAGCCACATCAGCAGTCCTCATGCCTCCATGCAGCATGCCTTATGCACGTTCACGCAGATGAGCAGGGACCCTTGGCATCTTTCTTTGGGTGTTTTTCACAGTCGGTAGACAAGTCTCTTTAGTGTCCTGCGTTTTTAGAACTGTGACCTTAAATGCCTACTTTCTGTAAGCTGTTAAGGTCTTAACGACCATTCCACAGGTGCATGTTAATTAATTGATTATGGTTAATTGAACATGCATGGAAAACATGGTTTAAACCCTTTACAATGAAGATCTGTAAAGTTATTTGGATTTTTACAACATTATTGTTGAAATACACAGTCCTGAAAAAGGGACGTTTCTTTTTTTGCTGAGTATAGTAAAACCTCACATATAACATAGTAAAACCTCTCATATAACAGTAAAACCTCTCATATAACATAGTAAAACCTCTCTTATAACATAGTGAAAACCTCTCTTATAGTAAAACCTCTCATAGAACATAGTGAAAACCTCTCTTGTAACATAGTAAAAGCTCCCATATTACATAGTAAAACCTCTCATATAATATAGTGAAAACCCCTTTCATATATCATAGTAAAACATCTCATTTAACACAGTAAAATCTCTCATATAACATAGTAAAACCTCACATATAACATAGTAAAACCTCTCATATAACAGTAAAATCTCTCATATAACATAGTGAAAACCCCTCTCATATAACATAGTAAAACCTCTCATATAACATAGTGAAAACCTCTCTTATAACATAGTAAAACCTCTCACATAACATAGTAAAACCTCTCTTATAACATAGTGAAAACCTCTCTTATAGTAAAACCTCTCATATAACATAGTGAAAACCTCTCATATAACATAGTGAAAACCTCTCTTATAGTAAAACCTCTCATATAACATAGTGAAAACCTCTCTTATAGTAAAACCTCTCATAGAACATAGTGAAAACCTCTCATTTAATATACTGACGCCATCTGCTGGGATTCCTTAAATAGGATGTAATGGATGTAACGGGAGAAGAACGAAGTTGGTGGGTGGTTCCGATTTGGATGACTTCTGTTTGTGAGCCATTCAGCTGCAGAAAGTTTTGGTTCATCCATGCCCCGATCTCCTCCAGGCAGGAGGTGAGGCAGGAGATGGTGGCAGAGGGGGACTTGGCGGGAGTGATATGGAGATAGAGTTGTGTGTCGTCAGCATAGCAATGGTAATGAATTCCATGCCTGCTGACAACACGACCAAGGGGAAGCGTGTAGATTGTGAATAGGTTCGGACCGAGTACGGAGCCCTGTGGGACCCCACAGGTAACAATGTGGGGTGAAGATTTTGCCTCCCCCAAAGCTACATTCTCGGTCCTATCTGGGAGATAGGAGCAAAACCATTTTAGGGAGGTATCGGAAAGACCAATGTAGTGCTAGAATCTGTGAAGGAGAATGCGGTGGTCAACAGTGTCAAACGCAGCAGAGAGGTCAAGAAGGATGAGTAGGGAAGTAGAGCCGGAGTCAGAGGCCATAAGAAGGTCACTGGTCCCTCTGATGAGGGCTGTTTCTGTGCTATGTTGAGAGCGGAAACCAGATTGATATTTATCGTAAAGACTTTTGGATCTGAGATGAGTGTTGAGCTGGGAGGAAACCACTTTTTCCAGCACTTTGGATATGAAAGGGAGGTTAGAGATGGGTCTGTAATTTGACAGAGATTCAGGATCTAGGGTGGGTTTTTTAAGAAGGGGTTTGATGATAGCTGTTTTTAGGGCTGTTGGAACATATCCTGTATGCAGTGAGAGGTTTATGATTTTAGTTATAAGAGGGTTGATGGAAAGATGGTGGGTTTTGAGCAGAGCGGAAGGGAGGGGATCAAGAGAACAATTGGATAGTTCAGATTTACGGATGACATTCTCGACCTCCTACTGCGTTGTAGAAAAGAGGTGTGACAGTTTTTGAGTGATAGGTACTGTGGGGATGTCGGGACTGGAACATGTGGGAGGAGAGAGAGCTGAGCGGATACAGTCAATTTTGGAAGTGAAGAAATTCATAAACTTATTGCAATTTGAGTCGGTGTGGCTGAAAAATGAGGGTGTCTTCGGTTTGAGAATGCGGTGAATTGTGGAGAACAGTTTTTTGGAGTCACCTGCATTGTTGTTGATCAGCATGGAATAATGCTGTGACCTAGCCGTTGAGAGAGCTCTAGCATAGGCCCTACGATGCTCTCGGTAGGCCAACTTATGCACCATCAGACCAGATTTTTTATAGGCGCGCTCCAGGACACGACCAGACTGCTTCAACTTTCTAAGTTTTCCTGTGAACCAGGGTGCGGACCTAGAAAAAGTGACAGTCCGGGTTTTAACAGGGGCATTACTGTCCAGATTGGAGCTGAGGCTGGTGTTGTAAAAGTTAACAAGTTCATCCGTTGACAGATCTGGAGAAGGGGAGAGAAGATGTAAATCCTGACTGAAAGAGGTGGAGTCGATGTTCTTGATTTTCCGGAAGGTCATCTGACGTTTTGGTTTATGAAAAGAAGGTGACAGTGGGATTTTGAATAATGTTGCCAGGTGGTCAGAGACGCCAACATCATACACCTCAAGACCAGTAACTGTAAGAGAGTCATATATATAACATAGTAAAACCTCTCTTATAACATAGTGAAAACCTCTCTTATAATTAAACCTCTCATAGAACATAGTGAAAACCTCTCATTTAACATAGTAAAACCTCTCTCATAACATAGTGAAAACCTGTCATAGTAAATTGAAAACCTCTCTTATGACATAGTGAAAACCTCTCATATAACATAGTAAAACCTCTCATATAACAGTAAAACCTCTCATATATCATAGTAAAACCTCTCTTATAACATAGTGAAAACCCCTCTCATATAACATAGTAAAACCTCTCATATAACATAGTAAAACCTCTCTTATAACATAGTGAAACCTCTCTTATAGTAAAACCTCTCATTGAACATAGTGAAAACCTCTCATATAACATAATGAAAACCTCTCTTATAACATAGTGAAAACCTCTCATATAACATAGTAAAACCTCTTATATAACATAGTGAAAACCTCTCATATTACATATTAAAACCTCTCATATAACAGTAAAACCTCTCATGCAACATAGTAAAACCTCTCTTATAACAGTGAAAACCTCTCATATAACATAGTGAAAATCTCTCATAACATAGTGAAAACCTGTCATATAAAATTGTAAAACCTCTCTTATGACATAGTGAAAACCTCTCATATAACAGTCAAACCTCTCATATATCATAGTAAAACCTCTCTTATAACATAGTGAAAACCCCTCTCATATAACATAGTGAAAACCTATCATATAACATAGTAAAACCTCTCTTATAACATAGTGAAAACCTCTCTTATAACATAGTGAAAACCTCTTATTTAATATACTGACGCAATCTGGTGGGATTCCTTAAATAGGAATTTTAAAAATTTTTTTAACTGATTGGAATGTTTGTATAAATGTATTGAAATGACTTCTTGTTAAATGCCTTGAGCTGACATCTGTTGTGAATTGGCGCCATATAAATAAACTGAATTGAATTGAAATACTGAAATCATTCACATACTATACTGAAATTTCTGGTCAAATTTCACTAATATGTATGAGAGCCATTCTACTAGTGTGTGTAAGAGGTAAATTTCACTTGAAAAGGAAGTAATTTCAGTTGAAACGGAACTCAGATACTGGGGTTATACATGATGCATTTTTAGGCAGGACAAACTCTGAGGTTGCTGAAAAATGCATCCCCTCTCTTTTGAACCCAAAACTTATCCTATAGATTTGGAATTCACACCAGTAGCTCATAAAGCATGTGGAATTATAAAGAAAATCTTACAGCATTCATAACTTGCTTATTCTTTGAAGTAGCATGGGATGTATTTTTAGGCAGGGCAAACTCTGAGGGTGCCGAAAAAGGCATCCCCTGCTATATCAAAGAATAAGCAAGTTATGTTTGATGTAACATTTTCTATGTAATTTTACTTTCTTTATGAGCTACTGGTGTGAATTCCAGCTCTCTAGGGCAATTGTTGGGTTCAAAAGAGAGGAGGTGCATACTGTGACAACCTTCAAATCTCAATTGCCTAAAGATGCCCTACTATTTTAGAGATTTGTGTGTGGCATAAATCTTTTTTTATAGAACAATGCATGTTCTTTGGACTGCTGGTGGGATTTTCAAACCTGTGCCATGCATTTTAGGGTTAAAGGAGATGGTACACTATAGGGAAAGTTAAATATTTGGGTTCTATTTGGAGTTTTTGAAGAGGGGTATACACAAACAAACAACCAGGGAGGATTTAAAAAAAATACTTTATTGATAATCAAAATAATGAACTTCATAATAACAAAATGTCCAGGTACTGACCCCCTCCCTCCACCCAAGAACAAAACATGATTTTCTTGTCTTCCATAACGGACATTTAGGGGGATAGGGTGTATTCTAACCTGGAGGCGCAACAGTGAAACCGTCTACAAGAAGGGACAGAGCAGACTCTACTTCCAGAGGAAGCTTAGGTCCTTGAAGGTTTGCAGCAAGATGCTGCAGATCTTCTACAAGTCTGTTGTGGAGAGTGTAATCTCTTCAGCCGTCATCTGTTGGGGTAGCAGCATCAGAGCCAGGGACTTAAAAATGCTAAACAACCTGATAAAGAAGGCTGGTTCTGTTCTTGGGACAACTGTGGAACATCTGGAGATGATAATGCAAAGAAGGATTCTTCATAAAATAAAAAAAATAATGGACAACCCTGAGCATCCTCTTCATGAGACAGTCATACAACAACAGAGCGTCTTCAGTCGGAGGCTTCTTCAGTTTCGCTGCAATACAGACCGCTACAGGAAATCCTTCCATCCCACAGCCATCATCATCTACAACAACTCCTTAAAGAATTAATCATATGAGCTATACCAACACTTAATTTCCCTCTGGGATCAATAAAGTATTTTTGAATTGAACTGAGATCACTCCTTTCTTTCTTTTTCCTCCCTTTCCTCTCTCTTTCTCTCGCTCCCTGATCACCGTCGGCAGAGTCGGGCTCGATCCGGCCTGAGTTAGCTAGTCTTGGCTGAAAAGTTTAACTCCATTCTCTTTGAGGCCTTCCACATGGACACTTCAGCCCATGCGCTCTGTCCATTTTAGCCAAAGCTAGTTTATGGCCCTTTGTCTACTTACACTACATGTGCCCCCCCTCCATCTTGGCACAGAACTGAGATTTATGATTTTGTCTCCTAGGCTATCTGTGATTTGAACCCCCTGGAGTGAGCCCCCCCCCCCCCCCCCCCTCAGCTGTTCTGGCTGATTCATTTCATGTTAATTGTGTTTAATGTTCACCTATTATTGTTGTTTAAGATCAGTAGTAGTTTTGCATGCTTTAGAATAGATGGGATTTTCTATTTTCTAAATAAAGTCCCCTTATCTTAAAGAGAAGTTGTATGGGATTAATTGGAGTGATGCGTACAATTAATGTCCACAGCGTAAGAACTTATTCCTTCAGCCATTGTTTAATTATCTCAGCCTTATCAGGCTGGTAATCATGAACATAAACTGAGACTGAACAATTTGGCTTTTGTATTCCTGGAATCCACCAGGATGGTGCCCCTAAACTTGGTAATTTTTACATAAAATTATTAATAATTGCCCTAAGCAATTATTCATAATTATTCATAGCCAAATCCTACCTATCTGCGGCACAACATTACCGTGAGGTTTTTCTGAAGCGCCAGGGACACAGAGATGGAACATAAAGGGGAAGAAAGAAAGTAGAGGACGAAAGAAAGGAAAAAATGTTAAGAGGGAGAGGGTAAGCTGAAGATACAAGAAAGGGGAACAAAGAAAACACAAGAAAATATCTCCTCCACACCCGCAGGACTGCAGGAAGAGGGAAAAAAATGACAAAACAAATCAAACAATGCAAACTGAGAACTACACAACCACAACACACAAATAGATTGTGAATACAATAACCGCGTCACTGAAAAACTCATGGTACCTATTATTACAAGATTTAGTAATGGTAACCTAAGCCCAAGAATGTATCTGTTAACACCTGAATCCCCTCACCTGTGTGTGTGTGTATGAGCGTGCTGGTGCATATTAGGTTTCTCCATACGATCGCTCAATAGCTTGTGTGAGGAGCCATCGATCCGCCTCCCAGGAATCGACGCAGACAGGAGAGAGATCGGAGCCATAGAAACCCAAAGAACCCCCAGAGCACAGGAGCCGCAGGCAGACCAACGCAGAGCTCACCTTACCCCCCAAGAGAGGAGAGCCCCAGGGGAATTTTCAGCAGGTATAATGCAGGGGCCTGGGGGGCCGCAGTGACGAGCCCACAGGCTCCACTGGCAACCAGCTACGCCAGGGTGGATCCAGCCATGGGCCCAGAGGCCCGGGGCCCAAGGGGGCCTCACCCCCCAGCAGGGACCCGACCAGAGACCGGCCGACGAGGGCCGCAGGGGCCACGGCGAGCCAATGGCCAACATGCTCCGCCGCCACCCCAGGCCAATCCCCATAGCCAACATCCCAACAGCCCCCCGCCCCATGCCAATAGCCCCAGTGGACGGACGGCATATCCAGGCCAAGACCAGCCAACCCTTGGACACCAAGCTCCGACTTCGACCGACAACCCGGTCCACCCAGGCCCGGCCAGGCAGGCACCAGGGATGAACTGGCATGTCACCCAAGCACCAAGCCGTGCACACAGAGAGCCACCAATGCACCAAGAGGTAGAGGCATTGGTCATCAGCAGGGAGTGACTGAGGTGACTGAGGCCCCCCATTTGGTAGGGGTCCTGAGATGTGCTAGGCCAGAAGGCACCCAACCTAACAGATACACAGGAGCACACAGACACAATCATGCGTTCCCTCCCTTTTACACACATACATTCTCATCTGCACACCAAGACATACAAAAAGAACACCCACTCAAATTCCCCATACATACTCTATACTCACAGGTCCAGGTACTGGACCCAGGAGGTGGTCCCCCTACCCTCTAGGATGGAGACAAGCAGACCACCAAAGCCCACACAGTGGCAAAGCAGTCCACCAGCCCAGGCTCCAACCAGATCGCCTGTTCCTCCTCCCGGACCCCAACACCTGATGGCCAATAGCAAACAGCGGTGTGGAAAGACCCCTTGCCTCCCTCCTCCCGCTCGAGGATGGTGTTGATGCATGTTGTTATAATGTGTATTTAAAACAGAGGGGTGGGATGTGGGGAAGGCAGCCACACATCCCCAACCCCGAGCTAGAGGAAGTGTTTTTCTTTGTTCATCTCTGAGGGTTGTGCATATGTTTTGGCTGGTGGTGTCATCTTGACTTGGTCTGTTTGGAGAAGTGTTTGTACTCTGTTAGTATCCACAGGCCTTGCTTTGAGGTCAGCCCTCAGGTGCTTTATCAAGTGTTTATCTTTCTGATTTAGATAACAGAACATATTTGAGGTCAGCAGTCTTACTCTAGCTTTGTTGAGATATTGTGGTTTTCCTTGAATAGATGTTTGGCACATCCAAATATTTTGAAATGATTAATAAATGAGATTGATTTGACAACAGATTGTCTCTTCAACCATTTATGGAGCATGCAAAGTCTTCTGTGTCTTTCATCATTCCCTTCAGGGACTGGTCCGCTGATAAAGATGTTTATACTTTGTCCATCAAGTTTCTGTAGCAGATCAGAGAAATCTCTCTTCAGAATCTCTGACTTTTATTTGGCTACATCAGTTGATCCTTGATAAAGAGTTTCTCCAGTTTCGGGGGTTGATCTATGATTGTCTGGATTTTTTCTGAGATCTTGCTCACTGTATTCTTGGGGTAGCTGATTACACTAGTGTTCTTCTGCAGAAGTCTTCGATCTGTAGTATTCTTTGACATTTATTGAACCATCATGAATTCATAATGACTGTTGGTTGGTACTATGTGACGGGGTAAGCCGTATTGCGTAATTTCCTGTTGTCACTGTTGTGCTCCGTGGAGCTGTTGTTCAGACTCTCTTGAATTGATCTTGTTTTCTTTGTGCTGAGGTCTCTCTAAGTTATTTTAACACATCAGCACACTAAAACACATTTTTTGTGGTGGTGTACTTTACATTTTGGGAACTCCTTGTGTTTCACACAGCTTTTCTTGGGGTGGTAAGGTCTCGCTAGCTCAGTTAGCTTAGCTTCATTGCGGCTATGGCTACTCTTCTTTCTCCTGTCGCTAACTCTTCTCTTCTCTCTTGCTCTCTCTGTCAGATGTTTAGTTACTTCCCTGGCTCCTTTAGTGATAATGGTAACTGTAATAGATGTAATATTTTTGTAGCTTTGGAGGCGAGGGTATCAGAATTAGAAGCACGGCTCCGCGCTGTTGAAAAACCAGCAGATAGCCGAAGCTCATTAGCCAGCGCGGAGCCAACAAGGATAGAACCCCCTAGCTGTCCTCCGGTAGAGCCCGCGCAGCCGGGACACCAGGCCGGCTGGGTGACGGTATGTAGGAAGCATAGTTCTAGGACCCAGCCCACGGGCCACCACCAACCGGTCAGCGTTTCTAACAGATTTTCCCCGCTCAGCGACACATCTGCTGGTAATTGGCAGCTCCATAGTCAGAAACGTGGCATTAGAGACACCATTGACCATAGTCAAATGCTTGCCAGGGGCCAGAACAGGTGACATCAAATCCTACTTGAAACTGCTGGCTAAAGATAAGCGTAAATACAGTAAGATCGTTATTCACGCTGGCGGTAATGACACCCGGTTACGCCAATCGGAGGTCACTAAAATTAGTGTTGCTTCGGTGTGTAAGTTTGCTAAAACAATGTCAGACTCGGTAATCTTTTCTGGTACCCTGCCTGATTGGACCAGTGACAACATGTTAAGCCGCATGCTGTCATTCCATCAATGGTTGTCTAGGTGGTGTCCTGCAAACGATGTGGGCTACATTGATAACTGGTGAACCTTTTGGGGAAAACCTGGTCTGATCCGGAGAGACGGCATCCATCCCACTTTGGATGGAGCAGCTCTTCTTTCTAGGAATATGGCCGAATTTATTAGTCCTCCAAAACACTGACAACCCAGGGTCCAGACCAGGAAGCAGAGTCGTAGTTTAACCCACCTCTCTGCTGCTTCTGTACTGTTACCCACCCATTACCCTATAGAAACAGTGTCTTGCCCACGGCCAAAATTAAATGGATTAAAAGTTAAGCCAACAAAAGCAAATTATGGAAATCTCATAAAGATAAATATGACTTTGACTGAACAGAAAAATAAATCTATTAAATGTGGTTTATTAAACATAAGATATCTCTCCTCAAAGACTTTGTTAGTAAATGACTTGATTGGTGATAATCACATTGATTTGCTTTGTCTCACAGAAACCTGGTTGCAGCAGGAGGATTATGTCAGTATAAATGAGTCAACTCCTTCCAGTCATTTAAATTTTCACATTCCTAGAAATACTGGGCGAGGAGGAGGAGTTGCAACCATTTTTCGTTCTGATTTACTAATTAGTCCCAGACCAATTGATAGCTACAGTTCTTTTGAACATCTAACCCTTAATTTTCCTCATCCAAGATGCAAAACATTAAGACCATTTTTGTTTGTGGTTTTGTATCGTCCACCAGGGTCTTACTCTCAATGTTTGGATCAGATCTAACTTTTTTATCTGATTCAGTATTAAATACTGATAGGGTCATTATAGTGGGGGACTTCAATATTCACGTGGATACTGAAAGTGATAGCCTAAATGCAGCCTTTAGTGCTATGTTAGACTCAATTGGCTTTACTCAGAAAGTACAGGGATCGACCCACTCGGGCAAACACACTTTGGACCTTGTACTGACATACGGTATTGAGTGTGAGGAAATAACAGTCCACCCACATAACCCGGTCCTGTCTGACCACTTCTTAATAACTTTAGAATTTACTTTAACTGACCATCTTAAATCTGAAAGAAAATTTCATTATAGTAGAGCTTTATCAGACAATGCTGTAACAATTTTAAAAGAATCTGTTCCATTCTTATTTTCCTCAGTGTCTCAGAGTAACACAGTGGATGGCAGCAATTCTATCTCTAACCCTTCAGAAATTGATGGTCTGGTTCACAGCGTTACGTCCTCATTGCGTTTGGCATTAGATAGTGTAGCCCCCTTAAAAAAGAAAGTGGCTAACCATAGGAGGCTGACTCCTTGGTTTAACACAGAGTTGAATACTTTAAAGCAGAATACTAGGAAGTTGGAGAGAAAGTGGCGCTCTACACATCTAGAGTATTCCTATTTAACCTGGAATAACAGTCTACTGCTGTATAAAAAGACCCTTTGACAAGCTAGAACAGCATACTTTTCATCATTAATAGAGGCAATTAAAAACAATCCTAGGTTCCTTTTTAGTACAGTTGACAAACTTACACAGAGTCATAGCCCTGTTAAGCCAACTTTTCCCCCAGCTCTTAGCAGTGATGATTTTGTGAGATTCTTCATTAATAAAATTAATTCTATAAAAAAAAAATCATTGGCATCCTCCCAAACATGATTACTTCTTCCTCAGTAAATGACGCAGCATCGGAAAGAACTGTAGAACCTCGGTTGTGCTTAGGCTGTTTTGATTCAGTCGAGCTTTCAGAAATATCAAAAATATTAGCCTCATCTAAACCTTCAACTTGTATGTTGGACCCAATCCCAACCAATTTTTTTAAAGAAGTGTTCCATTTGGTTCCTGGCCCCATTTTGGATATGATTAATCCATCCTTAGTTAACGGATACGTACCACAAGAATTTAAAATAGTTGTAATTAAACCTTTACTCAAGAAACCTTCCCTTGATCAAGATGACTTAGTGAATTACAGACCTATATCTAACCTTCCTTTCTTATCCAAAATCCTTGAGAAAATTGTTGCTGATCAAGTCTTTGAGCATCTAAACAGTAACGAGCTGTTTGAAGAGTTTCAGTCAGGTTTTAGAGCTCATCATAGCACTGAAACAGCACTGGTGAAGGTTACTAATGATATTCTCATGGCCTCAGATAATGGACTTGTGTCTGTTCTGGTTTTGTTAGATCTCAGTGCTGCTTTTGACACAGTCGATCATAATATTCTCTTAGAAAGGCTTGAACATGTTGCAGGGATCAAAGGAACAGCACTAGGCTGGTTTAAATCATATTAGTAATTTTCATATTAGCTAATATTAGTCCAGGAGTGATGCTGAGAAACTAGTCCATGCATTTGTTACCTCAAGGCTGGACTACTGTAATTCTTTACTATCAGGTAGTCCAGAAAATGCTATTAAAAGCCTTCAGTTGATCCAAAATGCGACAGCAAGAGTTCTGATGAATATTAAAAAGAGAGATCACATTTCTCCTGTTTTAGCTTCCCTTCATTGGCTCCCTGTTAAATCTAGAATATAATTTAAGATCCTTCTTTTTACATACAAAGCCCTTAATAATCGAGCTCCATCATACATCAGAGATCTAATTGTTCCTTATGTTCCTAACAGAGCACTTCGCTCTCAGACTGCAGGTTTACTTGTAGTTCCTAGGATTTCTAAAATTGGATTGGGAGGCAGATCTTTTAGTTATCAGGCTCCTCTCCTGTGGAACCAGCTCCCAGCTTTAGTCCGTGAGGCAGACACTCTGTTTTCTTTTAAGGCCAGGCTTAAAACTTTCCTTTTTGATAAAGCTTATTGTTAGAGTGGCTTAGGTCATCCTGAGCTATCTCTGTAGTTATGCTGCTATACGCTTAGACTGCTGGAGGACAGACTTACCAATTTTCTTCACTCTGCTACTTCCTTTTCTACTACTGCTCTCCAGTTGTAGTACAGTACATTCTGCTATTTCGACTGTTAACTTTGTGTTCTCTCAGTGTTTTTCTCTCCATAGAAGATATACCTGGTCTGGTATCCGGTTTTGCTGCAATGCCCTGTTGGATGGGGGGCATCGACTGGGATGATGCTCCCAGTAACTGAACATCCACTGTGTCCTGTTATCAACTTTTTACTTTCTGTAACATAGAAAGTTCTCTTATATCAGATCTTCTGTTCCATCTGTGTCTCTGCTCTGTCTTCTCAAACCCCCAGACGGTCGTGGCAGATGGCCGCTCCTACTGAGCCTGGTTCTGTTGGAGGTATCTTCCTGTTAAAGGGGAGTTTTTCCTCTCCACCGTCGCTACATGCTTGCTCAGTATGAGGGATTGCTGAAGGATTGCTGTGGTTGGAAAGTCTGCCCAACCTCACGCCCATGACTGACGCAATCTGCTGGGATTCCTCAAATAGGAAACTTTTTAACTGATTGGAATGTTTGTATGAATGTATTGAAATGACTTCTTGTTAAATGCCTTGAGATTACATCTTTTGTGAATTGGCACTATATAAATAAACATAAGTGAATTGAATTATCCAAACTTTTGCTGGGCGGGGTTCTTACTTTCTTATTTGTCAACTTCACGTGGCTGGATTTCTCCTGCTGATGTTGACTGTTCCTGGGGACTGGGTCATCTTTCAATGAACTGAGCTGTAAATTAATATCTCTTGTTTTTGGTTGGAATTTGTTTTCTTTTTTCTTCCTCGGAACAGCTGTAGATTTTTCAATGCGCTTTAATGCCGGCCAGTGTTCATCAAACTGTAAAAGGGCTTTTCTACCCGTTAAGTGCTTTTTGGCTGAGGGAGTCGTGTTTTGTGCATTCTGTGCGAGACTGTTCAAACTTTATTCATAAAGTATTTTAAAAAAAATTCAGTTCAAAGTGCTTTACAGACTGTTTGACTGAGTTAACACTAGGCTGCCAGGTTCTTGCTCCGTGCATGTAGTCATTGCTAAAGTTGTCTCATTTCCATTTCCATTGTTTACTTCCATGTTCAGTTCAAGGCGATGTATCTTTATCTTCATTGCGTCCATTCTCTGGAGCAGTATGTCAAAGTCCTCAGCCTAGCAAAACACCATTTTGTTACCCCACAGTCCTTCAAAGAATAATCCAAAAAGAGATCCGGTCTAATACTGTAACTCCAAAGGCTGGGTGTATAAAGTAACTAAGAAAAAATTCTAAGATAAGAAAAGAGAATAAGGCAAGAAATTCGGAGAGATCAGGAGAGGCTTCTCCTTTTTCAGCTGCCACAGGGACATATATTGGGCACACTGGGCAGAGTTTTATTTTGATTAGGTGAAGGGTACAAAATATGAACCTTTCAAAGCGAGTAATTACGGTTCCTGTTCTACAGCACCTGACTTTGGAGACAGACAAGTGTGACAGGGAGGAAAAGGGAGCAGCAGCATCTCCTGATTTAGTAAAAGTCAAACTTTTTTTTTTTCAAAATATACTTTATTTTCAGTTTGCAGTTTAACAATTAACACAAAGAACCAAGCCCCCGCTCGGGGGCTAGTACAAAGGCTATTTCAAAAAAATTTAGCTTTGTTGGGTTGTTTATCACATTTCTTGAAGTTCCCCAAACAGAGTTCTGGATCGACTGGTATTGATATTTGAGTGATCTTAGTCAAGACATCACAAACATCAATCCAGAAATCCCTCACTTTCATATATGACCAGGTACTATGTAGGAAAGAGCCTACATCTGCAGCACATTGAAAACATATCAGATAGTTCGGGTCTATCCTTGTGGATCTTTACTGGGGTCACATATAATTGATGAAGGAAATTATAGTAGACGAGTCTATATAGTGCATTAATAGTGGTAGATATACTGTCTTGGCATAACTTTGACCATGATTGGTCATCTATTGTTGTATTTAAGTCTGATTCCCACCTCTCCTTGTCCTATATAGAGTTGGTTTAGGAGATTCAGATATTAACAGAAAGTATACTTTAGAGATGATTTTTTACGGCCCGCTATCGTAAATCAATTTACCTGACTTTTAGAGACAGACAGGTGGGAGGGGGAGGAAAAGAGGGATGCAGCCTCTCCTGACTTGGTTGAAGACAAACTTGTGGAAACAAAAGAGTCCATGACTGAGGGGAAGGACAAAACATCCGAGGTGTGACAGGAAAGCTGTAGGTCAGAGGAAGGTGGGATGTCTGTTTGGCTAGGCACAGGACAGGAGCATGCTTAGCTTGTTCCAGAACTGAACCTATTGAAGAATGTGTTCAGTTCATTGGCTCTGTCCAGACTTCCATCTTACCAATCCTTCCTGTTTTTAAAGCCTGTGATCTTTTTCGTTCCTGACCATACATCCTCTGGTTTGTTTTCAAGGTTCTTCCTGTATTCCTCTTTGCTGTCTCTGAACTTGACCCTAAGTTGCTTCTGTATACTCCTCAGTAATTCCCTGTCAGCTCTTTTTTTCTCGTTTAGCAGTTCCTTCAAGTCACTGTGGATCCAGGGTTTTTTATTAGGAAAGCATCTCACTGTTCTGGTGCGGATGGTGTTGTCCACACATAAATTTATATAGTCAGTCACACACTCAGTCATGGCATTAATGTCATCTCCATGTGGTTGGCAAAAAGTCATCCAGTTTTTGGTCTCAAAACAACCCTGCTGGGTTTCTTCAGCTTCATGTAACCATTGTTTTAGAGTTCTCTGTGTCACAGGTTTCCTCTGAACAAGTGGTTTATATTCTAAGCAGAGAAAAACAAGACTGTGAACTGATTGCCCCAGAGGAGGTCTTGATTTGGACATGTATGCATCCTTTACATTTGCATTAAACAAATCCAGGGTCGGCTGCACAGTGTTGGTAGCACTGTTGCCTTGCAGCAAGAAGGTCCTGGGTTCGAATCCCAGCCTGGGGTCTTTCTGCATGGAGTTTGCATGTTCTCCCTGTGCATGTGTGGGTTCTCTCTGGGTACTCCGGCTTCCTCCCACAGTCCAAAAACACGACTGTTAGGTGAATTGGTCTCTTTAAAATTGCCCTTAGGTATGAGTGTGTGCGTGTATGGTTGTTTGTCCTGTATGTCTCTGTGTTGCCCTGCAATGGACTGGCGACCTGTCCAGGGTGTACCCCGCCTCTCGCCCCTTGACCGCTGGAGATAGGCACCAGCCCCCCCTCAACCCTGCATTAGGATGGACGGGTATAGAAAATGGATGGATGGATGGAAATGGGTCTTGTTTTCTCTTGTGGAGCAGCTCACAAATGGTTGAAATGTTGGAAGTGTAGACGAGAGGGAGGCATGATTAAAATCGCCAGATATTGCCACAAATGCATTGGGGTGCTGGGTCTGTAGCTTAGCGACAACGGAACTGATGACATCACATGCATTATTGGCAACGGCGGAAGGTGAAATGAAACAACTGCCAAAATAACACTGGTGAACTCTCTTGGTAAATAATATGGACAAAAATGTACTGCCAAGAGTTCAATATCTTGGCTGCACAGATGACTCACCCCCAGCAGTACGTCCTGGACTACACCATTCGCCACTGACTAGCACTGCTACTGCACCTCCTTTACTTTTCCTTCTCATCTTCAGATCTCTGTCTGCTCTTACAGTCAGGAAGCCTGGCAGAGAGACTTTGGAGTCAGGGATATGATCCTGCAGCCACGTCTCAGGGAAACACATAACACTGCATTCCCAATACTCTGGCTAAGTCCTTGTAAGGGTTTGGAGTTCATCCATTTTGTTAGCCAGTGATCTCACGTTGCCCATTATGATCAAAAGATGAGATGGTTTGAATTTCCTCCTTCTCACCATTTTATTCTATCAGAAATAAGTGCTGAATAAGGATTAATTAACAAGCAGCTCCGAAATCGAAGGGAAACGTGTTGCTCACACAGCTATGCAGCGGTAATGCCCGAGTGACTGACGTACAGCATGTCGATTGCACGTTGTAGACTGCACCGTTGCTCTGATACAGAGCTGACACACGGGCTCACGCGGTCTTCCTGTGATTATTTAAATAGAGTGCATACAATACTGCGCTGCCTCGGAATGGAAACGCGAATATAGTGAAAGAAATATATATGGTTCACGGCCAAGTCCGGACTGCGGGCTGCCTATTGAGGGACAGTAGTTTATAATTAAATATATTTATTCAAATGCCTGTACAATGAGACTTTGTTAAACCAAAGTCAAATCCCTTGCTAGTCTGCAGAAACTCAGACAATAAAGATGCTTTTAACTTAGTGCCAAGAACCATTGCTGCAATGAAGCAAAAGCCAACCAAACCTTACTTCCGGTGCTATGTTTATGTACTATATACCTTATGGTAAACTCTTTTTTACAATTACCTACAACTTTTTAAAAATATGTGTTTTATTCACTAATTGGTATGTTCTTACACAAGTACAATTTCTATTAATTAGTTTGCATATTGGATTTAGTGTGACACTGCTCAGATCATTTTAATTATGTAATGTTTTTATTCAGCAGTAGAGGACAGAAAACTTTTTATTGGAATGATCTCCAAGAAGTGTAATGAAAACGACATCCGTCTGATGTTATCACCATATGGACAGATAGAAGAATGTCGGATACTTCGAGGTCCCAATGGACTAAGCCGTGGTAAGAAATATTTTTTCTTTAAATTGAAGCAATACCAAATAATATTTGGTAAAGTGTTCTAGCAGGTCAGTTTGCTGTCTAAAAACAGAGAGAGAGAGAGAGAGAGAGAGAGAAAGAGAGAGAGATACTTTTTGACTGCTACGATTCATCAATGATTATCCATAATTCAAAATTATATTGTATGACAATTAAAAGGCTAAAAAAAAACCATTATTGCATTAGCAAATTACATTTCTGTCTTTCAGGATGTGCATTTGTAACATTTACAACTCGACAGATGGCCCAGTCTGCTATCAAGTCAATGCACCAGTCACAGACTCTGGAGGTGATGTACACTTAGGGCAAATTATGTAATGTTATTTTAAGCTCAAAACTACTGATTTACAATGTTTGTGCTGTAAGTGTGCCTGTTTTCAAGAGGTTAATATGTATTTTAATATTTGCAGTTTTTCTATAGTACCTAAAAACTCATGGATTTCAATTCAATTCAGTTTATTTATACAGCGCAAATTCACAACATGCCATCTGAAGGGACGTTACAAAAAGTCATTTCAATTCAATTTTTCTTCTGCCACTTCTTCTTCTACAGCCGTTTCCAGTATTTTAGATAGTTCTGCGCATGTCAAAATTACTTATTCTGATCGAGTGTGTGGCGGATGTAAACACTGGTATAATCAGATTCATTTTTTCAGGGCCCGTGTACACAGTCAAATTCTAATTCGAACTATGTGCAAAAGACCTTTTGCACATGTAAATGCACCCATTGACTTGCAGCATTCACTCCTCCTGAACAAACATGTAGCATCAGTAGACAGTCGCCTGTGTTGTGTTGACTTCACAGCAATCCCCCCCATCATTGTGAGCAAGCATCCAGCAAAACCTGACTCATTACGAGCATCCACCTGCTACGAGTGGCCACCTGCTTTAACCGACCAGAGGGATTTAAGTTTATTTTAGATTTGTAACTTTAAATATATTAACCTCCTTTGTTTTTCATGCAAAGGGCTGTTCATCACCCATTGTAGTGAAATTTGCAGATACTCAGAAAGACAAGGAGCAGAAACGCCTAGCTCAACAGCTGCAGCAGATGCAACAACTTAGTGCTGCTTCCATGTGGGGAAATTTATCTGGTTTCCACAGTCTTGGGCCACAATTCCTTGCAGTGAGTGTGGGTCTTTCAGTTATTGTTTGTGTTATTCAAAATGGAACAATTAGCTAAATTTAATTAGAATTTTGAAAGCTAATTTTAGTTTTGTTGGTCTTAGCTCTACTTGCAGTTGTTGCAGCAGTCCACTTTCACAGGGAATACACTGAGCAATCTACATCAAGTTACAGGTACACGCACACGCATACACACATAATCTTATTTAGTCAAGACTAATGTGTATACATCAGCCGAATTATCTATTCCTAACCTCAACTAAAACTTAATCCACACCATACCTGTAAAACCAACCAGTAGAACTCAGTAGTGACATTGTCTGAAAGTGAGGACCAGGCAGAATGTCCTTACTTTATAGGTGAAAAACCTTAAATGGTTAAAAAAATGGTCCTCAGTCTGAATGCTGTCTAGCACACAATCTTGTTTAGTCAAGACGAATGTTTATACATCAGCCAAATTATTAGGGTATTGATATTGACTATGCATGTGTCTGTCAGGTCTGAATACCATGCAGAATCTGGCATCATTGGCTGCTGCAGCAGCAGCTACACAGGGCACACCTTCAACTTCCAGCATCATGACGACCTCTAGTAATCCGTTAAGTGCACTAACCAGCTCAGGTAAAAAAACAAAATAAACTATTTTACACTGCATTTGTATACTACCTTGCCACCCCGTTCCCAACAACAGAAGCCACAGCATGTCAGTCAATGAAAAAGGGTGATTGACCGTAATAGATTCCATTGTATTTGTAGTTCAGCCTTGTATTTGAAACGATCAAATGAAGTGAGACAAAGTACTTACTGGACATATAAAGTGCACATATAGCACAAAGTACTAAGTCCTTTTTGAGTGTTAAGTTAAAAAATTAACAAGCAGTTTAAAAAAATGGATTAGGTCTTACCTCACATATCATGTCTCAGCAGCTTCTGTACAATGATAAAACAAATTTTACCTAAAACAGTTCCGTACCAGTAAAATAATAAAGCTACTTAAAGAAAATTTCTGTTATATGGACAGAGAACTAACAAATATAAGAATTACACAACATAGTAAGAAGATACAATAAATGGTGAATATAAAATCAAGCAAGAACTATTTTTTCAGCCGTCCAAAAGGAAACATGTCAAAAAGTCAGAAACAATAAAAACATTAGAAAACACACTAACAATCAACGACAGCAGCACAACATTATTACACGTTAGAAATAGAACATTCCTTTATTGTCCCTCAGAAGGAAAATTTTGGTGTAGCAGCAGCAAAGTGACAGGCAATCGAAGCATGTAGATTCACATGAGAATTACTCCAGAGGATATTGTCATGCTCATGTCTGTAACAAAAGTTCGATTATTGTAGAACCACTTGACTCTTAGCTTAATCCCCTTCTTTTATAGAGCGTGCCTCAAAGAGAAAATAATTACCTTTAGTCACGTTACTATAATTTGAGTGGTTCTCAATTATTTTCTGTTCTATCCCCCCGATTGAATTACTTTTGAGAATCTAAAAATATTTAATTATTTATCAGTACCAACCACTGGCACCAGTATTCTGCATACAACATGCTGATTATCAAAAAAGATTCATAAAATGGGCTGCAACTACTTCAAGTGGTTGCAGCTCATTTTATTGTTTTAAGTCTTAACACTGTTTCCAAGTTTAGGTTATTAACTCTGTTGGAAAGATTTAATCTAGACTTCTCAGTCTGGTACTGATGTGGTTCCTCTGTGCTGGCTTCTTTATTGGTGATATGTCGAATGAAACAGATGAACCTGCGAGGTGTTTCATGCTTTGGTCCACTGTGCGTAGGGCTAAAGTCTCTGATTCACCTTTAAGGTCCAGCTGCCGCACCACTGAAGGGAGGATGACTGTCCTTTCTGAGACATCGTCGAGAACAGCATGCACTTCCATGGACTTGTCACCACTGTGTATTAGGATACGCACAACTTTCAACATAATTCTTTGAGATCTGTTGGGGCGATCAAAATAGATTTGTATTGAAGGAATGTTGACCATGAGCACAACTCCGGAAGTGGCCTGGACTGGGTCATGAAGGACAGTGAGGTGTGTCTCTTTGCAGACTTTACATGGGTGCTTTAAGTTGCAGGTGTCTGCTGCATGGTTACGTCCACATCTCAAACATATTTTGCCACTCTGTATCCACGTAACAATCTGGTTTGTGCTAAGTTTCTTGAACTCATTACAGGAGTTTACATAATGGTCTGTGTTAATACAGTTTGGGCAATAAGCCTTTGGTTTGGAGTTGCCCTTAGGCGGAGTGAACAATGAAGGCTGTGGTTTATCATTGAGGGTCAGCAGAACTGGTGTAGACTTGTCTCTAGGCTGTCCAGTCTTATTTGGCTTAATGGGTTTATAAGATTCAGTATAAAATAGTGAAGCAGCACGACTAGATATTTGTTTGGCCTGAGACTTGATCTGCAGCTATGCAGCCAGGTCTGGGAGAGTATACATCATGTCCAAACCAGTCTGTATGATGCCACGACATATGCAGCTTTTAACAAAGTTATCACGATTTGTAGGCATTTTGCTCAGGAGGCGGTCCACATGTGAACTTCACATTAACTCAAAGCCATTTTGTCCCTCAAGTGTCCTTAGCATGCCCACTAAAGTCTGTACAGCTAGAGCAAAGGCATCAAATGCAGCGGCATCTCCTGGTTTGAATGCTGGCATGTTCAAGATGGCCCACAGTTCAGATTGGACGAGCTGTCGTGGATGACCATACTTATCTTGGAGTGGTTGAAGTGCGGCAGTGTAGGGCTGAGGGTGGTACATGTAAGCTTTGGCTAATTGCAGAAGACTAGGAAACTTTAGCTGGCCGAGCAGGACCTGGTACTTGTATGCTTCCCCAAGATGAGCATGGCTGCTCACAAGGTTGTCAAGAGCCATCTTAAGTAAAGGAAAGTCACTCTCACGTCCGCTTTCAAATAGGGGCAATGAAGGTCTGGGAATTCCAAATGCCGAGGCAATCAGTAGATCAGCTCCAGGTAGAGGCACAATACCTGGCTGGGGAACTGTAGAAACTGTAGCAGCTGGATATGACATAGGAGGGTAACCAGATGGTACTTGGAATTTAGTGTCTGCCGGAGCTTGGACAGGAAATGTCTGCAGCAGAGGAATAACTGACGGCTGTGGCAGCGACTGCAGTGCAGGAGCAGAATGAGGCTGGACTGGCCAAGAGGAAAAGACACTTGATGGTACTGTTGGTGGTGGTACCACACTTAGCTGTGTGGCTATAGCTGCAGCTGGGGCTGGAGCCTGTTGCTGATAGGTGTAGTGAGTCTTGCTGGAACGTATGTTGATCCCCGATGTGACAAAGGCAGGAGAGTCCTTTAATTGCTGGGATACGAGAGGATGACTAGCGGATGATGTTACTGGCGGGATGACAGGTTGAGCAGTATTGTTGACTGTATATGTAACAGGTACAGCAACCTGCCGAGTGTTAGAGATAGGCTGATGAGTGGACACTGGTGAGTTACTCACTCTTAGTTGAGATGGTGAGATGTAACTGTCAGAAGTCAATGGTGGCTCAGGTACAGCACTGTTTTCATCTGTAGAGAGAAGTGAGGTGAACCGTTTGGCGATCTTCAGTTTGGTCTCTGCCTCCTTTAAGCAACGGCTCCTATCCTGCTGGTTATATAAAGCCTCTTTAGCCTTAAGTGCTTCCTCTTGTGCACGCTAGGCTTCCTTTACTTTGGTCTGCAGACGCTGATACTCCAAATCAGCTGTATAGTCCTCTTCCAGCTGTCGCTTGAGGTCGTCTAGCTCAATTTTCCTTATCCCTCTCTCCAGGAGAGCAGACTGCACACTGTTGAGAGCTTTAGAAGGAGGGTAGTGGCCGATAGAAGAGACGGCTCTCATACTAGATTTGAATGTGGAGCAGGACTTAGAACTGACTGATTCCCAAGTTCGGCTTTGACAATGGCTGCTAGAGGGGAATGAAGCAGCTGTATCCCGAGGCAGTAATGATCTATATCCAACATCATAAGCTTCTAGGTATGAGGGCAGGCGACATTCTCAGCATAGCTTCTCCTCGGGCTCTGGAATGTTTCCAGGTGCTTCTGCCATACTGTATGCTGCGGTGCTCCCAATCCGGCTCGAAGAACCAAATGAAGTGGAGGCACTATTACTAGAGCCCACTAAATAATTTTATCTCGTTGAAGCGGTAACAGTCTGGCTAAATTTCGGTTAGAGAATCAGGACTGGAGAGGGATAGCTGTTAGGCTGATTTATTTATGAACATGTGCAGTAGAAGTGGTCTGTAATACAACCAGAATAAAACAATAATAAACAAATGTACTTAGACAATAAGGCAATAAGAGACAAACATTATTTGGTAATGGAGAAATAAAGCTATTATGATAATTCAAATAGAACAGATTCAACAGGCAGACTAATGTAAAGCATACAAAATCAAGATAAATCTAGCTTATAGTATGTAGAACAAATATAGGAACATCTAAGTGTTACCACCGTGCATAAAATATTAACCCAAACAGACAATAATATATTTAAGGCCCAGTTAGCAATTAACCAGAAAAAAACATCCAAAATATAGCAAATAAACCAATTAACCAAAGCAATAGCACACTATTGTTTAGGGTCTAACTGAAACATTTCACTCACTTCTGTTGTCCATAACGCACAGGGAATATGTTCATATTAAGCTAATGACTCAGCTCTTCCGTAGCCCCAGTCAGACATGTGCTGACTGCTGACTAACGTGGTGAAAAGTAAAGGGGGTTCAGTCTCTATAGAGTTTGCCCACCAGAGGGCGTAGCTGACTACGCTTTCTTACAATGGTTTTTTTATTTTGACCTTGCAGGCACACTGGTTTTGCACACTGTTTTTATTGCAAACTGTTTTTATTCCTATTGGATGTTGGAAGAAAAATTGAAGACCGCCACATGAGTGATAACCTCATTACTCATGTGGCATGCATATGCTTGATATAAAATTAGCGTGCATCGTCATCTGGCGACATCTAGCAAAGTTCTGTCAAAGTATGTCAGAGTCTCCAAAAACACCATAAAAGTCACTATTTGTTGCTAGTCACGTTGTGAAAAAGAGTCGTTGGAAGGGTCGGAAAACTCGCTAAGCTCGCTACATTGGCAACACTGTTCCCTTCCTGACTGGATGGGGTGAATTCACATGACTGTACAGACCCTTTCCAAAAGATTTTAACATCATGGAAAAGTTTATTTATTTCCATAATTCCATTCAAAACATTAAACTTCGATTGATTATAGATTCAGGGCCCACAACTTAAACGATTTCAAGTATTTAGTTCTTTATTTGTACATATTTTGGGTTTCCAGCTCATAAATCCCACAAAAAGGCAAGGCAAGGCAAGGCAAGGCAAGGCAAGGCAAGGCAAGGCAAGGCAAGGCAAGGCAAGGCAAGGCAAGGCAAGGCAAGGCAAGGCAAGGCAAGGCAAGGCAAGTTTATTTGTATAGCACAATTCATGTTACAAGACAATTCAAAGTGCTTTACATAAAACATCAAAAGCATTACAGCAGGGTGCAGAAAAAGCAAAAGTACAGGAATAAAAACCATGATTTAAAATGATTTTTTTTTTTTATAAAAGAAAAAATCTTAAAAGAAGCCGTGCAGATTTGAAACTTAGAATAAAAATCTAATCAAAAGCAGTTGAGAACAGGTGGGTCTTTAACCTGGATTTAAATAAACTGAGTGTTTCAGCTGATCTGAGGCTATCTGGGAGTTTGTTCCAGACATGTGGAGCATAGACCCTGAACGCAGCTTCTCCATGTCTGGTTCTGACTCTGGGACCTGATAAAAGAGTGGATCCAGATGACCTGAGGGGTCGAGTAGGTTCATACTGGGTCAGGAGATCACCGATGTATATTTGTCCTAAACCATTCTGAGCTTTATAGACCAGCAGCAGAACTTTGAAGTATATCCTCTGACAGACAGGCAGCCAGTGTAAAGACCTCAGAGCTGCACTGATGTGGTCCACTTTTTTGGTTTTAGTGAGAACTCGGGCAGCAGAGTACTGGATGAGCTGCAGTTTCCTAATTGATTTTTTAGGTAGACCTGTAAAGACGCTGTTACAATAATCAAGCCGACTAAAGATGAATGCATGGACTAGTTTTTCCAGGTCCTGCTGAGACATCAGATCTTTTATCCTTGAGATATTCTTAAGGTGATAGTAGGCAGATTTTGTGATTGCCTTAATGTGTTTTTCAAAGTTTAGGTCTGAGTCCATCACTATACCCAGATTTCTGACGTGGTAGCAAAAATAAATGATAACTGAAATACATGTATTTACAATTTTTCCTCTTACACTCTCCATCTTCAATCACCATGACTTTGGAAAGAAGGAAGCAAAACAAAAATATTAACAAACTCTAAAACGTCAGAAGTAAGATAAGCATTGCCTATAGGTGTTTGTATGCATTACTAACTGTGTGAGATCTCTGGGCAGAATCTTAAAAGTGGATCAGTCAACTAGAGCTTCTTTAATTGCATATGAGCTGCATGTGATTTACTGTCCAATGAGTCACTGACTTGTTTACAGGCTGGAAGAAAAACTCCACTCTGGGCCTACTTGGAAGTCCTACTTCGGATCAATCACTTACCACAGCCCGCATCCATGTAGACAGACGTCATATCTTTCACGGAGAAAACCCTTACCTTTCTCTGAGGATGTGTTTCCCTTGCCAAGCTCCTTCCCCTCGAACGTCAGCTTATATCAGCTGGTTCTGAATGATTGCTGAAGTCTTGGTCCTAAGCTTTAGAGGCAGATGACAGTAAAGGTTGTCGACTTTGCACTCAGGGGGTTGGCACTTGTGGTGTCCTGGGGCCTTTTGCTTTGGATCAGAGATAGCATTTCCTCTCTTGGACATGAGGCTCAGCCCTTGGTCTCAGAGTCACCTCTTGTCAGCCTGAAATTCATAGGGAAAAAGAAGGTGAAACATCAGCAGTTCTAAAAAGAATGTCAGTTCTTTGCATGTGATAACATTGTTTTGTGCTGTTCATTTCTTCTCATGTTTTCTTCCATTCATAATGTTTCTATGATAAGTTGACACTTAAAAAACCCTCCTCTTTTAGAAAAACAAAGAAAAATAAAACCAAGATTCGAATCAAATCAAATTTCTTGGGGCCCATTATTTCCTTTGTTCTGCAGAAATCAGTTTGCACTGTGTTGGTGGTGACACCTTGCTCGTATCAGACCCCATCATCTGGGTGTGTGCAGATAAACAACACTTATAAAAACTGTTTTCATGTTCAGTGTTCTACTCTTTTCTTACAAACCTCGTTAATGAGAGAAATAAATACAGTGCCTATAAAAGATATTCACCCCCTTGGAGGTTTTACCCTTTTTAATTATTTTACAAATTAGTCGTGATCAACAAAATTTGGCTTTATGGACATTTACAAAACAAATCTTTAACATCAAACCGAAAACGGATTTCTACAAAATGACAAAATAAAAATATGTAACAAAATAAGTCATACATATTCACAACCATTGAGTCAGGATTCATTTGAGGCACCTTTGGCTCCAATCATAGCAAAGAGTCTATGTAGATATGTCTTAATCAGCCTTGCACATCTGGACGCTGCAGTTTCACTCCATTCTTCCTTGCAAAACTGTTCAAGCTCTGTCAGGTTGTGTGGGGATCGACTGTGAACAGCCCTTTTCAAGTCCTACAGAAAAGTCTCCATGGGATTAAGGTCTGGGCGTAGGTCTGTGTAGCTTTATGTATTCTTCGTGTCACTGCCTTACTGGAAAATAAATGTTCGCTGAAGCCATAGTTCTCTGGCAGATGGAAAAGAAATTGTCCTATTGAATGTAACTATATTTTGCTGCATTCATTTTTATTTTCTACCTTTCTACCTCCTGGGCATGCTGCTGAGAAGCATTCCCACAGTATGAGGCTGTCACCGCCATGCTTCATAGTGTTTGCGGTGATGTGCAGTGTTTGGTGTCCGCCAAACAGGGGCCATGTTAACCGAGCATTTTCCGCCTTTGACAAGTTTTTTAAAGCAATGACGAAGAAATCTAAAGGCTATCTTTCATTTTGACAGATTAGAATTCACCCCCCTAAACACTGATTACATGCAGAGATTTTCAACTTTATGCAATAAGTACAGGTTTCTAAATCAATAAAAAGAAGATTCCCATGTGAGCAAATGAGCATCATCTTAGTGCTGGACTCTGTACTCAATACATCTCACTATATGGCTATCTACTAACAGGGGGTGGAAGACTCACCCCTAATTTCCACTGCATGCGCTCCACTCCGCCAAGCACGCCGCAGCAAAAACACTCCCTTTGTAGTCAATGAGAGCGTTTCCACTGCAAAAATGGCAAAAATAGGATCAAATCTATTTTTGCTATTTTTGCAGTGGATGCCGGAGCAAGTTCGCAATCAATCTACACAAATCACACAGCACCAACAGGATACCAAACAAGCACAACATCCATTTTTTCCAAAATAAATCAATAAAGACAGACTAGACTTTTTTGTATGCATAGCTATATTAATATAGTCACGCGTATATTTACACATATATGCTGTCTAAAATAATTGTGCGTGTTTATACATAATTTACACACATAATATAATCAAAAGGTATTTATTTTCTAAAAGCTATTGTTGGAAAGGTGTTTTCACTCTAATTTAAAGCCTCTCTTAAAGGAACAGACACCCATTTAATTTTATGACCCCTGGACTCTCTCGGGCTCTCATTTCACCTTCCAGCGTGCTCATTCATTTCTGTAAAAAGGAACAATAAGAACAACAAACAACAATTATGTATTTGAACAGCAAGACGTCGTTCGCTGGGCTCAGTTCTCTTAAGTGGGCCCAGATCTACGTCAGCATAGAGTTTTTATTGAAACACGAGTTGCATGAAACCCCTCCCACATCTTTGTTCACAGAATAAGGATCAAAGCCTCTTCACATAATGGAACCCATGATGTACTACATTCTTCTTGATTGTTCACTGTTTCTAAGTGTTGCCACATGCACTACAGAATTAAACCCTCATAGAACAGACAAAATAAATCAATTTTGAATCCTTCTTCTCTGGAACTTTTTCGGATCAGCAGTCAAGTCATCTTGTTCTGGCCGGGAATTGTGCTCGTCCGGCTCGCTCTTCTATGACCTAAGGTGAGAGGTTTCCAGCACATCACCTATATGCAGCTAAAGTGTATGTTTTCAGTAGCCTTGAGTTTGACAACTCTCAGAACCCTTCACGCAGACCAGAGGATT
This sequence comes from Valencia hispanica, assembly GCA_963556495.2. Lineage (NCBI taxonomy): Eukaryota > Metazoa > Chordata > Actinopteri > Cyprinodontiformes > Valenciidae > Valencia > Valencia hispanica. The sequence continues at coordinate 5,085,304 of OY747701.1, read as the reverse complement.
GTTCTGCCCCTTTTGGCAGGGGTCTCAGCTTATTTTCCTTCGAACCCTACTGCCCCAGCTGGGCAGCTCTGCGCTTCAAGCTGCCACCTGAAGGTGCAGGTGTGCTGAAGTTGGAAACCTCTCAGCAGAGGGTTCAAGAAGGTTGTGTGGTCTGCTCGTCGCTGTTCTGCACCTGCTCTGGCTTGCTGCTCCTGGATGTTCTCTCAGGTGCATCCTGGCTCCTCAGTGGGAGTGCATTGGCTCCAGCCTATTTCTTTAGTCTGATGACCTGAGAGATCCTGGTCTGGTTGGCTGCTGGTCTCTCACCTGGTCAACAAAGCCTAAAAGAACAGCTTGCAACTAACTTTCTTTTTCTGTTTGCTTTATCCATAGTTGTATCTAATTTGAGATTAATTTCTTATGCATTTGTCCTTTTTTTTAACAAATCTCTCACTCACCCCATAGTTCTAAGTAGTGCCGCACTGATCGGCCGCACTAACACAAAATCAAACTATTATCCAGACTGCTACAAACATTAGGTCTATCTGTAGAAAAAGCTATTACTTTTGCTGTATGTTGAAATCATAGAAATCATTATTGACGCAAAGCGCACTCTAAAAATCCTGTATCAAAAATGAACACTGGAACAGCCTAGACCACAAATAATTTTTCCTCAAAATATATAGTAGGGCTTATAATGTAAATAAAAACTTCCCAGCAAACACTAAATGGATAAACCGGCCACAAGGTAAGATGAATGGGTTGTGTGCTAAAATAACCAACTGCACAAAGGTGCCAAACCAGGATGATAAACAGGAAACATCTGGTTTTTGGATTGTGCAAGTGGTATAGTTAGCATGTGAGACCGCTCAAAAGAAAAATGCTTTGCTGCTTTAAAGCTCAACCCCCCAGAAAAGGATCACAGTCTGATTTTATTCATTTACACTGCTAACAGCCTAAGTTCATTAAACCTATAGTTTTAAAAGATTTTACCACATCATTATCGGAGCTGATGAAGCCTAATACTTATAAAAGAAAACTATCATTTCAACCTATTTTAACCAAAAAAACTGTTGAACCCTAAACAAATGCTGTTTTTTTAAAAATGCTTTTAAAGCGACCAATTGAAAGGCTTTGTTCGGTAAAAAATAATTGAAATCTAAGTTCCCCTTGTGTCTAAGGATCTCCCTCCCTTTTCTGAAACAGAACTTTTAGTGCCAGCCAGTCTGTTTCAGAAACATCCATTTATAAAAGTCTCCTGTTAATCAGGTGTGACTAGATTTGCAGCCTGTTACGGAGAGATTTGTTTTAGTTCAATAAGCACCTGTATTGTAGATTAATTTCCATGTATATTTATAGTTGTTAGACTCAATTCCTGCATCTCAGCTGCTATACCTTTTAGAGCTGCCAGAGAAGAATTAACAAAACCACTGAATCCATAATTTAATATGTCCAATTTTAACATGACCTTACCCACCTCGGTGCATGTGAAAAAAGATAATACAACCTTATTTCCATCACTCTATAATTTGTGTTCAGGGGGCATATCGGAGCCCCAGATGAGATTTTGAGGGACTAAAATACCACGCCCCCTCCTTCTGCTGTGTCGGATCTCCACTGCAAATACAAGGAAAGAATGCTCTGTAAGTCTCAACAGAAGCACATCTACCCTTCCAATTTCGAGGGCAATGGTTTCAGAGCCAAGATCCACAGAGAATCAGCAGGTCGTCCATAGAAAAGTTCCAATCCCATTCACGGTCTCAAAGTATGGAGCACATATGGCATATTTTTCCCGTGTACCCAGATTGGTATGAAAGTCTGGTCAGATTTTTATCATTTTCAAAACAAATAAATATTTGGTCAGGTCTTAAGTGTACAGGTCTTAAGTGTACTGGTTTTAACTATTTAGATTAATCCCATATCGTCCCAGTCTCCCATCTACCCTAACTTTTGTCATGGAAGTATATACACATTTTAACCTATATAACTTCCCGTTCGTTCATGTACTTCACGCTCAGAATTTGTCCAAATCCTGGAGAGGAGTGCAACATCTGGAAACAGATCATTAAGATTAGGGAAAGCTTCTACATACATGGGTAAATGTCCTACAGAGTATGGCATTTGAGAACAAACAAAACAGTTAATAATGCTTCATTTATTTGCTAGATATCTTGCATATTGGTACCATACACTAGTTTCAAATGGGTTTCTGTGTGTCCTTCTCTGAGTGAACCAAGACAATAAATCAGCATTCTCATGTGCTATATTTCGTTCTTCTGTGAGTCTTAACGTTCCTATTGAACAACACCACCAAAAAGCTTTAAAAATAAAAGTACTAGATAGCAGGAAAACCTTCATAGTTACTATCTCTCCCTTCAAGCAGTCTCTATAGAAAAGTGGTTCTCCTGGTTCTCTTCACTGAAGTTGAGACAAGTGAAACCTATTGTATTCACCTCCCTCTGCTTTCCCTATATCTAGTGATGGTCTCTGCTTTCTACAATGGGTTAAGTGTATCCAACTCAGTCTTTAAAGCCGTTGGTGTGGTCAAAAATACCTGGAATGGCCCTTCTCACCTGGGTGATGACCAGTTTTCTGATTACAGCTTTAATCAGGATCCAGTCACCTACTTTCAGCTCACTTCTTCCTGTAGGAATATAGGATCATCTGGCATATGATTAGTTTGCATTTATAACTTATTTACTTTTCAGTATTTTGATCCTGAAAACCACCAGATCTTGATCATATTGTTTTCAGAAGAGAGTATACCAAACTAAGGAATTCTATATCTACGCCCATAGATTATTTCAAATATAATGAGGCCAATATTCAGATTTGGTGTTATATGCATGTATATTTTACTAAATCAAGACAAAATTCAATTTTGTCCTGTTTCTTCCATTGCTTTTTTCAATTTGCAACATCTTTATCATAAAATCATAAATCAATTTGTAATTGTTCCTCTTATTTTAATATATCAAACTGTAGGAGGTGGTAAGGTCTCCCACATATTGTTTCAAATTGTGTCAAATCTGTTCCATTACTCTGTGTCATATTAATATATAACTTGAAATAATGAATGTGAATGAAATAATCAATTATTTCACTCACAAAATGTGTTCCGTTACCACTATAGATCATTGGTGGATCCCATGTCTAGGTATTATTTATCTAAACAACATTTCTGCAACATTTAGTGTATCTAAATGTTTCACTGGTAACCTTTCAATCCATTTGGAGAAATTATCTTATCTTACTAAACAGAGCTTCTTCAGTACAGCCTTTGTTTGCTCAAAGCTGCTTCTTAATTTTATATGAGAAGCTTTTATTTTCATGTCTGACACACTTCTATATTCACATACTAATCAGTTTGAGAATTTAATTGTCCATAAGAAATGCTCTAATTAGTTTGCCACTAGAGGTCACCATACCCCTGTTCCCCTTTGTTGGCCAGAAACATGCAAGGTTGAATTTGGATCTTCTGTTAGCAATAATATAATTATTTTATCTTTATCTGATTACAGACTTGAGTTAAAACTTTTTTTTTTCTTTTTCAAGTAAAACAGTTCTTTAGTAGCGGTCCCGTTTCAAGAGTGTTATGAGAATCTACAATTTGGATTATTAATTTATCCCCTACAGAGAACATGCCCAACTTCAAATGAAATAGGAAATCTCTTCCTAACAAATTAAAAAACAATCTGGATATAATATAATCACCACTACAGATTCTCCCTGTAGCTAAATCTTTTTTTTTTCTTTCATTTTTCTAACAACTCAATCTCATTTTTGTTAGTGGAAAACAAAATTCCTTTAAATTTATAATTTTCTTCCCATCTGACTTCAATCACTTCCTCTAATTCTGTCAATGAGATAATCAGCAACTGATATTTCCACAATAAAACATCACATCTCTATTCCTTGCTCTCTGCTTATCTGCTCTTTCATAAAGATTCTACAAATTAGCTTATTATTATGATTATATGTGGAAGCATCTGTTGCTAGATGTCCAAAACGTGGTCCCATTATTCAACTCAGATTGGGCGAGGGCCGGTAACCTCTCCCAATCTCAGGTGTAGGTCCAGACATCTTTCCCGCTTTTTCAGACCCTTAATTCTATCCCATTAGCTGTTGCTAATTTACACTCAATGGAGTTGTTACTCCACTGAGTGTAAATATTGAAGTGCACTTATACTCAGTGTGCTACGGTAACTAAAGTTGAATTTTGGAGTGCGTTATTACATTCTGTACTATGGTAATCCCGTAATGAAAATTCCTCTCTTTTTTGCAGTCTCTAACCCAGCGCATTACAAGATTGTTTCCTTTCAACAGGTATCTTATCTGTCATTAAATGTTAGAAGCAAGCAATTGAAGCTGTCGCTTGTTACAAAGAGTAAATCCACGTAGCCACCCAGCTGTCGCTACCCCACAGGACCTGTAGACATCCGCTTTAATTTCAAAATAAAATCACTCTGCTCCTAATTCATCATTGTTAAACCATTTCTTCTCTACTATATGAGAGATCTCCCAGACATCCCATGAATATCATTCAAAATATTAGCTAAGTTCTTTTTTATTATTATTATAGAGTAACAGTTGCCACTGTACTTAAGAAATTCCAACCTTTTGTATACAGCGCTGTCGCAGCTAAAACATCCACCTCATTATCAGCTAACGGGGGAGGTCTGTTCCTTCCCTTCTGCCTTCCTGCCGTTTACGGGCAAGTTTGGATAACCTTTAACAATTTTGAAACACATGATGGATCTGGTTTTAGTGCAGGAATGCTAGGAAAGCAATAAAAATTCAAACACAAGTCTTTTCTCTCAGGAAGCGCATTTACCGGTTGCTGTCGCACCCCACCACAGTTGGTCTGTTTATTATCAGAACGACCCTTCCTTGAGGGGAAGGGGGGAAGGGGGTCGCTTGTTTGAGATAATTAATTTAGATCAGGGTAAAATGGTTTACCCTGCTCTTCATAGGATTTTTAAAAAATATGGAAGTGAGAGTTTTCTCTTTTACTTTCTTTCGGCGGAACTTTAGGAGAAAACAGAAACTTTAAAAAAATTTTCATTCTCCCGGGTGCTAAAAAACACATCTGCTTTTTTACCAGTTGTTTATTACCCATCACAATGCACCAACCCCCTTTTCTTCTTGCTTTGCTCCTTTAAGAGGAATTCCTTTGTTTGAGATGCCAAATGCCTATTCTTCAATTTTTAATCTTTTTAGTTTTATTTTAGATCGCAACTACCAAGAAGTGCGCAAAATTCCTCAGTTAATCGTCCTTCAAATTCAATTCAGTTTATTTATGTAGCGCCAGTTCACAACAGATGTCATCTCAAGGCACTTAACAAGAAGTCATTTCAATACAATTATACAAACATTCCAATCAGTTAAAAAGTTTCCTATTTAAGGAATCCCAGCAGATTGCGTCAGTTATTGGCGTGAGGTTGGGAAGACTTGCCAACCACAGCAATCCTTCGGCAATCCCTCATACTGAGCAAGCATGTAGCGACGGTGGAGAGGAAAAACTCCCATTTAACAGGAAGTAACCTCCAACAGAACCAGGCTCAGTAGGAGCGGCCATCTGCCACGACCGTCTGGGGGTTTGAGAAGACAGAGCAGAGACACAGAAGGAACAGAAGATCTGATATAAGAGAACTTTTTATGTTACAGAAAGTTAAAAGTTGATAACAGGACACAGTGGATGTTCAGTTACTGGGAGCATCATCCCAGTCGATGCCCCCCGTCCAACAGGGCATTGCAGCCAAGCAGGATACCAGACCAGGTGTAGCTTCTGTGGAGAGAAAAACACTGAGAGAAAACAAAGTTAATAGTCGAAATAACAGAATGAACTGTAATACAACTGGAGAGTCGTAGGAGAAAAGGAAGTAGCAGAGTGAAGAAAATTGGTAAGTCTGTCCTCCAGCAGTCTAAGCCTATAGCAGCATAACTACAGAGCTAGCTCAGGATGACCTTAGCCACTCTAACTATAAGCTTTATCAAAAAGGAAAGTTTTAAGCCTGGCCTTAAAAGTAAACAGAGTGTCTGCCTCACGGACTAAAGCTGGGAGCTGGTTCCACAGGAGAGGAGCCTGCTAACTAAAAGATCTGCCTCCCATTCTACTTTTAGAAATCCTAGGAACTACAAGTAAATTCATAATCTTTTATTTATTTTTAAAGAATAGCTGAAGAATGTTGTATTGTCCTTTCTTTTACACATTTTGCATCTCCTTTAAATTTTCTTTTCTATCCCCCCCGTTTCGATAAGTTACATTTTGCTGTTTTTATTTTTCATTTTTAAATATTTATCATTCCTGTGTTGATTAATTAAATTAGGCTTTCATTTATCTTTTATCTGATCTATTTATCTTATTGCAGTGTTATTTACTCAATTTTCTTACCATGAGACTCCTCTCAGCCTACTTCAGCTGATTCAAAAGGAAGAAATCTCCATTCACACACACACAGTCACACAACCGGTTTATCACACATTAATATCATTATGTATTTATTATCATGTTTCTTCATTACTAGTATTATTATTATTTATATAGTATTTATTATTATTTATAATTGAGATCCCAGACCTCTGCGCGCTTTGGAGTCCAACCCCAATCATATTTTATTTTACCATGGATTTTCATTGTGAGATCCCGGATCATCACGCAAAGATCCCCGATCTTTTATCTTTATTTGCAAAATCCCAAACTCGCATCAAATGTTGTACTCACTGGCTGGTGTCCTTGTGAAGGAAGACTCCATCATCAACTGTTGCTCTGGGGAGGATATCCGTGGGTCTGCAGGCCTCCAGACCTAACGCTGAGCTGGAGGGCTTTGATCGAGCTGGTTCCGAACCAGGCCGTGCACGGGCTCTCAGCAGCCTGCGGTTCCTCCCGGAGATACAGTCAGATTTGGGATCCTGCTCAAAGGAACAAGAAATGTCAGGGTTGAAATCGCTCTCTGATCTCTGGGTTTCGTTTTGTTTTTCAGACATTCTGTGGGTCTCAATCCACGAGCTGATCCACACTCGGCCTTCCTACTTGTTCCGAACATGCAGGCTTCAGTAAGAAGCGTCCTAGCTTACCTATGGCAGGCCACACCCTGAGTTTACCGACCTGGTCGACGTCTATTTACCGCAGTAGAAACAGAAATCAACATTTTCTGGAGAACTACAGACCGAACAAAATTTTAGATTAGTCAATTTTGCGCCTCGTGTGGCAGCGCTTACCAAATAACTTCCGACCTGGGTCACTTCCGTCCTTCGATCTCCAGTAGCCTATCTGTCGATCACAACAATTTCAACAAAATCCTATTATTCCAAACTCACGTTTTCTTTTGCTCCTCCAGAAATCACGTTGGGGTCACCATTTTGTTGGAAAGGTGTTTTCGCTCTAATTTAAAGCCTCTCTTAAAGGAACAGACACCCATTTAATTTTATGGCCCCTGGGCTCTCTCGGGCTCTCATTTCACCTTCCAGCATGCTCATTCATTTCTGTAAAAAGGAGCAATAAGAATAACAAACAACAATTATGTATTTTAACAGCGAGACGTCGTTCGCTGGACTCAGTTCTCTTAACTGGGCCCAGATCTACGTCAGCATGGAGCTTTTATTGAAACACGAGTTGCATGAAACCCCTCCAACATCTTTGTTCACAGGATAAGGATCAAAGCCTCTTCACATAATGGAACGCATGATGTACTACATTCTTCTTGATTGTTCACTGTTTCTAAGTGTTGCCACATGCACTACAGAATTAAACCCTCATACACACAAAATAAATGGACTCTCAACATTTACAGAATTTTAATCTCTTCACTATTTAGTCATTTCCTAGGCATCGTAGGTGCGTGGGTCAACAAATACATTATTCAGATACAAGAGAAAAGCAACAGGACAACATGGACAAAGAGAAACTAATACTTGGAAGTGGAAAATCATAAAATACTTTATGATTTTACTTTTTTCTGCATTTATTACTGGCTTTTTTCGCAAGATCTCGCAATTCCCAAGCATGCTTCTTTGAGCACCTCTGGGCTTCAGACTGGAGCGGAGCGGATGTAGAGCGCATGCAGTGGAAATTAGGGGTCAGAGTCTTTAGAGTGCTTCTGGGACCACGACAACTCACATACTAGTGCAGCTGAACCACCTTTACAAAAGGAGCTCAGGCTGCAGGATTTCCTCCCACTGAAGTGCGGGCTTGCGGGATTGGGAAATGCCTCATTCAGAGAGTCTTGCTGACTTCTGATCACTTCAATTGGAGTTCCTTGATTTCAAAACTTTGGCCAATGTAGCGCTTGCAAATTTTTAACTTGCAATCTGAAAAATGAAGAAATGTCTTCAAAATAAGAATTATTGAATTATTGAAAACTACATTTTTATTACGGTTTTAAAAAGCTTTTCTTATGTTTAGAATTTTTTTTGTCTTTGAATTTCAGAACTTATGTGTTCAGATTCAAATCCTTTTGTGTCAAGTTGAAATTTATTTTTGCTTCAAATCTGTTTTTCAGTTTAGATTCTTTTTTTACCCCTACATGACTTGGGCGGGGATTCACATGTCAAGGGTGTGGTAACATGATGGACAGCAAGCCCCACATGGTTAAAGTATCTGGGACATCTTGAAACATGAGACGTTTTTACAGCTTCCTCGTTTAGTTTCAGACTACAAAACTTTTTTTGGCAAAATAACATAAAATATTGACTGATCTAACCGTTTTAGTAGGCAGTTGAAATGCAAATCTTAGCAGGCAAGGATAAAAGTGTTTAATTTTTAACACGATTGTCAGCAATCCTTTAGGTGTTGGACTTTCCCACGTCCACAAAGTACCTCATCTGTGTTTCTCTCAAATATGGCCACCGCTCTTCCTGAAGAACACCGACAAAGAGTATAGAAGCCCAAGAGGCGAAACTCAATAGAACGCTCCACAGCAACAGTTGCCCGCATGACGTGACAGCGCGGCTGCCATTATGGACTGAAAACTAAAGGAAAACGCCAAAAAATAATGGGAGTCAATGCCACTGAACCAACAAATGTAAAGTAATCTTAAATTTTTCTGGCCGTCATATCTAAATATGAAAACAATTTAAAATACATTAATGAGGATGAGCAACATTAAATGACATAAAATGTTACTTCTATGTGTTGGTTATGCATGGCCTAATTACCCTAAGGGAAAAAGTAGGCTACTATAGGAATCTTATAGTATTTTGGGACAAAATATTATAGTAATCTTACAGGAATTCTATAGCAATTTGGGACATACTATAGAAGTAGGCTACTATAAGACTACTACAGAAATACTATAGCGGCTCTAGGATATTATAGAGGTATTACAGAACATAACATACTTCTGTAATGTTCTGTAATATTTTATAGCCGCTACAGTATTTCTATATTAGTCTTATAGTAACCCAAATTACTATAGTATTCCTATAAGATTATACAATTATAAAATTACTGCAAACCTTTAATCTATCAATATTTATGTTCTATTATGCATTTTCCATGTTATATGAATAACAGAAATTCATGAAATAATATAAAGGCTGACACACAGTAATAAGATTTTTATTCAAATGTTGATTTTGAAATTAGTAAACATCACCATATATTAGGCAGACACAGTAATGATGTATTTATTCACAATGTTGATTTGGAAAAATAAATAAATGATATATGATACATATGATAAATAATATAAATGAACATTTTAAAGACAGTTAATCTTTTACATAGAATATCACAAAAATATTCAATTGTTTTTTTCTAACATATTCAGTGAAAGTGCACACAGTGATGTGAGCATTTCAATGGCAAGAACAAAAACAATCTGTGAATGTCCTAGTACAGGCGGAAAGGTATAAACTGGCGCTTCATAAATGATATGTTACTAAGTACCAGCTAACACTCACTATGGTTAAAACAAACCAAAACTAGCTCATGAATGAAGCCATTTCTCACTGAACATATTCAGACATCTTGAAAGTGTTACCTTTTATCTCTGTTGCCAGATTGATGCATTCCAAAATGACTTCCTTTGTCTGACTTAAAATGTGTGCATTGATTTTTCCAAGGCTGATGTGTTTCTAAGAGCGAACATTTTTGTGTATACCAGTTTGGTCGGTACACTCAGTGAAGAAACATGTTTGTTTTATCACACTCTTGGTTGTGTTGTGTGATATACGCAGACAAGATTTTTGTAGACTTTCTTATAACCACTGTCCTGCAGCCAAACAACTTACCTGTTCATCAGTATCAACCTTGGCTACAATACAGGTTTTTCAGGCTCTTAACCTTGTCATTTAAAAGCAGGTAGCAACAGTTCTTAGTGAGCTTAGAATTGGGTCCTAATCGCTTTTTTTGTTTTAATTTACCACAGAAGAAAGAGTCCTTTGTTGTGGAAACGTAGCTGAAACCACTGTTGTCTCAACAGACATGACAGTCGGTTTCTTTCCTTTTTCTCTTGTCTTTATTGAATGTTCTTCACTGACAATGCCACGTTTTTTTCTAGGACAAGCCTACAATAACTTCTTCTCTCAAACTCAAAAAACTAACTCAATCACAGCTTAGATTAATCCACTCCTGCTACCTCCTGGCCAGAAGAAGATCTCTTAATCTAGTATCATAGTACCATAAATATATTTTAATATCAATATCTGAAAGATATAACCCACCCCCAGAAGCCAGTTCATAAATCAAACTCTGAAGGATACAGTAGTTGAACTGCTCTTTTTAGTATTATCCTATCTGATGTGCTTACAGCTCAAGATCTCACAAGTCCATCTCTTCCTTTAAGGATCTCTTTCACCATGCCAATTTTTACAGATTTGGCATGGCATCTTGTCATCTTCATTCAGGACAAGATCTTTCTCTTTCTACGCTGTACTGGTTGATGTCTTCCTGGAGTGAGCATATTTCAGTTCAAGTAGATAGTCCTTCTTCCAGCGGCTCCAGAAATCATCAAGACGTTTTGTTGATACTTCCATCTGTCCTTCCCAAGCCCCCCCCTCACCCCCCCCCCCACCACCACCAGACTGCTCTTTCTACTATGTACTTCCAAGTGATCCTCTTCTCAGAGAAACCTTTCTGTAATTCTGACTATTTGATATTCTCCCACAGAGCTTTAAGAACTTGGTCAGCTCACTTTAAGGTTCTCGCATTATTAGTAGACAAGTAGACAACTCTGCAAAAACCTCTTCTGGAGATGAATCTCTTGATGCCAGAAGGAACTTCTCTGTTGTAACTGCATGGGTAAACAACGCTATATATGCCTTATCTGCAGTGTTCTTGGTTTTGACAAAAACAGCTCCAGCAAAGTCCACTCGAGCTGTTTGAAAAGGAGGTGTTTCTGTGATCCTATCTTTTGAGAGAGTTGCTGTTACTTGCTGAAAACTGTCTGTTTTATCTTGTAGGTAGGCACCATAAGCCTTTTAGCAGGCATCACTGAAGATGTGAAGCTTGTCTCGTCTGCCCTTTACCATATCAGCTCCATACCACTGGGGATGACAAGTTGAGGAAGATGGAACAGTTGCTTGGACCATCACAGGCAGGTCATCAGGCAGCATCTCATCCCAGCTGAGGCCTCTCTGCCACATGTTCTGAAAAAGACACTTTACTCATATAGTGAATGGGCTATGTACCCACATACAGGCCCGGTTGAGTCCGCTCAGCAAGAGCTGTGATTAAGTCGCGCTAATTCAGAGGGAAATGCACAGACTATGCCAAACAACTGGCTTTGTAAAAAATAAAGTTGGTTTTGCGCTGATCAGTGACGCTACTCGCTGCTGAAACAGTGTGATATGAAGATGTCTTTAGCTGATTCCTTAAAGGGCCGAATGTGTATGGAGACACTGTGGCTGAGAGGAGCAGGCCGTCAGATTACCCCATCAGGAAAAGATCTGGTTACATTACCCAGAAGTTCCGATTGTGGAAACACGCCTATAGTTACTGGAGCAACAGTCAGTTGTTTTTGTCACTGTAGAGAAAAAGTTACGTGTATTCAACTGCTTGATGGCACAGTGTGGATTCTCTTTCCAGCTTGTTTGGATTGAAAATTAATTGAAATGAGTAAAAAATAAATAATGTTGAATATGTCATAAAAATTTTTTTAATTGATAGGTAAAAATAGATTGTGACAGAATTTCTTTACCTTGTCAGTCAAGATGACAGACAATGAAAAGTAAAGCGCAACCTCTCCCACCAAACATTATAGAATGTCTGAGGTCCAAAAACACAATTTTGGTCTCTTCAGACCAAAAAACTTTATTCTACTTGACCTACTCAAGCATTGATATGAGTTTACTTCAACAGTGGCTTTCTCATTGCCGATCTCCCATAAAGCTTTGACTAATGAAGAACCCAGGCAATAGTTGTCTGCAGAGTCTCTCCCATGTCAGCTGTTGAAGCTTTTAACTCCTTCAGCATAGTGATACGTGTCCTGGTGACCTCTCTTTTAGTCCCCTTCTTGCATGGTCACTCAGTTGTGAGGACGGTCTGATCTAGGCAGATTTAGACGTCCCATATTCCTTCCATTTCTTGATGATAGATTTAACTGAACTCCAGTGAATGTTCAGTGCCTTAGAGATTTTTTTGTATCCATCCCCTGACTTGTACTTTTTAATAGCCTTTTCTCTGATTTGTTTGAAGTGTTCTTTTGTCAACATACTGTAATAGTATCCAGGAATGCTCATTAATCACTGAATGGACCTTCCAGACACAGGCGTCTTTATTGTAAGATCACTTGAGTCACAGTCACTGCTCTCAGGTGATCTTCATTGCACTATGCGTAAGACTACTAGCAGCAATTGGCAGAACCTCTGTTTAATTAGGCCAGACACTTAAAACTTTTTACATTTTAAACTTAATTTCCCTCTGGGATCAATAAAGTATTTTTGAATTTTAATTGAATTTGAATATTTATGCAATCGGTTATTTTATGTTAATTATTTTTGTTATTTTGTAAAAGTGCGTTTTCAGTTTGACACAAAAATAATGTTGTAAATGTTTTTTGCCAAAACATTAATTGCCTAATTTTTTTGTTCATGATTGATTTGTAAAAGCAATAAAACGGGTAAAACATGCAAAGGGGTGAATACTTTTTATGGACACTATTATTGGCAACTCTGGCTCAGTCGGTAAAGTCTTGCAATCAGCAGATTGTAGGTTTGATTTTCATCTTCCTCCTGTCACATGTTGATGTGAATGAAGCTCTTCCCAATGCCTTCTTCAAACATGTTTTCACTGATTGAATCAGTGCATGGGCAAGACACTTAACCCTCAAGTGCGAATGGATGAATGTGACTCTGGTCTAAAGTGCGTTAAGTGATCAGTATGACTAGACAAGCGATAAGTTAACCATTTATTATCAATGCTGACTCTCCTGACCTTGTTACCTTCTGATTAATGTTTGCTTAGAATCACACAACAATAACTCTTTGTTTTTATGTAATTGATACAGGAATGGCAACAATAAATGGCAGCCTTACTTCTGGTGGTTTGTCTCATGGCTCAGGCAATACAGTGGAGGCACTGAGCCAAGCCTACTCAGGTATTCAGCAGTATGCAGCTGCTGCCCTACCCAACTTGTATAATCAGAGCCTGCTATCCCAGCAAAACATGTCCGCTGCAGGCAGCCAAAAAGAAGGTGAGTTTTGTCGACTAGTAGTTGAAAAGAGAGACCATAATACTGTAAATCCCAAAAGGAAATTATGTTATTGTTCATTTAAATATACATCTGAATAATATGTAACTGAAATGTATACAACTCCTTTAAAAATGAAGTGAAACAATATATTGCTTAAATTAGATTAAAACATCCATCCATCGTCTGTACCCGTCCATCCAATGCAGGGTTGCGAGGGGGGGCTGGTGCCTATCTCCAGCAGTTACGTTGCGAGAGGCGGGGTAAACCCTGGACAGGTCGCAAGTCCATCGCAGTGCAAGATTAAAACATAAAAACTGCGAATAAGAATACTGATTGTTTTTAGAGTGCCAACAGTTCGCTAAGGCTGACCATGGCACGAACACAGGGAAGCTATTTTGTGAACAGCTAAATCAATAATTTTATCCGTTAGCATAATCATATTGGATATCATTTAGTAGGTTTTAGGAAGCATTTATATAACTTAATGAGAAGAGAAGAAAGGTAAAACGGCAGTAAAACAGACAAGCTCACGTTACCAGACTAATACTAATCAGACTACTTAGTGGAATTATGTTTGACTCACTGATGGCTTGATTAGATCAGTCATCAGCTCTGGCTGATCAGAGCTGACCAGCTCATACATACATGACCAGTATATTAAAGATCAGCTCTGGCTTGATCTTGGCCTGCTTAGTTTGGAACAGTTTTAAGCATCGATAATGCAAAAAACACAATGTAATACACAACCAGAAACAATATTTAAATAGTTTTATCCTAACTAATTGGTATCTGCCCAGACACAAGGCCTACTTGAATAGCTTTTAAGAACCCAGGTGATCCCCAGTAGACAAAGGATTGTGTAGCAAATGAGCAAAGGAAACGAGCCAGTGGATGGGGAAAGGGGAGCCTTTGCAGAGTTTCTGCGGGCATGGTTAGCCCCTTCTCCCAGCTACATCAGCAGCTGTTTTTTCAGCAACTGAAGTAGACAGCGTCTGTTTCCTTTAAGTCTTCCCAGCAGTTTCCTTTAAATAAGACATGGTCAAAGCTTATTCCTATGGCCTGAATATAGACACTAGGTACACAAATAATATTCTGAATTTACTTTGGATCAGTGGTTACATGGAAGAAGCAGTATCTTTCTCTGTCAGTGAAGGAAGAAGTCCTCTCCAAGGCAAAAAAAAGGGGGGAGAGCGGTCTAGGCACCTTTCTGGTGTAGCCTGTGAAGACTATGCACACAAAGGAAAGAAGTGGTCTTCCTCCTTGGGTTGCAGAATGGGAAAATCCCATCCAACCATCAGCCAATAACCTGTCTCTCCACAACATGGAATCTACGGTTAGACTAAAATAAGCAGACACATGGATCAATACATGACAGAGGCAGAGCAAAACATTGGTCAAAATTCCAAAGGGATCAAACAGCCAATGCCACACACATGGATTCTGGAGTGCCTGAAGCTGTAAAAGGTCAATAACACTGTCAGAGCCTTCATTGCAAAAGCCATGAGGCTGTGTAAAATCAGCCTTGAAGCCAAATTAAGAAAGTTGCACAAGTCTTTATCAAATGTGGTGTACACTAAGGAGATGCTCTGTCCCCACCGCTTTTCTGCATAAGCCTGAACCCCTTCAGCCAAATGATCAACAAGACTGGCGATGAATATAGACTCAATAGTTGGGCCACTATCAGTCAGCTCCCCTACATGTATGAAATCAATCTCAATTCTAAGAGAAACAGAGTCAGTGTGTTTACCAGCAGGAAGAGATAACCAAATTATTGGCTTAGTCCAACTGAATTCGGCCTTTTGAAATGCATGTATACACCTAAATCCAGCTGAAGTCTAATCGAACAAGCCTACTTTTCAATCGAGCTAACACACTCAGATATTTTGGTTAGAGAGCCGAATTTCTCTGCATGTAGACAGCAGAGGCAGCTTAGTCAAGCTTTTTGCAACGTGGGCACTCCCTCTTCGGGAAGTGACAAGACTGCAGAAGCGGGAACAACAACACCAGAACGGTAACAACATAGCAGGAACAACAACGAGCGTAACACAATCAAACAGGACTAGTACTGAAACAATATATACTGTGCTGTGGCATTGTTGTCCATTTCTTCACTTATTGTGCATATCCTGCTTTTACTCAGTTTGCTTCACTGCTGTCGGCATTTGTTTACTATCTGTGTGACGCTCTAGGCCAACCAGAAGAATGTCAGCACGATGCCACTACCTACCGTCGCGGAGTCAACGCACTTCATTCAATAATTAGATTTTCTAAGTGACATGTAAACTGGGATAAAGGCTCCCATTCTGGCTAAGGTATTAGCTCAATATTGCCAAAAGCTCAACTTAGATGTGAATCTAAACGTACTGAGTGACTCACCGATACACACCACCAGTATCTACATGCAGGTACATCAGAATGCCATTTGGGCTGGAGAAATGTGGCCAGATGGTGACACAGACTTAGAGTAACGTTTATGACTGGTGAAGTCAATAATTTACTCCTGCAATGTGACCCCTTTTTCAGGGGTTTTCCCTCATGTCCTCTCACTAACCTGAAGAAAATATGCATCAATAGTCCCTATCAAGACATTAAGGTGGGGTTAGAGCCTCCCTTAAACCACAGTTTAGAGAAATATATTAGGAACTGTTTCTGAATAAAAATACACTCATGCATAAATTATTTTAGCTTTTGTAGATGCTTTTGTGAGAAGATGTAACCCCCGCCGGACCTGAAGTGACGTAGCAGAAAGGAGTCCTGTTAGCTGGATCAATAGAAAACTGTGGATTTCTCTGACACAGAAACAACTTTAAACATTTACAACTACACATATGAAGGACCACAACCATACCGCTATGAGCCTGCTGCGTGCCACAGAGAGCAGAGAGAGACCAGAGGGAGAGCAGGGAAATAATTTATGGCCAAAACAAAACCTTGTTAAGCGAAGCTAATGTTATTAACCTGGGTCCCGCAAGCTAGCTTTACTTTTTCTTTGAAAGGGGGGGTATTTTGCAAAATGGACTTTCTGAAGCTTGATATCCTGAGAACCTTTCTTTCCCTCATTAAAAACATACCTGAAGTGATGCTCTGACCCATTCACTCATGTTAGAGTAATCTTGAGTCTCTACCGGTCTTTGCTGGTTGCTCTGGGGCTCTGGGGTTGCTGAAACGCCTACTCCCACCTATCCCCGCCTTTCCACCCATCTCCTCCTCTGACCTTACGTACTCAGCGGAGAGCCTCGCCCCTGCAGAGCTCCCCTACCCCTACCCTTTCTTTAAGGTGGATTTGAATATGAATGACGGACTTTTAAAAGACTTAAGGTGACAATTTTATTGGAGTGTGATATAGAAGGGTAATATGTGCCTGGAAGAAGCATAATACCCCCCCCCCCCCCTAAAACCCACATATCACAGTGCTTCTAATCTTTTGATATCATTCTAACAACAAAGCTGTAATTAAGACTTATAATGCACAAATCCCGTCTGCGTAGAGCTGAGCCTCTGATAGATCTGTGATCGTGTCTCCCGCCTGCTGCAGGTTCAGAAGCAGTCACTAACAGCGGTCCCAATTAAGCTGTAAGCCCTGAAGGCATTGCTGCGGCTGGTGTGAATCGCACCTGATCTTTGCTTTAGTATCCCATGTTAAACTCCATCACATTGCTGAGATTTTAATCCTCTGGTCTGAAGTGAGCACAAACGACCGTGTTTTTTATAGCCAAAGCAAAATTTAAGTGCAGTTTCAGCTGCACAAAACATACCCAGACACAGAGAAATCACAATAATTTAAAATTTTTAAGAAAAATGAACTGAATCTAAAACTAGTGAACACTGACTCTGGATATGACTGCTTGATCTCATAACTACCTACTGAGCTGAGGCAGCGCAAATCAAGTTTCTGAAACGTTTTAATTAATATTTATGCCGTTATGCATTGTGAAATTTTAAATACCCTCAATAAACATTTCAAAGTGTACTTTTTGGACAACATTTTATATGCATTATAGAAAACCTGCAATATGCCATTTCAGTTGTGTCTCTTTGCTATGAGAGTGACCAGTTAGTTCCGCTGTTTACAACATAGCTCATTATGTTCACGCAGTGATCAGCCATAATACGCCGCCATTTAATCAATACACATTATTTGTATTAATAGTATTTAAAGGTACATGTGGGATTTGAATAGATTGCTAAATAGCACCTCAGCTTTTACTTTTGTTTGTTGTGAAACTAAACCCCTAATTCCGAGTGTGTCAGTGGCGGATGGTAAAAAATATTCTTGGTGGGGTTGTCTTTTTTTTTTCTTTTTTAAAATCAAACTTGTGCTTTCTGAGCTTTGTGCACAACTCCACTATTGCCTGAACTACCCACTAAGCAAGCCGACGTCGAAACCATGTCATTTCAACGTGATTGCCCAATGTCAAAAAGACGTCTCTGGCAGGTGCAGAGTGAAATTTTTTTTTACGTCTTTTTTTGACGTCATCTGGACATCCAATTTTGACGTTGACAGCACGTCTGTTCAAGGTTCAAATATAGTGCAGAAACGGTCGGTGCGGACGTCCTATCTACGTCTTATATGACCAAAATATTGACAATTACGGGACGTCTTATTACTAAAATGTTTACAAATATACTATAGTTCAGAACTACTGTAGATGACCAAATAGATGTTCTTAAAAACTACTTGATTATCTTATGAATCATTCAAAATTACACAGCATTATACAATCTTGTTTCCCTCTGCTCCTGACTACCAGATGAGGCTGACATCTACTACCTTCATTACATCTTGTTGAGTAAAAATAACATCTAACGCATTCAGCCTTGAGGCTGGAAATATCTCTTACCAACCCCAATCAAAGATATATTGCTTAACGAGATCACTATAGCATTGCCAAAACCAATCATTACATTTTAATGCTTAAATTCAATGTTGGTGTGTATGCCAGGGCATACAGAACCGATCATGAAGCTTAACATTAACATCTTTTCAAAATTACATTACAATTACAAGTTATATTTCAGGATAATTTGAAACTGTATGGGGCATGGTGAGGATTGAGTTATAAATACAAATATAATACTTAGCAACAGTAGATGTTAGAGAATAATAAAAACATTATGATCAGTTATTTTATACAGATTTATTTTTAAATGTTGCTCAGGGCCTCTCCTCCTTGCCTTGAAGGGGCATGTTTGAGGTGTTCCCCAGCATGCCTCCTCACGTCCTTTTCTGTCCCTCCTTGAAATGTTGGAGCACAGCACCTGAAAATGTGGGGGAATACATTTAGTTTCAACATAATGCAGCTACCAAAGATGATGTGACATCTCAGAACTGAAGAGATGAAATAGAAAGTGAGCACAGAAAGACCTTTGTATTACAGAATGTTGTGAATGCTGAAACTGCAGGAATGTGCTTCTACACAATTTAAAGGGGATTGTTTCTTCAGTTAAAAAAGGTTTAGTTGTGCATTTGAAATGATACAAAATAACAGTTACAGCATATATGGAATAATACAATTTGTATACATAGAAGGTAAACATCATTGTATATTTTTTTTACGTGTCCTGTTTGGCAGAGTGGAACTCGACTTGGTGTCAGAGTACCAAGAAGAAGCCCAACAGATTTACTTTCACAAGCGGAGCACTACAGCTTTTGCTAAAGTACTCCACTTGATTATATGTGTGAAAAATCTTTATTATGAATAGCTGTGGGTTTTATTTTTTGATGTTATGGACACGGAGACGGAAAATAAAAGGGAAGAAAGAAATAAGATGAAGAAGAGAGGTAGGAAACAAAAAGTCAAGAGAGAGGATGAGTTGAAAATGCAAGAGAGGAAGGGGAACACAGAAAACACAGGAAAACATCGAAGTCTGCCTCCATACCCACAGGACGGCAGAGAGAGGGGAAAAAACAAACAAAAAAAACATCGAAAAAACAAACCAAACATTGTGAACTAAGAACTACATAACCACATCACACAAAAATGGATAGAAAAATACAACAACAATGTCACTGAAAAGCTCATGGTACCGATTAATCAAGATCTAGTAATGATAACCTCAGCCCAAGAATATATCTGTAAACACCGGAGACACCGCACTTATGTGTGTGGGAGCATGCTGGTGCATATAAGGTTTCTCCATAAGAGTGTTCAAAAGCTGGTGTGAGCAGGCATCAATCCGTCTCCCAATAATCAACGCAGACAAGAGGGAGATCGAAGCCAAGACGTCCAAAGGACCCCCAGAGCCCCAGGCAGACAAGCGCGGGGCCGACCGCATCCCCCAAGAGAGAAGCAGAAGAGAACCCCAGGAGTACGTCCAGTGGCTACGATGCAGGGGCCCGTGGGGCCGCCGGCAACCGGCTGCACCAGGGCGGGCCCATCCATGGACCGGGAGAGCCGCTGTACCCTCACTCATACACCCCACACACACTCTATGCTCCCAGGTCCAGGTACCGATGCCCCAGTAGAGCAACCAGCACCAGGACCCAGGAGATGGAGCCCCTACCTTCTAGGACGGAGACAAGCAGACCACCAAGGGCCCCACAGTGGCGAAGCAGCCTACCAGCTCAGGTCCCTGACCAGACCACCTGTTCCTCCTCCGGACCCCAAACCCTGATGGCAAATATCAAACAAGGGTGTAAAAAGACCCCTAGCCTCCATTCTCCCGCTCGAATATGGTGTTGAAGCATTTTGTTATAATGTGCATTTATAACAGAGGGGTGGGATATGGGGAGGGGAGCCACACATCGCCCAACCCCCACCCCGAGCCTTCAGTGTCTATATGTGGTTTAACAGTGGGCACCGGTACCAGAAGGGAAGCTGATTAACCAGCCCTCCCTCTGGATGCCGAAAAGTGTGCCCACCCCACAGTCTCCTCAGGAAGTACAGCCTGCTCTGTGTCTTCCCATACAGGTGGCTAGTGTGTGTTGTCCAGTCCCGTTTTTTTTATCCAGCCACAGCCCCATGTATTTATATGAATCCACAGCCTCCACCTCAGCTCCCTCTAGCAGGACTGGTCGCGGTTTTGGTCTGGACCTCCCAAAGTCAATGACCAGCTCCTTTGTCTTAGAGGTGTTGACCTGTAGGTGGTTGGTGTGGCACCATGCAGCATAGTCCCTCACCAGTCTCTGATACTCCACCTCTCTCTGTCGTCCCTGATGCACCCAACAATGGCTGTGTCATCAGCAAACTTCTGTAGGTGACACAGCTCCGAGTTGTAACAGAAGTCTGAGGTGTACAGAGTAAAGAGAAGAGGGGCAAGCACTGTTCCCTGGGGTGCTCCAGTGCTGCTGACCACAGTGTCAGACGTGCTGTCCTTCAGCCTGACGTACTGTGGCCTGTCAGAGAGGTAGTCGGAGATCCAGTCCACCAGGTGGGGGTCCACTCCCATCCTACTCAGTTTGTCCCGGAGCATAGGGGGCTGGATGGTGTTGATCGCACTACAGAAACCCAATAAGAGAATCCTCACTGTGCCGCTTCCCTTATCCAGATGGGAGTGGGCTCTGTGTAGCAGGTAGAGGATGGCATCCTCCACACCAACACCTGGCTGGTATGCAAACTGCAGGCTGTCCTGGGCGTGCTGAACCTGGGGTCTGTGGAGGCTGAGGAAGAGCCGCTCCAGCGTCTTCATAAGATGTGATGTAAGTGCCACCGGTCGGAAGTCATTCAGTTCACTGGGCTGGTTCTTTTTCGGGACTGGAACGATGCTGGATGTCTTCCAGAGGGTGGGCACTCTCCCCAGCTGGAGGCTAAGGTTGAAGATCCACTGAAGTGGTTCTCCCATTTCTGCAGCACAGGTCTTCAGAAGTCTTAGACACACTTTGTCCGGACCTGCTGCTTTCCTGGGCCGGATCTTTCTCAGCTTTCCTCTGACCTGGTCTGTGGTGAAGTGTGGTGGAGTCTGTGTTGAGGTGGGGGAGGAGGGAAAGGGGGGTGTTGTGGTGTTTGGGGGAAGATGTGTGGAGGGAAGAAGGAGAGATGGCTGTGCTGAGGAAGGTGGTGGGTTTGAGGGGACAGGGTCCGGATGAACCGGTTGAAGAAGTCATTCAGTTCATTCGCCCTTTCCACTGTCCCCTCTGTAGCTCTGGTCTTTGTGCTGTAACCTGTGATGGTCCTCACACCTTCACAGACCTCCTTCATGTTGTTGTCCCTCAGCTTCTGCTCCACCTTTCTCCTGTAGCTGTCCTTAGCTTCCCTCACACAGTGCTTCACCTTCAGCTGTGCTCCCTTCATGGCCTCCCTGTCTCTGCTCCTGAAAGCAGCCTTCTTCCTGTTGAGGACAGCTTTGACCTCCCCGCGTTACCTACGGCTTGTTATTAGGATAACAGCGGACTGTCTTGGCAGGGGAGACCACATCTGTGCAAAAGTTCAGGTAATCCGTCAGACAGTGTGTCATCCCCTCGATGTCCCCACCATGCGGGCCCATCAGCACACACAAGACAGTCTCTGAGGGTACTTTCCATCTCAGGGGACCACCTCCTTATGGATCGGGTTGTCACCATCTTCTTTTGGACCAGTGGGGTGTACAGCGGCTGTAGGTGCACCAGGTTGTGATCAAACTTCCCTAGTGGGGGGAGAACTGTTGCCGATTAAGACTACGTAACCTTGAAACATAACCATGAAGCCATTAAAAAGTATTAAATAAACCTTTATTGTAGAATAATCTAGTCCAGGTTTGAAATGTCTGGGTTATGTAATTTTTAAACTAGAGCAGATTAAGGAGGCTCAGAGTAGAGAAAAATTTGGTGTAATTGCTCTTTAGCCGTCTACCGAATCGGAAACTAGAAACAGAACCCAACTTTCAGCCTTGTCTAGCTAGCTTGCTACTAGCACCAGCTCGATGCTACTGACAAAAAAATGTAATATTCACCAGCTGATATTAACCAGAATAAATCAGTTGAGCTCTACAAATAAAGTAATCAAATCCTAATCGGCAACACTGTCTCCCTTTTAGCTGCCCAGTGCCTTCAGATATGTATTATGGCGCCAGCAGCATTACCAGTTTGTCCTGTGCTAACGGTCATTAGCTAACCACTTTGAATGAAGCAACAAATTTGTTTACTTAAACACAGCATTATTCCGACGCCAATAATTCAAGAGACTGATAATCTACCACTAAACAAATACAACATTTACATAAGAAGAGTGCCCTACTAACTTTCAAATTGTCTCCCTCGTCTTCTGTTGCAATGTGCTGAAGTAAAACCCAAATGGCTTTGCGCTTGCGCAGAATACCCAGAATATCCAGTCCCATATTTGGGATTAGCAGAGCAGCACACGCACACACACACATACATATGGCTGTATAAAACCACACGAACAGACAACTGATTTAATATAGAGGGGGGTTTGAGAAAGTAAATAAAGCTGGGCACGTAGAGGAAGAATGGAGTGAGCGACCAAAAATCGACTGAAATATTGAACGTCATATCAACGTCCACAGGAGGTCGTTGTTTGGCGTTTAGAAGCACAACCTCACAAAGACGTCTTTTAGAAGTGCAGATAGGGTCTTCGACCGACCGACGTGATATAGACAAGATCTGGCGGTCAAGTGGACGTCGGATGTTTAATGGGTAAGTACAGCTCTTTTATTTCCTGTTTTACATCAGTGGACAAACTTATTAATCTAGGTGTGTCTGACCATTGTTGTTGTGACTACTGAGTTCAGACACAGCTGGATTAATTGGTTTGTCCAATACAGACAAGAAATAAAAGAGCTGTACTTAGTTCAGGAAGTAGTGGAGCTGTGCATATAGCTTATCAAGTCATTTTCAATAATCATCCCAAAACAATTGAACATAAACGGCTGGATTCCAGTACTCTGTGAAATACTGATTATTTTAATGAGAACTATTAACAACTTGAGGCATTCCTATACTAAACATAAACAGAATATTGCACAGTTTTGAACCAAACTGGAAACAAATAACTTATTAGGTTTACGCAAAAATTTTACACACAAAGCTGTTAATTCTAAGTAGCAGTGCCCTTTTGTGGCAGAGAAATCACAGTTGAGTGAATCATATTGCACATAAAATAAAATTACCATAAGTGGTAAATAGGAAATGCAAGAGGCACATCACCAGAATGGAGTTTAAAGAGGACTATAATATACAACAACATAAAATTACACCGATTGTACTTAAGTGTCTGTATAAAATTAAAGAAATGAATACTGGAATTGGTCAATACTGTACAGTAAATAATGATCAAAATAAATGTTACTAACAATTACAACAACTAACAAAAACAATTTGGATAATTTAAACATTTGATTGAACAAGAAATAAAATGATGAACAGGTCTCATATACAGTCATGTTAGTAAACACTACTTAGACAAAATGTCAGAAATTTATAAAGTGTTACATATTTCTGGAGTGTTGTGCTAAGGTCGACATTATACAAAGGTAAAGGGGATGCATTTGTGTGTGTGTGTGTGTGCGTGTGTTCTTGTTTAGCTATCCTATTTAGGACCTTCCCTGGCATATTCGCTAACCTTCTGAAGACCGATGGACCTTATAGGGACCAAAGCCCGGTCCTAATATGGTGGACTCCCTTTTTTTAGGGTTACGTTTAGAGGTATGGTGTGAATTATGTTTTGGTTAGGGTAAGGGTTTGGGTTAGGCATACATGCAGCTATTAAAATGAATGGAAGTCAATATAAAGTCCTAATATGGGTATTTTACAGACTTTCTGATTCGGCTGTAGTCATGGATGTGGTGACAAGAATCTTCAAAAGTCTCTTCAGACAGTCTCTGTGAATGTGTTTTGAAGATTGTTCTCCATGAACAAACTGGAAGAGAGTCAGTGCACCACTGCAAGCCCTGAATTCGTGGTTCTCATAGATGAGGGATAGCTCTCTTCTGAGCTTAGCTTTGTCCAACATGGGGTAGGCCTCTACATTGGTTTCCAGTGCTGCATCTGGGAACTGTGCTGTGTTGTGACACAGAGTGAGCAAGTTTCGTCTGGTTTACATAACCATCAACAATTATGATCAATAATTTAATATTGACATAATTACTGATGAGGTTCAACTTTAATCAATTAATATTTGGGGCACCACTTCTGTATAGAAGACCAGACATCCAGTATCTTCTTGAAGGTGTGAATTCACACGTTGTGAACAATAATTGTACGCATTACTCCAAGTAATCCCAGACAGCTTCTCTTTAAGCTAAGGGGAATTTATTAAGAAAATAGATCAACCTTACAGCCAAAACATTTCTTCAATAATAACGCATGCACCGAACTACTACAGATCACAGAAAACAATAATATGTGAAAAGTAAATACAATTAACATTAAATGCATTAGGGACAAACAGACAGCTCAGATTTTGTTCTGGGAGGGAGGTGGCCTTCACTCCAGGGGGGCTCAAGTCACAGATAGCCTGCGGGACAAAGGGTCATAAACTTAGCTCTGGGCCAACATGGAGGACAGCACATGCAGTGTCAGGAGACAAAGGGCGATAAAACTAGCTTTGGGTAAAGTAGGGCAGAGCACATGTTGTTTACTGTCCATGTGGAAGTCCACAGCTTTAACTAACAGACAAAGGAACAATAGGATAAACAGACCAGCTATAGCAGGTCGGACCAAGCCCGACTCTGCCAACCAGGTGATCAGAGAGCAAGAAAGAGCAAGGGAGAGAGAGAGAGAGAGAGAGAGAGAGAGAGAGAGAGAGAGAGAGAGAGAGAGAGAGAGAGAGAGAGAGAGAGAGAGAGAGAGAGAGAGAGAGAGAGAGAGAGAGAGAGAGAGAGAGAGAGAGAGAGAGAGAGAAAATCCACTCAGGATAAAAACAGTTTCAAATACAGCTAAAACACATGCGTGCAGCGATGCTAAATGAGCCAACAGGTTCAGCGCTTAAAAACGCTTTAAACCAACAATGAACGAGATCTAACTCGTTAAAAACTCTATTTTCCCTATTTATCTGCCCAGACACAAGATTAGCATAAATGAACCGGTTCAGTTCTACTTTGCTTTGAGGGAGGTCCAGTCCACGAAGAGGAGAGCAAAATGTGTTTGTAGTTGAGCAAGAAAAGGAAGAGTTGAAAAGCTGCGCAGGACGTTTGTCCCAACTGCAGGCCGGACGGCTTGCAGGTCGATGTCGTAATGAACTGTCTTGGAACAGTCCTGATATATATTGGGGGGGGGGGGTAATCCGCCCAACCACACAGTCAGGACCCGTCCCCCCACCCGAAGGCGGAGGGAGGCTACCCTCTCGTTCACCGGGGTAAACCCCAACGTACAGGCGCCGAGATGGGGGGCAACAAGTATGCCCACCCCAGCTCGGCGCCTCTCAGCAGGGGCAACTCCAGAGTGGAAGAGAGTCCAACCCCTCTCGAGGAGACGGGTTCCAGAGCCGGAGCTGTGCGCCGAGGTGAGTCCGACAATGTCCAGTCAGAACCTCTCAACCTCGCACACCAGCTCCGGCTCCTTCCCCACCAGAAAGGTGACATTCCACGTCCCAAGAGCCAGCTTCTTCAGCTGAGGATCGGACCACCAAGGTCCCCGCCTTTCTCCCGCTGTCCATCCTGCATTGCACCCGAACCCTATGGCCCCTCCCACAGGTGGTGAGCTCATGGAAAGGGGGACCCATGTTACCTCTTCGGGCTGAGCCCGACCGGGCCCCATGGATAAAGGCCCGGCCACCAGGCGCTCGACAATGTGCCCTGCCTCCAGGCCTGGCTCCAGAGGGGGGCCCCGGTGACCCGTGTCCGGGCAAGGGAACACGAGATCCATTTGGTGTCTTCATCACAGGGGTCTTTTGGGCTGCACTTTGTCTGATCCCTCAAATAGAACCAAATTGCCATGGGTGACCCGACCAGGAGCAAAAAGCCCCCGACAACATAGCTCCTAGGATCATTGGGACACTCAAACCCTCCACCACCATAAGGTGGCAGCCCAGGGAGGAGTCATCACAATAATATTGAACAATTATTTACCTGATCTTTTGCGTGCTGTTGGTGAAGCTCTGCATGACTCCTGTGATGTAGACCGAGTCAATGTTCTTCTGCAGCTAGCTGAACAGCATGTCCACATGTGGCATGATCTTGTGAAACAAGGCCAGGAGAAAGCACAAATGTTCTTCCTCCAGCATTCTCACAAAGCCACCTGCCTCTCTTACATTGGTTGGATCAAAGTCACCTGAGTCTTTGATCGTATGGAAACACTTGAGGAGGTCATCCTTGTGCTCATACACTGTGTTGACAACACGACTGTGGAAGTTCCACTTGGTTGCTGAAGTTCCTGGAGGTATGTGTGCCACCACTTGATCAAGCACAGTGGTTCGCTTGAATGATGGGGAGAACAAAGCAGCAAATCCACCAAAGTCTGAAAAGAAAGTTCAGCAGGGGTTAATTTCCAGCAGGGGAGGATCTTGCTCAGCCTCTCCCAACAGTGCTGTGGAAATAGTGTAGTTCTGAAGAGGGATTAACTAAAAAAAGGCTCTTGAATGCTGTTCTGACTGTTGAGATACCGTAACACAAGCACCAACTGGCAGCGGGTGGATAAGTCAGTTGTCTCATCACCCTGAATAGCAAGATAATCTGCGTTGTTCACTTCTCCAAGAATGTGGGTTTTAAGCACTGACAACATACAGTCCAACAGCTCGTTCTGCACGGTCCTTGAGGTGCCTTTAAAAACTGTCGCCGTCTTCAAATGATCCTCCAACACATTGAGTGAAGCGACCAGCTTGACTAAGCCCCTGAAAACGCTCGGGTTGTCTGAGGATTCAGTCTCATCGTGTCCGCGCAAAGCCAGCTCAAAAACTCCACAAAATTATCTTGGACAAAATGTGCCGGTTCTGATCCACTTCTTCATTGTGTTTTTTCACTGCAAACCTGTGCCCCTCATCTAGCTGCATGGCAATGTTAGCTTTGCCTAGCATGGCTAGCTTCACCGTGTAATCCATATGTGCCGTCACTCCTGACATGGTCCATGCCATGTCCCAGTTGTTTTGAATAGCAAACACGGAAAGCAAAATACTCCATTTGTGTGATTGCATCCAGCTAGCCAAGCTTTCCTGCTGTACCAATTTCGGGAGAAGCCTCGCATATACAGTTTACCTTTCTCCTTGTCTTGCTGGCTTATCTTTATGTCAGGCTGATCTGTGCCAAGCTCTTTGATAGGAAATTTTTGAACCAATGTTCTCCTCTCAAACGGATGCTGGGGAAGAGACCGTATTGAATTCAGCAGCTGCTGAGATCCTGTATCTGTGCATGTGCTAACGTCCATCACTGCCAATGTCACCACCAGATATCTTGCCCGCCAATATACCAGCCTTGGGGCTATATCTCTATCGCCCTTCAGGCTTCCGAATCGACGACGCTGATTGGATAAATTCCCGTTGCTATGTGTGAATTTCTTGTCAGTCATTGGCTGGCTGCTGCACTGCTTGGGCGATCTTTCTGTCGCCCCAGCCGCTCAGCAGCGGGAGCTTTTTCTCCGAAAATGATATATATTTTTATATATGATACTTTGTTACGAATATAAACACACAATAACTTAGAATATGTGATTATTGTTAATTTTATTTTATCGCCCTCTATTGGCCAGCCGCCACTACATCTGATCATTTGTCATCTTGTGATTCCATGCACATTAAGTTATACACTATAAGAGAGCTGCAGAAATATTGTATTCTATAGCTTTAATATAGCTTTGATTTAATTGTACTAAAGGTTATTGATTTCTAATTCAGCAAATGATTTAAAAAATTAAAATAATGCTTTATTTAGCATTTTGCTTTGCATTGTGAACCGGTTGTTTAAGTGTAATACTAATTGTTGTTCTTAATTAGTCTATAACTAAATTGGCCTCTTTCCAATTCCTCAAACAAAACTTGGGTTCTTGATATTCACATAATACCTTTCAGTTTACTTTTGCTACTTTTTCTATTTTTCCCCCCATAGTATTAGTTTTCACTATTCTTTTCATTCTTGCTTAGTAGTTTAGTTGAAAGTTACTAACATAGCTACACAGTTTAGTGTTATCTTAAAAACTCTTGTGTATATATATATGTGACTGGAAAATTGCCAGCCTATCTAATGCGATCACTAGTGAGCTGTCTCCCTCTCAGTTGCCAGCCCCGGTCTCTCAGTTGCCAGCTCCGGTCTTTTAGTTGCCGATGCCAGCCTATCAATAGTCAGATCAGTTGCTGGCTTCGGAATGGATACAGCCTCTTGCGGCAGGGAAGTAGTCTTAATTTTGGCCCCAATACTGCGCCATATCACTTGAGGCAAAAGGCATTGCCTTAAGCAGGCAGAAGAAAGTGAAAATGATTGTGGAACTATGGAAGAGGGCACTAAAAATGATTGTAGAACTTGGGCAATGATGTAAAAAACAGGGGAAAACATTTTAAATAAAAAATAGCAGTTTCTCAACAGTTTTAGGTTTTAAGTGATTCCTTTTTCTTGACACCACCTCACCAGCCTTCAAAAACATTCTTTCACAAGGCACAGAAGATGTCGGTGCACACAGAAACACATGTGCTAGACTATATAAGTTGGGGTACTACAATTTTTGCTTTTCCCAATACTTCAGGGGGGTTTTCCGGCCTGCTAATATTTGACTCCCCCACAGGGGAAATCCCCGTCTTCCTAGCTGGCTCCATCTTCTCACTTATCTCTCTCTCCTCACTCTCCTAAATTAGGGTGACCATATTTTGATTTCTAAAAATAAGGACACTTGGCACAGTCCTGAAACACTGTAATGACTCTGACCAGACTTTTGATTTTAACATATTTAAAGCATGCATTCTCCATGTGGTTAGAATGAACAGTTTAATAACAAACTTCAGATAGGCTTTCACAAGTGCAAAGATGACTTTAAAATCTCTAGAAATTAATTAATAATAGAAATAATTACTATTTCGAATTAGAAAATGTACCAGAAATAGTAATAGTTCGCTTTACTGGACAAAAATTTAACAAAAATCTGAAATAACATTCTAAGAAAACAGGTATTATTTTCTTTTCAATGTAATAATAAAATTAAAAAGCAGCAGTCTCAAAAACACAATAATGCCTGCTCCATTTTTTAGATTTTATCTTCATCCTCCTCAGTCAGTTTATAGATGAATTATTATTATAGATTTCGTTTCCATGTGGACATACTAGATCTTTGCCACTTTTGTCATACACAGAAACACATATGCCAGCTATGTTTGTCTGTAAAGCTACACTTGCGCTTTAATATCTTGTAAACAGTCGCAACGCCGTGCGTGCAGCACGGTGAAGGGCAAAGTGGTGCAGCACATCAAAGCCCGCTATCTTATATCTATGAAACGGTGCAGAACCATCCACGAAAGCAGCTATCGTTCTCAGTGAGAACATAGATGAGAGGAAATGTGTCGTATTGCATGCATCACACCAGTGACTTTAAGTATGCTTATTAGTCCTCTTAAAAACAATGAAAATCTGGACATTTTCATCAATCTCTGAAATCCCCCGGACGCCCTAGACAGCACGTGAAAAGTGGACATGTCTGAAGGAAACAGGACGGTTGGTCACCCTACCTAAATCTTATCTTTCTCTCCTCACTCTCCTAAATCTTCAAACTATCTGTCTCTATACTCGCAAAACAATCTCCAAACTATATAAACACTAACCAAACTCTCCTATCCAAACTCCAAATTGACTGCAACTCTCCTACACAAACCCACATTTTGAATGAAGCCTGATGGTATTTATATTCCTGTCAAACCACTCAGCAAACTCTGAACCACTTCCTGAAGCAGTCACATAGTACAGCCGGGCAGCGGGGCTTCAGACGTCATCGTTTCCGGGTCCTCCCCTAAATGAAGCAGGCCTTGATACTCGCTTTGTGGAAACGCCCCCTCCACTGCTCAACACACGCTTCGTAGCCTCGGCACACATCGTAACATCACTAGCAAACATGTTGGTTAACAATAATTCAATACATTCGGTATATTGAAAATTAGCTAAAATTTAAATGCTAGCTAAAATTTGCTGAAATGGTAATGTTGGCTAAAAGGCTAGCGGTAACAAGTTGGAAAACACTAACATGGCAGTAAATATTAACATAATCCATTCAGTATCTTAAGTTTAGGTGTTAAGTCAAAATTAGCCTAAATACTGATATTAACTAATGTTACCTCAAATGCTAGTAGTTGCATGTCGGCAAACACTAACGTGTTTGTTAATATTAGCTCAATCCATTCAGTATGTTACAATCTTCCTACAATGCAGATGTTAACAAAAATTTGCCTAAATGCTAATGTTAGCTTACATGCTAGAGGTAGCATGTTTGAAACGTGAAGATGTTGGTTAACAGTAACTCAATCCATTCATTATGTTCGTTTAGATGTGTAGTCAAAGTTATTTAAAATTCCAATGTTAACTTAAATTAACTTAAAAGAACAGGGGGCAGGATTTGTCAATAAAATTAACATGCATGTTCAGTTTTTTAATACTGTTGGGTGAAGAAGCGTTATAAACCAAAAAGAATGAGCCCACCCACGTATCGTTCCATCTTCTTAAACTGGCTGTGTGCTGCAAAATGTGCTGCAGTTTGGGGCCCAAATTTCCTGCGCTGTCCTACCGGTTTGACGTCAATTGACACTGTGTGTGCATTCTCGACAGCTTATTTTCTCTCCATATTAAAAGAGGAAGGAAAATGGTCGCAGAGCTCCATTGATTCAGTTGTGAGAATGTATTCTTCTGCTGGGAAACGACCAAGGACGACTCACAGCCCACTAAAAAGTGGCACTGAGAAAAAGAAGTATGTCACTGTGAAGAGGTATGTTTTTTTTGTGAAGCGTTTGTGCGCGCTCCCGTGCAGGTGGCTGCAGTTACTTGCAGCGCCGTCGTCGCTCGTGAGTTTTGTTTCTTCATTCTGCCCCATGCTCTTTTAAATGCTATGGTTAATCCAGACACAAACTCAGAACCTCCTGTTTATATAGTAGCGAAGCGCTTTCGTCTATATATGCACAGAGCGGCTGACAGCACCAAGTTCGTGCGCTGTGAAATGTGCTTGATTTATTTAGAAAGTCTGTAGTGTTTTGGTAGAATTTTCTTTAACGAAAAGGGGGATTACAAAATGTTCTGAAAACATCTGAAGTTTAAGTTTTATTCCACTCAGAAACATGTTTGATCTCGCCGTTTGATTCTGCATTTGGGTTAAAAGATTTCACTTGAAGACGATAACGTTTATGTCACTGAGTGACCAGTGGCTGGCTGCTCCAGCCAATGATGCAATTCACATACGTATTTACGCAGCTAATCAATCGATATTTGTGCTACATTTCAAGCATCCAGCGCAGACTGTGAAAGAGGCTTTAGTTTAATGAATCGTATCAAAACAGCATCGAGAAATTGTCTTGAAGTGAACCATTTGGATCAGCTGATGCGCATAAAGTCAAAGCTGCAAGCAGATGAGGCCATCAACCTGGACAACGTGTACAACCTCTAGATACGTGAGAAGGACAGACGGAAAAAAAAAAGTTGAATTTAAGTCCTTAATCAGATTTGTGCTTATCTAGTGTCATGCATTTACAATGTTCATTTATGAAAATTTATCATTAAATACCAATTTATGAGTAGCAGAAATACAGAATAATCGTGTGATTATATACTGTGTTTTGCAGACAAAGAGTTTTTTTGCCCAGTGCTCAGCAAGAGCATTTCACAATGGCTCATGCTTATAATACAAGTCAGACCTTTATAATAAAAATCTAAAGTATGTTTTCAAAATTTGAGTTCATAGTTAGCTTGGCTTACTTGGCAGTTCATGTTTCTCCACAGTTACAATGAAATATTTATACTTACAATAGTGATAACACACTACACGGGTCATGAATAAGATCTTTTTCATTTTCATTGTAAGTGGGATAATGTACTTAATTAAAAAGTGTTCTCACAGAAATTTAAATTAATTTGATTATTTTAATAAACTATGTACAAAGGATATATGTGATGCTGGCATGACCAAAGTGCACACATCTGACGTTGCTCAAAGTGGTCAAAGGGACCGCTCAGGGTGTTTGTGTGTTTGCTCAGACACATGAAAAATTAGAGGAAACATTGCATGGAGGCATTCCAATTATATTATCAGGTTGGTCCAGTTTTTCAGAAGTGATCATTTTGAGGGGTGAGGATTTTATTGATGACATGTTAAAAAAAGTTTAGGTTAAAAGGACCAATGTCTGTTTGAAAGTTAAACTGTTTTGCAATATGAGGTCAATACAATACAGGACTGAAGCTGCTGTGCATTGTTCTAGTGGAATATGCTGTTGAAATACAAGCATTGTTTGTGAAAATTAAGTTTTTTTACTGTATTTGATTAATGTTATTGTATAAATAAAGGTTTAAATAAATACAAATCATACAGACATACATGATTTGTATAAATGTATTTCTGTGGTAAGAGGACTTGAAATGACTCGAAACTAAAATGGTAGGACTTTTGACTCGACTTGAGACTTGTTGGCTTTGACTTTTGACTCGACTCAAGACTTGCCTCATCTTTGACTCGACTTGACTCGGGACTCGAGGATAGAGACTTACTTGTGACTTGCAAAACAATGACTTTGTCCCACCTCTGGTATGTTTTAACGTCAGTTTTACAGAGGATGCCATCATGTATAGTAATTATCTTTTCTACCACAAGAGGAAGCGCCAACTAAAGGCATGAAAAGGCCTGCCCTGTTTCTATTTTTTTTTTTTTTTTTTTTTACGTGTCCTGTTTGGCAGTGTGGAGCTCAGAATTGGTGTCTGAGTACCAAGTAGAAGCCCAACAGATTTACTTTCACAAGCGGAGCAGTACAGCTTTTGCTATAGTACTCCACTTGATATATGTGTGAAAAATCTTTATTATGAATTGTTGGTTTTTATTTCCTGATGTTATGGACACAGAGACGGAAAATTAGGGAGAAGAAAGAAGGAAGATGAAGAAGAGAGGTAGGAAACAAAAAGTCAAGAGAGAGGGTGAGTTGAAAATACAAGAGAGGAAGGGGAACAAAGAAAACACAGGAAGACATGGAAGTCTGCCTCCATACCCACAGGACGGCAGAGAGAGGGGGAAAAACAAAACAAAACAAGAAAAAGGAACATCGACAAAACCAACCAAACATTGTGAACTAAGAATTACACAACCACATCACACAAAAATAGATATAAAAATACAACAACAATGTCACAGAAAAACTCATGGTACCGATTAATCAAGCTCTAGTAATGAAAACCTCAGCCCAAGAATATTTCCTTAAACACCAGAGACCCCACATCTATGTGTGTGTGTTAGCATGCTGGTGCATATAAGGTTTCTCCATAAGAGTGTTCGATAGTTGGTGTGAGCAGACATCAATCCGTCTCCCAGGAATCGATGCAGACATGAAGGAGATCGGAGCAAAGACGTCCAAAGGACCGCCAGAGCCCCAGGCGGACCCGGGCGGGGCCGACCGCATCCCCCAAGAGAGGAGCAAAGGAGAACCCCAGGGGAACATCCAGCGGCCACTATGCAGGGGCCCGGGGGGCAGCAGTGATGAGCCCACGGGCCCCGCCGGCAACCGGCCGCGCCGGGGCGGGCCGGTCAACGGACCGGGGGAGCCGAGGCCCAGGGGCACCCCACCCCCCAGCAGGGACCCGACAAGAGACCGGCCGACGAGGGGCCCCCGGCACTGCAGGGACCGCGGCCGGCCGCCACGTGCCGCCTCCACCCTTGGCCAATCCCCACCGCCAACATCCCAGCGCCCCACTGATAGCCGCAGGGGACGGACAGAACAGGTGATCAAACGAGCAGAGACGCCGGATCCGAATCCCGCCGAGCCACTGAGCAGGCACCACCCAACAATCCCAAACCTGGCACCTCTAAAAGAGGTGCCCCAACCAACCAAAGGAAGATATCGGCCCAGCGCATCGGCCGACCGACACACCGGCCCCCCCAGGCACGCACCAGGCACGCACCAGGTCCGAACCGGATTGACCACCGATGCACCGGCAGGCAGTGGCCCCCGTCACCGGCGGGGGGTGACGGAGGGGAAATAGGCCCCCAATTAAGTGTAAGGCCTGAGGTGCGCCAGGCGAGGGGGCAGACCAAGATCCAACCTGACAGGTAGACAAAGACATACAGACACAGTCATACGTTCCCTCCCTCTTAAACCCATACATTCTCACTGACTCACCAAGACACCCAAAGAAATGACGCTGTACCCTCACTCACACACCCCATGCACACTTTATGCTCCCAGGTCCAGGTACCGATGCCCCAGTAGAGCCACCAGCCCCCGGACCCGGGAGGTGGACCCCCTACCTTCTAGGACGGAGACAAGCAGACCGCCAAGGGCCCCACAGTGGTAAAGCAGCCCGACAGCCCAGGACCCCGACCCTACCGCCTGTCCTCCTCCGGACCCCAACCCCTGATGGCCCGTAGCGAACAGGGGTGTGAAAAGACCCCTAGCCTCCATCCTCCCGCTCGAGTATGGTGTTGATGCGTGTTGTTATAATGTGCATTTAAAACAGAGGGGTGGGATGTGGGGAAGGCAGCCACACATCCCCCAACCCCCTCAGTGTCTATATGTGGTTTAACAGTGGGCACCGGCACCAGAGGTGAAGCTGATTGAACCGCTCCCCCTCTGGATGCCGAAAAGTGTGCCCACCCCAAAGTCCCTACAAATGTGTTGTGTGAGATTGTTATAAGTGGGAGTGTCTAAGTTGTATATTAAAATTGGGACCCAGGACACCACGGGATAGCGAGAAGGGGCTTCGCTCCTCGCACCCCAGTGATGTGCCCATGCCCCAAGACCCTATATGAGTAGTAAAGTGATAGAGCGGGTGGACAGAGGTGTTCGGGGATGGGGAGGGAAGGACTGGGAGACAAAATGTCTTCCCAGGGAGCCAGCTCCCCCACTGACCCCAATAGGCACCGCTGTTCACTGGGATCCACCAGGGGAGGGAGGCCATGGCACGTTCGACCCGGGGCCCATGGCCACAGCACCACAAAGCCCCACGGACCCCAAGGCAGTCCCCCCAGCCCCATCCCAGAAGGGGAACTAAACCCACCCTGACATTTGCTCTACTCTCAAAACACAAAAGACACTAGACACCCAGGTTGAGCACCTGTCGCTACACAGCAGCAGCCTCCCCGCCAGCAAAGGAGGCCCCCAGCGCCACCCGCACACTGGAGGCCCCCGTAGCCCGAACCACGTCGACGTACCTGCCCAGACCAGGAGCAAACCGATGAGCCGGGCGGCCGACCCACCAGGCCGACATCCACCAGCCTCATTCTTTGTGGAGCAACCACTGTTGCTCAACGGCCCGGCAGGAGACCAAACCCAGCGCCCCACCCACCTGCCCTGCACTCCCACCACCCTGCCAGTCCACCCGCAAGTCCGACCGATCCCGGCCAAATGCCCAACCCCAGCGCCCCACACAAATACCAAGACCCAGGAGCCAAGTCCAGTGCAAAAATGGACTGATCCGGCCCAGAAACGCCACCCAGCCTCCGCGACCAGCAGCCAGGCACCCCAATCAGCAAACAAGGCGAGACGCCATACAGGGACTGGCGATGACAATCGGCCCAGAGAAAAAGAGAGAGGCGGCTGCACATGCCGGCCACGACCCTCACAGCCAACAGAGACCCCACGCCGGCCGACCCCCAGCCAGGACCACAGCTAGGGGGCGCGGCGCCCCCGAGCCCCGAATCCCCCAGGCGCAGCACGGCCACCAGGCCAGTAACCCATGTCCGCCAGTGCAACCCCCCCAAGGCACCGCCCTGTTTCAACTTATCACAGCGCCTCAATTGTCTCCCCTAATTTCTCAGCCGTTTTAACAATTAATGCAGCTCCCAAACTACTCCTAATAACTTGAGAACCGTAAGGCCTATTGCTGTCACCAATATAGGCTACTGCTTTTTTTCCCGGAACAGATAGGGGAACGCTATTAAATCGCTCAATTTGTTGAGAATATAATATTATGGACGCTAAATGAAGTCAAATATTTCAATAAAAATTAGAAAAACTTAAAACTTTCCGAACTACTTCCTCTTACTCGGAAAATATAGGTGCTTTCAAATAATTATTTCCCTGTAAGTATCAGCAGGCTTTTATTTAGAATCTTTGGTTGTTTTGTGTGTGTATCTCAATTTGTCTAGGAGCAGTGATTTTGTAAAATGAGCATGATTTTGCCATTTTTGAATCTGAGCCGTTTCACCAAAGAGCAGATTTGTTACACTCAAACAAACAAAATTTATGGAGAAACGGTAACAGATATTGAAAACGTTAAATCATAAGCGTCAGGAAGGTCTGAAGATATATTGGCATAAGGCTCATGTTTCTACGTCGCATCATTTATGAGATATGACTTTATGAATATAGGTCAGAATCCAGCTGTCCTGCTCTAAATCTTTGCTCAGTCCCAATACATTAGGACTATTCACTCCAGGGTGATGCAACATTGCTTCGGGTCGATTTGCCAAACATCTGTAACTGTCACATTAATTATGGTCACATTTCCGAAATCCAGAATTAAAAACCTACCTATGTGCAGAAATGTGAAATATGAGCGAGTGAGCGGACATTGTTCGTGGAAGTTCAGAAAAGTGGAAAAGTCTAATTCAGCTGGAGTGTGCCACTCTAGCTTAATTGCCTAGCGATCATAGCAATGAATGTATTTTCAGAAATCTGATCATAATGCGACCAGACTTTAGGAAGGTTTGTATAATAACGGTACAGGTTATGAAGAAGCCAAGATATACAGTAATAGCTGAAGGATATCACTACATTTTAAGTTTTGAATTGTCTTTCTAAGTGGAAGTAGTAAGGTTTGCAAAACAGACCAGATTTAGCTGCATTTTTGAGGTTTTCCATTCAGTTCAATTCAATTCAGTTTATTTATATAGCGCCAATTCACAACCGATGTCATCTCAAGGCACTTAACAAGAAGTCATTTCAATACATTTATACAAACATTCCAATCAGTTAAAAAGTTTCCTATTTAAGGAATCCCAGCAGATTGCGTCAGTCATTGGCGTGAGGTTGGGCCCCGTTGATGCAGACTTTCCAACCACAGCAATCCTTCTGCAGTCCCTCATACTGAGCAAGCATGTAGCGACGGTGGAGAGGAAAAACTCCCCTTTAACAGGAAGAAACCTCCAAGAGAACCAGGCTCAGTAGGAACGGCCATCTGCCACGACCGTCTGGGGGTTTTAACTTTCTATGTTACAGAAAGTAAAAAGTTAATAACAGGACACAGTGGATGTTCAGTTATTGGGAGGATCATCCAAGTCGATGCCCCCCGTCCAACAGGGCATTGCAGCCAAGCAGGATACCAGACCAGGTATATCTTCTATGGAGAGAAAAACACTGAGAGAAAACAAAGTTAACAGTCGAAATAACAGAATGAACTGTAATAAAACTGGAGAGTCGTAGGAGAAAAGGAAGTAGCAGAGTGAAGAAAATTGGTAGGTCTGTCCTCCAGCAGTCTAAGCCTATAGCAGCATAACTACAGAGATAGCTCAGGATGACCTTAGCCACTCTAACTATAAGCTTTATCAAAAAGGAAAGTTTTAAGCCTGGCCTTAAAAGTCAACAGAGTGTCTGCCTCACGGACTAAAGCTGGGAACTGGTTCCACAGGAGAGGAGCCTGATAACTAAAAGATCTGCCTCCCATTCTACTTTTAGAAATCCTAGGAACTACAAGTAAACCTGCAGTCTGAGAGCGAAGTGCTCTGTAGGGAACATATGAAACAATTAGATCTCTGATGTATGATGGAGCTTGATTATTAAGGGCTTTGTATGTAAGAAGAAGGATCTTAAATTCTATTCTGGATTTAACAGGGA
Source organism: Valencia hispanica (assembly GCA_963556495.2). Classification (NCBI taxonomy): domain Eukaryota; kingdom Metazoa; phylum Chordata; class Actinopteri; order Cyprinodontiformes; family Valenciidae; genus Valencia; species Valencia hispanica. Next base: position 5,046,897 of record OY747701.1, on the reverse strand, counting down.
GCCAATGAAGGGAAACTAAAACAGGAGAAATGTGATCTCTCTTTTTAATATTCATCAGAACTGTTGCTGCCGCATTTTGGATCTACTGAAGGCTTTTAATGGCATTTTGTGGACTACCTGATAGTAAAGAATTACAGTAGTCCAGCCTTGAGGTAACAAATGCATGGACTAGTTTCTCAGCATCACTCCTGGACAGGATGTTTCTAATTTTAGCAATATTCCGGAGGTGAAAGAAAGAAATCCTAGAAACCTGTTTAATATGGGATTTAAATGTCAAGTCTCGGTCAAAAATAACGCCGAGGTTCTTTACGTTATTACTGGGGGCCAATTTAATGCCATCCAGATGAAGTGATTGACTAATCAGTTTCTGTTCAAGAACTTCTGGTCCAAAGACAGCAACTTCTGTTTTATCAGAATTTAAAAGCAAAAAGTTTAGGGTCATCCATGTTTTTATGTCTTCCAGACATGCCTGTAATCTACCTAACTGACTGGGTTCATCAGGATTTATGGATAAATATAGTTGTGTATCATCTGCATAGCTGTGGAAATTTATCCCATGCTGTCTAATGATTCTACCAATTGGGAGCATATATATGCTGAACAGAATTGGTCCAAGCACAGAACCCTGTGGAACTCCACAAGTAACCCTTGAGAGTGAAGAAGATTTATCATTTAGATGAACAAACTAGAATCTATCAGACAAATATGATTTAAACCAGCCTAGTTCTGTTCCTTTGATCCCTGCAACATGTTCAAGCCTTTCTAAGAGAATATTATGATCAACTGTGTCAAAAGCAGCACTGAGATCTAACAAAACCAGAACAGACACAAGTCCATTATCTGAGGCCATGAGAATATCATTAGTAACCTTCACCAGTGCTGTTTCAGTGCTATGATGAGCTCTAAAACCTGACTGAAACTCTTCAAACAGCTCGTTACTGTTTAGATGCTCACAGACTTGATTAGCAACAATTTTCTCAAGGACTTTGGATAAGAAAGGAAGGTTAGATATAGGTCTGTAATTCACTAAGTCATCTTGATCAAGGGAAGGTTTCTTGGGTAAAGGTTTAATTACAGCTATTTCAAATTCTTGTGGTACGTATCCGTTTACTAAGGATAGATTCATCATATCCAAAATGGGGCCAGGAACCAAATGGAACACTTCTTTAAATAATTTGGTTGGAATTGGGTCCAACATACAAGTTGAAGGTTTAGATGAGGCTAATATTAATGCCATTAAAAGCCTTCAGTTGATCCAAAATGCGGCAGCAAGAGTTCTGATGAATATTAAAAAGAGAGATCACATTTCTCCTGTTTTAGCTTCCCTTCATTGGCTCCCTGTTAAATCCAGAATAGAATTTAAGATCCTTCTTCTTACATACAAAGCCCTTAATAATCAAGCTCCATCATACATCAGAGATCTAATTGTTCCATATGTTCCTAAAAGAGCACTTCGCTCTCAGACTGCAGGTTTACTTGTAGTTCCTAGGATCTCTAAAAGTAGAATGGGAGGCAGATCTTTTAGTTATCAGGCTCCTCTCCTGTGGAACCAGCTCCCAGCTTTAGTCCGTGAGGCAGACACTCTGTTTACTTTTAAGGCCAGGCTTAAAACTTTCCTTTTTGATAAAGCTTATAGTTAGAGTGGCTTAGGTCATCCTGAGCTATCTCTGTAGTTATGCTGCTATAGGCTTAGACTGCTGGAGGACAGACTTACCAATTTTCTTCACTCTGCTACTTCCTTTTCTCCTACGACTCTCCAGTTGTATTACAGTACATTCTGTTATTTCGACTGTTAACTTTGTTTTCTCTCAGTGTTTTTCTCCTCATCGAAGATACACCTGGTCTGGTATCCTGCTTGGCTGCAATGCCCTGTTGGACGGGGGTCATCGACTGGGATGATCCTCTCAGTAACTGAACATCCACTGTGTCCTGTTATCAACTTTTTACTTTCTGTAACATAGAAAGTTCTCTTATATCGGATCTTCTGTTCCTTCTGTGTTCTGCTCTGTCTTCTCAAACCCCCAGACGGTCGTGGCAGATGGCCGCTCCTACTGAGCCTGGTTCTGTTGGAGGTTTCTTCCTGTTAAAGGGGAGTTTTTCCTCTCCACTGTCGCTACATGCTTGCTCAGTATGAGGGATTGCTGAAGGATTGCTGTGGTTGGAAATCTGCCCAACCTCACGCCAATGACTGACGCAATCTGCTGGGATTCCTTAAATAGGAAACTTTTTAACTGATTGGAATGTTTGTATAATTGTATTGAAATGACTTCTTGTTAAGTGCCTTGAGATGACATCTGTTGTGAATTGGCGCTATATAAATAAACTGAATTGAATTGAAATTGAAATTAATATGTTTGATAATTCCGAAAGCTTGACTGAATCAAAACAGCCTAAGCACAACTGAGGTTCTACAGTTCTTTCCAATACTGCCTCATTTACTGAGGAAGAAGTAATCATGTTTGGGAGGATGCCAATGATTTCATTTTTAATAGAATCAATTTTATTTATGAAGAATCCCATAAAATCATCACTGCTAAGAGCTGGGGGAATAGTTGGCTCAACAGAGCTATGACTCTGTGTAAGTTGGCAACTGTACTAAAAAGAAACCTAGGATTGTTTTTATTCGCCTCTATTAATGAGGCCATTCATTTCAATGGTAGCAAAAAAAGCATAAAAAGTTGATTATAAAAAGTATGAAAGTTATTAATACCATAAGACTTAGGTGGAGAGAGCAAAAATAAGCAGAATAGCTTGTTTGGTCCGGACTTAATTTTTTTCCGTTTGGTGCGGTTCGCATTCACACTGTACTCTTTGCAAGTGAACTACATTTTGTAAACACATCCACGCGTCTGACGATCGGTGAGGCCATTGGACAGCAATGACTACGGCGGCACACAGAGCGCAGACCCGGAAATGGAGGAAAACATGGAAGCTCTACGCTGCTCTGCATATTTCTGCTGTTATTGGAGCGGCAAAATCACATTGAGTGTTAAGAGCAGCTCATTCAACGCAGGTTTTGCGACGCTCTGTTTCATAAGGCGTCGGGGAATGCGTGCAATAACCCGATGGAGACTCTGTGTGCCCTGACCCATGACATGCTCGCAGCACCGTGGCAAAACAGAAGACGAACGATCAGGTATGAACTTACCTTGCTACGGTGGCTTGTTTAGTCCAAAAAGGCACATGTATCCTGGAGTTGGTTCGGATCAACAGTAGTTTGTATTCACACCTGAAGCGAACCACCAGAGTCCGTTTGGAAGCGGACCGAGACCACCTAAAAAAGTCGGTTCTCTGATCCGCACCAGGATTTGTTTGTGTGTATTCACACCTGCATAAAAGGTACAGACCAGCGTTCGAAACGAACCCTGGTTTGTTTAAAGTGGACCAAACAGTGCAGGTCTGAATACACCCTAAAACAGCACAAAGTATGCAGAATTAGTTAAAACGTATGGAAGCAACCAGAAAAAGGTAAGAGGATCTTAATACTGTGAATACCTACAGCATTCACATAATGAAGAGAAACAGGATCTTAATCACATATTAAAGCTGAAAGCAGAAAGTTTCGTGTATGCTTTGTCCTACAAATACAGGTCCTTCTCAAAAAATTAGCATATTGTGATAAAGTTCATTCTTTTCCATAATGTAATGATAAAAATTAAACTTTCATATATTTTAGATTCATTGCACACCAACTGAAATATTTCAGGTCTTTTATTGTTTTAAAACTGATGATTTTGGCATACAGCTCATGAAAACCCAAAATTCCTATCTCAAAAAGCATATCATGAAAAGGTTCTCTAAACGAGCTATTAACCTGATCATCTGAATCAACTAATTAACTCTGAACACCTGCAAACGATTCCTCAGGTTTTTAAAAACTCCCAGCCTGGTTCATTACTCAAAACCGCTATCATGGGTAAGTCTGCCGACCTGACTGCTGCCCAGAAGGCCATCATTGACACCCTCAAGCAAGAGGGTAAGAGACAGAAAGAAATTTCTGAACGAATAGGCTGTTCCCAGAGTGCTGTATCAAGGCACCTCAGTGGGAAGTCTGTGGGAAGGAAAAAGTGTGGCAGAAAACGCTGCACAACGAGAAGAGGTGACCGGACCCTGAGGAAGATTATGGAGAAGGACCGATTCCAGACCTTGGGGGACCTGCGGAAGCAGTGGACTGAGTCTGGAGTAGAAACATCCAGAGCCACCGTTCACAGGCGTGTGCAGGAAATGGGCTACAGGTGCCGCATTCCCCAGGTCAAGCCACTTTTGAACCAGAAACAGCGGCAGAAGCGCCTGACCTGGGCTACAGAGAAGCAGCACTGGACTGTTGCTCAGTGGTCCAAAGTACTTTTTTCGGATGAAAGCAAATTTTGCATGTCATTCAGAAATCAAGGTGCCAGAGTCTGGAGGAAGACTGGGGAGAAGGAAATGCCAAAATGCCTGAAGTCCAGTCTCAAGTACCCCCAGTCAGTGATGGTCTGGGGTGCCATGTCAGCTGCTGGTGTTGGTCCACTGTGTTTTATCAAGGGCAGGGTCAATGCAGCTAGCTATCAGGAGATTTTGGAGCACTTCATGCTTCCATCTGCTGAAAAGCTTTATGGAGATGAAGATTTCATTTTTCAGCACGACCTGGCACCTGCTCACAGTGCCAAAACCACTGGTAAATGGTTTACTGACCATGGTATTACTGTGCTCAATTGGCCTGCCAACTTTCCTGACCTGAACCCCATAGAGAATCTGTGGGATATTGTGAAGAGGAAGTTGAGAAACGCAAGACCCAACACTCTGGATGAGCTTAAGGCCGCTTTCGAAGCATCCTGGGCCTCCATAACACCTCAGCAGTGGCACAGGCTGAGTGCCTCCATGCCACGCCGCATTGAAGCAGTCATTTCTGCAAAAGGATTCCCGACCAAGTATTGAGTGCATAACTGAACATAATTATTTGAAGGTTGACTTTTTTTGTATTAAAACACTTAATTTTTATCATTACATTATGGAAAAGAATGAACTTTATCACAATATGCAAATTTTTTGAGAAGGACCTGTAGCTGCTTGGACCTAATTATAGATACAATAGGCTTCTGCAGCGCTCAGCTGCTCAGGCCTAATTACTCTTCTTTATTAGAAAATTAACCTATAACAATAATAGCTAACTCTTTAAGTCATACAGGACAAAAATTACACAAAAGTCTGAAATTATTTTCTGAAACAAAATAAGTATTATTTTCTATTCAAAGTAATAAAAAAATCTCCTGACTCCCACACAGAAAAAAATGAAGGACATTTTTTGGCGGTTCATCTGTAAAACTACACTTGAGCTGACGTTTTGTAAACACGAGCTGTGCTGCAGCTCAGGGAGGATGCACCCGACAGCACATGAAAAGTAAAAAATATCTGGTGAGAAGAGGACATTACTGCATAGTACACAACAAAGACGGTCCTTTCACAACTAAATTGCTTAATATTTGCTCCGGTTTGTAAATTTTGCACTGCATGATGAAACACTAGCAGCATACATACTGTCCCTCCCCTAAAATTGTCCAGTCAACAGGCCAGACTTTTATGCATTTCTCATTTAATTATTATGAAAATATTTGATTTTTAAAACTTTTGAATCACGATCGATTTGGTATGTTACAGATTGCAATTAATCTATTTATGGGAAATCGGCACCCCACTACTACATTGATAGAGTCAACACCTCCAATAAAATTTTCTAAGCGAGACCAAGAAAAACAGATGTGGTGGAGGTGTAGTCACAATTTTTGATAACTCAAACTTTAAAAAGGTTTTACTGGGCACATTTGACTCCTTTGAGTATCTAGCTCTCCAGGTCAAGGACCCTAACAGGACTATATTCATAACTTCATATAAAACTCAAAAACTTATTGCCACAATCTGCAATGGCTTTAGCTACTTTCTGTTTGTAATATTTATCGACTGTGACCAACTTAATCCTTGTTGGGGATTCAACGTCCATACTGACAACCCTCAAGACAGAAAGGGCAAAAACATTGTGGCACTCTTCATAACTTTGGCTTGACTCAAACAGCCAATCCAATCTTATACACACTCTGGAGTTGATTATTAGCAGAGGTTTAAATATTTCCAAAATCTCTGTAATTGATGTCACCCTTTCTGACCATTTCTCTTTCTTTGAAAGTACCATCTACCTAGCCACAGTGAGACCAGTATAAAAAAGCGTTCTCTTGGGGCCAGTTTAGCCAAAACCTTTGAACAAATAAAATAAAGCAAAAATATTCTCCAACCTCCCCCTCATCATAATTGATTCCACTAAGATGAAAGTAGTCTTAGGTAGAAAAACAAGTCTCTGTGGACTAGCCACTGGTACGTACTGAAAAAAGGGAGTGTCGACGAGCTAAGAGAAAATGGCGGAAAACTCGACTCAAGGTTCACTGTAAGATCTACATTGAGAGACTGAACAAATATCACTTAACAATGAAAGATGTAATGGAATCATTCTTCTCTAAAATCACTAACAGAAACATTAAATGAGACATATTATGCCTCTTTTTTGAACAAGTTATAGTAGGTCTATGGTCTGTACAAGACATGTTAATGAAATTCAGATGAAGCAATCTCTTCTTGACAATTTCAATCCCTTTCAGAATGAGCTGTTTAAGGGCTCTGTTCCTTTTTATGCAAATTAACAGTTGCAGACCACACACCCCCGCCTCTTACTAGGCTGCAAGTTTGCCACACTTGAAAATGGCATGGTGGCTGGGGCTTCACAGGTGAGGGGCAGTATGCAAATTCCACTTATTGTGACGTCACAATAAGACACTTTTTCAAACAGCTTGCACAAGATTTCTGATGCAAAAATGTGCAAAAAAACGTATGGATAGTTTTTATTCATGTGTGGAGCATTTATAGAGGCAGCAGAGTCCCAAATTCAATTCAAATGCAAAAATATTTTATTGATCCCAGGGGGAAATTGAGTGTTATTGTAGCTCATACCAATTCATTATTTGAGGAGTTGTTGTAGATCATGATGGCTGTGGGTAGAAAGAATTTCCTGTAGTGGTTAGTGTTGCAGCGAAACTGAAAAAGCCTCTGACTGAGGACACACTTTTCTGGGTTTTTCCTACATAGGGATCTCAGTGGCGGCCACCACTGTCTAATTTATTGCTGCCACCGGCTCATGATGGGGATATAAATAAATACTTTCAGCTCTGTCTGTCGGGTCTCAATAGTCAGGGTTTACCTGCAGTTACTCCAGACAAATGCAGCAACAGAGACTCTGCATTAAATCGTAAATGTACCTGTACTTGTATAGCGCTTTTTTAGTCCTTGAGGATCCCAAAGTGCCTAACACTACTAGGGCTGTGCCGGTTTGGATTTTTTCTTACCGCAGTCGGTAATCAACAAATTCCCGCGGTTTTGCGATATACCCATAAACATATATATATTTATATCTACCTGCCGCTGCGCCACGGCTGTACCCTGCTCGTGTGCATAACGAGCTGTACCTTGAAGCCAACCCATGTGTCAAAGACGGCTCTGTCTGCAGTGAAGGCAGAGCCCGTCCCGCAACAACTTATCAATTCAATTCAATTCAGTTTATTTATATAGCGCCAATTCACAACAGATGTCATCTCAAGGCACTTAACAAGAAGTTATTTCAATACAATTATACAAACATTCCAATCAGTTAAAAAGTTTCCTATTTAAGGAATCCCAGCAGATTGCGTCAGTCATTGGCGTGAGGTTGGGCAGATTTCCAACCACAGCAATCCTTCAGCAATCCCTCATACTGACACACCCATTATCCAGGAGAGGAGTGCACCGTAGCTCTTGCTTCGGCACATTTAGGCACAGAGAAGGCTTCTATGGAAGAGGCTTCGGCCCCCATATATAAATTTCGTCTTCCCATACTTCTCTACTGGGCGACTGACTTTATATGTGCATGCATCCATGGCTTGGCGGTCGTAATTCTCCGGTCGGAACATTCCCTCTACGCCTCCGCTGTGGCCAGGTCCGGGAACCACGGCTCAAAGATGCCTGCACCTCGCCTGCTCAGGGTGGTTGCTTTTTCATTTTATTTTCCTCTGTGGCTCCGCTTTCGGGAGTTGTTATGCTTTCATGTATGCATATTAAATCCAAAAGTACAAAACATTACACAGATCGTAGGATAAGCCTAGAAACACACCTGAAATGTTATTATGCATCACAAAAAATTGCGCTCACACACACGTGTGCAGGGCAATTATTATTATTTTTTTTGGGCGGTGATGACGGTGAGACGCTCAGACCCGCGGTGGGCGTCACGTGGCCGCGGTATGGCGGTAATCCGGTTACCGCCCCAGGCCTACACACTACATTCAGTCATTCACCCATTCAGGCACACATTCACACACTGGTGATGGCAAGCTACATTGTAGCCACAGCCGCCCTGGGGAACATTGACAGAAGCGAGGCTGCCGAACACTGGCGCCACAGGGCCCTCTGACCACCACCAGTACGCAGAAGAGTGATGTATCTTGCTGAACCAGCAACCTTCCGGTTGCAAGACGAACTCCTAACTCCTGAGCCACAGTCACCCAACAGAGAAATTCTCCAATTTCACTGAATGGTTTCAATGAAACAACAGGTAGGTCTCCTCTACACCCAAGCACAGCCATTAGCTCAATTCTAATATTCAATGACAAAATACATTGAGCCTACCCGTGTGAACTAATAGCCTATGTATTGCAGATACGACGAAAATTACTGACTTTTTTTTGTAAGACACTGTGGGAGGAAGTGAACCCAGACAGGTGAAAGGCATCCAATACAATGTGTAGGCTAGTTGAATTGCATATGTTTCGTCTGTCATAACAGAGAGGGAAAGTCAAAAAGGCAGACGAGGGTCCGAGTGAAGTAGGCCAACAGGACGAGTCAAGTTGAGGGTATTTCAAAGAATAAGGCTGATTCATAGGCAGTGATGTGAAGTGACACGTGATTTCGTAATATAACCAGTCATTTACAAAACAAAAGGCACAGTTAAAATGTCCCTCCTTCAATGAGGAATGATTAGGAATTTTTCACCAATGCAGCTGCCCAGTGGGACATCACATGAGGTAAAAATAGAAGTAGCCCTACCTATGACAATGAGCAATGTTCCACGCGGCTGGATAAATCATTGTGAGTCACAAAAGTTAGGGACATTATAATCCAATTGACACGGTCACTCCCTGGTCACTCATTTCGCCATCCAGTCTTTGAAAAACCGTGCAAATCACAATTAAAGACTTGCGGTGCACCACTCAGCATCTTTGACCCACGATAGATTGGTTAATAGATAATCTAGTCTAGTCTAGCGCAGTGGAACAGTGCCCTCAGTCTCAATATTAGGACGGAGACAAGCAGACCGCCAAGGGCCCCACAGTGGCAAAGCAGCCCGACAGCCCAGGACCCCGACCAGACCGCCTGTTCCTCCTCCGGACCACAACCCCTGATGGCCCATCAATATTGGTTCAGATCATTCCACATCGCATTGCTTGCCGTTTGCATTCATTGGTCTTGTGTAATTTGGTAGCCTAACACTTGAACATGGTCAAAATAATCAGCGGACCAGCACTTAATTATTAATCACATTACGAGGGCACTTGGACGGGGGGGGGACTCAACCTGGGTGTCTAGTGTCTTTTGTGTTTTGAGAGTAGAGCAAATGTCAGGGTGGGTTTAGTTCCCCTTCTGGGATGGGGCTGGGGGGACTGCCTTGGGGTCCGTGGGGCTTTGTGGTGCTGTGGCCGTGGGCCCCGGGTCGAACGTGCCATGGCCTCCCTCCCCTGGTGGATCCCGGTGAACAGCGGTGCCTATTAGGGTCAGTGGGGGAGCTGGCTCCCTGGGAAGACATTTTGTCTCTCAGTCCTTCCCTCCCCATCGCTGGACACCTCTGTCCACCCGCTCCATCACTTTACCACTCATATAGGGTCTTGGGGCATGGGCACATCACTGGGGTGCGAGGAGGGGCTTCCCTCCTCGCTATCCCGTGGCGTCCTGGGTCCCAATTTTAATATACAACTTAGACACTCCCACTTATAACATTCTCACGCGACACATATGTAGGGACTTTGGGGTGGGCACACTTTTCGGCATCCAGAGGGGGAGCGGTTCAATCAGCTTCACCTCTGGTGCCGGTGCCCACTGTTAAACCACATATAGACACTGAGGGGATTGGGGGATGTGTGGCTGCCTTCCCCACATCCCACCCCTCTGTTTTAAATGCACATTATAACAACACGCATCAACACCATACTCGAGCGGAAGGATGGAGGCTAGAGGTCTTTTCACACCCCTGTTCGCTACGGGCCATCAGGGGTTGTGGTCCGGAGGAGGAACAGGCGGTCTGGTCGGGGTCCTGGGCTGTCGGGCTGCTTTGTACAGCGTCATTTTTTGTGTGTGTCTTGGTGAGTCAGTGAGAATGTATGTGTTTAAGAGGGAGGGAACATATGACTGTGTCTGTATGTCTTTGTCTACCTGTCAAGTTGGATCTTGGTCTGCCCCCTCACCTGGCGCATCTCAGGCCTCACACTTAATGGGGGGCCTATTTCCCCTCCGTCAATCCCCGCCGGTGACGGGGGCCCCTGCGTGTGGGTGCATCGGTGGTCAATCTGGTTCGGACCTGGTGCGTGCCTGGCCGGGCCTGGGGGGGCCGGTGTGTCGATCGGCCGATGCGCTGGGCCAATATCTTCCTTTGGTTGGTTGGGGCACCTCTTTTAGGGGTGCCAGGTTTGGGATTGTTGGGTGGTGCCTGGTCAGGGGCTTGGCGGGATGCGGATCCGGCATCTCTGCTCGTTTGATCACCTGTTCTGTGCACACCTTGTGTGGTTGGTTCATTGGCGGGTTGGACCGGCCCTGGCCCTCGTTGGATGCCTGGTCTCTGCGCTCTGCGTTGCGCGGGATCAGGACCCGGGAGCTGGTACAACTTGGTGTCCAGATGCTGGCCGAGCCCGGCCTGGGGATGATGTCCGTCCCCTGCGGCTATCGGTGGGGCGCCCTGACGTAGGGCAGGGGTGGGGCGCTGGGATGTTGGCGGTGGGGATTGGCCTAGGGTGGTGGCGGCGCCGGGGGCCCCTCGTCGGCCGGTCCCTTGTCGGGTCCCTGCTGGGGGGTGGGGTCCCCTGGGCCCCGGCTCTCCCGGTCCATTGACCGGCTGCCCTGGCGCGGCCGGTTGCCGGCGGGGCCCATGGGGTCGCCACTGCTGCCCCCCGGGCCCCTGCATAGTAGCCGCTGGATGTTCCCCTGGGGTTCTCCTTTGCTCCACTCTTGGGGGATGCGGTCGGCCCCGCCCGGGTCCGCCTGGGGCTCTGGCGGTCCTTTGGACGTCTTTGCTCCGATCTCCTTCATGTCTGCATCGATTCCTGGGAGACGGATTGATGCCTGCACACACCAACTATCGAATACTCTTATGGAGAAACCTTATATGCACCAGCATGCTAACACACACACATAGATGTGGGGTCTCTGGTGTTTAAGGATATATTCTTGGTCTGAGGTTATCATTACTAGAGCTTGATTAATCGGTACCATGAGTTTTTCTGTGACATTGTTGTTGTATTTTTATATCTATTTTTGTGTGATGTGGATGTGTAATTCTTAGTTCACAATGTTTGGTTGGTTTTGTCGATGTTCCTTTTTCGTGTTTTTTTTTTTTTTTTTCAGCTCTCTCTGCCATCCTGTGGGTATGGAGGCAGACTTCAATGTCTTCCTGTGTTTTATTTATTCCCCTTCCTCTCATGTATTTTCAACTCTCCCTCTCTCTTGACTTTTTGTTTCCTACCTCTCTTCTTCATCTTCCTTCTTTCTTCTCCTTAATTTTTCGTCTCCGTGTCCATAACATCAGGAAATAAAAACCCCAACAATTCATAATAAAGATTTTTCACACATATATCAAGTGGAGGACTATAGCAAAAGCTGTACTGCTCCACTTGTGAAAGTAGATCTGTTGGGCTTCTACTTGGTACTCAGACACCAATTCTGAGCTCCATACTGCCAAACAGGACACGTAAAAAAACAAAAAAAAAAACAAAAAACAATTATTAATCACCTTTTGCAACTTAATTGTAAGGGAGTAAAGTGATATTTAAACAATACGTATTTGTCAACCTGTGCAACTTTGATAGCCTAAATAAATGAAGCTGCACAAGAATAACTAATACCATACTGATGTTTATCAGCCTTTTAATAAAGTTACAAACGGTTCATTAATAAGTTAGAATGAATCTGCTGTTTATTTTCAGCCTTTATTCTGATGTTACCAACCATTTAAAGTAGTCTAACTTTTTCTTTATTTCCCCTAGATCTAAAAAACACAGAACCAGTGGTTTTGAACCACACTGGCTGACATCATTTACATAGCTCAGACATGATGAGGAGGGCATGACATGTTTTGTCTGCCAAAAGCATTGCACGCAGCAGTCTCACTCTGGAGGGTTTGTGAGACAGCCATCTACATCCTACAGGCTGGATACAATAATGTGCCACTCAATCAGTGACACACATTTAGCAGCAGAGGATAAGGAGAAACAGAAATTAATTTGGGCCGACTGAAAAAAAAAACACGATCATGCGTGCTCTCAAGTCCACCAGTAGGTACCACCACTGACCTATTTTGACCTAGGAAAATCTTTGTCTGTTGTAGGATAGTCTTATAAAGAGGATACTCAGGATTGTCCATAATTTTCTTGATTTTGTAAAGAATCCGTCTTTGCACCATCAAACCATGAAGGACCTAAGCTTTCTCAAGAAGTACAGTCTGGTCTGTCCCTTCATATAGGCGGCTTCACTGTACAGTCCAGTTTGTTGTCGAGTTGAACTCTATGGTATTTATTCTTCTCAACAACCTCCACTTCTTCTCCCATGATGCAAACAGTGTTTGACCTTATCCTGTTTCTTCTGAAATCTACAATGTTCTTCTTTGTTTTGTTTACATTTAAGGTAAGTCAAAAGTTTTGACACCATGCTACAAAGGTGTCCATCAGCTTTCTGTGTTTAGCTTCTTGTTCATCCATACACCCGACAACTGCAGAGTCATCTGAGGGGCTGTTTACACAACGTTTTTCAGCAAAACTGAGGTTTTTCTCTCCAATTCGGCCTCTTGTTTACATGACAATGGGAAAAAGGGGGGGGGGGGGGCGAAAACGCAGCTTTTGAAAAACGTCTTCCAGAGTGGAGAATTCTGAAAATTTGAAAATTGAAAAATGGGTGATTCGTTGTCATGTAAACGCAAGCCATTGCTGATGCAGCTTCTGAAATTATTTGGTCTCTGTAAGCAAAACTTAGAGATCATCAGGCTTCTATGCGATCGCCAACGGAAACGCATACAGTACGTGCGCTAAATAATCAATACGCCTTTATTTAAGCGGGGAGCTACAAGAAGACTGCCATTGTTAGTTATCATGAAATGTTTCTTTTCCGGGTTTTGAGGGAGAAACCTTGGAACACTGCATACACGGGGCACACTGCCGTCTAAAGCCCGGGCACATGTACTACATCGTTTTCCATTCCGCGCCCTGTTGAGTAAACGCAGTGTGTTTTCACCCGCGTTTTTAAACAAAAACAGCAACGTTGTCGTGTAAACAGCCCCTGAGTCCTTCTGCAGATGACAAGTCTGAGGTGTAAAGAGTGAAAAGGAATGGTGAGAGTACGGTCCCCTGTGGTGCTCCTGTGCTGCTGCTGACCACCTGGTGTGATCCTTTAGTCTCACAAACTGTGGCCTGTTTGTCAGGTAGTCCTCAATCCAGGTGATTGTTGAGGGATTCACCTTTGTCTTCAGGAGTTTCTGACAATGCAAATCAGGCTGAATTTTGTTAAATGGACTGGAGAAATAAAAGACCCCCCCCCCAGGCTGCCTGCATTGTCCAGATGACAGTGGGCTGATTGAAGCAGGTGGATGATAGCATCTTCAACTCCAACTTCATAGCAAAAAGCAAGCTGCAGTGGGTCCTGATAGGTTCTAGTTTGATTACTCAGGTTGCCCAACAGAAGTCTCTCCAGAACCTTCGTGATGTGGGATGTCAGACAAGAGGTCTATAGTCAGTTGATGACTGATTGGTAGTTTTATTTTTTACTGGAACTAGGCAGGATATCTTCCACAACACTGGAACCTTCTCCTGGATTAGGCGAAGGTTGAAGAGGTGCTGCAATTCAATTCAATTCAGTTTATTTATATAGCGCCAATTCACAACAGATGTCATCTCAAGGCACTTAACAAGAAGTCATTTCAATACAATTATACAAACATTCCAATCAGTTAAAAAGTTTCCTATTTAAGGAATCCCAGCAGATTGCTGCAGAATCCCTCAGAGCTGCTCTGCACAGGCCTTCAGGACTCCGGGGTTGACACCATCTGGACTGCAGCCTTGTTCTGGTTCAGTCTCTCCAGCTGCATCTTCACCTGACTTCTAGAGACAGACAAGTGGGAGGGGAGGCAAAGGGAGCAGTAGCATCTCCTGACTTGGTAGAAGACCAATTCATGGAAGCAGAAGAACCCTGACTGAGGTGAAAGATAAAACATTCGAGGTGTGACAGGAGAACTGTTGGTCAGAGGAGGGTGGGATGTCTATTTGGCTGGGGACAGGAGAGGAGGATGCTGAGCTTGTTCCTGAACCGAAACTATCAAAGAATGTGTTCAGTTCATTGGCTCTGTCCAGACTTCTATCTATCAAATCCTTCTTGTGCTTAAAGCCTATAATTTTATTCATCCCTGACCAGACATTCAATTCAAATTCAAATGCTGAGCTTGTTCCTGAACCGAAACTATCGAAGAATGTGTTCAGTTCATTGGCTCTGTCCAGACTTCTATCTATCAAATCCTTCTTGTGCTTAAAACCTATTCCCTGACCAGACATCTCTGATCTTTTCCTCTGTAGTTTGGTCTCCAGCTTCTTCTTGTATGCCTCCTTGCTCTCTCTGATCTTGACCTTAAGTTGCTTCTGTATATTCCTCAATAATTCCCTGTTTTCTTCCCTGGAGGCTTTATTTCCTTTTTCAAAGGTGCCCTGCCACACAAACACGTTTTTACTTGTGTTAGGTCCATTTGTGTTTGTGTTATGTCGTGAATGTAAAAATGAACTGCTACACCCTTTGTCAGCTCCAGCCAATAAAACGAAATAAGCGGAGAAATTAGGCCAACTAGAAAAGCTTGTCAGTTTGATGTGGAAGTGATTCGTTACTTATTACTATTCATGAGCTCTCCCACTTGAGACGCGCCCACAGAATTCGTGTAGCTCAGTGAGTTTTCCTATACAGCAAAGATGGCTAAACGTCAACGGGCTTGTGCCCTATGCAAGAATAGAAGTTCAAAAATGCACATGTTGCCCAAGAACCCAGAGTTGAGGATGAAAGGGCTTCAGTTCATTTTTGGAACAATGCCACAACAGGATCATACAAATTTAGTTATCTGTTTAACACATTTTGAAGAGGGAGACTTTGTCAACTTTGGGGAGTACAGCAAGGGCTTTGCGACACAGTTGCGGTTGAAGCCTGGAGCAGTACCATCGCTTCAGTCTACTGCCAGTGCACAGCCCGTAAGTAAAACTCTATTGTCAACTCAAGAAAATGCTATGTTATACACGTTTAATGCACTCTCGCTAGCCTAACAGGTTTTATTTTAATTTGGACAATGCTAGGACTCGCTGTGAACAGCCGTTGCCAAGCTGTCATGTTATGCAGGAAACCGACGCAAACAGGGCCGGATGATGTTAGCAGAGGCCCCTGGGCACAAAATATTCAAAGGGCCCCCTCGCCTATACCTGAAGAAGCCATTTCTGCCGCGATTCCAGAAGATAGTAAACAAAGTTCCTCTAGCATACTTGTTGCGCTCGGTGAAGGAATAGCCATTCTCTCATATCCTAGCGATTTCCCAATCAGAGTCAAGCAGCTTAGCTCATTGAATTTTAATGAGAACTGGCGCAAATCGAGTCTTCCTGCACGCTTTAATTGCTAGAAGCTAGAATGGCTTGAAACAAGGTAACCAAGGCATTTTTTCCACAAGAATGTTACAGAGTCCATGGTAAACTTCAGACATTACCACAAAAGTAATGAAATTAGTGTGGCAGGGCACCTGTAACAGTTCTTTCACGTCACTGGTGATCCAGAGTTTGTTATTAGGGAAGCATCTCACTTCTGGTGGGAATGATGTTGTCCACACAGACGTTTATATAGCCAGTCACACATTCAATAATAATAATAATGGCTTGCATTCATATAGCGCTTTACAAGACTCTCAAAGCGCTTTACAACTCCATTATTCATTCACTCTCACATTCACACACTGGTGGAAGCAAGCTATGATTATAGCCACAGCTGCCCTGGGGCAGACTGACAGAAGCAAGGCTGCCATATCGCGCCATCGGCCCTTCAGTCATGGCATTGATGTCCTCTCCATGTGCTTGGCAAAGGGTCGTCCAGTTTGTGGTCTCAAAACAACCTTGTATGGTTCCTTCAGCTTCCTATGACCATTTTCTCACAGTTGTCTTTGACACATGTTGTCTCTGTTACAGAATATTTCAGTGTTATGTCAATTAATTAGGTAATTACTAATAAAGACATCTGGGGAAAATGGCATAGTTAATAGAGTCAGGGAAGAGGCCTTCCACCCACTTTGATCTAACTGCTGGTTCCTCAGCAGTGAGGAGTGTTTTGGTTAACCTTGCAATGAAGACATAACATCAAGGGAATGAATGCAGATGCTTGCAGGGAGGGCAGACATGATCTGGGTATGAGAGAGTTAGAGCGGTGGCCCAGACGGGCTCATGTTTAAGACTGACCATATTAAAATATGAAAAATGCAGATGCAGACTCCAGCCTTATTCCAATGAAGGGAAGAAGATTTTTTTCCCACAACACCTCTGAACAAGTGGTTTATATTGTGAGCAGAGGAAAACAAGATTGTGATCTAATTGTACCAGAGGAGGTCTTACTTTGGCCATGTATGAATCCTTTACATTTGTATAAATAAATCCAATATCTTGTTTTCTCTTGTAGAGCGGCTGACAAACTTTTGAAATGTTGGAAGTGTAGTAGAGAGGGAGGCATGACTTAAAAATCACTTGATATTGCTACAGATACATTGGGGTGTTGTGTCTGTAGCTTAGTGACAGTGAAACTGATGACATCACATGCATTGTCGGCAACAGCTGAAAATGTAAACGGTTGCTATAAAACAATGACGAACTCTCTTAGTAAATAATATGGATCAAAACGTACTGCCAAGAGTTCAAAATCTGGGCTGCAGAGACGACACTTCACAGTAACATGTCCTGGATGACGCCACCTGTTGTTAACAAGCACTGCTACTCCACCTCCTTTACTTTTCCTGCTCCTCTTCAGATCTCTGTCTGCTTGCATAGTCAGGAAGCCTGGCAGAGAGACACTGGAGTCGGGGATATGATCCTGCAGCCATGTCCCAGTGAACCACATACTACTGCATTCCTGATACTCTGGTTTAGTCCTTGTAAGGGCTTGGAGTATATCCATCTTGTTAGACAGTGATCTCACATTGCCCATTATGATCGATGGAAGAGATGGTTTGAACTTTCTCCTTCTCTGTCTCATTTTTGCTCCTACTCTGCAGCCATGCCTCCGCCTTCTCAACTCAGCAGGGATTTGTGGCTTCAGTTGTCGTATTATTTCAGCTTTTGCTATGTTAATCAGCTGCTCCTGCATCATAACAAATGATCAAAAATTTAACAGCAACAATCCTTCATACTTTACAGTACCAAAAACTAGAAAGAACAACGGCCCAAAAAAGGCAATCTTTCATCAAAAAAAGAGGAACCAACGTCCTAAATCTCAACATGTCGCCAACAGAGCAACTCCAACATGTAGCCACCCAGAGCAGTGCAATTCTAGAATCATAGCAACACAAAAGGATTTAAAAAGTTAGATTTGCATAATATGCCGTCTTTACTAATGCTCGTTTGAGAGACCAACTAACCCTCCTGTAACTGAAGCCTTTGAACTACATTCCACCACAGATTGTGATGGATTTGCCAAATCTTCTACTGAAACCATTATAAAAATTAGAGGGTCAATCTGTACATCAGTACCAAACCCATTGGCAATGTTAAGCCCACTCAACACCAGTCCGGAGAAAATGTCTGAATTTCATAAACTGAAACAAAAGTTGCTCATTAACTACAAACACCACCGCCACCCCCCACCCAAATTTTTTTCTTTTATATTGCACTTTTAGTATTTTATATTGTAGTTATCCCCAGTTTAGTCCATGTCGGCTATTTGTTTTGTTGATGTAATTAAAATCTTTTTGTCACGATTTCTCTGCACAGCACTTTGGTCAGCTGTCATGCTGTTTGTTAAAGTTCTTTATAAATAAATTTGACTTGACTTGAAAAAAGCCTTAAAGAAATCAATAACCAATTATATATGATATGTTAGTTAATATGTCATAGTGACTTAACCACCAGTCATTCAGCTGCTGGGCCTAAATAGCTGATGTTAGCATGTTATTCCTGAAAACTTGTAGATTAAATAAAATTACCTGAATATGAATATGATTATCTCTCAGTCTGAGATATAAAACAACGGTGATACAGCTTTTGTAGCTCCTTGTGGTGCACTGCTCCAGCTCAGGGTGCCATTGGTACACTGAAGTACAACGTCGTTTTATTACTCTATTAGTAATCCAGCAGATTACTAATCGAGGACCCAGATGTCTGGCACAAAAAAACTGAATTTAAGAATTAAAATTGAATCATAGAACTGAAACTGAATGGTGAAAAGTGAAACTGAAAGTTCGAGAGCTAAATTTGCAATAGGAAGAAATGCAGTTTTAAAGCAAATAAATTCAATTTCAAAATTTTAAATTAATTTTCAATTTAGTGACAATCATTTCCAAACTAAAAATTAGATTTCCAATTAGGCTAATTAGGCCCAAGCAGTTAAGCGCTGCGAAGGACTATTGTATTTCATCTGTTTCTTCTTATTTTTTTACCCTCAAATGAATTGTTTTTTTTAGGCCTAAACATACACAAAAGCTCACCATTGGCAGGTGCGCATGAAGCGAATGTAATTTAAAGGCTTAGAAAAAGTCCCAACAGAAATGGTTCAGTAGCACCCCCGGGAAAATGTCAAAACAGCCTCAGCATTTACTTTATTTCATAGTACAGCAATGAAATTTGGCACACTAGTAGAACTTCCCAAGACCTACCTAAATGCCGAAAACGTCATAGTCCCAATCGCACAGAAAGTTGGCAATCTTGGTTTGAACATGCCATTTTTATCCTGTCTTCACAGTTTACAGCCTCCGCATTTGATCGAACTCCTATTATAGTTGTTATGTTGTTTCAATAGGAAACTTTTCATCAAAACGAACAGAAATCACATGTGGGGTGCCCCAGGGCTCCATCCTGGGGCCCCTCTTATTTAATTTCTACATTCTCCCACTAGGCAAGATTATAGCAACCAATAACATTAGCTACCATAACTATGCAGATGACACTCAGCTCTACATTACAATGTCACCAGGTGACTCTGAACCCATTCAAACCCTAAATCTATGCATTGACCAAATAAATGGATGGATGTGCCATAACTTTCTCCAGCTAAATAGAAACAAAACTGAAGTGATTATTTTTGGACCCAAGGAGGAACGATCAAGAGTCAGCACACAGCTTCAATTAATATAGCTATAAACTACTGATCAGGCTCGAAACCTAGGAGTAGTAATGGACTCAGACCTGAACCTCCAGGATCACATAAAGGCAATAACAAGGTCAGCCTTCTATCACCTGAAGAACATCTCTAGGATTAAAGGACTGATTTTGCAACACGACCTAGAAAAACTCATCCATGCGTTTATCTTTAGTCGGATTGATTACTGCAACAGCATCTTCACAGGTCTGCCTAAAAAGTCAATCAGACAGCTGCAGCTGATCCAGAACGCTGCCGCTCGCGTCCTCACTAGAACCAGGAAAGTAGAGCACATCACCCCAGTTCTAAAGTCCTTACACTGGCTCAGAGAATAGACTTCAAAATACTCCTACTAGTTTATAAATCATTACATGGCTTAGAAGCAAAATATGTTGAAGACCTGTTGTCACGTTACCAACCACCAAGACCACTCAGGTCCTCCAACTGTAGCCTACTAAACATCCCTAGACTCAAAACTAAACATGGAGAAGCAGCTTTCAGTTTTTATGCTCCCCTTATCTGGAACAGACTTCCTGACGAGTGTAGAGTTGCTGAAACTCTGAACTGCTTTAAATCGAGACTAAAAACCCATCTGTTTAGAATTGCCTTCGAGTAAAAGCTTGATGTCATATGTATGAAATGTGTTCACAAATGTGTTTGATCTTTCTCTTGCTTTATTGTGTATCATGTGTAATGTGTGTTTCTTTTATGTGTTTTTTTTAAATCAAATGAATGTAAAGCACCTTGAATTACCCTGCTGTTGAAAGTGTGCTATACAAATAAAATTGCCTTGCCTTGCCTTGCCTTGCCTTGCCTTATGTCTCCTATGACGAAAGTGACAGGCAGTTGAAATTTTACTATGGCGGATTATCATTACATCTCTGACAAGGTCCAATAATCAAGTGTTGACATCACTTAAGCCAGCCCCCTGAAAACAGGAAGTGTAATGTTTTGCTGAGAAAAGTCTGTATTTTACACCCTTGACCTAATCAACATGAAACTGTGCACAGTGACTGTAAACAATTTGGGGTAACATGTTGTCCTGTACTGAGAGTTTTCGAAAGAGGGTGGGGTACTGGCAGCCTAGCGAAGTCCGGCATTTGGCTCTAATTTCTTAAAAAAAGTTATTTGATCTGCACCATATTACATAGTCAAAAGCGACTTACAGACTTCAAAAGAGTGAGGATAGTCTTCAGGCATTGTGGTTCAAAAGTAATCAAAATAATTTTCCTGCGTCAAAGCATGTGGATGTGGTCAAACCTCAAAGTAAGGCATCTCGGCAAAAAATAGAAGGTAACATACAAGTTCACAGTTGTAAGAAACTTTTTGGATCTCATCACATTCCACCACCAAACACATTATTGTGTTAATTTGCTCATGTCACCTAAACCCCGGCCCCTTAGAACAAGAAGTACAATGCTTTACTTGGGAAGGTCCATTATTGTGGCCGTTCTTTCTTAAAAGCAAAGTCCATAAAAGCCACAGATGCACCATGAACTAGCTTCGTACGCAACCAAAAAAAGGAAGTCCATTGTCCCAAGGAATTTCATTCCATGTTGGTTTATTCCTCCATTGCAAGCAAGACAAACATTTTTTCTTCCTTCTCTTGCTCTGGTAAAAAACCATACGCCCACCCAGGTGCATGCTGGTCCTCTACCTGACGCCCTATTAATCAGTTATTCCCCTGGCTCATAACTAAACAAAACAAATAAACTAAACGGAATAACAAAAACATTTTCTTAAACAAATATCAAAACAAATTATAAAGAATAATCAATAGCTCCTACATCCATATTTGCCTCCTTTTATCTAATCACTATCTGGCTGTGCTCAGTGAAAACAAGTTGGGGTAACTTATTGTCAGGTACTGAGAGTTTTTTGAAAGAGGGTGTGGCTGTGGCAGCATGGCAAGCATATATGCAATGCCATGGAATTATGTTTGGCTGTAATTTCCACATACAGTACATATTTGATCGCACAAAATTAAACAATATGGATCTTATTCCAACCCCTAACAGATATGTATGCAAATATTTGGAGTGCATGGCTTAATTCCTGCACATCACTCCCTAGAAGCATTAAAATAATCCGCCATAAGCGATGCTTTTAAATAAGGAATGTAAAAATCAGTATGTATATGTAGATTGTGAAGACAGAGAACAAAAAGTATTTTGAAGCCAGGGTCCATTCCTCACAGGGAGCCAACCAAAAGCTGCCATTTTGTGCCATTTGAACACTTTGCAGCTTTAATTCAGATTCAGTTTTTTAAAGCATGTATTCAAGTTCAGAATTTCTGATTCCATCCGAGTCATGCAAATTCAAACAGAATATATTCAAATTCAGTTTCTGATTGCACAAAATTCTGGCTAAGG
This sequence comes from Valencia hispanica, assembly GCA_963556495.2. NCBI lineage: Eukaryota > Metazoa > Chordata > Actinopteri > Cyprinodontiformes > Valenciidae > Valencia > Valencia hispanica. Next base: position 5,024,869 of record OY747701.1, on the reverse strand, counting down.
GCTGTCCCAGGGCTGTAATATGAAATTTAGACTTAAAGTGTTTTGGTTTTCTCTTGGGTGTTTTGTTGGCGGTGAGAGGTGTAACCCAAACAGCCAATTTTCCATGATGCTTAGTATAGTTATCAGACAGGGATGTCCAACTTTCTTCAAGATTACATCATACTGCATGGAATGGCCTATGGGGACAACCCAATATTCCACTGATGGGAGCATACCTAATGAAATATTGGGTTGTCCCCATAGACCATTGCATGCAGTATGATGTAATCTTATAGAAAGTACATTTCTGTTTATTAATTTTTTAACAGGCTGCAAATTATTTCGATTCTTTTTTACAGTTTTAGAGATACAGGTCTCAATAAAAAAATTCCCCTACCGAGTCTTCTGATCAGGCAATGCAACTGTGAGCACAGAATCTTGTTTATTTTCAAAAAGCCTTTTTCAAGACATGAGGAATCTTGAAGGCAGATAAAAGCAATTTCAAATTTAAATGGGACGATGACCTTTAAGGACTTTAAGTCTTTTGAAAATGCATAGAAATCAGTTTTAAAATGTACGATGCAATGCAGTGACTTTAAAATATGACTACCACCATGTTTGAGTGTTGTTGAGATTTTCTTTTTCTGAAATGCTTCGTTAGTTTGTGTCAGCTATTATTGCCAGTTCACAAAGTATTTGCCCAAAAGTTATTGATCATCAGTTTGTATTTTGGGTTTGGATTTCTGCATTGCATTTAATTCATGATTTCAAAAGAGGGGGGAAACTGTATGGCGCTAAGTTGGCTTTAATAACTATTTCTCATGATATGAAATCAATTGAAAAGTGCATTTTATTTTTACTTATTTTATCTTCTTCCAATAATTATATTTATTTATGATTGCAAACAATAAAAATGGCAAGAAAAACAAACAAATATGAAATTTGTAAAGGGGCAAATGTTTTTAATGGCATTGTGGATCGCAAGTTCCTGTTTACTTTGACAAATGGCCTTTTTGTTTGGCAGGTCCAGAAGGAGCAAACCTTTTCATTTATCACCTGCCCCAGGAGTTTGGAGACCAGGACCTCCTACAGATGTTTTTACCTTTTGGAAATGTGATTTCAGCAAAAGTTTTCATTGACAAACAGACCAACCTTAGCAAGTGCTTTGGTGAGTTTATGTAAACTGCTGAACACATAAACAGTTAAATGCTTTACTTAACAATAAATATGTCTTCACCAGGTACTCAGGCTTTCTCCCACAGGCATGAATGTATTTGGGAGGTCAGCTGGATGTTCACAAAAAGCCTTTGTGTGTGTGTGTACTTGTTTAGTTATCCTATTTAGGACCTTCTCTGGCATATTCGCTAACCTTCTGAAGACCGATGGACCTTATAGGGACCAAAGCAGTCCTAATATGGTGGATCCCCTTTCTTAACCTCTTAAGCCCCAGGGTCTCTCCAAGCTGCTAGCTCGAATAGGACATGCCCAATATTAATTTCGTTTTTCTCTGCAAAAACTAACTCAGTGTAAACAATCTTGGTATCAAAATGAAGCCAATGTTTGTGAGAATTAATCAGAGGCGTAAGAATTACAGCACATGTTACTGTGTCTAAGTAATTGTAGCCGGAACATAGACAAATTACAAGATTCATAATTTTTGCCTAATTTTTCTCTCATGTTACTGTATATAATACCATTGAAAATATGTTCCAGTAGAATATAAAATGCAGAAAATCATAAATCAACATGTAGAAATTACCTGGACCTAGATTCATGTTGATGAAGTGAAGTAGAGGTAACTTACAGAGGCTTTAGTGAAAAGAAAATTGTTAGGTTCTTTGCAGTTTGGCACAGTATGGCACATTTCGGCACAATTTGGCACCAGCAGCGAAAGTTTCAATTTCTCAACTCCTGATCTACTGATTGTATTTAAGTTCAATCAACCTTTTATATATTTTTTGGTAAACTACCCAACATATTTATCTCCCTATTTAAATAATACTAAAACAAAGAGTTATGCTTGAATACAACTGAAGAACTTTTATTCAAATTCCAAATACAACAAAAGTGTGAAATATACATCTGAAATGGATAACAAAACTGTTCACAACCCCCTCCTCTTATCAATACAAATGTTCTTATATGGATGGTAATGTGCTTTGCATGCAGTAACAATATGATCATAGAGTGGCCTGATTTTGCACAGACAATCGTAATCGGGGGTGTTTTTTTTCCTTTTTTTATTGTCCTCGTCATCGTTCACAAAGCTGAGGTGCAATGACCACAACATTGCCTCAAACTGGTTTCTCGGCATAGTGTCACAGGGGAATTGAAAATTATATGGCTACTCACCCCTCCAGTAGTCAGCCCTGTGGTGCACATTTACAAGTCCCGTGTATATAATGATAGATAGGAAAACATATGTCTTATAGTGAGGGGAGTCCAAAGGAACTTTCTGCCAGCCTCTTTCCTTTTTGTAGCATTGGTATTTTCGATAATTGTCCAAATTACAGATGAACTGAAGCAGAGGTGCCATTTGGTCAAACGTAAGGCCTGGTGGCCTCGTGGGCATGAACCTAAAAGATTTAGGACTGCTGTCCTCCTCATGTCTGTGGCAACACGCATCTTCACCCACTGGAGTGTCAGCAGACCTCTTTGGACAGCTGTTTGCCTTAGCTTTCCCAATTTTTCCCTTCTTGGTTGGCTGCGCAGAAACTGAAGGCCTTGAAGGTATTTAGTATTCATCCTCACTAAAAAAAGATAACAGAAAGATAATTAGAGAAATTATAAATATATGCATACATACAGAATATATTATATAGAAAATACCTTTCAGACAGCTGTGTCTCTCTGTTTGATGTTCCAGCAGTCTGCTTGGGCATGGTAAATAAGAACAAGAGATACTTTAATAATCCCCGTGGGGAAATTAAGTTTCAGGACAACCAATCCAAGATCATACAAACACTTACAAAAATTAACACAATACAAGATTTGGAAGACCGCGGTAGCAGCCGGCTTTACCAGCGCCCCTTTAGCAGATAGAAAGGATTCACACTAGGTAGGGGGGATGAACAGGGGAAAAAAGGCAACTCTGCCCAGCCCCCTACAAGGAGCAGATCCCAGGTGCTGAAAAAAACCAATGTAAAACATAGAAAGCACATATATCTTTCACAACACATGGTAACACAAGGCAGGAAGGGTGGTTCTGGGAACCCCCACTTGGCAGACAGGGTTTGTGTCTTAACGCTTTCCACTAGCCCACTTCGCGGGGGTGGAAGCGAGAGTCTTAGGGTACAGCAAGCATGTTGAGATCCAGAGCGCATGCATGTCTGTAGATGTGGCGTGAGCGTGCGTGCATGTATGTGTCCATTAATGTGAGACCATGAAACTCCTCTTAGTTCAATCCCAGAGTCTGTCGCCTGTGATGTAATGTACGACCTTGGGTGTGAGTCAGGGAGCTCACAGGCTCATGTGGGGGATGGGGGAGTGGGGTGGGACCCATGCAGCAAAACGAGTCCAATTTTGCTCGCACATCGCAAATAGTCTGAGTGTTGACAGCACAGCAACCTTCCTTCAGCCCGGGTAGCCTGCCAATCGCTGCCTTTAGGCTTGAAGTTTACAATACCTCAGAAAATCCACCTGCGATAATCAGCAAATATCCGGTTATCATGAATCCAATTATATAAATGATTCCAACGTCCTCGATGGTCAAAAGTGAGAGACACAAGATCCTCCACGGAAGTTCCATCGGAACAACTTGGCTTTCCCTTTTAGCCGTTCTCTTGGAAAAAAATTGATTAATCAATTAATCGTTGATCAGTAAGCTAAGGATGAATTCCGAGGTAACTAAAAGAATATTATGACAGAAAAAGAGTTAGAAAAAAAATATTCATATAGAAACTACAAATATATTTTTTCTATGTATACATATCTACACAAATATCCACACATAAATTTACAAATCTCTCTCTCTCTTTCTCTCTCTATGTATATATGTATATATATAAATGTATATATGTATATATGTATATATATAAATGTATATATGTATATATATATATATATATATGTATATATGTATATATATATATATATATATATATATATATGTATGTATGTATATATATATATGTATATATATGTATATATGTGTATGTATATATGTATATATATATATATATATATATATATATATATATATATATATATATATATATATATATATATGTGTGTGTATATATCTATCTATCTATCTATATATATATATATATATATATATATATATATATATATATATATATATATATATATATATATATGTATATGTGTATATATATATATATATATATATATATATATATATATATATATATATATATATATATATATATATATATATAGCACTCGCTAGTTGGGACATATCTCTCTTCCTCTTGTAAAATTAGGTCCTCCTCTTCTGACGACGAGTCCTCAACACAAACCTCTGATGAATTATCATTCCAAATAATCGCCAGGGCTTCGTCAGTGCTGATTCTTTTCTCTTTCAGCGCCATTTTTTGAACGCAAACAAAACAGTCAAAACTGAATCATACACTCTCGCTCTGACGATCACCTGATCACCAGTAAAGATTGTACTTTGTGTTGAAAATTAAATAATAGCTACATTAGGTTTCTGTTAACAGACTCAAAATCAGTCTTTATGTAAAAAAAAACCCTGAAGAAAGCATTTTGCTAATAATAATAATAATACAAAAGAGGGGGGAAAAGCCAATTTTATGTTGCTACCGGCCTGTTTCTCCACAGTGATCTTACGCTGTTACAGTCGTTGGTGAATGACGACCTTTATCTTTAGATGTAGTGTCTAGATTCTGATCTAAACTGTTAACTATCCACTAGGATTTCAATAGAGTCACAAACCACTCTTCAGGCACTTTAAGTTGTGGCAATTGCCAAATATTTTTATTTTTTTTAAGAAAAGAAAAAAACAATTGTTTATGTGTGCCCCTCAGGTGTGTCAAATTAACTTGTACACGCCCCTTAGCAGTCAACCGAGTCAACGAATCTTTGTTCCTTTTTTTCCCCCTTCTGCATGGATTATTGCCTTTTGATGCACGGACTGAGAAGCTGCAAGGACATTTCTTTTTAACTGATTTTTTTTTTGCTTGTTTTTGATCTTATGATTTGGACAGAAGCGTCATTCTTTATTTGAAAATGTATTAGGATGATGTTGCAAATACAAAATGTATTGAAAGGGTAAATACAATGAAATGATTTGAAAACATTGAAATTGACCTTTCATATATTTGCGTAAAAGATTTCAATGGGACCACATTGCTAATATTAGTTTAAAGAACCCACCTGGGTCATGCTGTACTTTGTTTTTGCATGAGACCTTTGTAGTGTTTGATTAATTCCTCTGTAGTCTCCTCCACGCTTTTCCCAGTCAGTGGCCTTGGGAAGTCCTATACATGGAGGTGCATCTGGGGGCGAGGCAACTACTGTTGAATAGCCGGCAACGGTGTCTGTAAAGTTACTTCCAGAATCACAGCGGTCTAATATTGCAAAACTGCAATCTACCTGTATGTTAAATAACTTGTTGGTTTATATTACTGACAACCTTGACAAGCGTTTACGGCTGTTATTGGATAAGCACGTTAATTATCTCAGAAATCAGTTTGCTGGAAATCTCAGCTGGCGTTTTGAGTATCATCAAGGGGAAATGAGGAAACATGTAAAAGAATTGTTAACACCTGTTGTGCATTCTATTCGTGCATAAGACTGTTTGTTAATTAACTGAAACTATAGCTTCTATGTCGAATGACATGCTCTCGATGAAACATACAACAGTGTCTCTGCTCTTGCATCAGTCCCGGACCGGACTGCCCTGGACCGGAGTGCCCCGAGTGAATCTCAGGAGGATGTGCAAAGACAACGGCTCCAATCCACACTCAGATCTGATGTTAAATAGAGGGAAATTGCAATTCCTGCTTTTTCCCCTCTGGCTGCAGAACGATCTTCTGGGAGATGTCCAATTAAGCTAAGGTTTCCATCTTTTGGACGTATGGAGGATGAGCAAGATCCTTTGTTATACTTAGAAAAGTGTAAGGACTTTTTAGCTTTGCATCCTCTTACCAATGATGAGTTAATGGCCACTCTTCGTAATGTCCTGCATGGTACAGGGAGAGACTGGTGGGACGTAGCTTGTGTAATGGTGCATACCTGGTCTGATTTCCAGTCCAGCTGCATTTCTGTCAGAGGACTATGAAGATGAATTAGCTGAATGTGTGGGTACAAGAGTTCAAAGGGATGAAGAAAGTATTAGGGACTTCGCTTACATGTATCGTTCCTTACAGGAAGCCGGCCATTTTGGTCAAAAGCTGCAATTTTGTGCCATTTGAACACTGTCATGCAGATTTGATCAGCAGGCTCAGTGAAAGCGTTGAGTTGGCGGTGCGTGAGTCCTGCGGTTGCAGCAAAGGCCTGAGCGGCTCAAAGCTGCGAGGGCAATTGGAGGCTGCTTGCCGCTTTAATTCAGATTCAGTTTTTTAAAGTATGTACTCAAGTTCAGAATTTCTGATTCCATCTGAGTCATGCAAATTCAAACAGAATATATTCAAATTCAGTTTCTCATTGCACAAAGTTCTGGCTAAGGGCTGTCCAAGGGCTGTACATGTATCATTCCTTTTGTGAAAGGTGGAAACCAGATATTGTCTGTTACTAAACTAATTTTGAAAATCATCGAGCCAGCCCTTGCCAGCCAATTGAGGGGCCGAGTGAGAACTGTGGATGAATTAGTCAGATTGGGTCAACAGTTGGAGAAAGATAGGCTCAACAAAGTACAATTTGAGTAGTAAAACCAAAGGATGTGAAGGATAAAAGTGAGCCATTGGCTGTTATGTCGACCCAACCAAAGAACTTGGCTCCTCCAATGATTTCCTGTTGGAGGTGAAAGGGAAGCCATGTTCCGTAATCCTGTCCTAATTATGTCAAGCCTAATAAAACCTAAACTACCAATCCCTCAAGTGTTCACCTACCTACTCCCAAACCACCTCATACAACAGCTAGCCTTAATCAACCTTCATCAAACACACTAGTACATCCTTCTCACCCAGTCTCCACGCTTACATCACAATCTCTGGTCCATAATCCAGACCAGTTCATTAGTCAAAGAGGAATTACTTCCCTTCTACGCCAATTAAGGGTTCCCTTTCATGTGAGAAACTGGAGTGGAAAAGCGGTGGTGGATACTGGCTCCTCCTACACCCTACTGAGTGGATCTGTTCGGGATGTTTTGAAGAAACCAACTGAGTCGCTCGTACCCTGGAATGCAGAACCTTTGTTCTTGGCATATGGAAAGCCAAGAAAGCCACTGGACTGGACGGAGTTGAGCATAAGTCTACAGGATAGAACCTGGCACATGCCCGTAGTCGTGCTTGATCCATCAGCACTGGCGTTCCCTGCACTTCTGGGATTAGACTTCATATTCTTTGCCGGGATGCAATTGGATGTGGCTGGGGGAATATACTGGTTCAAGGATAACTATAAGCTTAAATACCATTTTGACATCAATGCACCTGTATTCAGGGCAGGGATAATTAGTCTTTCCATTGCTTTTTTTTCGGCAAATCCACCATGTGTACGAGATCTGTATTTTGTACAACGAACCCCTTGAGGATTCTCACATTGTCCGAATGTCTGTGCAGGAATGTCATCTTCATTAGGACGAGAAACCAAAGTTGGAATCACTTTTGCAAAACAATGCACATGTCTGTTCCACCGAAATGGGACGTACTGGACTACTGAAACATTAAATATATCTGACCACCCCTGTGTCCCTTAAACAAAGAATGCTCCAGCAACATTCCAGAGATTAATGGAATGGATCCTGGGAGAACTGAAAGGCACCCTATGTTTTGTGTATTTGGATGACATCATCTTCTCAGAATGCTGGCAGCAACACTTCTATGATGTTCAGGCTGTGCTGAACAAGCTCGCTGAGGCTGTATTAACTGTCAATATGAAAAAAAGCAAATTATTTAGAACATCTATTAAGTTTTTGGGCCATATCAACCTGTGTCAGCATGCTCTTACACCCGTGAAGAGCTTCTAAGTATTAGAGCAACTACTTCCACGGATTTATCACCATTTCTTTTTAGCACCTGCAGCAGACTTATTACTCTTTCTGGCGAAGAGAGTGATACGCCTCAAAAGAGGAAAGCGAGCCGGGGCTCTGGTGCGTCTGCGCAGGCATGGACTCCGTACACCTTTACCTGGGATTTTCCTTTACAACGTTCGCTCACTCAGCAACAAACTGGACGAGCTTGCACTCCTGATGAAAAGAAACAGCGACTTTTCCTCCTCTTGTGCTCTATGTTTCACGGAGACGTGGCTCTGTGATCAGATCCCAGACTGTGCGCTACACCTGGAGGGATTTCAGCTCCACCGTGTGGATCGCGACTCGGAGTTCTCTGGCAAGACCAAGGGTGGAGGTGTCTGTTTTTACATCAACAGCAGCTGGTGCAATGATGTGACTGTGATCTTCCAACACCGCTCTCCTGCTCTGGAATATCTCTTCATCATCTTCGTTTAATTCATTCTGGCCGCTGTTTACATCCTGCCTGACGCAGAAGTGCACGAAGCTCAGCATGCACTTGCAGACCAGATTCTGCATGTGGAGCAGGCTTTTCCAGACTCCTTAGTTATAGTCCTTGGTGATTTTAATAAAGTGAATCTGAGCCAGGAGCTACCAAAATACAGAGAGTTTATTAATTGCCCAACCAGAGCAGAGAACACTTTGGATCACTGTTACACTATAGTGGGCGGAACCTACCGTGCGGTGCCCCGTGCAGCTCTTGGACTTTCTGATCATGTAATGGCTCACCTGATCCCCGCATACAGACAGAGGGTGAAGCCTCCCAAACCTAGGAAGAGGACATCAAAGAAGTGGACCAGCAAGGCAGTGGAGGAGCTATGCATGTATCTGGATTCCACAGACTGGGAGACATTCAGGGCTGCCACGAACAACCTGGAGGAGTTTACTGATGCTGTGACCTCATACATCCACTTCTGTGAGGACAGCATTATCCCAACATGCACTAGGGTGATTTACAACAACGACAAGCCCTGGTTCACAGGTAGACTCAGGCAGCTCAGGGTGGATAAAGCAGCAGCATTTAGGCGTGGGGACAAAGACAGCTACAAGGAGGCAAAATATAGGTTTAGCCGGGAGGTGAGAAATGCTAAATTATGTTATACAGAGAAACTCCAGCAACAGTTTTCTACCAACAACTCTGCTTCTGTTTGGAGGGGGCTTAGGCAGCTCACCAACTACAAGCCGAGTGCCCACCACACCGCTTGTAACTGGCTGTGACGGGGTAAGCCGTATTGCGTCATTTCCTGTTGTCACTGTTGTGCTCCCTGTAAGCTGTTTGGTGTTCAGACTCTCTTGAATTGATCTTATTTTCTCTGTGCTGAGGCCTTTCTAAGTTATTTTAACACACAAGCACACTAAAACACACATTTTGTGGTGGTGTACTTGGGAACTCCTTGTGTTTCACACAGTTTTTCTTGGGGTGGTAAGGTCTCGCTAGCTCAGTTAGCTTAGCTTCATTGCGGCTATGGCTACTCTTCTTTCTCCTGTCTCTAACTCTTATCTTCTCTCTTGCTCTCTCTGTCAGATGTTTAGTTACTTCCCTGCCTCTTTTAGTGATAATGGTAACTGTAATAAATGTAATATTTTTGTAGCTTTGGAGGCGAGGGTATCAGAATTAGAAGCACGGCTCCGCGCTGTTGAAAAACCAGCAGAAAGCCAAAGCCCATTAGCCAGCGCAGAGCCAACAAGGATAGAACCCCCTAGCTGTCCTCCGGTAGAGCCAGCGCAGCCGGGACCTCAGGGCGGCTGGGTGACTGTAAGTAGGAAGCATAGTTCTAGGACCCAGCCCACGGGCCACCACCAACCGGTCCAGGTTTCTAACAGATTTTCCCCGCTCAGCGACACACCCGCTGAGAAGCCGACCCTGGTAATTGGCAGCTCCATAGTCAGAAACGGGGCATTAGAGACACCATTGACCACAGTCAAATGTTTGCCAGGGGCCAGAACGGGCGACATCAAATCCTACCTGAAACTGCTGGCTAAAGATAAGCGTAAATACAGTAAGATTGTTATTCACGCTGGCGGTAATGACACCCGGTTACGCTAATCGGAGGTCACTAAAATGAGTGTTGCTTCGGTGTGTAAGTTTGCCAAAACAATGTCAGACTCTGTAATCTTTTCTGGTTCCCTGCCTGATCGGACCAGTGACGACATGTTCAGAATCAGAATCAGAATCAGCTTTAATGGCCAAGTATGACACATACAAGGAATTTGACTCCGGCAACTTTTCTCTCCAGTACAGAACTTAAATAAGTGAAATAAATAAATAAATACAAATAAATAATAAAGGATAATATATACACCAAACCGGGGTTATTTTACAGTGAGTATGTACAGCAGTGCAGAGTTATAGTTTATTGTTATGTGAATGGACTCACACTCTGTGACTACACAGAGTTCATCAGAGCGACAGCCTGGGGGAAAAAACTGTTCTTATGTCGGGTGGTTTTGGCGTACAACGCTCTGTAATGCCGGCCTGATGGGAGGAGCCTAAACAGATTGTGGCTAGGGTGTGAGGGGTCTGTGGTGATTTTTCTGGCCCGCTTCTTGACCCTGGACTGGTACAGGTCCTGAATGGAGGGAAGATCAGTACCTATGATCCTCTCTGAGGACCTGACTGTTCTCTGCAGTCTGTCCTTGTCTTTTCTGGTGGCGTATCCAAACCAGACAGAGATGGATGAGGTCAGGACATGTTTAGCCGCATGCTGTCATTCCATCAATGGTTGTCTAGGTGGTGTCCTGTGGGCTACATTGATAACTGGAGAAAATTTTGGGGAAAACCTGGTCTGATCCGGAGAGACGGCTTCCATCCCACTTTGGATTGAGCAACTCTTCTTTCTAGGAATATGGCCGAATTTATTAGTCCTCCAAAACACTGACAACCCAGGGTCCAGACCAGGAAGCAGAGTCGTAGTTTAACCCACCTCTCTGCTGCTTCTGTACTGTTACCCACCCATTACCCTATAGAAACAGTGTCTTGCCCACGGCCAAAATTAAATGGATTAAAAAATAAGACAACAAAAGCAAATTATGGAAATCTCATAAAAATAAATACAACTTTGACTGAACAGAAAATAAATCTATTAAATGTGGTTTATTAAACATAAGATCTCTCTCCTCAAAGACTTTGTTAGTAAATGACTTGATTTGTGATAATCACATTGATTTCCTTTGTCTCACAGAAACCTGGTTGGAGCAGGAGGATTATGTTAGTATAAATGAGTCAACTCCTTCCAGTCATTTCAATTTTCACATTCCTAGAAATACTGGGCGAGGGGGAGGAGTTCCAACCATTTTCCGTTCTGATTTGCTAATTAGTCCCATACCAATTGATAGCTACAGTTCTTTTGAACATCTAACCCTTAATTTTCCTCATCCAAGTTGCAAAACATTAAGACCTTTTTTGTTTGTGGTTTTGTATCGTCCACACGGCCCTTACTCTCAATTCTTGGATCAGATCTCACATTTTTTATCTGATTTAGTATTAAATACTGATAGGGTCATTATAGTGGGGGACTTCAATATTCATGTGGATACTGAAAGTGATAGCCTAAATGCAGCCTTTAATGCTATTTTAGACTCAATTGGCTTTACTCAAAAAGTAAAGGGATCGACCCACTCGGGTTAACACACTTTGGACCTTGTACTGACATACGGTATTGAGTGTGAGGAAATAACAGTCCACCCACATAACCCGGTCCTGTCTGGCCACTTCTTGATAACTTTTGAATTTACTTTAACTAACCATCTTAAATCTGAAAGAAAATTTCATTATAGTAGAACTTTATAAGACAATGCTGTAACAATTTTTAAAGAATTTGTTCCATTCTTACTTTCCTCAATGTCTCAGAGTAACACAGTGGATGGCAGCAATTCTATCTCTAACCCTTCAGAAATTGATGGTCTGGTTCTGGGTCTGGTTCTTCATTGGGTTTGGCACTAGATAGTGTAGCCCCCTTAAAAAAGAAAGTGGGTAGCCATAGGAGGCTGACTCTTTGGTTTAACGCAGAGTTGCGTACTTTAAAGCAGAATACTAGGAAGTTGGAGAGAAGATGGCGCTCTACACACCTAGAGTATTCCTATTTAAACTGGAATAACAGTCTACTGCTGTATAACAAGACCCTTCGACAAGCTAGAACAGGATATTTTTCATCATTAATAGAGGCGAATAACAACAATCCTAGGTTTCTTTTTAGTACAGTTGCCAAACTTACACAGAGTCATAGCTCTGTTGAGCCAACTATTCCCCCAGCTCTTAGCAGTGATGATTTTATGGGATTCTTCGTAAATATGATTTTTTTTTTTTATAAAATCATTGGCATCCTCCCAAACAGGGTTACTTCTTCCTCAGTAAATGAGGCAGCATCGGAAAGAACTGGAGAACCTCATTTGTGCTTAGGTTGTTTTGATTCAGTCGAGCTTTCGGAATTATCAAAAATACTAGCCTCATCTAAACCTTAAAGTTGTATGTTGGACCTAATCCCAACCAAATTATTTAAATAAGTGTTCCATTTGTTTCCTGGCCCCATTTTGGATATGATGAATCTATCTTTAGTAAACGGATACGTACCACAGGAATTTAAAATAGCTGTAATTAAACCTTTACTCAAGAAACCTTACCTTGATCAAGATGACTTAGTGAATTACAGACCTATATCTAACCTTCCTTTCTTATCCAAAGTCCTTGAGAAAATTGTTGCTAATCGAGTCTGTGAGCATCTAAACAGTAACGAGCTGTTTGAAGAGTTTCAGTCAGGTTTTAGAGCTCATCATAGAACTGAAACAGCACTGGTGAAGGTTACTAATGATATTCTCATGGCCTCAGATAATGGACTTGTGTCTGTTCTGGTTTTGTTAGATCTCAGTGCTGCTTTTGACACAGTCAATCATAATATTCTCCTAGAAAGGCTTGAACATGTTGCAGGGATCAAAGGAACAGCACTAGGCTGGTTTAAATCATATTTGTCTGATTGATTCCAGATTGTTCATCTAAATGATAAATCATCTTCACTCTCAAGGGTTACTTGTGGAGTTCCACAGGGTTCTGTGCTTGGACCAATTCTTTTCACCATATATATATGCTCCCAATTGGTAGAATCATTAGACAGCATGGGATAAATTTCCACAGCTATGCAGATGATACACAACTGTATTTATCCATAAATCCTGATGAACCCAGTCAGTTAGGTAGATTACAGGCATGTCTGGAAGACATAAAAACATGGATGACTCTAAACTTTTTGCTCTTAAATTCTGACAAGACAGAAGTTGCTGTCTTTGAACCAGAAGTTCTTAAACAGAAACTGATTAGTCAATCACTTCATCTGGATGGCATTAAATTGGCCCCCAGTAATAACGTAATGAACCTCGGCGTTATTTTTGACCAAGACTTGACATTTAAGTCCCATATTAAACAGGTTTCTAGGATTTCTTTCTTTCACCTCCGGAATATTGCTAAAATTAGAAACATCCTGTCCAGGAGTGATGCTGAGAAACTAGTCCATGCATTTGTTACTTCAAGGCTGGACTACTGTAATTCTTTACTATCAGGAAGTCCACAAAATGCCATTAAAAGCCTTCACTTGATCCAAAATGCGGCAGCAACAGTTCTGATGAATATTAAAAAGAGAGATCACATTTCTCCTGTTTTAGCTTCCCTTCATTGGCTCCCTGTTAAATCCAGAATAGAATTTAAGATCCTTCTTCTTACATACAAAGCCCTTAATAATCAAGCTCCATCATACATCAGAGATCTAATTGTTCCATATGTTCCTAACAGAGCACTTTGCTCTCAGACTGCAGGTTTACTTGTAGTTCCTAGGATTTCTAAAAGTAGAATGGGAGGCAGACCTTTTAGTTATCAGGCTCCTCTCCTGTGGAACCAGCTCCCAGTTTTAGTCCGTGAGGCAGACACTCTGTTTACTTTTAAGGCCAGGCTTAAAACTTTCCTTTTTGATAAAGCTTATAGTTAGAGTGGCTAAGGTCATCCTGAGCTATCTCTGTAGTTATGCTGCTATAGGCTTAGACTGCTGGTGGACAGACTTACCAATTTTCTTCACTCTGCTACTTCCTTTTCCCCTACGACTCTCCAGTTGTATTACAGTACATTCTATTATTTCGACTGTTAACTTTGTTTTCTCTCAGTGTTTTCTCTCCATAGAAGATATACCTGGTCTGGTATCCTGCTTGGCTCCAATGCCCTGTTGGACGGGGGGCATCGACTGGGATGATCCTCCCAGTAACTGAACATCCACTGTGTCCTGTTATTAACTTTTTACTTTCTGTAACATAGAAAGTACTCTTATATCAGATCTTCTGTTCCTTCTGTGTCTCTGCTCTGTCTTCTCAAACCCCCAGACGGTCGTGGCAGATGGCCGCTCCTACTGAGCCTGGTTCTGTTGGAGGGTTCTTCCTGTTAAAGGGGAGTTTTTCCTCTCCACTGTCGCAACATGCTTGCTCAGTATGAGGGATTGATGAAGGATTGCTGTGGTTGGAAAGTCTGCCCAACCTCACGCCAATGACTGACGCAATCTGCTGGGATTCCTTAAATAAGAAACTTTTTAACTGATCGGAATGTTTGTATAAATGTATTGAAATAACTTCTTGTTAAGTGCCTTGAGATGACAGCTGTTGTGAATTGGCGCTATATAAAAACAAATTGACAGCAATAAACCAAAAAATGAGTATTCTGCACAAATCTTTCTAACTACAGGTCAAAGGTGGTCAAAAGTGTGCCATATGCGCCATCTCCTGGGTAAATGCCCTAGTCTCACTGAATTAAAAATATAGACAGAATCATAACCGCATCTTACCATATAAAGCTCCACGGCTTCTTTCAATGTTGTATTTTGATTATAAAAGGGTGTTTGGACACGGTGCTGAAACAGTATGTTACTGGTACGCACTGTGCGCAATCTCTTCATGAATAGGGCATTTTACGCACGTCATATACTATGGCAGCGACTAAGTCCGCCCGGTCAACTTATATATCTGCGTTTACAGCATTACATTGGCTATTTGATGCGTCAATCATCAGAGTTCTGGACAGCGATTGGTTCATGTTACTTACCATAACGTGACTTTCCATCCATGCGCCACTGGTTGGAGATCGTAAGGAATAAACTTTTTTTTCTGGGCATGCTCAGTGACCTTTGTAGGCGGAAGTGGAAGCGAAGGAATCGGAAACAAAGCCGTAAAGACTAGATAAATGGCCATAGACTTTTCGGAAGTTCATTTTTACTGTTTATTTTACATTTCTTTATGGGTTTTACTGTTGTCCTGGACTAATCACTTTATTGGAGAACTTTACTTGGGACCCTTATTGATGTAAAAAGACAATTTTTGTTCGAAATGGATCGGTTTTGTCACGTTTATTGGACTACAAAGTGGTGAGTTCCATATTTTTATACCTCCGTCAGGAAGGCCCGCGGGCCCACGGAACGTTAACGGGTTTGAATTCATAGCTGCTAGGGTGGTAGCAGGGGTGGCAAGGCTTTCTTTTAGGGTGACAACTGCCACCATATGCCACCCCAGTAGATCAGCCCATGATGGAGAGAAAAACACTGAGAGAAAACATAGTTAACAGTCGAAATAACAGAATGTACTGTAATACAACTAGAGAGTAGTAGTCGAAAAGGAAGTTGCAGAGTGAAGAAAATTGATCAGTCTGTCCTCCAGCAGTCTAAGCCTATAGCAGCATAACTACAGAGATAGCTCATGATGACCTAAGCCACTCGAACTATAAGCTTTATCAAAAAAGAACGTTTTTAAGCCTGACTTTAAAAGTAAACAGAGTGTCTGCATCATGGACTAAAATTGGGAGCTGGTTCCACAGGAGAGGAGCCTGATAACTAAAAGATCTGCCTCCCAATCTACTTTTAGAAATCCTAGGAACTACAAATAAACCTGCAGTCTGAGAGCGAAGTGCTCTGTTGGGAACACATGAAACAATTAGATCTCTGATGTATGACGGAGCTTGATTACTAAGGACGTTGTATGTAAGAAGGGGGATCTTAAATTCTATTCTGGATTTAACAGGGAGCCAATGAAGGGAAGCTAAAACTGGAGAAATGTGATCTCTCTTTTTAATATTCATCAGAACTCTTGTTGCCGCATTTTGTGGACCACCTGATAGTAAAGAATTACAGTAGTCCAGCCTTGAGGTAACAAATGCATGGACTAGTTTCTCAGCATCACTCCTGGACAGGATGTTTCTAATTTTAGCAATATTCCGGAGGTGAAAGAAAGAAATCCTAGAAACCTGTTTAATATGGGATTTAAATGTCGAGTCTTGGTCAAAATTAACGCCGAGGGTCTTTACGTTATTATTGGGGGCCAATTTAATGCCATCCAGATAAAATGATTGACTAAGCAGTTTCTTTTTCAGAACTTCTGGTCTAAAGACAGCAACTTCTGTCTTGTCAGAATTTAAGAGCAAAAAGTTTAGAGTCATCCATGTTTTTATGTCTTCCAGACATGCCTGTAATCTACCTAACTGACTGGGTTCATCAGGATTTATGGATAAATACAGTTGTGTATCATCGGCATAGCTGTGGAAATTTATCCCATGCTGTCTAATGATTCTACCAATTGGGAGCATATATATGGTGAAAAGAATTGGTCCAAGCACAGAACCCTGTGGAACTCCACACGTAACCCTTGAGAGTGAAGAAATATCATTTAGATGAACAAACTGGAATCTATCAGACAAATATGATTTAAACCAGCCTAGTGCTGTTCCTTTGATCCCTGCAACATGTTCAAGCCTTTCTAAGAGAATATTATGATCGACTGTGTCAAAAGCAGCACTGAGATCTAACAAGACCAGAACAGACACACAAATCCATTATCTGAGGCCATGGGAATATCATTAGTAACCTTCACCAGTGCTGTTTCAGTGCTATGATGAGCTCTAAAACCTGACTGAAACTCTTCAAACAGCTTGTTATTGTTTAGATGCTCACAGACTTGATTAGCAACTATTTCTCAAGAATTTTGGATAAAAAAGGAAGGTTAGATATAGGTCTGTAATTCACTAAGTCATCTTAATCAAGGTAAGGTTTCTTGAGTAAAGGTTTAATTACAGCTATTTTAAATTCCTGTGGTACGTATCCGTTTACTAAGGATAGATTCATCATATCCAAAATGGGGCCAGGAACCAAATGGAACACTTCTTTAAATAATTTGGTTGGGATTGGGTCCAACATACAAGTTGAAGGTTTAGATAAGGCTAATATTTTTGATAATTCCGAAAGCTCGACTGAATCAAAACAGCCTATGCACAAATGAGGTTCTACAGTTCTTTCCGACGCTCCCTCATTTATTGAGGAAGAAGTAATCATGTTTGGGAGGATGCCAATGATTTTATTTTTAATAGAATGAATTTCATTTATGAAGAATCCCATAAACTCATCACTGCTAAGAGCTGGGGGAATAGTTGGCTCAACAGAGCTATGACTCTGTGTAAGTTTGGCAACTGTACTAAAAAGAAACCTAGGATTGTTTTTATTCGCCTCTATTAATGATGAAAAATATGCTGTTCTAGCTTGTCGAGGGGTCTTTTTATACAGCAGTAGACTGTTATTCCAGGTTAAATAGGAATCCTCTACGTGTGTAGAGCGCCATTTTCTTTCCAACTTCCTAGTATTCTGCTTTAAAGTACGCAACTTTGCATTAAACCAAGGAGTCAGCCTCCTATTCCCCTTTGCTTCAAACTTTGGAACAGTGTCGGCGAATGCGTGCAGTAAACCAAAGGAGACAATGTGCTCTGCATGCCCTGACCCACAACATGCTGGCAGCACCGTGGCTAAACTTAAGAGGGAGGATCAGGTATGAACCTACCTTGCTACGGTGGCTTGTTAAGCCCAAAAAGGCACATGTATCCTGGAGTTGGTTGGAATCGACACAGGTTTGTATTCACACCTGAAGCGAACCGCACCCAAGTCCGACCGAGACCACCTAAAAAAGTGTGTCTCGGTCCCGTTCTCTGATCCGCACAAGGATTCATTTGCGTGTAATCACACCTGCATGATAGGAGGGGAGGTTGGGGGTTTACTGTTTGGTGGTAGCTGTCGTGTCCAACGTCTCGATTTGTTCGCTTGTTCTCTGTATTTAGTGCTTGGTCGGTTTGTTTGGGGGTTTGATTGACTTGTTGAATGTTTGCTGCTCTCGGGTGTGCGGAAGTGAGATTCGGGTGCTGTTTGGGCTTGGCCTGGGGATGTTGTGCGTCAGCTGTGGCTATTGGTGTGGCGGTTTGATGTGGTATGGAGGGGCACATGGGGATTGCCCCAGGGTGTTGGTGGCACATATTGGCCATTGGCTGGCCATGGCCTCTGTAGCTTGGCGGTGGGAGGCCCCTGTTGGTTTATTTCTGGTCAGGTCTCTGCTGGGGGGTGGTGTGCCCTAGGGTTTCCAAGTGCATTACTGGATGGCCCTGATGTAGCTGGATGCTGGCAGAGTCTGTATATCAAGTGGAGTACTATAGCAAAAGCCGTAAGCCTCCTCTTGTGAAAGTACCATCCTTGTGACCATGTACAGTGAGAAAGTAAAGTATTTGAACACCCTGTCATTTTGCAAGTTCACCCACTTAGAAATTATGGAGGTGTCTGAAACATACATTGTTGGTGCATTTCCACTGTGAGAGACAGCAATTAAAAAATTATAATAATCAGGAAATCACATTGTGTGATTTTTAAAGAATGTATTTGTATTTTATTGATGCAAATAACTATTTGAACACCTGAGAAAATCTGTGTTAATATTTGGTACAGAAGCCTTTGTTTGCAATTACAGAGGTCAAACATTTCCTATAGTTCCTGAACAGGTTTGCACACACTGCAACAGGGATTTTGGTCCACTCCTCCACACAGATCTATTTTAGATCTGTCAGGTTCAGGGGCTGTCGCTGAGCAACATGGAGTTTCAGCTCCCTCCAAAGATTTTATTTTGGATTTATGTCTGGAGACTGGCTAGTCCACTCCAGAACCTTGATATGCTTCTTACAGAGCCACTCCTTGGTTATCCTAGCTGTGTGCTTCAGGTCATTGTCATGTTGGAAGACCCAACCATGACCCATCGTCAATGCTGACTGAGGAAAGGAGGTTGTTGATCAAAATCTCACAATACATGGCCCCAATAATCGTCTCCTTAATACTGTGCAGTTGTCCTGTCCGCTTCGCAGAAAAGCACCCCCAAAGCATGATGTTTCCACCCCCATGCTTCACATTAAGGATGGTTTTCTTGGGATGCAGCTCCATCCATCCATCCATCCATCCATCCATCCATCCATCCATCCATCCATCCATCCATCCATCCATCCATCCATCCATCCATCCATCCATCCATCCATCCATCCATCTTCTTCTGCTTATCCAGGGTCAGGTCGGGGGGCAGCAGCTTAAGCAGAGAGACCCAGACTTCGCTCTCCCCGGCCACTTGGGCCAGCTCCTCGGAAGAAATCCCGAGGCACTCCCAGGCCAGCCAAGAAACATAGTCCCTCCAACGTGTCCTGGGTCTTCCTCTGGGCCTCCTCCTGGTGGGAAGTGCCTGGAGCACCTCACCAGGGAGGCATCCAGGAGGCCTCCTGACCAGATGCTGGGACGCCTCAACTGGCTCCTCTTGATGTGGAGGAAAAGAGGCTCTCCTCCGAGCCCCTCCCGGATGACTGAACTTCTCACCCTATCTCTAAGGGAGAGCCCAGACACCCTGCGGAGGAGACTCATTTCAGCTGCTTGTATCTGTGATATCGTCCTTTTGGTCACCACCCAGAATTCGTGACCATAGATGAGGGTAGGAATGTAGATCGACAAATCGAAAGCCTCGCCTTTCAGCTCAGCTCTTTCTTTACCACGACAGACTGGTACAGCGCCCGCATCATTGCAGATACCTTTCCAATTCGTCTATTGATCTTCCGCTCCATTTTCCCTCATTCGTGAACAACACCCCCAGATATTTAAACTCCTCCACTTGGGGATTAGACCCATCCTCGACCCGGAGAAGGCACTCTACCCTTTTCCGGCTCAAGAACATTGTCATGGATTTGGAGGTGCACATTCTCATCCCAGCCGCTTCACACTTAGCTGCGAACTGCTCCAGTGAAGCCAACAGGACCACATCATCTGCAAAAAGCAGAGCCCCAATCCTGAGGCCACCGGAACGGATCTCCTCATCACCTTGTCTGCACCGAGAAATCCTGTCCATAAAAGTTAAGAACAGAATCAGTGACAAAGGACAACCTTGGCGGAGTCCAACTCTCCCCAGAAATGAGCATGACTTATTGCCGGCGATGCGAATGAAACTCTGATACCGGTCGTTCAGAGACCTAACAGCCCGTATCAAGGGGCCTAGTACCCCATACTCCCAGAGTACCCCCCACAGGACTACCCGAGTGACAAGGCAAACGCCTTCTCTAAGTCCACAAAACACATGTTGGGTGAACTCCCACGCACCCTCCAGGACCCTGCTGAGGGTGTAGAGCTGGTCCAGTGTTCCATGACAAAAACCGCATTGTTCCTCCTGAATCCAAGATCTGACTAACCGTCGGACCCTCCTCTCCAGAACCCCTGACTATACCTTACCAAGAAGGCTCAGAAGTGTGATTCCCCCTTTTAAATAGGGGGACCACCACCATAGTCTGCCAATCCAAGGGAACTGCCCCGATGTACATTGCAGGCCCGCGTTAACCAACAGAGCCCAACACTGAACAAAATTCAGAGCCCTAAGGAACTCAGGGCGAATCTCATCCACCCCCGGAGCCTTGCCACAGAGGAGCTTTTTAACCACCTCGGTGACTGCGGGGCACCAGAGATTGGAGAGCCCGACCCAAAGTCCCCAGACTCTGCTTCCAGATTAAAAGGCGTGCCGGTAGGTTTCAGGAGGTCTTCAAAGTATTCCATCCACCGACCCTAAACATCCCGCCTTGAAGTCAGAAGC
This sequence comes from Valencia hispanica, assembly GCA_963556495.2. Lineage (NCBI taxonomy): Eukaryota > Metazoa > Chordata > Actinopteri > Cyprinodontiformes > Valenciidae > Valencia > Valencia hispanica. The sequence goes on along the minus strand of OY747701.1, from coordinate 5,003,808 downwards.
ACACTTCCCCCACTGTAAACAATGTTGGTGGCGGACTGCTTTCCCCCCACCGAGACGCCAGGTGGTGGACCAGAATCGCCTCCAAGCCACATGGAAGTTGTTCTCCATGGCCTCTCCAAACTCCTCCCACGCCCGAGTTTTTACCTCAGCGACCATCCGTGCTGAACTCCGGTTGGCCTGCTGGTACCTATCAGCTGCTTCTGGGGTCCCACAGGCCAAAAGACCAGATAGGACTCCTTCTTCAGCTTGACAGCATCCCTTACCGCCGGTGTCCACCAGTGGGATCAAGGGTTGCCGCCGCGACAGGCACCGACCACCTTGGGGCCACAGCTCCGGTCAGCTGCCTCTACAATGGAGGCACTGAACATGGCCCACTTGGACTCAATGTCCCGCGCCTCCCCCGGGACGTGTTCGAAATTCTGCCCGAGGTGAGAGTTGAAACTCCTTCTGACAGAAGACTTTTCCAGACGTTCCCAGCAGACCCTCACAACACGTTTGGGCCTGCCCGGTCTGTCCAGCATCCTCCCCCCACCATTGGAGCTCACTCACCACCAGATAGTGGTCAGTGGACAGCTCTGCCCCTCTCCTCACCCGAGTGTCCAAAACATGCGCCCACAGATCAGATGAAATGACAACCAAGTCGATCATCGAGTTGCGGTCTAAGGTGTCCTGGTGCCAAGCGCACACATGGACACCCTCTTGTTTGAACATGGTGTTTGTTATGGACAATCCATGACGAGCACAGGAGTCCAATAACAAAACACTGCTTGGGTTCAGACCGGGGGGGTGGGGGGGTGGGGGGCATTCTTCCCAACCACACCTCTCCAGGTCTCACTGTCATTGCCCACGTGAGCTTTGAAGTCCCCCAGTAGAACAAGGGAGTCCCCAGGAGAAGGACTCTCCAGCACCCCCTCCAAGGACTCCAGGAAGGGTTGGATAGTCTGATCTGCCGTTAGGCTCATAGGCACAAACAACTGTCAGAACCCGTCCCCCCACCCGTAGGTGGAGGGAGGTCACCCTCTCGTTTACCGGGGTAAACCCCAATATATAGGCAACAAGTATGTCAACCCCAGCTCAGTGCCTCTCAACGGGGGAAACTCCAGAATGCAAGCATGATGTTTCCACCCCGATGCTTCACAGTAGGGATGGTGTTCTTGGGATGCAACTCATCCTCCTTGTTCATCCAAACACAGCGAATGAAGTTTAGACCAAAAAGTTAAATTTTTGCCTCATTTGACCACATGAGTTTCTCCCATGCCTCCTCTGGATCATCCAAATGGTCATTGGCAAACTTCAGACGGGTCTGGACATGTGATGACTTGGGCAGGGGAACCTTCCGTGCATGATTTTAAATCATGACAGCACAGTGTTCTACCAACAGTAACCTTTGAAACTGTGGTCCCAGCTCTCTTCATCTCATTGACCAGCTCCTCCCATGTATTTCTGGACTGATTCCTCACCTTTCTTATGATCGGTGATACCCCACGAGGTGAGATCTTGCATGGAGTCCCAGTCTGAGAGAGGCTGACAGTTATCTTTAGCCTCTTCCATTTTCTAACAATCGCTCCTACAGTTGATCTATTTTCACCAAGCTGCCTGGCAATTGCCCTGTAGCCCTTTCCAACCTCTTTGGTCTTGGCCATGGTAGTAGTAGAAGTCTGTCTGACTGTGGGGTGGACAGGTGTCAGACAGGTGCTACTAATTTAGATTAATAAGTGGAGGACTTTTTAAAGGCAGAGTGTGACGTGAGTCATCTGCCTGATTTTATATATATATATATATATATATATATAGGCAAATGTTTAAGCCCAGGGGCCTATATCCTTCTAAATCCAGCCCTGGGTCTAAGCACAGAACCCTGTGGTACTCCACAAGTAACCCTGGAGAGTTTACCACATTTATCATTTACATTAACAAACTAGAATCTGTTGGACAACTAAAATTTAAACCAGCCTAGTGCTGTTCCTTTGATCCCTACATCTTCAAACAATTCAATATGGTGATCTATTGTGTCAAAAGCAGTACTGAGATGTAACAGGACTGGAACAGACACAAGTTCTTTATCTGATACCATGAGGATATTATTAGTGACCTTCACCAGTGCTGTTTCAGCGCTACAATGAGCTCTAAAACCTGACTGAAACTCTTCAAACAGGTCATTAGTTATAAGATGCTTGTTTGTTTGTTTGTTTATTTATTTAAAAGGACAACGGACAGGTACATTAAAAAGATGGCTGCCCCAGATTTAGCACAATACTAATTTCCATCTGTAGTCCTTATACAGTCAAAAATACAATTAAAATACATAACAGAATTAATTAAAATACAAGACGTAGACAATATACATTTGTGCAATATGCAGTACAAAGTGCAGATAAAAAAGTGCAAATAAAAAGTGCCAGTTGCATTCATGCATTCATGCTCACACACTTGATTAGCAACTATTTAACAACTCAAGATTTTGAGATAAGAAAGGAAGATTAGATATATCTCTGTAATTTATGAATTCATCTTGATCGATAGAAGGTTTCCTAAGTAAAGGTTTAATTACAGTTGATTTAAAAGCCAGTGGTACTTATCCATTTACTAAGGATAGAATAATCATACCTAAGATAGGATCAGTAATCAAAGGAAACACTTTTTCAAATGATTTGTTTGGCATTGAGTCCAACAAGCAAGTTGAAGTTTTAGAAGAAGCTAATATTTGGGATATCCCAAAAAGCACAACTGAATTAAAACAGTCCAAAAATAGATCAGAAATTGAACGTTTAAAGTGTTAATTCGATGTTCCAGGCAATCATTGATTTCTTGTCATGTTTGAACATAGGTGTCAGATTTTAAATGTTATGTTTTCAGTTGGTTTTATTTTAAATTCATATTTATTTTTACTTAATTCAAACTAAATTCAAAATGTTGTCCTTTTTACTTTTCCTTTTTAGTATTAGATGTATCCTGCCCAAAACAACTTAAAACACAATATTACTACAAATATCCTTACAGTATGGTAATTTTGAAACTTGTTTGTATGACTTTGTATCAAGTTATTGTCATCACTATATTTGTTGTTGTTTTTGGAATCGGGAGCAATTGTCATTAAAACAGTAAATCAAAATGTTTTCTTGCTAAAGCTTTGCACTGTTTTAAAAGAGGATAATGAAATTAAGATAAAAAGTTGAAAAGGTCTTATAAATTATAGGTGATGCTTGGCTGGTCAAAGCTTATGTAAAACAATTTTTTTTAGGGCTGCAAATCTTTAATATGGTTTTTGGTTGACCTTAATCCTCATGTCTTCTTCAGGCTTTGTGAGCTACGATAACCCAGTGTCATCACAGGCAGCCATCCAGTCAATGAACGGATTCCAGATCGGGATGAAAAGACTAAAGGTCCAACTGAAACGTTCAAAGAATGATAGTAAGCCTTACTAATATTGTTAAGGATAAAATTATGTCACAGTAAATTGTTTTATAGTAAGTGCATTATGAACAAATAGCTAAGGTTTATTTGTTTAATATTTACTGTACTTTCATTATAAAGGTACGAAGTCAGTTTGTTCACTGGCACAATGGCTCTTAAAACTTCCTGTGCTGGGAAAGTACATGCTTATTTATAAAACGGACATTATCAAGTTTTCTATATGGAATTGTTGCTTACATTTTGGAGAATCATCCTGCTTTATGAGTTTTTAAGTCAAACACAGAATGTGATACACAATGATTCTTTTCCTTTTTTAATATGTTGTCATCAGTAATCTGACAAGGTTCTTAACAGTTTCTTCCCCAAAATGTACTTTTTGTTTTGATATAGCAGCTGAATTACTTACATTAAGTAATGTTGAGTGAGTGTTTTTAAATTGTATCCATGGTGTGTGTATTAATAAATTACACTGAGTGCTACTTTGTGTATATCTTATTTACAATACATGTGCATTTTAAAGTTTACTTATTGTAGCTACGGTTCTTTTTTTGATCAAATATTAATAAATGAATTTTGACTAGAGTTAAAAATGTATTAAAATATTGGTATATCTGCTGGAAGGTTTTAAACAAATCTTATAATAAATTAAACTAACAACACAGGAAGCTTTGGCAACCAACCCAACCTTTACTGGCTTGTCAACTAAGTTTTTCAGCAAAACATGTTTATTGTTGGCAGCATTAGTTTCATTTCTGAATGAAAGCGCAAGAATCTGGTGATACAATGTGTATCACAATACGGGGGGGGGGGGGGGGGCGATATGATATATTGCGATACTATGAGTAAGACTATATATTGTGATTTTTAAAACTTAATTTAACAGTAGAAAAACTGTCACAGCATTTTAAACACTCCAACCTTTTTTATACATAACACATCAAGCTTTATTACTAGATCTAGTTGACCCACTGGAACGAATATGGTGAAAGCAGCCACCGACTACCTGTCACACTTTTAATTATACTAAAAAAATTACTGTCATCTTTAAAAGTTCCATTCAAATTAAAAAATAATAATATAAAAATAAAAAACAACACATTTCTTTTGGATATTGATACAATATCCTGACATAAAATTTTGCAATATATCGGCATATCGATATTTTCTTACATCCTTTATATATTTTTACTTTTAGACATCTCCAGATCATTTTAATAATAAAAAATATATAACTATAGAATTAAATTAACTTGAGTTAATCATGCATATACAGGTAAAACTAATCTGAATTTTATTTCTACTTTCAATAAATCCTAAATCTCGGTTCACGCTGAGAGTTTTTTGACCATCCTAGATAAATCTTTTGTTGTCAATATAAATGTGATGAAAATCAGTGCGCATTAGCTTAATTTTCAGGTCTGTGGTCGTTCAGTGTGACAGGCCCTCCAACAGCTTCACAACCAAATCCAGCCCATGACAGTCTCCAAGCTGTGTCAGAAAATCTACAACTCTGTTCTGCAATTGACCAATGAAAATACACCCAGGAAGAAATGCAAAAAACTAGTGAGAAGAGTACAATGCGACAGCAGCAATATTAACACTTTATCAACGACTTTAAACCGTTTGAACTAGTCTCAAACTAAAAGTTAACGTAATCTTAGTAAAAAATTTCTTACTTTTTACAATGGAGGGCGTACCCAAGAATATATGGAGCCAGAAAGAAGCCAAATTCATTGAGCATAGGCAGCAAAGAGTGACTATGACAATTTATCATTGCTATCTCAGGTATCTGTCAACTTTTAGTGGCATATTCTTTTTCTTGAAATGCTCATGACATCGGCGTGTCCTAATAGATCGTTGCGTCATGAATATTGACGCTATGAAACCTTAGGCAGTACCCACCACCTCCTAGTGCTTGGTGAGTTTGACATGAAGCAGTCCTTTGCGACCAAAAGAGTGTGAGCGGGGTTTAACAAAATATGTCTACCTTGTATAACAAGTTAAAAGGTAGAAAGAGGCAAATGTAAAATTGAAACAGAACACTTTGCTGAACATATCTAGCTCAAGCACTTACACCTCAACTCAGGTAACCTAACATCACAAAAAGGTGTGTCAGTACATGGATAATGCTGTATGCTGAATAAGTTCATTTTGTCTTCGTCGTAAACTATTATCTTTGCTCTTTTTTAAGACATTAGGCATTTCTCAAAAGATGTTTTCTACCTGCTGACAGTTTTAACTGCACACTACAGTCTTTCTCAGAGCGTCATCCGACTTGTTGCTGCCATGTCATTTATCAGCTGACTGGCCTGGGAGCGCTGTCAAACCCCCCCAGACCAGGCTCCTTGCAGGAGGATGGAGTGCCAGGTGTGTGACAGGGTGTACGCCCCCTCATCCAGGTTGATTGTGTCGCCCACTCACTTCCATATTTCAATGGACTCCCTGATCCGTCGTTTGAATTTATTTGTTTCTGTTGTTCTGTTTCAGAGTCTCTTGAATTGATCTTATTTTCTCTCTGCTGAGCCCTTTCTAAGTTATTTTAACACACAAGCACACTAAAACACACGTTTTGTGGTGGTGTACTTTACGTTTTGGGAACTCCTTGTGTTTCACACAGCTTTTCTTGGGGTGGTAAGGTCTCGCTAGCTCAGTTAGCTTAGCTTCATTGCGGCTATGGCTACTCTTCTCTCTCCTGTCTCTAACTCTTCTATTCTCTCTTGCTCTCTCTGTCAGATGTTTAGTTACTTCCCTGCCTCCTTTAGTGATAATGGTAACTGTAATAAATGTAATATTTTTGTAGCTTTGGAGGCGAGGGTATCAGAATTAGAAGCACGGCTCCGCGCTGTTGAAAAACCAGCAGATAGCCGAAGCCCATTAGCCAGCGCGGAGCCAACAAGGATAGATCCCCCTAGCTGTCCTCCAGTAGAGCCCGCGCAGCCGGGACCTCAGGCTGGTTGGGTGACTGTACGTAGGAAGCATAGTTCTAGGACCCAGCCCCCAGGCCACCACCAACCGGTCCACGTTTCTAACAGATTTTCCCCGCTCAGCGACACACCCGCTGAGAAGCCGACCCTGGTAATTGGCAGCTCCATAGTCAGAAACATGGCATTAGAGACACCATTGACCATAGTCAAATGCTTGCCAGGGGCCAGAACGGGCGACATCAAATCCTACCTGAAACTGCTGGCTAAAGATAAGCGTAAATACAGTAAGATTGTTATTCACGCTGGCGGTAATGACACCCGGTTACGCCAATCGGAGGTCACTAAAATTAGTGTTGCTTCGGTGTGCAAGTTTGCCAAAACAATGTCAGACTCTGTAATCTTTTCTGGTCCCCTGCCTGATCGGACCAGTGACGACATGTTTAGCCGCATGCTGTCATTCCATCAATGGTTGTCTAGGTGGTGTCCTGCAAACGATGTGGGCTACATTGATAACTGGAGAACATTTTGGGGAAAACCTGGTCTGATCCGGAGAGACGGCATCCATCCCACTTTGGATGGAGCAGCTCTTCTTTCTAGGAATATGGCCAAATTTATTAGTCCTCCAAAACACTGACAACCAAGAGTCCAGACCAGGAAGCAGAGTCGTAGTTTAACCCACCTCTCTGCTGCTTCTGTACTGTTACCCCCCCATTACTCTATAGAAACAGTGTCTTGCCCACGGCCAAAATTAAATGGATTAAAAGTTAAGCCAACAAAAGCAAATTATGGAAGTCTCATAAAAATAAATACAACTTTGACTGAACAGAAAAATAAATCTATTAAATGTGGTTTATTAAACATAAGATCTCTCTCCTCAAAGACTTTGTTAGTAAATGACTTGATTTGTGATAATCACATTGATTTCCTTTGTCTCACAGAAACCTGGTTGCAGCAGGAGGATTATGTCAGTATAAATGAGTCAACTCCTTCCAGTCATTTAAATTTTCACATTCCTAGAAATACTGGGCGAGGAGGAGGAGTTGCAACCATTTTTCGTTCTGATTTACTAATTAGTCCCAGACCAATTGATAGCTACAGTTCTTTTGAACATCTAACCCTTAATTTTCCTCATCCAAGTTGCAAAACATTAAGACCATTTTTGTTTGTGGTTTTGTATCGTCCACCAGGCCCTTACTCTCAATTCTTGGATCAGATCTCACATTTTTTATCTGATTTAGTATTAAATACTGATAGGGTTATTATAGTGGGGGACTTTAATATTCATGTGGATACTGATAGTGATAGCCTAAATGCAGCCTTTAGTGCTATTTTAGACTCAATTGGCTTTACTCAAAAAGTACAGGGATCGACCCACTCGAGCAAACACACTTTGGACCTTGTACTGACATACGGTATTGAGTGTGAGGAAATAACAGTCCACCCACATAACCCGGTCCTGTCTGACCACTTCTTAATAACTTTTGAATTTACTTTAACTGACCATTTTAAATCTGAAAGAAAATTTCATTATAGTAGAGCTTTATCAGACAATGCTGTAACAATTTTTAAAGAATCTGTTCCATTCTTACTTTCCTTAGTGTCTCAGGGTAACACAGTGGATGGCAGCAATTCTATCTCTAACCCTTCAGAAATTGATGATCTGGTTCACAGCGTTACGTCCTCATTGCGTTTGGCATTAGATAGTGTAGCCCCCTTAAAAAAGAAAGTGGCTAGCCATAGGAGGCTGACTCCTTGGTTCAACGCAGAGTTGCGTACTTTAAAGCAGAATACTAGGAAGTTGGAGAGAAAATGGCGCTCTACACACCTAGAGGATTCCTATTTAACCTGGAATAACAGTCTACTGCTGTATAAAAAGACCCTTCGACAAGCTAGAACAGCATATTTTTCATCATTAATAGAGGCGAATAAAAACAATCCTAGGTTTCTTTTTAGTACAGTTGCCAAACTTACACAGAGTCATAGCTCTGTTGAGCCAACTATTCCCCCAGCTCTTAGCAGTGATGATTTTATGGGATTCTTCATAAATAAAATTAATTCTATTAAAAATAAAATCATTGGCATCCTCCCAAACATGATTACTTCTTCCTCAGTAAATGAGGCAGTATTGGAAAGAACTGTAGATCCTCAGTTCAATTCAATTCAATTCAGTTTATTTATATAGCGCCAATTCACAACAGATGTCATCTCAAGGCACTTAACAAGAAGTTATTTCAATACATTTATACAAACATTCCAATCAGTTAAAAAGTTTCCTATTTAAGGAATCCCAGCAGATTGCGTCAGTCATTGGTGTGAGGTTGGGCAGATTTCCAACCACAGCAATCCTTCAGCAATCCCTCATACTGAGCAAGCATGTAGCAACAGTGGAGAGGAAAAACTCCCCTTTAACAGGAAGAAACCTCCAACAGAACCAGGCTCAGTAGGAGCGGCCATCTGCCACGACCGTCTGGGGGTTTGAGAAGACAGAGCAGAACACAGAAGGAACAGAAGATCTGGTATAAGAGTAATTTCTATGTTACAGAAAGTAAAAAGTTGATAACAGGACACAGCGGATGTTCAGTTACTGAGAGGATCATCCCAGTCGATGCCCCCCGTCCAACAGGGCATTGCAGCCAAGCAGGATACCAGACCAGGTATATCTTCTATGGGGAGAAAAACACTGAGAGAAAACAAAGTTAACAGTCGAAATAACAGAATGTACTGTAATACAACTGGAGAGTCGTAGGAAAAAAGGAAGTAGCAGAGTGAAGAAAATTGGTAAGTCTGTCCTCCAGCAGTCTAAGCCTATAGCAGCATAACTACAGAGATAGCTCAGGATGACCTTAGCCACTCTAACTATAAGCTTTATCAAAAAGGAAAGTTTTAAGCCTGGCCTCACGGACTAAAGCTGGGAGCTGGTTCCACAGGAGAGGAGCCTGATAACTAAAAGATCTGCCTCCCATTCTACTTTTAGAGATCCTAGGAACTACAAGTAAACCTGCAGTCTGAGAGCGAAGTGCTCTTTTAGGAACATATGGAACAATTAGATCTCTGATGTATGATGGAGCTTGATTATTAAGGGCTTTGTATGTAAGAAGAAGGATCTTAAATTCTATTCTGGATTTAACAGGGAGCCAATGAAGGGAAGCTAAAACAGGAGAAATGTGATCTCTCTTTTTAATATCCATCAGAACTCTTGCTGCCGCATTTTGGATCAACTGAAGGCTTTTAATGGCATTTTGTGGACTTCCTGATAATAAAGAATTACAGTAGTCCAGCCTTGAGGTAACAAATGCATGGACTAGTTTCTCAGCATCACTCCTGGACAGGATGTTTCTAATTTTAGCAATATTCCGGAGGTGAAAGAAAGAAATCCTAGAAACCTGTTTAATATGGGATTTAAATGTCAAGTCTTGGTCAAAAATAACGCCGAGGTTCTTTACGTTATTACTGGGGGCCAATTTAATGCCATCCAGATGAAGTGACTGACTAATCAGTTTCTGTTTAAGAACTTCTGGTCCAAAGACAGCAACTTCTGTCTTGTCAGAATTTAAAAGCAAAAAGTTTAGGGTCATCCATGCTTTTATGTCTTCCAGACATGCCTGTAATCTACCTAACTGACTGGGTTCATCAGGATTTATGGATAAATATAGTTGTGTATCATCGGCATAGCTGTGGAAATTTATCCCATGCTGTCTAATGATTCTACCAATTGGAAGCATATATATGGTGAAAAGAATTGGTCCAAGGACAGAACCCTGTGGAACTCCACAAGTAACCCTTGAGAGTGAAGATGATTTATCATTTAGATGAACAAACTGGAATCTATCAGACAAATATGATTTAAACCAGCCTAGTGCTGTTCCTTTGATCCCTCCAACATGTTCAAGCCTTTCTAAGAGAATATTATGATCGACTGTGTCAAAAGCAGCACTGAGATCTAACAAAACCAGAACAGACACCAGTCCATTATCTGAGGCCATGAGAATATCATCAGTAACCTTCACCAGTGCTGTTTCAGTGCTATGATGAGCTCTAAAACCTGACTGAAACTCTTCAAACAGCTCGTTACTGTGTAGATGTTCACAGACTTGATTAGCAACTATTTTCTCAAGGACTTTGGATAAGAAAGGAAGGTTAGATATAGGTCTGTAATTCACTAAGTCATCTTGATCAAGGGAAGGTTTCTTGAGTAAAGGTTTAATTACAGCTATTTTAAATTCCTGTGGTACGTATCCGTTTACTAAGGATAGATTCATCATATCCAAAATGGGGCCAGGAACCAAATAGAACACTTCTTTAAATAATTTGGTTGGGATTGGGTCCAACATACAAGTTGAAGGTTTAGATGAGGCTAGTATTTTTGATAATTCCGAAAGCTCGACTGAATCAAAACAGCCTAAGCACAACCATGGTTCTACAGTTCTTTCATTTACTGAGGAAGAAGTAATCATGTTTGGGAGGGTGCCAATGATTTTATTTTTAATAAAATTTATTTTATTTATGAAGAATCTCATAAAATCATCACTGCTAAGAGCTGGGGGAATAGTTTGCTCAACAGAGCTATGACTCTGTGTAAGTTTGGCAACTGTACTAAAAAGAAACCTAGGATTGTTTTTATTCGCCTCTATTAATGATGAAAAATATGCTGTTCTAGCTTGTCGAAGGGTCTTTTTATACAGCAGTAGACTGTTATTCCAGGTTAAATAGGAATCCTCTAGATGTGTAGAGCGCCATTTTCTCTCCAACTTCCTAGTATTCTGCTTTAAAGTACGCAACTCTGCGTTAAACCAAGGAGTCAGCCTCCTATGGCTAGCCACTTTCTTTTTTAATGGGGCTACACTATCTAATGCCAAACGCAATGAGGACGTAACGCTGTGAACCAGACCATCAATTTCTGAAGGGTTAGAGATAGAATTGCTGCCATCCACTGTGTTACTCTGAGACACTGAGGAAAGTAAGAATGGAACAGATTCTTTAAAAATTGTTACAGCATTGTCTGATAAAGTTCTACTATAATGAAATTTTCTTTCAGATTTAAGATGGTCAGTTAAAGTAAATTCAAAAGTTATCAAGAAGTGGTCAGACAGGACCGGGTTATGTGGGTGGACTGTTATTTCCTCGAACTCAATACCGTATGTCAGTACAAGGTCCAAAGTGTGTTTGCCCGAGTGGGTCGATCCCTGTACTTTTTGAGTAAAGCCAATTGAGTCTAAAATAGCACTAAAGGCTGCATTTAGGCTATCACTATCAGTATCCACATGAATATTAAAGTCCCCCACTATAATAACCCTATCAGTATTTAATACTAAATCAGATAAAAAATGTGAGATCTGATCCAGGAATTGAGAGTAAGGGCCTGGTGGACGATACAAAACCACAAACAAAAATGGTCTTAATGTTTTGCAACTTGGATGAGGAAAATTAAGGGTTAGATGTTCAAAAGAACTGTAGCTATCACTTGGTCTGGGACTAATTAGTAAATCAGAAAGGAAAATGGTTGCAACTCCTCCTCCTCGTCCAGTATTTCTAGGAATGTGACAATTTAAATGACTGGAAGGAGTTGACTCATTTATACTGACATAATCCTCCTGCTGCAACCAGGTTTCTGTGAGACAAAGGAAATCAATGTGATTATCACAAATCAAGTCATTTACTAACAAAGTCTTTGAGGAGAGAGATCTTATGTTTAATAAACCACATTTAATAGATTTATTTTTCTGTTCCGTCAAAGTTGTATTTATTTTTATGAGATTTCCATAATTTGCTTTTGTTGGCTTAACTTTTAATCCATTTAATTTTGGCCGTGGGCAAGACACTGTTTCTATAGGGTAATGGGTAGGTAACAGTACAGAAGCAGCAGAGAGGTGGGTTAAACTACGACTCTGCTTCCTGGTCTGGACCCTGGGTTGTCAGTGTTTTGGAGGACTAATAAATTCGGCCATATTCCTAGAAAGAAGAGCTGCTCCATCCAAAGTGGGATGGATGCCGTCTCTCCGGATCAGACCAGGTTTTCCCCAAAAAGTTCTCCAGTTATCAATGTAGCCCACATTGTTTGCAGGACACCACCTAGACAACCATTGATGGAATGACAGCATGCGGCTAAACATGTCGTCACTGGTCCGATCAGGCAGGGGACCAGAAAAGATTACCGAGTCTGACATTGTTTTGGCAAACTTACACACCGAAGCAACACTAATTTTAGTGACCTCCGATTGGCGTAACCGGGTGTCATTACCGCCAGCGTGAATAACAATCTTACTGTATTTACGCTTATCTTTAGCCAGCAGTTTCAGGTAGGATTTGATGTCGCCCGTTCTGGCCCCTGGCAAACATTTGACTATGGTCAATGGTGTCTCTAATGCCACGTTTCTGACTATGGAGCTGCCAATTACCTGGGCCGGCTTCTCAGCGGGTGTGTCGCTGAGCGGGGAAAATCTGTTAGAAACGCCGACCGGTTGGTGGTGGCCCGGGGGCTGGGTCCTAGAACTATGCTTCCTACGTACAGTCACCCAGCGGCCTAGAGGTCCCGGGTGCGCGGGCTCTACCGGAGGACAGCTAGGGGGATCTATCCTTGTTGGCTCCGCGCTGGCTAATGGGCTTCGGCTATCTGCTGGTTTTTCAACAGCGCGGAGCCGTGCTTCTAATTCTGATACCCTCGCCTCCAAAGCTAAAAAAATATTACATTTATTACAGTTACCATTATCACTAAAGGAGGCAGGGAAGTAACTAAACATCTGACAGAGAGAGCAAGAGAGAATAGAAGAGTTAGAGTTCCCAAAACGTAAAGTACACCACCACAAAATGTGTGTTTTAGTGTGCTTGTGTGTTAAAATAACTTAGAAAAGCCTCAGCACAGAGAAAATAAGATCAATTCAAGAGCGTTTGAACACCAAAACAGCTCCACGGAGCACAGCAGTGACAACAGGAAATGACACAATACGGCTTACCCCGTCACCACAACGCACCATTTGTGCTTAGGCTGTTTTGATTCAGTGGTGCTTTCGGAATTATCAAAAATATTAGCCTCATCTAAACCTTCAACTTGTATGTTGGACCCAATTCCAACCAAATTATTTAAAGAAGTGTTCCATTTGGTTCCTGGCCCCATTTTGGATATGATGAATCTATCCTTAGTAAACGGATACATACCACAGGAATTTAAAATAGCTGTAATTAAACCTTTACTCAAGAAACCTTCCCTTGATCAAGATGACTTAGTGAATTACAGACCTATATCTAACCTTCCTTTCTTATCCAAAGTCCTTGAGAAAATTGTTGCTAATCAAGTCTGTGAGGATTTAAACAATAACGAGCTGTTTGAACAGTTTCAGTCAGGTTTTAGAGCTCATCTTAGCACTGAAACAGCACTGGTGAAGGTTACTAGTGATATTCTCATGGCCTCAGATAATGGACTTGTGTCTGTTCTGGTTTTGTTAGATCTCAGTGCTGCTTTTGACACAGTCGATCATAATATTCTCTTAGAAAGGCTTGAACATGTTGCAGGGATCAAAGGAACAGCCCTAGGCTGGTTTAAATCATATTTGTCTGATAGATTCCAGTTTGTTCATCTAAATGATAAATCTTCTTCACTCTCAAGGGTTACTTGTGGAGTTCCACAGGGTTCTGTGCTTGGACCAATTCTGTTCACCATATATATGCTCCCAATTGGTAGAATCATTAGACAGCATGGGATAAATTTCCACCGCTATGCAGATGATACACACTATATTTATCCATAAATCCTGATGAACCCAGTCAGTTAGGTAGATTACAGGCATGTCTGGAAGACATGAAAACATGGATGACCCTAAACTTTTTCTTTTAAATTCTGACAAAACAGAAGTTGCTGTCTTTGGACCAGAAGTTCTTAAACAGAAACTGATTAGTCAATCACTTCATCTGGATGGCATTAAATTGGCCCCCTGTAATAACGTAAAGAACCTCGGCGTTATTTTTGACCGAGACTTGACATTTAAATCCCATATTAAACAGGTTTCTAGGATTTCTTTCTTTCACCTCCGGAATATTGCTAAAATTAGAAACATCCTGTCCAGGAGTGATGCTGAGAAACTAGTCCATGCATTTGTTACCTCAAGGCTGGACTACTGTAATTCTTTACTATCAGGTAGTTCACAAAATTCCATTAAAAGCCTTCAGTTGATCCAAAATGCGGCAACAAGAGTTTTGATGAATATTAAAAAGAGAGATCACATTTCTCCTGTTTTAGCTTCCCTTCATTGGCTCCCTGTTAAATCCAGAATAGAATTTAAGATCCTTCTTCTTACATACAAAGCCCTTAATAATCAAGCTCCATCATACATCAGAGATCTAATTGTTCCTTATGTTCCTAACAGAGCCCTTCGCTCTCAGACTGCAGGTTTACTTGTAGTTCCTAGGATTTCTAAAAGTAAAATGGGAGGCAGATCTTTTAGTTATCAGGCTCCTCTCCTGTGGAACCAGCTCCCAGCTTTAGTCCGTGAGGCAGACACTCTGTTTACTTTTAAGGCCAGGCTTAAAACTTTCCTTTTTGATAAAGCTTATAGTTAGAGTGGCTTAGGTCATCCTGAGCTATCTCTGTAGTTATGCTGCTATAGGCTTAGACTGCTGGAGGACAGACTTACCAATTTTCTTCACTCTGCTACTTCCTTTTCTCCTACGACTCTCCAGTTGTATTACAGTACATTCTGTTGTTTCGACTGTTAACTTTGTTTTCTCTCAGTGTTTTTCTCTCCATAGAAGATATACCTGGTCTGGTATCCTGCTTGGCTGCAATGCCCTGTTGGACGGGGGACATCAACTGGGATGATCCCCCCAGTAACTGAACATCCACTGTGTCCTGTTATTAACTTTTTACTTTCTGTAACATAGAAAGTTCTCTTATATCAGATCTTCTGTTCCTTCTGTGTTCTGCTCTGTCTTCTCAAACCCCCAGACGGTCGTGGCAGATGGCCGCTCCTACTGAGCCTGGTTCTGTTGGAGGTTTCTTCCTGTTAAAGGGGAGTTTTTCCTCTCCACCGCCGCTACATGCTTGCTCAGTATGAGGGATTGCTGAAGGATTGCTGTGGTTGAAAGTCTGCATCAACGGGGCCCAACCTCACGCCAATGACTGACGCAATCTGCTGGGATTCCTTAAATAGGAAACTTTTTAACTGATTGGAATGTTTGTATAAATGTATTGAAATGACTTCTTGTTAAGTGCCTTGAGATGACATCTGTTGTGAATTGGCGCTATATAAATAAACTGAATTGAATTGAATTGTTGTGATGATTTTTCCCTTGTCCCAGTTCATGATGTTCTTCATCGTCCTGCAGTGATCTGTGATGGGTGATTTCTTGTTTTCTTGTTCGGTTGTGTCCTTTTCTGTTCTGGTGAAGCGTCCTCTGGTTTCTGTCAGATGTTCTTTTTTCTGTGTTACTGTAAGCCCTTCCTGTTTCCCCGATATGTTTTCTCGCATGATTTGCATGGCATTTCGTATATTACGTTGCATATTTTTGTCCGGGTCTATCTTGTCCTTTGGGTGCAACAGTACCTGACAGAATTTTAAATGTGGTTTTACTGCTACGTTTATTTGATATTTTTTCATGATGCGTTGTATTGGTTCCGTTATCCCTCTGATAAATGTTATGGTAATGATGTTTTTCTGATTTTCCTCTGTCTTCTGTTTTCTTATTGTTTTTCATTGTTTGTGGTTGTTATTTGAAAGAAAAATGCCATGCAAATCATGCGAAAAAACATACATCGGGGAAACAGGCAGGGTCTGGGCTGTGACTGACATGTTGACAACAGCGCTGCTTCAGTGGCACAGACAGCAGGAAAGATGGAAAGCAGCGTGAGCTCCTTTGCCTCAGAGTGATCTTTCTGAGGTGGATGGATTTCTCTCCACCTCCTTCACCAGAGGAAAGAGAGGAAAAAGAGGGAGGTTCTGTGGAGGAGGCTTGCCCGAGACTAGGTTTCTTTTATACCCCATAGCTGCAGGATGGCTGACGTTAGCCATCACCGCAGAGCAAATAGCGATGCCCAATTAAAATTTAAGTGCAGTGTAGAGATTTAACCTGAAAAGGACGCCACACTAATAGTTTTTGGTACAAAATTTATATTTTTACTAAAATGGACTAATATCAAAAATAATGACCAGACATGTAGACAACGTTATTAGACACTCATTTATAGTTTATACAGGGTGAGTTGCTGTTTAAGCAACTGGCAGCACAGCCAGTGAGATGGCAAAATTGTGAATTTAAGCCACATTTTCAGACTTGTAGACCCTCGCAAACACACGCTCACACAACCAAGAGTCAGTCGCCAGCTCAGTCTCTAAACTAAGAATAAATCTGAGAATATGAATGAAAATGTTTTTAAGAATTCTATCACAGTATGTCCATATGTATGTATGTATGTATGAACGGGGCACAACTGCAAGTCAATGACTTGATGCAATGTGCTGGGATTCCTTAAATAAAAAACTTTTAAACTGATTGGCATGTATGTAAGATTGAACTGAAATTACTTTTCTTGTAAAGTGCCTTGAGATGACATCTGTTGTGAATCAGCGCTATATAAATAAAGTAAATTGAAAATTGAAATGTACATCTCCAGATTATATAGCAATTGCACTTATTGGTGCATTAATTGTGATAAAGTGTGTGGAAATAGGTGTGATTAATTAGTAGAAATATAAATACTGCAGTGACAACACAAGACTGGTCCACAGCTGCAAGAGGCACTGGGATGCACAGTTCCAGCAGGTTGGTCGATCTAACACCAAGGCCAGTTCCGCGCATAAATCTAATAGGACTCTAGGGAATCCAAATTGGTGGATCAGCCACAGTCATCATCATGGGCCTAGGAAATCTTCAGGCCAGCGCACCCATTGTGAAAGCATTGTGCACTAGTGTCAATGCAGTATTTATATTTCTTCTATAAATTGGTTAAAATCTACGGTTCTTCCAATCACTTGTTATTCCCAGAATCCAATTAATAACCTTCAACTTGTATGTTGGACCCAATTCCAACCAAATTATTTAAAAAAGTGTTCCATTTGGTTCCTGGCCCCATTTTAGATATGATGAATCTATCCTCAGTAAATGGATACGTACCACAGGAATTTAAAATAGCTGTAATTAAACCTTTACTCAAGAAACCTTCCCTTGATCAAGATGACTTAGTGAATACCAGACCTATATCTAACCTTCCTTTCTTATCCAAAGTCCTTGAGAGAATTGTTGCTAATCTAGTCTATGAGCATCTAAACAGTAACGAGCTGTTTGAAGAGTTTCAGTCAGGTTTTAGAGCTCATCATATCACTGAAACAGGACTGGTGAAGGTTACTAATTATATTCTCATGGCCTCAGATAATGGACTTGTGTCTGTTCTGGTTTTGTTAGATCTCAGTGCTGCTTTTGACACAGTCGATCATAATATTCTCTTAGAAAAAGGCTTGAACATGTTGCAGGGATCAAAGGAACAGCACTAGGCTGGTTTAAATCATATTTGTCTGATAGATTCTAGTTTGTTCATCTAAATGATAAATCTTCTTCTCTCTCAAGGGTTACTTGTGGAGTTCCACAGGGTTCTGTGCTTGGAGCAATAGGTGGGTTTCACGTGACGTCATCCCCAGCTCGCGTAGGTTTGTTGGAGGGCAGGAAGTGAATTAGTTACTCTGTGTCAACGTCTGTAAAAATGCCAATGTTTTGTGTCGTTTACGGTTGCTCCAATCGTTCTAACCGAGAAAAGAACAAACGTTTTTTTTAGAGTACCGAAGATAGTTGTTCACAGAGGTGAGAAATTAAAAAAGCTCACAGAACAACGTCGGAAAAAAGGGATTTTAAACCTACGCCTGCTGTCAGGAGGAGCCGAGTCTGCCAATGCCCGTGTCTGCAGCGACCACTTCTTCAAAGAAATGTTGGCTAGCTAACGTTGCTTTTGTGGTCGTGTTTAAATACCACAATAATGTTAAAATATTACTTACTTAGTAATGATTATTAACTACTAGTAGTCTAATATAGACGTCATGGGACTTTGTAGGCTGCCCTAGCTCTTTGGATGACGTTGAATCGGTAGACTGGGCTCCAACGGTCAACCTCGGTTACCAAAAGTCTAAGCCGAAATCAGAGGCATCTCTTCAACGGGAGCAGAGAATGAAGCTGAAGGAGGACCAACAAAGACAGTCGGAATGTGCAGAGGCCTTATTGGATCTTCAACAGACACCAGAGAAACTGGTAGCCGAGAGCTCCGAACCGAAGGAGACAGCTGACAACCCACGATCCGAGTTCATCAGTGGGAATAAGACATTAAATGATCGAGGTACATTTTTTTACTAAGATATGTAACTTGCAGATGTGGATAAAGTACCAAAAACAATGTACTCAAGTAATGTTTTAAAATTACTCGAGTAGAAAAAAAAGTACCCCCCCCCCCCCCCCCCCCCAAAAAAAAAAAAAAAACAAAAGAAAGAAAGTCTTGCATCTGTAGCGAGCCATAATGTAATCAGACATGGCATAATTTAAGATGCAAATCCTGATTTCTTTATATAATCTAATTAAAACATCGTAATGTCTTAAAATATTTAAAGGACACTGTTTATAAACATTTTAAACTACAGTTCTTTAGGTTACAGTTTACCAGCATACAACTAAAATTATATGCCATCTATAAATACTGATTCTAATTTTCTTAATCAGCATTACAGTAACTAATCAAGTGCTGCTTAAAATAAGAACCTCCAAAACATGGAGTTATAGTCTCTTGAGAATTTAACAGATGTAATAACTTGCCAATGAATAGATGCATCTATTGAAATGTTTACAAAATAAATGTTTTTCCTTTCTCATTTAATACACCTCATAATATCACTTTGTTTGAGTGCCTGGCAGAGTTTCAATTTTTAAATAATTTATAATATGATCACAGTTTTTAATATTTTTTAATTACTGCTTATACATTTTTTTTTATAATATTGAGACTTTGTGGACACCCTGTATAATTGGACCAGACAACTTGCATGTTTGCAAGATGATAAATCGCACAATTCATATTCCTGAATTCACTAATTATGCTCCCTACTGCAGGCTATGCAGACGCCGGATCCCAGACTGAGCTGACAATGGATGATATTGAGAAGATGGAGGATGTTCTGAGACAGAACACAACAGAGCTGGGGGATCTTCGGACCAAGGCACTGGACACACAGTTTAATCAGGAGTCCTTTGGAAAAAATGAGGACAAGACAAAATTCTACACAGGACTCCCTAACTTTTTAGTTTTAATGCAGATTTTTGAGCTGTGTGAGCCCTACATCACCTGTGGCCCTATGTCTGTGTTGTCTAAATTTGAGCAGTTCATTTTAGTTTTAATGAGGTTGAGACTAAATCTCCCATTGAAAGATTTATCTTTCAGGTTCGAGATTTCTCTACCCACTGCTTCCAGAATTTGGCATAAATTAATTGACATACTTCATGAAAGATTAGAATTTCAAATTGAGTGGCCAGAACGACATGTACTTCACGCAACAATGCCAATGGTGTTCAGGCAGGCATTTGGAAATAAGGTTGCTGTGATAGTTGATTATTTTGAAGTTTCTATTGAGAGGCCCTCTAATTTATTAGCCCGAGCACAAACGTGGTCCAACTACAAGCACCACCATACTGTAAAATTTCTGATTGGTGTTGCGCCCCAAGGCCATATTTAATACATATCTTGTGCCTGGGGAGGGAGAGTCAGTGATACATTAGAAAGTGGTCTCTTACAAAACTTATTACCCGGAGATATTATCTTAGCAGACCGTGATTTCAATATTGGAGATAGTGTGGGATTTTACTGTGCTTCACTACATATACCTGCATTCACCAAGGGGAGAAAACAGTTGTCAGCATATGAGGTGGCAGAAACTAGGAAAATAGCTAATTTGCGTATACATATTGAGAGAGTCATTGGTCTAGTCAGAAGGAAATACCAGATTCTGCAAAGCAGGGCTATGCCCATAGAGCACATGGCAACAGAACCAGGTGAGGCATTAGCATTGATTGATAAGATTGGGATTATTTGCTGTGTCTTGTCTAATCTTTCAGTCTGTTGTCCCAATGGAATAATGAGGAGGAATAATCAATCAGTTCAGTATCTGAGCCCCCACATGTTGGTACGGAGCACCTGCTTAGCTCACAGAAGGTGGAAGGAGAGGAGTAGTGTCCAACTCTAATGAGTAAGACAGGGTTGAGTAGTCATACCTGAGCCTTAAACATTAGTCTGTAAAAAGCTTTTCAAATGTGAAATTTTTCTCTGTGATATGTTGTATGAATTTCTCCAGTTTGTCATTCCCCACTACATATTCTTGAAGTTATTAAAACAATTGCTGAAAACTAATCTTGTAAGTAAATGAACCATTGTATTCTATTTTCTTTTTTTTTTTTTAAACGTGTCCTGTTTGGCAGTGTGGAGCTCAGAATTGGTGTCTGAGTACCAAGTAGAAGCCCAACAGATTTACTTTCACAAGCGGAGCAGTACAGCTTTTGCTATAGTACTCCACTTGATTTATGTGTGAAAAATCTTTATTATGAATTGTTGGGGTTTTTATTTCCTGATGTTATGGACACGGAGACGGAAAATTAAGGAGAAGAAAGAAGGTAGATGAAGAAGAGAGGTAGGAAACAAAATGTCATGAGAGAGGGTGAGTTGAAAATACAAGAGAGGAAGGGGAACAGAGAAAACACAGGAAAACATTGAAGTCTGCCTCCATACCCACAGGACGGCAGAGAGAGGGGGAAAAACAATACACGAAAAAGGAACATCGACAAAACCAACCAAACATTGTGAACTAAGAATTACACAACCACATCACACAAAAATAGATATAAAAATACAACAACAATGTCACAGAGAAACTCATGGTACCGATTAATCAAGCTCTAGTAATGATAACCTCAGCCCAAGAATATATCCTTAAACACCAGAGACCCCACATCAATGTGTGTGTGTTAGCATGCTGGTGCATATAAGGTTTCTCCATAAGAGTGTTCGATAGCTGGTGTGAGCAGGCATCAATCCGTCTCCCAGGAATCGATGCAGACATGAAGGAGATCGGAGCAAAGACGTCCAAAGGACCGCCAGAGCACCAGGCGGACCCGGGCGGGGCCGACCGCATCCCCCAAGAGAGGAGAAAAGGAGAACCCCAGGGGAACATCCACTATGCAGGGGCCCGGGGGGCAGCAGTGACGAGCCCACGGGCTCCGCCGGCAACCGGCCGCGCCGGGGCGGGCCGGTCAACGGACCGGTCAACGGACCGGGGGAGCCGGGGCCCAGGGGCACCCCACCGCCCAGCAGGGACCCGACAAGGGACCGGCCGACGAGGGGCCCCCGGCACTGCAGGGGCCGCGGCCGGCCACCGGCCGCCACGCGACGCCTCCACCCTAGGCCAATCCCCACCGCCAACATCCCAGCGCCCCACCAATAGCCGCAGGGGACGGACAGCATCCCCAGGCCGGGCTCAGTCAGCATCTGGACGCCAAGTTGTACCAGCTCCCGGGTCCTGATCCCGCGCAACGCAGGTCACCGTTTGTATATTGTATTCTATTTTCTCCATGGCTTTTACTATTTATTTTTAAAATTGAGTAATGTTACACAGTATACAACAACAATAAACATGACAAGTACTGCTCTGACAAGATGTGAATATATATATATATTATAGATATATATAGATCTATAATGCAGATATGTAATATAGATATATAATCTATATAGATATATATTATATATATTTTAATTATTTGAATTTAATGTCAAGTATGTCAAAGGAAATTGTAAAACATTCAGAACTCACAAAGACCACACTTAGGCCATAACAATATTCAAAATGTCATGTCTCATCCAAAATTATTTATATAACGGGAATATATCACACAGCTCACTCTTAAGAGTGCCTGAACCTAAGTTCATCTCCCTTAATCACATTTCATATGTGAGTTTGTAGTTTGCTGTCCCAGTATTTCTGGAAGTATAGTGTTTCTAAAGAAACACTCAGCTTTAGGAATCACATCACCCCAAAATTTAAGATCAGGCAAAATCCGTTCAACAAAAATGTCATTGCGGTTCCACACAACAAAGTCACAGTACTCTGCCTCTACAATGTGAAGCTGTGCCTGAACTTGGAAGTAGTAACCATGATTCCGGTCCAGCATGACATTTTCTCCTTCAATGATGAGGCAGAACCCCTTTCTCCCAGCACACAAGCGCAGGTTGGCCTCATGCTGCTCAGAGTGTGGACACTAGAATTACAATGATAAAGACATGAGGAACTGATTATCATATTTTTATTTTTTTTGTTCAGCTCAATAATTATTATGAAAAGTGTATAAGGCCTATGGCTATAACAGTGATTGTAATATTACCTTAATCTTGCAGATGCCAGTTCCATGGCAGTCACAATTGACTATACCATCAGGGGAGGACCGCATGTATGGCCACTTGGGGTTCAGCCAGAGACCACTGTCCATACATGAGAAGCCTGTATGCTCCTGACCCATTAGCTTCTCATACGCTCCTCTGGCCTGTGCTTCATGTTTGCATCCATAACTGTAAACAACACACATGTAAGTCATGAAAAGTAAATTAATACTTTGTACTAGATGTAGTCAGTTATGTATTTAGAATTTTCCATTACCTATACTGAGTCCTACTCCTGCATAACTCTAGACATACAGCACCACAAATAATGTTGATCCTTCAGGACTGTCCATATTGTGAATTAACTAAGAAAAAAGAACAAATTTGTTTTAAATGAAGGCCTAATGTAGAGGCAGAATGTGGACCGCAGCTTTGTAGTTGTGGTCTGGATTCTCCTTCCACTTCACATAACAGTTTTTACTTTTTTTTACTTACAGTTCTCAATGTGGACAGATCTTACTCCTGCCTTACCCTCAATCAAACCCTAAATACCTTGTAGCGGCTGTGGTGAACCCATATGCCTCTGGGTAGCATATAGCCATGATCAAGCTCTTGGATGGTTGCTGGGGGTTGGTCTTAAGAACTTGTTTTAACTTGGATGCAGTGATGCGTCCAGCTCTCTGCCTAAACCAAATCCTGCTTGCACTCTGATTTCGGGTAGCCCTCTCTACAGCCTGGACTTGGGACAGGGTGAGCTCTTCAAAGTGGAAATCCTGGCACAGCTATCCAAGCTCTTTGGGGGGTAACTGCAAAGTTTCTGAAGTTCTATAGTTAAGAACAGTTTTAGGAAGCATACTCGATTTGGGGATGAATTCTTTGTAGTAAGGCTCCCTTGCCATCAGTGCTGCACTCTTTGGACAGTTTTTACTTAGGGCATCAAAAAACTTACGATAAGCTTCTGATCCTTTCTTCACTCTTGGACATGGAAGTGATTTCCCAGGCTTGTTGTCAGTTGTCCTGCCATCAATGGAATGGTCAAGCTTTAGTTTCTTGGACTTTGCTGAGGAGATGTCGATCATAGCTACCGGAGCAGCAGGAATCTAAAAATAATTTAATCCAATTAAGGTCATCAAATCCACATTTTTATGGTCCATAACACATTTAGATGCAATATAAATCTGGCACTTATGGTTGTGAGGAAAACTGGTAGGGCATCATTATAGGACTGAGATGCAAAAGTGCGTTTATGTATTTTTTGGCTGTATTAGCTCTTTTTTGCCCAACAAGGAAGTTGTGATTTACTACAGTGTCACACGCTAAACATATTTCAACTGAATAGAAGATAAAATACAACAATTTTAATAACCCCAGACAGGACATTAGGTATGTAGGATATTGTTTGATACTGTATTATATGTTTGCTAGCAGGAGAATGCATACTAGTGTAACTTTCCATAGGAGAGTAAACAAATGTTTACATAGAGGGGGAGATCAGGGGGAGCAGAGGTCAGGAGAAGAATCCGGAAAAAAACTGGTTGCAGGCAGAGCCATAGGGTGCTACAAAGCAGCAAGACGAGAAGAAATCAGAACTTTTGCTGCTACTTGCACGGGGGAAGATGTAACAAGCCAACGGCTGTTTTTATCTCTTGCTTAGCTGTTGTTTTTTTTTAGAACTTTTGTATTAGGGCTTGATATTTTATTAAATACACAAAGTATTTACTTCTCCAGGTTTTTGAATACTTCCACCAGACCGGATAAAAGAATTGGGTAGTCAGAGTTAAATAAGAAAGAGTATGTCTCCTAAAAATGGGGTGAGAGGGAGACCCACTCTGACCAGATTATTCTAGGTATAATGAATTATGATTAACATCCCCTCTAAGAAAATAAAATACAGACAAAGATAAGCAATCAACTTGTAGACAATTGTATACAATACTGGGTCCTGCTAAATGAATCAGAGCAAAGACATAAACAGCAGGGCACAATATAAATAAAAATTTATCAACAACATAGTTAATCTACTGTTCCACTTTGTCCCAAATTGACATCAGAATATTATTACCTTTTTTATACGTGATGGCATCAGCCACTTGCACTGCTCTGATGTGCAGGAAGCTGTAACTCTCATCTTTACCCCAGCTTCAATGGAGAAAAGGACTGCCCCCACATGAGAACACGATTCTGATAGTCTGCAAAGACTACAATTTCATATATATATATATATATATATATATATATATATATATATATATATATATATATATATATATATATATATATATATATATATATATATAGTGTGTATGTACGTTTTAGGTTAAATCATGATAGCAGTAACCATTCGTTCAAGCACAACGATTATCCTCCTATTGTAACATCCTAGCCTACGTAGGTTACTTACCCTGCCATGCAGTTGCAATGAGCTGCAGTAACTTCACCATCCTCCTTCGCAATAATCCAGGTCTTCAGAGGGGTTTCACTTGATCTCTGAGAGTGGTTTACTTTGAAACATAAACGACTGTCAGGCTAACAACGTCATTATGGTGTGTTGGATGTTTGTTTACATTGTTGCTACTCATAGCTGCTAATATATTTGCACATGAAACAATATTAAAAATAAACACTCACCCTGGCGAAGACCAAGCGATAATCATCACGGAGCCGTTTGGTACCGAGGTTGTGGATCCACCCGCTGACAAAAAAGTTCTATGCCTCCAGACTTTTATATGCTTTCATCTGTTGCTTTGTGTAGAACGATGTCTAAAGGACCAGGGGCCTGTACCATGAAGGTAGCTGAACAAACTCGGGGTTACAGGATTGGTTTTGAGTTGACAAAACCAAACCGATGCAATCAGGCTTTATTGGTACCATGACGCAGCTTATCAACTTTCTCTGTCAACTCAGGCTTTGATCCTTAAGCTATGATTAATCCACACACGCGTGCACATAAAAGAGTGACGACGACACTGAACAACCAATCGCGTTCGATATGGATAGAGCGAGAGCTATATACTTTTCAACGGAGGAGCAAGAGATTATTCTCCAGAAATATGAAGAATTTTGAAATATTTTTCAAGCATGCAGTAACACTGTATCTGCTGCCAAAGCAAGAGAACAATCATGGAGGAAGATTGCTGATTGCGTTAATGTGTGGGTTAAACAATTAATGTACATTTATGTAGGCTAAGCATATTAAAAATATATTAAATGCTAAAATGAAAATGTATTCGTGTTGAGAATATATATATATATATATATATATATATATATATATATATATATATATATATATATATATATATATATATATATATATATATATATATATATATAATACGTGTGTGTGTAGATGTATGTAAAATGTGAATGTATAGGCTATTACATCCTAAGAAAGAATTATATTTATTGATTTTTAGATGCAACCCCAACTCCAAACGGTCTTGGCAGCAGATCAAGACAAAATATAAAAATATAATTCAAAGTGGTGAGTATTTACCATAACCTTTTATTATTTTCTTTGAACATTTAATCACAAACACTTGTTTGCAGCAAACAGAAAAAAATGTGAAATATGCTTTTTTGAAGAAAAAAAAATGAGTCTGAAATGTTAAATTTGTTCATGTGATGTCACCCTATCAAGATATCTTACCGGCAATTTTATAAAAGCCCTCTTTTATGGACATGGTCGATAAATGTCCAGGGAACACAATGAAGCTATTGATGTACCCCTGCAGAGCGATAACCACCTTTCGAATGGTTCGGCAGACTGTGTATTTCCCTAGATTCTCTGCATCCCCGACCGCATACAAGTATGTACCACTTGCAAAAAAACGCAACGCAATACATACCATTTGCGGTACAGTCAGGGCATGGCTTCGACGAGTCACATTTGTTATGTGCGGCTCAAGAAGCTCACAGAGATAAGACATTCCTTCCGCGGTAAATCTGTATCTTTCATACAAGTACGCATCATGAGAGTCAAATGGATTTTGTCTGTCCCTAAAAACTCGTTCTCTACGAAGTGCTCGTCTAACAATTTGCGCGGAGATGTCCACAGGATTTGGGAGAAAAGGTGAAGCCATTGCAACAGAGAACAGATGCTGGGAATTAGTTACGTCAACTATATGTTTCTTTGCTCACAGCTGATTGGTCAAACTTCAGTCTGAGATCTTGAATCCAGAACATAACCTGCCCCGGAGCAGGTTAGCCGTGCAGTGTAAGATACCATGGCAACGAACACCGATCAAAGCCGAGCTACTTTCACAGTACCTAAAACCCAGGGTTGGCGGAAACTAAGCTGAAACATAGCTGGCTAGCCACCTAATCCGGCTTCATGGTACAGGCCCCTGGTAGTTCGTAATATCAACAGCCTCTACTCTCTGCAAATCCGTATATTGTGTTGAAAACTCTTTTTTTTTTTTTTTTATGCGGGTCACGTCCAACATATCTGTTAATTAAATCCGTGTACCTTTGCTTCGGAATTGGGTCTAAAGCCACATAATACGGACTTTCTACTGCGGTTTCCTCTATAGACATATACTGTGTTTTTACTTCCTGCCCTCCAACTGAAATCCGCACGTCATCATAACCACGTGACTGAAACCCTCCTATTGTCCCGGTCCTCCCGATTAGCCACTCCGGGCCTGCAAGTATTGTATTTCCAAATATAAGTATCTTATTTAGTGACTTTATCATGCACCACCACAACAGGTAGTGCATGATGTGCAGGTGCAATAAGGTGCAGCGGTAAGAACACCACTGATGGTCACCTCAATCTAGAGCAAGTTACAAAACAGTACAGCCATTAATGTTTTCCTGCTTCCATATGTTACCTATTGAACCTTCTAACTATAACTTCCACTAGTAAGTACTTTTCTGACAGAAACTGCTGAGTTTGTTATAGTCATTAGAGGACACACAGATGAGAGGTTTCATTTACTTAACTTCAGTGATGTCATCTTGTCAGCTTTTAACTATACGACCCAAGGCCATTCTTAGTCATCAAATTAAAATTTTGCGCACTATGGTTAATCAATTAAATCGTTAAGGTCCAGCAGCTGACACCCACTCATCCTACTCCAGAGATTCAACATACGCTAGCTGGGCAATAATCCCAATGAAGTTTAGTGGGTAAGATTATCAATCAAATATGACTAAGTAGTAAAACACTGATAACATATAAGCAAAACATGTAGAGCAATTAAACTAAAAGTAATAATCAGTTAAAAGATAGGCTAAAAAGGTGAGTCTTGAGCCTGCTCTTAAAAACATGAACGTTCTCTGCGGCCCTGAGGTCCTCTGGCGGCCTGTTCCTAAGGTGAGGGCCATAGTACTGGAAAGACGCCTTTAGGCATGACAAGGAGACAGCTGCCAGAGGAACCCAGAGACTGCAAAGGTTCATATGGTAAAAGCAGCTCTAAAAGATAAAAAGGCCAAAAACCATTAAGACACTTAAAAATTATTAAAAGAACTTTAAAACCTATCCCAAAACATACTGGGACCCAATGCAATGATTTTAAGACGGGTGTAATGTGCTACCGCCTTCTGGTCTTCGTCAGGACACATGTTGCTGAATTAAGTAGAAGTTGTAAACCTGAGATACTCTTTTTGGGAAGACCAGAAAGCAGGGCATTACAGTAATAAATTATATTGGTGATAAAAGCATGCATCAGTGTCTCTGTTATTTAATACAAGAGCTACTCTAAGGCTTAGATCTTTTGATATGTGAAAAGTGAGAACCTTGAACTTCTGTTTATTTAGGAGAGACATCTCATCCCAGAATTCCCAGATTCTCTCCTAATCCACTCTATCTTTCACAGAGCACACTTCTCCTCTTTGTCCCCTATGGGAACCTGCAGTCTGACAACAGGAGGGAGTTAAATAAATTCAACTTAAAAGCTCAGCACATGCCTTTATTGTGTATTCAGTCAGGAACCAGAAACATGCAAAAATGAACACTTAACAAATGAGAAAACTCCATGATGCAAGGTTTTGTGAATCAAAACAAGTGTGCTAAATAAAGAGTTTAAATAAAAACAAGAAAACAGGTGCAAGATCTGATATGAAATCAGTAATTAGAATTTTGCATTAAAAATACAAAAAGGTTCGATGGTTTATTCTTTTCGCAAACACCCTGAAAAAAGTAATCTCTAACATTAGCTTTTATGAGTAGATAAGCATGATTACCATATGAGGAGGGATCACCACAGCCTTGCAAGAATTATGGGTATAGATAATGGCACCAAGGTTCATATGGTAAAGCAGTTCTGAAAGATAAGAAGGCCCAAGACCATTAAGACACTTAAACATGTTGCAGGGATCAAAGGAACAGCACTAGGCTGGTTTAAATCATATTTGTCTGACAGATTCCAGTTTGTTCATCTAAATGATCAATCTTCTTCACTCTCAAGGGTTACTTGTGGAGTTCCACAGGGTTCTGTGCTTGGACCAATTCTTTTCACCATATATATGCTTCCAATTGGTAGAATCATTAGACAGCATGGGATAAATTTCCACAGCTATGCCGATGATACACTACTGTATTTATCTATAAATCCTGATGAACCCAGTCAGTTAGGTAGATTATAGGCATGTCTGGAAGACATAAAAACATGGATGAATCTAAACTTTTTGCTTTTAAATTCTGACGAGACAGAAGTTGCTGTCTTTGGACCAGAAGTTCTAAAAAAGAAACTGATTAGTCAGTCACTTCATCTGGATGGCATTAAATTGGCCCCCAGTAATAACGTAAAGAACCTCGGCGTTATTTTTGACCAAGACTTGACATTTAAATCCCATATTAAACAGGTTTCTAGGATTTCCTTCTTTCACCTCCGGAATATTGCTAAAATTAGAAACATCCTGTCCATGAGTGATGCTGAGAAACTAGTCCATGCATTTGTTACCTCAAGGCTGGACTACTGTAATTCTTTACTATCAGGTAGTCCACAAAATGCCATTAAAAGCCTTCAGATGATCCAAAATGAGGCAGCAAGAGTTCTGATGAATATTAAAAAGAGAGATCACATTTCTCCTGTTTTAGCTTCCCTTCATTGGCTCCCTGTTAAATCCAGAATAGAATTTAAGATCTTCCTTAATAATCAAGCTCCATCATACATCAGAGATCTAATTGTTTCATATGTTCCCTACAGAGCACTTCGCTCTCAGGCTGCAGGTTTACTTGTAGTTCCTAGGATTTCTAAAAGTAGAATGGGAGGCAGATCTTTTAGTTATCAGGCTCCTCTCCTGTGGAACCAGCTCCCAGTTTTAGTCGGTGAGGCAGACACTCTGTTAACTTTTAAGGCCAGGCTTAAAACTTTCCTTTTTGATAAAGCTTATAGTTAGAGTGGCTAAGGTCATCCTGAGCTATCTCTGTAGTTATGCTGCTATAGGCTTAGACTGCTGGAGGACAGACTGACCAATTTTCTTGGCTGCAATGCCTTGTTGGACAGGGGGCATCGACTGGGATGATGCTCCCAGTGGCTGAACATCCACTGTGTCCTGTTAACAACTTTTTACTTTCTGTAACATAGAAAGTTCTCTTATATCAGATCTTCTGTTCCTTCTGTGTCTCTGCGCTGTCTTCTCAAACCCCCAGACGATCGTGGCAGATGGCCGCTCCTACTGAGCCGGGTTCTGTTGGAGGTTTCTTCTTGTTAAAGGGGAGTTTTTCCTCTCCACCGTCGTTACATGCTTGCTCAGTATGAGGGATTGCTGAAGGATTGCTGTGGTTGGAAAGTCTGCCCAACCTCACGCCAATGACTGACGCAATCTGCTTGGATTCCTTAAATAGGAAACTTTTTAACTGATTGGAATTTTTGTATAAATGTATTGAAATGACTTCTTGTTAAGTGCCTTGAGATGACATCAGTTGTGAATTGGCCCTATATAAATAAACTGAATTGAATTAAAAACCATTAAAAGAACTTTAAAATCAATCCTAAAACATACAGGGAGCTAATGCAGTGATTTTTAGACGGGTGTTATGTGCTCCCGCCTCCTGGTCCTTGTCAGGACACGAGCTGCTAAATTTTGTAGAAGCTGTAAACCTGATATACTCTTTTTGGGAAGGCCAGACAGCAGGGCATTACAGTAGTCAATTCTGCAGGTGATAAAAGCATGCATTAATGTCTCCGTATTGGCCCGAGAGAGAAAGGAGCAGACTCTGGCAATTTTCTTTAGTTGATAAAAACCTATTTTAGTAATGTTTTAAATGTGAGGGATAAAAGTCAGCTCAGAGTCAAAAATCACACCCAGTTACTTCACTTGTAAAGGATTAAAAGACAGTGGTTGCAGTTTTGGTAAAAGTTTCTGATTACTAAAACTTCAGTTTTGTCCTGGTTGAGCTGGAGAAAATTGTCTGCCCTCCAGGATTTAATGTCTAAAATGCAGTTAAGAAGTGCATCCATTGGCCGTGTGTCATCTGGAGACATGGAGATGTACAGCTGTGTATCATCAGCTTAACTGTGAAAGTTAACTCCGTGTCTTATGACACTGCCAAGAGGGAGCACATAAAGGTTAAAAAGCACTGGGCCTAAAATTGAACCCTGGGGCACACCACCTGTGATCTTGTGTACCTTGGAGGAACAGGTATCTAAACTTACCATAAAAGTCCTGTCTGTGAGATAGGATGTGAACCATTTGTGAACAGCACCAGAGAGGCCAATCTGTTTTAAACGGGTTAAAAGAATAGTGTGGTCTACTGTATCAAAGGCAGCGCTTAGATCCAGTAGAACCAACACTGTCACTTTCTGGGCATCATAGTTTAATCTAAAATCATTTAAAATCTTCAAGAGGGCCGTCTCTGTGCTGTGGTTCACCCTAAAACCAGACTGAAATTTCTCTTGGACATTTTGAGCATTAATAAAATAATTAACTTGAATTAAAACAAGCTTTTCTAAAACTTTGCTTAAAAACAGTAAGTTAGATACCAGTGGGAAATTATTAAAATCAAAATTGCTCTTTTTCAGCAGGGGTTTCACTACCGCCCCTTTAAAGGCGGCAGGAAAAACCCCCGTCTGAAGGGAGCAATTCATCATGGTTAAAATCTCATCTCTAAAAGATCCATATAATTGCTTAAAAAAGGAAGTGGGAATTGGGTCCAAAACACATGTGGTGGGCCTCACTGAGGAAAAAACTATCAAGAGTCTCAGCTTCTACCAGGACAAAACTGTCCAGCGTTTCCTCTGGTAAAGACACAGACTCAGATTTGTCTAGAACCATGTTACTCTGAGAATATAAAATATTACATCTGATGGTGTTTACCTTCCCTCTGAGGTGGTCTGCAAACTCCTCACAAAGAGTGTTTGAGCGGGTTTTCTGATATGCATTAGTAGTTTGGTTAAAAATGTTGTCTATGGTGGAAAACAAAACTTTGGGATTATTTTTCTTTGGCTGTATCCCCCACTAATAACCGCTTCATTGTGAAGAGTCCCCTGTGGAACCAAATGATGAATGGAACTCAACTTCAGGCACATTTAAGAGAGGTAAGATTATTTGAAACCATTTGTATCAGTATGGTCTGCATGGCAGACGACCTGCAACAGCACCTGATCACACCGCCAAGCATAACCATCTGGGATGGGGCAGGGAGCATTTAAACTTGACAAGGGACCAGTGGGTCTCAGTGTTGTTCTCTGATGAAAGTCAATTTATGTTAAGTAGAAATCATTCTGTATCTCCACCTAAGGAATATCTGGTGACAACAGTGGGTAATGCTTAGCACTCTCTCCTTCACGACTCCAACGTTGTTGGTGGTCGGCCTTTTCTAAGAATTATGGAATTTCTGTCATACCAAAAACCAGTACCAGCTAGAAAAAAATAGGGCAAGCATACAATTGGTACACATCTGCTCAATACTTAAAAATGTGTTTTATTCCCATTTTCAGTGAAAAATGAAACAAAAATTCCAAAAAAATATTGGATCAGAAATGCATGTGGTCATTTTACAGCTAATTATTAGGAACACAGGCCAGAGTATATTATCAAGTGTCACTATATCAAACCAAAACAAGTATTACTACTGGTACAAAAGAAACATGAGTACCCTTTATTGGTTTCACTGATAATAGTCTTTCAGCAGAGATCCCAACAGCCTTATATTCTGGACATAAAATAGGACAAATTAATCATTAACTGGTAATTTCAACAAATTTGTGTTCAAATACACACACAAAAAACAAATCAATAAGTGATCATTTCAAAGTTAAAGAGTTCAAATACAGTTCCTTACGTTGATCTTTGTGTTGACAAGGATTGGTTTTTTTGTGTGTTCCTCAAGACCTCCATGATTCTCAAACATATGGCAGGTTAGCAGAAAAGAGAAGGTGACTTATGAGCCTTCTATTTTAAATGTCATTAAAGCTCCAATTTGAGATTATTGACATGGTTTCCATTCACATCTGGTGTTTTGCTCTCTTTTTTTCTGCCTTTATTCTTGATGCCGATTTCATTCTGCTCAGTGTCCTTCATTTTGTCCTTTTTGGAATGACTCCCTGGAAACACTTGTCCCTCCACGGTAACATCTGCACACCGTTGTTGGGCCACAAGGAAGTCTTTGACCTCCCAGGCCAAGCTTCCATCTCTCAGCATGAAGATTACCCTGTTTGAGCCCACTACAAACCTGTAAGTACAAACATGAAACAATGCCTTATAAAGGTGACAATACTAGTGTTGTAAACTAATGTGATTGTCATTTATTGTTTTTGCATAAGAATGAGTTCTTAATCTGATTAAAGCTAGACACATTGAAAAAACGCAGGTAAAGGAAGGCTTCAAAGTAAAATCATCATGCCTACAAAGAGGTGATGAGAAGTAAAAACCCAACACTGGTTAGTAACCAGAGAAAACTACTTTCTAGGTCCTAAATGAAAAAACAAGAACAGGTCCGTCTTAGAAATTGGACTCAAAGACCTCTGTTCTTTAGTATCAGGGACCAAGTCAAGCGAACTAATTCCTAATGATTTCATTTCAAAATGCTCATCAAGCTTATAGCTTTTGTAGGGTTAAAAATGCCACACAACTTTCCTTCTTGCATTAGAAAATGTAAAATCTTTGAAAAATATCTTAATTTTGCATTAGACTAAACTAAATAATCTTTTTATTCCACAGATTGCTCTTGAGATTGCCCAAATGCTATGAGTATGAGGTTGTAAAATTTTTAAATGTTAACCTAATTTTGTGCTGGTCAGAGGATGCGCTGCAATTTTTTGTTGTCTGTGATTTTGACAGACGCAGCCCTGCAGCGATCTGATGCAAGATGCATAGGATACGGTGTCCAGGTAGATGATGCTCAGATGCTCTCATGGGAATATTTTTTGGAACGATTCAGTTACCTGAACTCCATGCAATAAGTTGAACATGCCTGTGTGTCTGCACCAAGTAGTCAAGGGTTTGATTACTAATCTGTCAAAATGGCTGATGGCTGTCAGATTTTTCCATCACTGTTTAAAAGAAATTGGTCAAACACGGAAAATATTCGGTTAACGCGACACCTTGTGCTGGTAAGTCTACGAAAAAAAGTTAAGCGTACCAGTGCAACCACTGCAAAAACGTACTTTAGAGCCCAGAGGCAAACACATTCTGTAATGTTCGTAAAATTCCTAATATCATGCATATAACTTCTGGTAAAGATGACAGAGCTGCTATATTGTCCTTGGATGCTCACAAGTTAAACATGACGGAGTGACCTTATCCAACTGCAACAATTTTGGACTTTGTATAGTACTTTTTAAGTCAAAGGACTACAAAGAGCTTTACACTATATTCAGTCATTCACACACTCATGGGGGTGTTGGACTACAGCTGTGATTACTGGACCAAAACACAGACCTTCAGCTGGTAGGAGTGCTAATCACACAATGCACTCTTAGGCCCCGTTCACACTACTGCGTTTTTGTTTAGAAAAGGAAAATTAAAACAAATATGATCTCCGTCCACACCAGCATTTTAGTCAGTAACACTTGTAATTCGTTATCCATGTTGCAGTCTCTAACGTAACGTACTCCAGGCTGTTTTAGTATGTTTTTTTCTAGGGTTCGGGTCATGTAATGGGTTGCTGACGAATCAGGGAAGGATACGCCATAACCGATGACACCCAATCATAAAGCCGAGCGTGAGCTTCTGCATCATCATTTTTGAAGTCCTCCGTTTTGACCCGTCTAGACTAAAGCGCCCTCCGGAGATTCAAAACAAAAAACGGGTTGGCAGCGTTTCTAAACTTCTCAGTTTTTGCCGTTTTAGTGTGGACGGGAGGTCCAAACGAAGCAAAAGGTCTCAGTTTTTAAACGAAAATGCAGTAGTGTGGACGGGGCCTTAGTTAGCTTCAATGACCAACCGGTTTGACATTTTTCAGTCTGGTTTCCGTTCTTACCACAGCACTGAGACTGCCCTCGTCAAAGTTTTCAATGACATCCTGATAAATACAGACTGTAGTAGAACCACAGTGCTGGTTCTGTTGGACCTCAGTGCAGCATTTGACACTGATGATCATGATATATTCTTGGAACGACTGGAGACTTGGCTGGTTCGAGTCTTACCTAAAGAACAGGGACTCCATCCTGAGGCCCCTCTTATTTAATATCTACATGCTCCCACTAGCCCAGATTATAACAACCAATAAGATTAGCTACCATAATTATGCGGATACTCAGCTCTACATTACGATGTCACCAGGTGACTTTGAACCCATCTAAACCCTAAGTAAATGCATCTAGCAAATCAATGGATGGATGTGCCATAACTTTCTCCAGCTGAACAGAAACAAAACAGAAGTAATTACTTTTGGACCTAAAGAAGAATGATCAACAGTCAGCACACAGCTTCAGTTAATACAGCTAGAAATTACTGATCAGGCCCTAAATCTAGGTGTAGTTATGGACTCAGACCTGAAGCTCCAGGGTCACATAAAGGCAATAACAAGGTCAGCCTTCTATCTGTTTTTACTTTTACTATATGCTTTGTGTTTTACTGCTATTTTGATTTTACCCCTTAATCATGTAAAGCACCTTGAATTACCTTGTTGTTGAAAGTGTGCTATACAAATAAAATTACCTTGCCTTAGTTTCAACAGGAAGAGGAAGGGTTGTGAACCCCAAATAAACTAGGTGCTGCCCTGAACTCAGGCATCTATGACCGCAAACCACAAAGGCGAGACACGCGCTATAAACTATCCTTTCTTCGCTGGAGGGGGGGGGGGGGCAAGTTTCTGGAAGAATCTCATCGGATCCAAAGACACAACAGCACTACAGATCGTTGAGCAGGTAAACTGTATCTGTTCAATGGAATAAGTCCTGAACCTGACTTGTTTGAACCCTGCAGAAGGAGTCTTTGAATTACAGGCTCCACCAGAGAGGAAGATAAAGCCTTGCTAACACGCTGCTGCATGCTGCACAAGCTGAATTGTTCAACCGGAGCTGCTCACCTGAGCTGCCCATAATAGGGATCAGTCTGTGGGAGAAGATTGCTGAGCTGGACAAAACGGAGGACCCAAAACTCTATGCAAAGACCCCAACCCGGACCTTTTTGCCGCAAAGCAACAGTGCTACCAACTGTGCCACTGTGCACCCCGAATTAATTGATTTCTAAATTAACAAATGTATTTAAAGGAACATGGAGCGGGATTTGTAAATAAAATAAACATCCATGTCAAGTTTTTTTAATGCTGTTGGGTAACGAAGCGTTATAAACCAAAAAGAATGAGCCCACCCACGTATCGTTCCATTTTCTTAAACTGGCTGTGTGCTGCAAAATATGCTGCAGTACGGGCCTGAATTTCCCGCGTTGTCCTACGGGTGTGACGTCAATTGACACTGCATGTGCATTCTCGACAGCTTTAAAAGAGGAAGAAAAACGGTCACAGACCTCCATAGATTTAATTGTGAGAATGGATCCTTCTGCAACTGGGAAACGACCAAGGACGACTCACAGCCCACTAAAAAGTGGCACTAAGAAAAAGTAGTATGTCACTGTGAAGAGTTACGTTTTTTTGTGAAGCATTTGTGCGCGCTCCCGTGCGGCTGGCTGCAGTTACTTGCAGCGCCGGCCGCGTCGCTCGTGAGTTTTGTTTCTTCATTCTGCCCCATGCTCCTTTAACATTAACATTTACCATGAAACATTACTTCCTTCAAATAATGTTGTTTTCACTTCTGCTTTGCATTGTGAATTGGTTGTTTGAACACAAACCATAAGGTGCTAATTAGTCTTAAACTAATCACAATTAGTTTAAAACTAACTCAGCTTCACTTCCAAAGCCCTTCATACAAGCCTACAAGCCGAGCACACATATTCATACGGAATTGACATCACAATCAATTTATTGGTTATTGTTTCTACTTCTTTGCATATTTGTCCATTTTACCTTAGGTAGTTAGTTTTATTATTCATTCTTCTTTTACTTAACAGTTTAGTTGTGCATTACTAGCTTAGTGAGTTTGTTGATTAAAGCATTTTGACTAAGAGTTGAATTCTTTTTGTAATACAGGCTTGAATTTAGGAAAGTTGTTTGTTATTATTCCACATACATGTGTAGTAACTTGCTGTTCAAAGAACACCAATAACTTATTCCTTCATCTATTGTTTATTTATTTTCCTGGATCCAAGGATGGTGCCCTGAACTTGGTAATTTTAACATAAAAATATTAATCTAATTAATAATTTACCTAAAGCAATTCATAATTATTCATAGCCAAAACTACCTTCTATGTCACAACAGGGGGTAAGCTACATCGCAACCACAAAAGCAAGGCTGCCATAAACAGGCGCCACTGGGCCTTCTGACCATCTTCAGCAGGCAAGGTGGGTGAAATGTCTTTTCTAAGGACATAACAACTGAGATGGACAGAGTGGGTGTTTGAACCAGCAACCCACTGGTTACTGGATGAGCCAAAGTCGCCAAGGAACAATCAGCTGATTTCTTGACAAGATTACTCTTCTGAGCCAGATTTTGAGGACTTTTTAAAAACTCTTAATAATCACAATATTTCATTTAAATGGAAATCCCCCATCAGTAAAATTTCAATAGATTTTTTAGATACTACCACGTATAAAGGACCAAATTTCCAACAGAGCCACAAATTGGATATCAAAGTATTTTTTTAAATATACAGATACACAGGCGTTACTGTTTAGGACAAGTTTTCACCCAAAGCATACTTTTGCCGGTCTGATTAAAATCTTAGTTGCTGCAGTTTTACAGGATTTTTTGCCAACAGAGTGATTTTAAAGAACCTACT
This sequence comes from Valencia hispanica, assembly GCA_963556495.2. Taxonomy (NCBI): domain Eukaryota; kingdom Metazoa; phylum Chordata; class Actinopteri; order Cyprinodontiformes; family Valenciidae; genus Valencia; species Valencia hispanica. The sequence continues at coordinate 4,965,859 of OY747701.1, read as the reverse complement.
AAAATATTGTTCTCTGCTCTGGCCAATAGAGGGTACTGTCACTCCTTTTCAAGAAGATCTTTTATATCATTTTTGTAGATCAAACCTATTAATGTTTCCCCTGTTGTCAACATTTTTTTGCCACCAACAAGCAAAATTATCGGAGTAATTAAAATTTTGCTGACTCAGGGAACCTGCAGCAACGAGGACAGGACTCGAGCTCAGGACAACCGCGTGGAGGCCTGAAGCCTCAGCACATGGGGCGGCCACACCAACCACTACGCCACGAGACACCCCTACCCTGACATCTTAATCCCTTATCCGAACACCTCAATCCTTGACGCCTAACCCTAATTCCTTCCTAATTCGTACATTTCTCCTCTTTAAAAGGGATTATCCTTAACCCCAACTCTCACCAGACCCAGAATAAAAAAAGATTGATAATTTTAACTTGATTTCTAAAGGAGCAAAGAATGGGTTTTTATGTGTGAGGACCTAAATAAATACACATTAGTTTGCACAAATAAGTTAGAAAGTCATCTTAAATACATGTTTTAAAAGTCCCATAATAGACATACAAGGAGACCTAATACCAGATGGGGATAGGAGCGAGGAAGGCCAGGAACAGTGATGCATTACAAATTCTGTTGCTTTCAGCGACAGAATTTAACTTTGTTTCTCCTCCACCTCGTGTGGACGGTCAGCTCAATATCTGTGCCCCCACCCCCTCACGCTGAAGAATCATATGCTGCGACAGATGACCTGCCCAGGTGTTTCCACACCCTGCTGCCTTTTAGAGGCGGGAGCAGCAAACTGACCATCAGTTGAGGCCGAGATGATGATCAAGTTTAACACTGCCTACAAAGAAGAATAGCTTCACTTCACTAAAATCAAGTCTGAAATACTTTTTCATAAGATAAATGGCTTGAACTTAGTGAAATGTTCAATTTGTAAGATATTTAGTCCTTAAAACATTTGCAATTATTTAGACTTTTTATTCATTTATTTTATCTTGAGACGTTTTTAAGTTCAGATCACTGAAGAATTTTAAACACTTTTGCTGAAAGTTACCTGTCTTGTACCCTGCTTCAAATAATAATAAAAAAAGTTAACTAGATTGTTAATCATTAACAAGCAAATGTTGCCTTAATTCACAGTAATTTTTGAAAAATAAACATGTAAACTGCTATGTTTAATGTCATGCGGTCGAAAATTTGGCTGCACGTAACTTCTGTGTCGGTGCACCTAAGACAAAAGGTTAGGCGCACCAGCGCAAAACGTTATTCTAGAGTGGTGCACTGAAATCCTAAAATTAACAATTTGTTCCCACGTTGAGTGTGTGTAAAATTCTCTGTACCTCTGAACATCATAGTTGGCATTGAAGAGGCTTCCCTGCCACAGGCCTGTGATCTCTTCAGTCTCCTTTTCAGTAGGATCTCCAGACACAGTTGCAAAAACCATCAAAGTCCTGCCTTTCTTTGACATCTTAAGAAGGACCTCTGGCTTGGAGGGATCCACCTTGGAGAAATCAATGGGCGGAGGAGACCGTCTGTGCTCAGGAAGGTCCCCTTCTTCAATATCATCATCCTTCTGTATAACAGAGAAGAGATTATCTTTAACTTATGACCTTAAAATTTCCTTTTTTGATGAGGGTTTAAATTAAGTTGACAACTTAAAGCTGACAATTACACTTTGAAAATGGCAGTTGACATCACAGAGCATGTGTGACCCTCACTAGTCTGATGCTAATTTAGGTTACACTCTTCTATTTAATATATTCATTTCATGCATATAGTGCTGACTCCAAAAACACTACAGTATGTGATGCAAGTAGTTCCAACACATGGCTACTGTGGTACCCATTCCCCTCGCGTGCCAGACAGTTGTAAATGGGCTCATGCAAACTCTTAACTGCCATCCTCATAAAATGCATTATGTGCCGTCTGGTGTGTATACACGGTAGTCTCTGGGTACCGGCTGTTTTTCAACAACAGTTGACAGCGAGTTGGAATATTATTATTGATCACTAGTATAATTTGAAAATCGCATCAAGCAACTGTTAGTAAGGATGTTTATTACTCCTGGACAGCTAGCAAGCAGGCTAACAGCTAATTGTAAATCAGGAAGTTAACAAACCTCCCACTGTTCCAGGAGCCGTGCCATGTCCGCGTCATTGTAGTCTCGAATGTCCTTCTTTTTCTTAGGTCTATCTGTACTGTCTGTTACTGACATATATAGAAAACATGTACAGAAAAAAACGACTATAAATCCTAACTTGCAGTGAGACGCCATGTTTACAGATGGTGTGCTGTGATTGGTCGCGAATGAGGCGGTCACGGGTTTGCCAGAGACGTGAAATCAGGCCGGTGACGCAGAGCCGGTGTTCCGACTATCTGTGCTACCCCTCAATCCGTGCTACCCTGTAGCACTGCGCATGCGCATTTCGATGTTACGTCACCATTCGCTTACTCAACAAATCTGTCATCAAGAACTCGTACCTGGAAGTTCCATTTCGTCTGTTTTGTTTATTTTAAGTTTACGGTGAGTTTTATTCAAATTATTTTATTAATGGCTAATTTGTATTCAGAATATTTTAATGCTTTCCTTAAGCTACTTGTTTCAAGTTTACATGACATCCCTTGTATGTTAGTTCCACTTATGTGATATCGTTATACTGCATGTAAACAAGTCCCATTAATTAGAGTCGTAGCGTATGGCTAAATGCGGTGTATTTTGTGGGCTATTTGTGCTTATAGTCATACTACATTTTAATCTTAGAGTCATAGAATAAATGCGGCGTATTTTGCAGGCTATTTGTGCTTATAATCATACTACATTTTAATATTTTGGAGTAATAATACTGCTATCTGCTCTACGTCTTATTGGCTTGGTATATATTCATTAGCTGCTTTACAAACTTATAACAGATTTCCCGAGTCATCAGTCATCTACTGATCAGTACTATCATCTGTATGTGCATCTATATGTGCTACCCAGTATATTTAACAGGTAGGATATTCTGATCACTGTTTTTAGTGCATCTATATGTGCTACACATGTATATTTAACATGCATGTTTTATGTGATAGTTTTAGCTTTATATTTAACGGGTAGCATTTTCTGTGGATTGAAAGAAAAGTTTTTGTTATTCATATAAATTGTTGCTATGTTAGGCATTACTGCTAAACTGCCACTTCAATCCCGTCACTTGAAAAATATTTTCCGATGATTATATTTAAGATCAAAGCTAACAGTTGTTGTTTTGGGCATGTAAACATACCGGTCTTGTGCGAAAATCTGTTCCCCTGAAATATTCTGTTCCCCTGTGTCGGGAACGCGCACTGCATCCAGAGGGGCGGAACCGACATTCTTCACAGCACTTCTGATTTGTTGCTAAAATGACGACAGGTAGCCATGTCGAAGTTGTTACTTTAAGCTTTCAGTAAATAAATAAATAAACAGTCTTGTTTTTTGTTTTTACCCGGTTTCGTGTTGTTTCTTTTAATCAGCGAGAATGTATGAGTCATGTCCACTAAAACCTGACGTATGTGAGCCACCAATACTATTTTCTTTCACATCGTGTTGATTTTTATTTTTTAATCCCTGATGTTAAACGATGGAAGCTCGCCCTGCTGGACACGAAAACATATGCTTCCTGAAAAGATGAATGTAGGATTATTATTCAAGTAAATCCCGTTCTAATGTAAAATTTGACACTTTCATGAACTGATAAAAGCTATTTCTAGTTTTTGATCGTGAATGCCTGTTGTGTTTTGTCTAAAATAATCTCCTTTAGCAGATGTATTATTTAGGTAGACAGATGAGGACATATTTCCTCTTTTAAAATATATATACAAAAAAAATCCTTTTAGCACCAATCATGGGGAAAAATAAAATTTCAGCCTGACTTTCACACTCTGTTTTTATATCCCATGGGACAGATATTAACCATTAATCGTGTGTTTTAGGTCTTTCATTCCTCACATCATACACAACTCTTGTAAGTTTAGAGACAGATTTTTTTGCCAATGTTGGGAAGGGTGAGGGGTTGCAAATATTTCAGCTCCCTGAAATTTACTGTTCCCCCCTCATAACACGGGAACAAAATAACTTATAAATCTGTCTTTTGCCATGTTTTTTCCTCTCACCATGGACAGTTAGTCCTGTGAATGGGGAGAGATTTGGTCTTAATTTGCCAAAGTTACAGGGGGGAACAGAATATTTCAGCTGCCTGAAATATGTTGTTCCCCCCTCATAACACAGGAACAAAATAACTTATAAATCTTTCTTTTGCCATGTTTTTTCCTCTCACCATGGAACATGGGAACAAAATGTTTTACTAGCAAGTCCTTTACAATTTCAACAGTCAAAAAATGATTATGTATATATATATATATATATATATATATATATATATATATATATATATATATATATATATATATATATAAATAAAAGAGATGCTCTTCTGCATACCTTGGTTGTAGCGAGTGGTTATTTGAGTTACTGTTGCCTTTCTATCAGCTTGAACCAGTCTGGCCATTCCCCTCTGACCTCTGGCATCAACAAGGCATTTTCGCCCACAGAACTGCCGCTCACTGGATATTTTCCCTTTTTCGGACCATTCTCTGTAAACCCTAGAGATGGTTGTGCGTAAAAATCCCAGTAGATCAGCAGTTTCTGAAATACTCAGACCAGCCCATCTGGCACCAACAACAATGAAGCTGAAATATTCTGTTCCCCCTTGTAACTTTGGCAAATTAAGACCAAATCTCTCCCCATTCACAGGACTAACTGTCCATGGTGAGAGGAAAAAACATGGCAAAAGACAGATTTATAAGTTATTTTGTTCCCGTGTTATGAGGGGGGAACAGTAAATTTCAGAGAGCTGAAATATTTGCAACCCCTCACCCTTCCCAACATTGGCAAAAAAATCTGTCTCTAAACTTACAAGAGTTGTGTATGATGTGAGGAATGAAAGACCTAAAACACACGATTAATGGTTAATATCTGTCCCATGGGATATAAAAACAGAGTGTGAAAGTCAGGCTGAAATTTTATTTTTCCCCATGATTGGTGCTAAAAGGATTTTTTATGTATATATATTTTAAAAGAGGAAATATGTCCTCATCTGTCTACCTAAATAATACATCTGCTAAAGGAGATTATTTTAGACAAAACACAACAGGCATTCACGATCAAAAACTAGAAATAGCTTTTATCAGTTCATGAATGTGTCAAATTATACATTAGAACGGGATTTACTTGAATAATAATCCTACATTCATCTTTTCAGGAAGCATATGTTTTCGTGTCCAGCAGGGCGAGCTTCCATCGTTTAACATCAGGGATTAAAAAATAAAAATGAACACGATGTGAAAGAAAATAGTATTGGTGGCTCACATACGTCAGGTTTTAGTGGACATGACTCATACATTCTCGCTGATTAAAAGAAACAACACGAAACCGGGTAAAAACAAAAAACAAGACTGTTTTTTTGTTTTGTTTTTTTTTACTGAAAGCTTAAAGTAACAACTTCAACATGGCTACCTGTCGTCATTTTAGCAACAAATCAGAAGTGCTGTGAAGAATGTCGGTTCCGCCCCTCTGGATGCAGTGCGCACTCCCGACACAGGGGAACAGAATATTTCAGGGGAACAGATTTTCACACAAGACCGGTAGCACTTTTCGAGGGGTAGCACCAACAGATATGGCTATCTATGCGCGCTACGGTAGGACCTTTTGAGGAGGTAGCACAGATCATCAGAACACCGGAGCTAATGGGGAGCCTAAGTCACGTCCTTCTACTTTCTGTCCACGGGTCCCCTACTGCCAAAAAATTTTATGACAGTCAATGGAGCGATAAAAGTTATTTTCTGATCCCGTTTGAAATGCGCCATGGATTGCACATATGACGTCCGTGAATTTTAAAGACACATTTTGATGCAGAGAAAACGCTAATTTTCGACCGGCGGCAAAAGTTACTTTAGGTTTTGTGTAAAAACCCTTAGTGGACTACAACTGAAGGAGAAAAATGGCCGTGAGATTAGCCGACTTCGCCTCCTTCTTCCATGACGAAGGAAGGAGCATTAAACATGGAGAAAACCACCATAAATGTGGAAAGTGGCAGCTATCCTGGGGGAGAAATAGTCGGTTGAGTGAGAGCCACCATCAAGGTCCACAAAGTCTCAGTAGTAGAGTATTTTAGGCGCTAGCTAGCGTTAGCTTCGTGACGTCATATATGCGACTTCTGATTTGTAGGCATTTTAATTGCGAATTTTTAGAATCAAATAAATCCAAAATTGCTTGACAAACACAGTCGAAACGCACATCATTAGTTGTCATTTAAATTGAGGTACAGCACATGTGTGATTCAGGACGTAGAACAAAGCGGACCAGAAAATAATGTTTATCGCTCCATTGACTTCCATTCATTTTTTTCGGCCAGGGATCCCATGGGCCAACAGGAAAAGGAGGAGACTTAGGCTCGCCATAGATTTCAAAATAAAACAGACACTGTAAAATTTAATTATGAGTTTGTTCATAAAACGTACATCACTGTGGAGGACCGTCCCTGCCAAAATTGAAAAAAAAAAAATGTGGAAATAAATAAATAAACGAGGTAATACATTTGTAAATAAATAAATACATTTGTAAATATAGAAATAAATAAAATTTAAAATACATCTGTAAATAAATACATGTGGAAATATAAAAATGGGTAAATACAATTTAAAATAAATATATGTGGGAATAAATAAAAAAATTATCTATTTCCACGTTTATTTACTTACAATTTGTTGTGTTCCCCGGGTGTTTGTCTTTTGTTAGTGATTTTCCTTATTTAGTTCTATTTTCATGTTTAGTTATTCTTAGTCTTGTTATTTCTGTACTTTCTGGTTTCCCCGTAGTCTTGCCTTAGTTTCTTAAGATCCTTCTAGTTTCCCAGTTTTCTGTCTCCCAGCCATTTCACCTCCTGTCCCAGCTAATCACTTCCACCTGCTCACTCCCCCTCAGCTGCAACCGCTTCCCTTAATTGGTCCTGCTCCTTCTCTGCTTCACTCTTCACTCTCCTCCCTCAGTATAAATATGGCCCTCTTTCAGTCACAACTCGCTGGTTTGTCCGTCTTTCTTCCCCGCCTGATTCCTGCCTTCCTTGTTGCCTGTCTGGTTCCTGTGTTTCCCTGTTGCTGCCTGTACCCTCCCGAGTTTCTGTAAGTTCCGTGTGGTTTTTCATTAAATCCTTTTTGTTTTCAACTCTGCTGCTTTTGGGTCCAGTTTAAACCTCAAAACATGACACAATTTTCTTTTCACATTTTTTCTTTCTTTCTTTCTTTCTTACCACATTTATTTATTTATTCCCTGAAGTGTATGATAATGATGTTGGTGTCTGTACCACTGGCTTACACCATGATTGGTTAGCTCCAAAATTTGGAAAATGACAGGATCAACTTCTGTGTCTGTGTATGCAGCTCATCCTGTCAGTCACAGTATGTACCTGAAATAATATATAGATTATGATTATATGAATTATTAGGAATCAAATTGTAAATATGTCTTAGCTCATGCACGAAGTCCTGTAGCGAAGCCATTTTCTCATCAAGCGGCCAGTGCTATCTGAAAAGGCCCAGGCAGGGCAGTGCCAAAATGTTTGTTTGAATACCTAGAGAACTGATTGGTTGACACTGGTTCTTGTAGCTAACCAGTCATGTTGTAGGCCTGTGGTAGAGCCGACCACCTCATTATCATATACTTCAAGGAATGAATAAATGTGGGGGAAAAATAAATAAATGTGGAAACAAAACAAATATATGTGCAAATAAATGATTAAATCTATTATTTATTCCCACATATATTTATTTATTTATTCATTCTCAATTGTATTTCCACATTTATTTATTTATTTCAACATTTATTTGTTTATTTCCACATAAATGTAATTATGTATTTCCACATTTATTTAATTATATATGTCCTTATTTATTTATTGAATTATTTATTTCTACATTTATTTAATTATGTATTTCTACATTTATTTAATTATTTGTTTGCACATTTATTTATTTGTTTATTTCCACATCTATTTTTTTATAAGTGTATTCTAAAAGTTTTTGACATTTCACAACCACCTGCCCATGTCCCATTGAATTTCCAACTCCGTTAAAGGGAACAGACACTTGAGTCAAGTCAGCCGACACTAGCACTCTTCTAAAGATTAGCTTCACGGATACATAGTGCATTACGGCATAGACATATGTTAGGATTCTGTGTCTGTGTGCTGGAGGTTGTTTTTTCTCCTACCTTCTTCCTAGGGGGCGTGGCAGCCAGCAGGTGTGCCTCATCTAGACTCGTCAGGAACCAGCTCAAAAGGAGAAAGGATGCTGCATGCTGGCGCCAGATGGTTCTCGCAGCTACGCGTAGTAACTTTTTATGAATTTTTGGAACAATTCAATCTAGCTTTTGCTCCAGGTAAAAATCAAGAACAATCAGCCAGGAAACAATGGACCATGAAACAGGGAAATAGATCTGTTGCCGACTTTGCCATTGAATTTAGGATATTAGCAGATTCAGGATTCTCTAGAAGCTGGTGTCATCCAACCATCCTCTTCCCCCCTTGGTGCAGGATTTTTCTTAGTGTCAAAGAAAGATGGGTCTCTCCGGTCGTGTATTGATTATTGGGGTCTCAACCAAATTACAGTTAAAAACAAGTTCTCCCTTTCCTTGGAATGGAACCTGTCTGTCAAGCATCAATATTCTCCAAACTCGATCTCAGAAATGCCTACCACCTCATCCGTATCAGAGAGGGGGACGAATGGAAGACTGCTTTTAAAACTCACATAGGCCACGTTGAATACCTGGTTATGCAATTCGGTTTGCCCAACGCTCCTGCAGTCTTTCAAAATCTGGTTAACGATGTGTTAAGAGATTTCATCCATAAATTTGTTTTCGTCTATCTAGATGATATCCCCATTTTCTCACAAAATCTAAACCAACACATGGTCCATGTCCTCCAAGTATTACAAAGACTCATGGAGAACCGCCTCTATGTTAAAGCCGAGAAATGCGAGTTCCACGTCCCTTCAATAACCTTCCTTGGATACATTCTTGAGAATTGGCAGGTAAGATCAGATCCTGGAAAGATCCAAACCATCAAGGACTGGCCTCCTCCTGAGAACCGAAAACAACTCCAAAGATTCATCGGCTTTGCTGTTCTGGTTTGGACAGATCACAAGAATTTATCATATATTCAGACAGCTAAAAGACCCAACCCTCGACAGTTTCGCTGGTCCCTCTTCTTTTCTTGTTTTAATCTAAACATCTCATACCGCCCAGGATCCAAGAATAAGAAGCCTGACGCCTTGTCCAGAATACATCAAACTGATGATAAACCCTCTGAAGAAACCACAATCCTCCCTCCAGCATGCTTCATTGGGTCTCTCACCTGGGATATCGAGAGATCCATCAAGAATGCCTAGCTAACCGAGCCTGAACCAGGTCGGGGACCCCCAGGCCGCCTGTATGTTCAATCTTCACTACGAGCACGAACCATCCACTGGGGTCACGCATCCAAGTTCTCATGTCATCCTGGAATCAGCCGAACCATAGCTCTCCTCCGGAGATACTTCTGGTGGCCATCACTCAATAAGGATGTTGCGGAGTATGTTTCAGCCTGTCACATTTGCAATTAAAACAAGTCATCTCACCAACCCCCTGCTGGTCAGATACAACCGCTCTCTATACCTACCCGTCCTTGGTCCCACATCGCTTTGGATTTTGTCACTGGTCTTCCCTCTTCAAAAGGTAAAACAGTTATTTTATCGATAGATTTTCCAAAGCTGGCTATTTAATTGCTCTTCCAAAGCTTCCATCATCTGCAAAAACAGCTCCTTTACTCATCCTCCATGTTTTCCGCCTGCACGGAATTCCTACAGAGATCATCTCAGACCGTGGTCCACAATTCACCTCGGCTGTTTGGAAACAATTCTGCTCAGCCCTTGGTGCCAAATCCTGTCTGTCCTCTGGTTTACATCCTCAAACTAATGGTCAGTGCGAGCGTCTCAACCAAGAGATAGAAAACACTCTTCGTTGCCTCTGTAGCCAAAGTCCCCTCACCTGGTCCGTTCACCTGCCTTGGGTTGAGTATTCACACAACTCCCACATCTCCTCAGCCACCGGTCTTTCGCCTTTTAAAGTTTCCCTCGGTTATCAACCTCCTCTTCTCCCAGCCTCTTTTCCAGACCCAGTGGCTCTGCTTAAGCCGCTAAGCTTAAGATTCCATCTCACCATCGTGTCCATCCCGTATTCCATGTCTCCCAAGTCAAACCTGTCTCTTTCAAGTCCTTTGTGCCCTCCGGCCAAACCCCCTCCACCCGGCCGAATCATTGATGTGCATCCTGCTTACACCGTCCGCCGCATCCTGGATGTGCATCCTCAGGGCCGTGGTCGGCAGTACTTGGTGGATTGGGAGGGCTACGGTCCCGAGGAACGCCAGTGGGTCCCAAGTTCTTATTCTTGATGGTCGGCCGCCAGGAGGTGTCCGTTAAAGGGGGGGTACTGTTAGGATTCTGTCTGTGTGCTGGAGGTTGTTTTTTTTTCTCCTACCTTCTTCCTAGGGGGCGTGGCAGCCAGCAGGTGTGCCTCATCTAGACTCGTCAGGAACCAGCTCAAAAGGGGAAAGGATGCTGCATGCTGGCGCCAGATGGTTCTCGCAGCTACGCGTGGTAACATGGTCAAAATTATGCTTTTCCAAGTTCTGTTTATTGAGAGACAAAACTTTGAACTTTTTCTGAACTCACCTTCACCTTGTTGATCTGGCAGATTTTTGGTCCTCTGGAGCTCACAACCTTGGACAACCGATCTCCTTAGTTCTCCCTCTGGAAACTGCCCTGGACACCTACCCACTCCTGGATTCATCTAGCCACTGTCACTCTGCATCTGCTCCGGTCGCTCCCGTGGTCAGCCTCTGCTCCATTCTTCCCCGCTGGTTCATCAGGTCCACATCGCCTCTGTCATCACTCTGCTTGCCTGCCTGTCCTCCTACTCCACCAACAGAAGACAAGCTAAGAATTAACGCAAACCTCCAGCCAACCTCAGACCACAGAACCTGTCTGTCGTCCCCCAAAGCTATTCCACCTCTGGATTTCCTGTAAGCTCTGCAGCTTTAATACTTACCGTCCGCCTTTCTACAGCATTTAACTTTCTTACCTTTACTGCAGCCTGCTGCCGTTGTTCCCGCCCGAAGTCCACCAGGAAACTTACCTTTGCTGATAAAATAAAAACGTATCTTTTACTACCTAACTGTTCGCTTCTTTTCTGGTTTTGTGCTGCACTTGGAGTCTATTACAAACCCAGCATGACAGACATATAAACACTAGATGAGGCAAGCAAGACTCGACAGCGTAGGGCTGGGCGATATGGCTTAAAAATAAAATCTACAATTTGTGTGATGCAAAATCCGATTTCCTTTTTTTTTTTTTTTAATTTTTTTCTCCCTTTCTATTTCTATAAAGAAATTTAAAATTACAGAAAATATTTTTAAAACTTGCTTTTATTCTAAGCATCCTTTCTAGGAGTTAACCTGAATTCAAAGTCCAAACACTGTAAATGCACACTGTAAAACATGAAGGTAGACCTTCACATCACTTTGAACTACTGAAACCCTTGGAGTTGGTTAAATTTTATTTTTGTTTTTCTCGATTTATCCAAAAATGAAATCATCATTAACAGAAAATTTTATTAATCGCTAAAATCGATTTATCGCCCAGCCGTACAACAGCGTAGCTCAACGGTGGCCATCTTACTTCAGTCAACTGACGTTCTGTCATCTATGCTAGCAGTTGGAAGGTGTGTGACCAGATTAAATAAAACTACTCTTACCTCAATGAAATGTTAACGGATTTACAAGCGGTTTGCCTTTATACAAATGTTACTATACATAGGCTTGATACAGGATAATTGTACATGTTATTATTGCTTTTGCTTTCAGAAAATGACTTTATTGTGAACTACAGTTTTGTCCTGCCTATTTGCATGCTATGAAGGCTGATCAGGTTGAATTAAAATACTCTTAGCTCGATGAAATGTATTTACAAGCAATTTGCCTTATTACAAACCTTATTATACATAGACTTCAACTGGATACTTGTACATGTTGAAATTACCACTTTTGCTTTCGAAACATGACTTAATTGTGAACCATGTGTCCCGCCAAGGCTATTTGCGCGTTATCAAGATTGAGACCACCATCGATATTTTTATTGGGTTCTACGAAACCATCCATCCATTTTCTTCCGCTTATCCGGGGTCGGGTTGCGGGGGCAGCAGCTTCAGCAAAGAGACCCAGACTTCCCTCTCCCCAGCCACTATGGCCAGCTCCTCAGGAGGAATCCCAAGGCGTTCCCAGGCCAGCCAAGAAACAAAGTCCCTCCAGCGTGTCCTGGGTCTTCCCCTGGGCCTCCTCTCGGTGGGACATGCCCGAAACACCTCACCAGGGAGGCATCCAGGAGGCATCCTGACCAGATGCCTGAGCCACTTCAACTGACTCCTCTCGATGTGGAGGACCAGCGACTCTACTCTGAGCCCCCTCCGAATGACTAAGCTTCTCACCCTATCTCTAAGGGAGAGCCCAGACACTCTACGGAAGAAACTCATTTCAGCCGCTTGTATCCGTGATCTCGTTCTTTCGGTCACCACCCAGAGTTCATGACCCTATGGTCATGAGGGTAGGAACATAGATCGACCGGTAAATCGAGAGCTTCACCTTTTGGCTCAGCTCTCTCTTCACCACGACAGACAGGTACAGCGCCCGCATAACTGCAGATGCCCTACCAATCCGTCTATCGATCTCCCACTCCATTTTTCCCTCATTCGTGAACAAGACCCCCAGATACTTAAACTCCTCCACTTGGCGAAGGACCTCATCCCTGATCCGGAGAAGGCACCCCACCCTTTTCCGGCTCAAGACCATGGCCTCAGATTTGGAGGTGCTGATTCTCATCCCAGCTGCTTCACACTCGGCTGCGAACTGCTCTAGCGAAAGCTGTAGATCACGTTCCGATGAAGCCAATAGGACCACATCATCTGCAAAAATCAGAGACCCGATCCTGAGGCCACAAACCGTATCCCCTCAACACCTTGGCTGCGCCTAGAAATCCCGGCCATAAAAGTTATCAACAGGATTGGTGACAAAGGGCAACCTTGGCAGAGTCCAACTCTCACCGGAAACAAGCCCAACTTACTGCAGGCAATGTGAACCAAACTCTGGCACTGGTCATACAGGGACCTAACAGCCCGTATCAAGCAATATTGCAGAGCTGCGTTAACCAACACAGCCCTACAACATCCAATACGAAACCAATAACGATTTTACAACAACCTAATTTTTGTCTAAATGGCTGTCTTTGAGGATGTTTTGTACTTATTAGCTGTCTAAGTTGCCTTAGAGATGATGAGGCTGCCGTGGGTGCACCTACCAAATTATTGCTTTGTAAAGTTGACATTTTACCTCAGTGGGAGCTGCTCGTTCGTTTAAATGGCCATGATTTCCAAGCGGCTTGGTTTGTTAAAAAACAAAACTTAGATTGAGATATATTAAATCAGAGGAAATTGCTGGCTCTTTGTTTTCAGAAATACACCTTGTACTTGTGAACTAAAGATCAATATACCTGACATTTGTGGAGCCTATGGATGCTCAAATCGCCATGGCGTTGAATCCAGACTACGTGGGATCACCATTCACATGAAAGATTTAGCAATATAGCAAACATTGCTGCATTCACATGCTATATGAAAGATGATCCTTTCCACATGCAAATTGGAAATGATTACTCTGCGTGTTCACGGGCATATATTGTAAACAATTATGTAAGAAATAATCTGCACAGTACATATCAACTGTGTTTTGCTGAGAAGACTCTGCCATCCCCTTTGCTTTCGAAAAATAATTAGAAAATGGCTTTTTATAAATGATAAGTGGAAATGGATGGCAAAGTCCAAGATCAATCTGCTAACTTGGATTAAAATGTTTAATTGCTGGAATTCACTATTTGATTCATTGCATGTTCCTCACCTTTTGTACAACTATTGTGTTATGTTTCTGTTGTGTTCATGTTAAAGGAAAGAAGGCTAGAAACTGTTCACAGTGATTTATAAGGCTGCCTACCTTTTTAATGTTTTTAAGATTTCCCAAAGCTGGAGAAAGGAGGAGGCAGTGGGAAGTTGCCCTAAGAAGGGAGGACTTTGTTGTCTGTGACACAACAAAAATCTTCAGTGAGCATTTCAGGGCTGAGGACTTTGACAGGACTGGGCAGACTGTCCGGCTTAAAGATGGTGTTGTACCAACAATTTTCTGCTTCCCTGCTCATCTTCAAAGGGTAGGATATACGTATCATTGGTCAACACAAATCCAATGTGTATAAGAAAAGAATATGTATGTTGATCAAATGTCACTCTTAAGCTTTTCTTTCGTATAGTTTAGGAATAAATAATGTGTTGTGTATTATAGCACATCCAAGACAATCAAAACTCTTTCAGTTATGTTTATTTTAGCCGGTACCAACAAGAAGCACAGCCACCTCTAGAAAAGCAGAAGAGAACCTAGACTTGTGTGGACTTTAGTGTTTCCAGTTGAAATACAATTCGAAGGGACTTCTCCTTAATTACAGTGGAAAACAGAAAATGTATTTAATTACAATATAATAACTTCAATAATTGATTAAACAAAATAGTTCTTAATGAAAAGTTTTGGAATAAAGTTTTGGAATTGTTTGATGTTAAAGGGTGTACAACGTTAAAAAAAATAGTTGTTAATGAAAAGTTTTGGAATAGTTTGATGTTTTTTTTAAAATGTTTTTTGTATTTAAAATATTTGCAGTGTTGTTCAATGTTATTGTGGCGCTACCCAATATATTCTCCATGTTCAGGAGGAGCAGTTGGGTAAGGTTCCAAAAATGTTGGGTAGCCTAACTTCAGTTTTCTGGTTTTCAAAACCAAAACCAAATCTTCCCTCTCTGTAGCCTGTACCATGCTGTTGGTGAGAGGGCTTTTGACTAAAACAGGCTTTTGCTAAAGTACTTTTTGCATGCCAAGCTGTCTGTTTGTTTTGACTTTTGTTTATGCTTGCTTTGAATAGGTTCCTGCCATGGCTGGAGGAGATACATGTCCCTCAGAGTAACTGTTGCAAAAAACCTTTGCTTGTACATTATTTAGTATCTTTGTGAATTGTCTTTATTTCATTAACATTTTCTGAGACTACTGCTGTTCCATCTCTGCTGCTTCTGCTTTCTGTTCTTTTCCACCCAGCGGCTTTTCCATCCTCGCCACTGCCTTTTCCTATACGTTTGTTTATCTGTAGGATTATGAATCTTGTTGAACTGGACACCTGAATATCTCCTTCACAAGATCAATGAAGTATCTATCTAGCTATCTATCTAGTTGTTTTTTAAATTTTTAATATTTCTAAACTTTTTCAGAAAACATTCCCAAATCAATCAATAATGTCATGACAGAATCAAAAGAAAGTTCATAAATAAGAAAAAAAATGTCAAGAAGCAGTGAAAATACAAAATAATTTGCTGGGTTGGATTTTATTGCTTGTGGGCCAGTTCTGGCTGACAGATGTGATTTGGATGGCTGTCTTATTTGTCTGGGTGCAAATTTTTTAACTGTTCTGTTTATGTGGTCTTTATCTCAAAAGGACCTTGAAACATCATCTCTATACAAATCATAGTTCACAGAACAGGGATAGACAAAGGCAAAATGATACTGATGTGTGTATATATATACACATATTTCACTGTTATGTATATAGTTATAGGCTAAGTATTCCTGAAATTACTGTAATAATCAATTAAATGTGTTGTATATGAATGATTTAATGCCTCGTGTGTGTAGCTATCTGATTAATATTTAAGAAAAGACCATGGTATAAATTGTGCATTGAGTAGGCAGGAACATAGACTACAGCTCTAAGCATACCGGTTTTAAAACGATCATACTTTATTATTAGGTCTATGGGAAATTGACAGGATAATGGAAGACGGCAGGAAAGTGGAGTGAAATAATGGGAGTTTCCGGGCCAAAACTGATATATTTCACAGCCAACTGTATGGTGTTTATAACAAATCAAACCGTTTGAAAATTGGTTGAAAATTGAGCAAGATAGAGTTATTTAAATAGTACATGCACCATTGACAGTAATGTTACGAAAGGGAAAGCTGACTGAAGTAAGATGGTCGCCGTATTGCTACATCACATTCTATCGCCAAACAGCGCAGGTAAGCCATCTAGTGTTTATATATGTCTATGATTAAAACGGCCTTGCTGGCAAAACCATAATTGTTTTTATTTACTTCAATTCAGTTTATTTATATAGCGCCAATTCACAACAGATGGCATCTCAAGGCACTTAACAAGAAGTCATTTCAATACATTTATACAAACATTCCAATCAGTTAAAAAGTTTCCTATTTAAGGAATCCCAGCAGATTGCGTAAGTCATTGGCGTGAGGTTGGGCCCCGTTGATGCAGACTTTCTAACCACAGCAATCCTTCAGCAATCCCTCATACTGAGCAAGCATGTAGCGACGGTGGAGAGGAAAAACTCCCCTTTAACAGGAAGAAACCTCCAACAGAACCAGGCTCAGTAGGAGCGGCCATCTGCCACGACCGTCTGGGGGTTTGAGAAGACAGAGCAGAGACACAGAAGGAACAGAAGATCTGATATAAGAGAACTTTCTATGTTACAGAAAGTAAAAAGTTGATAACAGGACACAGTGGATGTTCAGTTACTGGGAGGATCATCCCAGTCGATGCCCCCCGTCCAACAGGGCATTGCAGCCAAGCAGGATACCAGACCAGGTATATCTTCTATGGAGAGAAAAACACAGAGAAAACAAAGTTAACAGTCGAAATAACAGAATGTACTGTAATACAACTGGAGAGTAGTAGGAGAAAAGGAAGTAGCAGAGTGAAGAAAATTGGTAAGTCTGTCCTCCAGCAGTCTAAGCCTATAGCAGCATAACTACAGAGATAGCTCAGGATGACCTTAGCCACTCTAACTATAAGCTTTATCAAAAAGGAAAGTTTTAAGCCTGGCCTCACGGACTAAAGCTGGGAGCTGGTTCCACAGGAGAGGAGCCTGATAACTAAAAGATCTGCCTCCCATTCTACTTATAGAAATCCTAGGAACTACAAGTAAACCTGCAGTCTGAGAGCAAAGTGCTCTGTTGGGAACATATGAAACAATTAGATCTCTGATGTATGATGAGCTTGATTATTAAGGGCTTTGTATGTTAGAAGAAGAATCTTAAAGGAGAAATGTGATCTCTCTTTTTAATATTCATCAGAACTCTTGCTGCCGCATTTTGGATCAACTGAAGGCTTTTAATGGCATTTTGTGGACTACCTGATAGTAAAGAATTTCAGTAGTCCAGCCTTGAGGTAACAAATGCATGGACTAGTTTCTCAGCATCACTCCTGGACAGGATGTTTCTAATTTTAGCAATATTCCGGAGGTGAAAGAAGGAAATCCTAGAAACCTGTTTAATATGGGATTTGAATGTCAAGTCTTGGTCAAAAATAACGCCGAGGTTCTTTACGTTATTACTGGGGGCCAATTTAATGCCATCCAGATGAAGTGATTGACTAATCAGTTTCTGTTTTAGAACTTCTGGTCCAAAGACAGCAACTTCTGTCTTGTCAGAATTTAAAAGCAAAAAGTTTAGATTCATCCATGTTTTTATGTCTTCCAGACATGCCTGTAATCTACCTAACTGACTGGGTTCATCAGGAGTTATGGATAAATATAGTTGTGTATCATCGGCATAGCTGTGGAAATTTGTCCCATGCTGTCTAATGATTCTACCAATTGGAAGCATATGTATGGTGAAAAGAATTGGTCCAAGCACAGAACCCTGTGGAACTCCACAAGTAACCCTTGAGAGTGAAGAAGATTGATCATTTAGATGAACAAACTGGAATCTGTCAGACAAATATGATTTAAACCAGCCTAGTGCTGTTCCTTTGATCCCTGCAACATGTTCAAGCCTTTCTAAGAGAATATTATGATTGACTGTGTCAAAAGCAGCACTGAGATCTAACAAAACCAGAACAGACACAAGTCCATTATCTGAGGCCATGAGAATATCATTAGTAACCTTCACCAGTGCTGTTTCAGTGCTATGATGAGCTCTAAAACCTGACTGAAACTCTTCAAACAGCTCGTTACTGTTTAGATGCTCACAGATTTGATTAGCAACAATTTTCTCAAGGACTTTGGATAAGAAAGGAAGGTTAGATATAGGTCTGTAATTCACTAAGTCAACTTGATCAAGGGAAGGTTTCTTGAGTAAAGGTTTAATTACAGCTATTTTAAATTCTTGTGGTACGTATCCGTTTACTAAGGATAGATTGATCATATTCAAAATGGGGCCAGGAACCAAATGGAACACTTTTTTAAATAATTTGGTTGGGATTGGGTCCAACATACAAGTTGAAGGTTTAGATGAGGCTAATATTTTTGATAATTCCAAAAGCTCGACTGAATCAAAACAGCCTAAGCACTACAGTTCTTTCCGATGCTGCCTCATTTACTGAGGAAGAAGTAATCATGTTTGGGAGGATGCCAATGATTTTTTTTTAAATATAATTAATTTTATTCATGAAGAATCCCATAAAGTCATCACTGCTAAGAACTGGGGGAATAGTTGGCTCAACAGAGCTGTGACTCTGTGTTTAAAAATTGAAATAAAGCAATAAAACTTTCACATCCCGAATTTCTTTGCAATACATCCTTTATGTCTAGCTTAATCCTGTTCTTCCCCAAATTATGAATCAGTTGTCTTCTTTCTTCTTGGTAATTTTGACAATACAACAGAACATGTTCTATAGTTTAATTTACTCAACGAGTACATTTCCCTGTTTGATGTTTTCCTATAATGATCAAAGTACTATTTAACCCAGTATGTCTAAATCTGAGTCCATATATTATTGTCTCCTCTCTCCTGGTCCTCTCTGTCCTTCTCATGTCTCCTGTTTTCCTTTGAATAGGATAAAACCATCTCCCTGTCTTTTCCTCCTCCCATCACTTTTGCCATTTCCCCTCATTTCCTGTTTTATCGTGCTTTTCATTTCAGCTCTGCTGATGTTAATGTTTAAATCTATTTGATCTCTTTTTGCAGCCTCTTTTGCCACTTTATCTGCCTCCTCATTGCCATTAATCCCATAATGTACTCAAACAAACTATCAGTCATATTTATTCTAAAGATAGTTTGTAGAATCTCAACTAAAATATCAGGTCTGCCTTCTGATTTGCAGTTATCCAAATTTATCAAAGATGAAGTGGAATCTGAACAGATTATTGTGTATAATGGTTTCTATCCCTCCACCCACTGAACAGCTAACAGTAAAGCCAACATTTCCCCTGTGTACACTGAAAGTTCATTATTGATCCGTTTTTTTACTTTTATTTGAAACTCTGGAATTATGAAAGCCACACCTACTTGATTGTCTGTATTTTTTTATGCATCTGTAAAGATTTGAACATAACCATAAAATTGATTAATATATTGATCCACTAACAAGAATTTAAAATTAATTCCTTATCTTTGTCACTCCTGTATAATAATGTAAGGTCTACTTTTATATTTGGAAGCATCCATGGTGGTACTATTGATAATGGAAATATTAGACTAATATTAATTGTATCTATTTTGATTTCTGTTGGTTTCTTAGTTGCTATCCATCCAAAACTTTTTAATTATTATACCCCTTTCTGCCAACAAGGTTTGAGTATTTCTTGTGTGGAATGATCCTGTACATGCCCTTGCAATTTCACCCAATAATTTAGTATAAGTTGATCTCTTCTAATATCAAGAGCCTGTCAGGCTGCAGTGGTAGGACAAAGAACACTGCTGGGAAGTCGGATGTTCCAAAGGCAGGCTGAAGATGAAGATGGAGCAGGAGGTCTGGCTAGACCAGAGGAAAAGGACGATGGGCTTGGGTAAACTCCTAGCTGAAGGCAGTAGCTGGAGCTTTGATTACACTCTGGTGGGACCACTCTTTAACCTTTAGAATTGTTCCCTTTAATTTTTTTAACAACAAATTTTAAATTTCTTATTCCTGTTCACATTGCCCCATCATATGCAAAAAGTGAGTACCTTATTCCCCCAATCTACATTATCATATACATCATTGATCATAATCAAAAATAATAAGGGACTCACTATACTCCCCTGCGGACTTCCATTTTCAACAGTATAACTCTCAGAATAATCCTGTCCTATCCTTACTTGTATTTGTCTATTCTACAGAAAATCCTTCAGCTGTCTGTAAATCTGACTTGTGATACCTATTTTCTTCAACTAAATTATAAAACCATCTCTCCATAATAAATCATATGCTTTTTTTAATTTTGAAAAATACCACTATTACCCTTTCTTTATTTAGTTGTGCCTTTCTAAATTAATTTTCTAAACATAAAACTGGATCCATGGTACATCTTCCTCTCCAAAACCCACTTTGATACTGAGATAAATATCTTTTACTTTCTATATAAGACATCAGTCTGTCATTAATCATTTTCTCCAATATTTTACATAAGTTAGAAGTTAAGGCTATTGGTCTATAATTATCTGGTTTAGTCTCATCTTTACCTGGTTTACGTATTGGAATTATCACAGTTCCTTTCAACTCTGTGGTAGTTTTCCACCTTGCCAAATCCTTTTATAAAATTCTACTAATATATTTTTGGATGCCTCACTAAGTTTATTTGTTATGATATAACAAATTTGGTCTTTTCCTGGAGTTGATATCTTACATTTTAATGTAATAATAATAATGTTCTGAATGCAATGATTTATTTTCAACATTTTGAAAGCTTTATTTCAAGACTTAATTGTTTCATCACATTTCTTAGTCCACCATAGTAAAATCTTCTATATCTTACCTCCTTTCTTCTTTATACTTCGATTTGCTGCTTCTAAAATGGCACAACATACAGATAAATTTAAATCATTAACATCATTTGAATCAACTTTTTGCAACTCCTGTTTACTTATCAATTCAAATGATTTCCAGTCAGCACTATTGAAATTCCACATCTCTGATGTCTCTTGTCATTTTTTCAACACTCAAATGTATTTCTGTCATAAGATTAGTGGTCACTACCTATTGTGTTATATTTAATTACTTTCCAACTACAAATGCCCACTGGCGTCTCTGAAACCAAAGTTAGATCAAGTACAGATTCCGTCCCCGGTCTATCATTCAGTCTTGTCCCACTGCCATCATTTAAACACACATAATTTCTATTTTCCATAATTTCCTCAATTACATTTCCATTTTCATCATTAATTGGCTGGGGAGAGGGAAGTCTGGGTGTCTTTGGTTAAGCTGCTGCCCCCGCGACCCGACCCTGGATAAGAGGAAGAAAATGGATGGATGGATGGATCATTATAATTAGGACAGCTGGGAACAATTACGGGCTCAGGGACTGACTTCACATGGTGACAGATATTGGGAATTATCTGGGAATTCTGGAGTTAACCAGTGAGTTTGGTCCCTTTCTGAAGTCTCATATAGAAAAATATGGAAATACAGGTGTAGGAACACCCTCCTACCTTTCTTCTAAAACATGTGAGGAGTTTATTCAGCTGATGGGTGATCGTGTTTTATCTGAAATTGTCAGTGAAGTAAAAATGGCCAAATACTTCTCGATTACTGTTGACTCGACAATAGATGTGGTTAGCTGATGTTGATCACCTAACATTTGTCCTAAGATGTGTCACCTGAAGCATACTCTCAGGAACCCTTTCTGAAGTTTCTACCAAATAAAAGTCATGCAGAGGAAGCTTTATTTGAGTTTATACTCTAGGTTTTGGAAGAGATGAAAATTAATATTGCAAACTGCAGTGGGCAATGCGACGATAATGCTGCTAACATGTCTGGCATATGAAAACGATTATGCTAAGACTTTAGCTGACATTCCCTGTCACAAATGCAAGTGAACAATCCTTCTCTAAGCTTACAATAATAAAAAATAGTCTTAGATCCACAATGGGACAGGAAAGGCTGAATCATTTAAATCTAATGTCTTTTGAGAGCGATCTAGTGAGAAAACTGGACTTTAGTGAAATTGATATTCGATATCACTACTGCTGGATATATACACACAAAAACAGATTTTGTGTGAACTGAAGGGGGAGTGCAATATATATATATATATATATATATATATATATATATATATATATATATATATATATATATATATATATATATATATATATATATATGACCCTTTCCAAAACATTAGAAAGTCACGGAAAAGTGTATTTCCATCATTTCATTCAAAACGTTAAACCTCCAGAGATGATATGAATCTCTGGAGGTGTTGATAAAGCTGTAAATGACAGTATAGCCGTTGATAGTGGAGACACCAACATCAGAAGTGTGACTTTGTGAATGAGGTCGCCCAGTAACACAAAACGCCAGCAAGCCCAGTAGGCCTGCAGGAGGAGAAGCTTGCACATATTCATGACTTTTAATCTTCATTAATATCAATTCCTAAAAGTGTCATGCACGTCTTAAAGATAAAGACGGTTTTTGCCACCCAAATCCAAACTGAGTGAGAGCTAGTTTAACAAAGAAACATTTTTTACTTTAGAAAACAAGTTTCTGCTGTCTGGCAAAAAGGGTTTATTTAAAAAATATGTAATTGACCTCCGCCAGAAGGTATATGTTTTCGTGTTATATCCGCTACAACCCCGCAACAGTTGGACCATGTAAGAAGAAAAATTTATTTCAGTTATCGTTTATTTTGCTATGCTTGTGGAAAGTATTGTATGCAGAGGGAGATGTGATTGTGAATGTTTGATTTAATCATGCTTTGAGTAGAATCATGTGCCTCCTGCCCCTCTGAGCAGGATAAGAAAGGGTCAAGAAGGAGTCTACTCGCCTCATGATTGGTGGTGGGGGGGGGGGGTTGTTGATATATATAATTGATCTGGATTCAGTTTTTACTCATTTAATACACTACTGGCTTCTGGTTCTCCGTGTGATCAGGTATTTATGTGCTTTACAGGTGTTAGAGGTGTTTAACCCTGTCATTTCTTGGTCCTTCAAGTCGGATCCCAAAATCTGACTGGATCTCCGGGAGAAACCGCAGGCTGCTGAGAGCCCGTGCACGGCCTGGACTGGGACCTGGATTAAAGCCCTCTGCCTCGACGTTAGGACTAAAAAGAAGGCCAGCAGAACCACGGATTTCCTTCCCAGAGCAACAGTCGGTGAGTTTTAAACCTTGACACGTGAAAGAGAAAAAAGATTTAAAAAAATAAAAATAGGAATAGGCCTACTGGGGTTTGAATCCCCACAGTTAAAAAGGTCGGCGACCTTTGATGCAAGTCTGGGACCTCGCAAATAAGACAAAGGTTGGGGACCGTTGGTGATGGCCGGGGACCTCAATGTAAACCCAGGATGATTAAAAACAGAAGAATAGGACTGGGGTTGGACTCCAGCAAACATGCAGAGGTCTGGCAATTAAACATAAATTGAAATGAAAAAGGAACACGATAATACAATAAAAATATATAATAATATTAATATTGATGAATCGGTTGTGTGACTGTGAGTGTGTGGATGGAGACTTCTTCCTACTGAAGCACCGGACAGAGTGGAAATCTAGCTTGGTGTTAACGAAGATCTGTTGTCTGTTGAAGTAGGTTGTGAAGAGTCTTATGGTTAGAAACTTGGAGTAAATATTTTGCTAAAAATAGGATAAAAAAAAATTTCCAAAATGTAATTAACTTATTAAAAATGGGGAAAAATTTTGTGAAATTAATAATATTGAAGAAGAAGATTGTAAATGCTAAATTTATGTATTGTAAAAGAAAGGAGAATGTCAAATTTGTGTCAAAATGAATAAGAGATTATGAATTTGAAGAAAGATTAACTGTAGAATCTTGCGCACTTCTGGTAGTTGCAATCCAAAACAAAACTTAAAAGATCCACAATTAAAGGTGCCCTGCCACACACAACCGTTTTAACTTGTATTTTATTAAATGTGTTAGGTCCATATGTGTTTGTGTTATGTCGTGAATGTGAAAATGAACTGCTAAATCCTCTGTCAGCTACAGCCAATAAAACAAAATAAGCGGAGAAATTAGGCCAATTAGGAAAGCTCGTCAGTTTGAGTGGAAGTGATTCGTTAACATTACTCATTACTATTCATGAGCTCTCACACTTGAGACGCGCCCACAGAATTCATGTAGCTCAGTGAGTTTTTCTTATACAGCAAAGATGGCCGAACGTCAGCGGGCTTGTGCCCTATGCAAGAATAAAAGTTAAATAATGCACATGTTGCCCAAGAACGGAGAGTTTAGGATGAATTGGCTTCAGTTCATTTTTGGAACAATGGTACAACAGGATCATATGAATGTAGTTATCTTTTCAACACATTTTGAAGAGGGACAACTTTGGGGAGTAGCCTACAGCAAAGGCTTCGCGAAACGGTTGCGACACGGTTGCGGTTGAAGCCTGGAGCAGTACCATCGCGTCAGTCTACAGCCAGTGCACAGCCCGTAAGTAAAAAAAAAGCTATGTTATACAGGTTTATTGCACTCGCTAGCCTAGCAGGTTTTATTTTAATTTGGACAATGCTAGCACTCGCTAGCCAACCTAAGTTCATGGCATAAAGCTAAAATAATTTGATAACAGCTGTTGCCAAGCTGTCATGTTATAGTGGAGACCGACGCAAACAGGGCCGGATTATGTTAGCAGAGGCCCCTGGGCACAAAATGTTCAAAGGGCCCCCTCTCTCCTATACCTGAAGAAGCCATTTCTGCCGCGATTCCAGAAGATAGTAAACAAAGTTCCTCTAGACTACTTGCGCTGGGTGAAGGAATAGCCATGCTCTCATATCCTAGCGATTAGCCAATCGGAGTCAAGCAGCTTAGCTCATTGAATATTAATGAGAACTGGTGCAAATCAGCTGAGTCTTCCTGGAGGATTTAATGCTAGAAGCTAGAATTGGTTGAAACAAGGTAACCAAGGCATTTTTCCACAAAAAATGTTAGAGTCCATGGTAAACTTCAGAAATTACCACAAAAGTAATGAAATGCGTGTGGCAGGGCACCTTTAGAGAAAAAGCATTGGCTGACTCAAATAAAGGAATGGCATAAAAAAGCAAAGCGAGAAAAAAAGAGGTTATGATGGTAGACGTAATAAACTGACTGAGAAATAAGCAGATGTGCTTTTTAACACCCAGGATGATGACAAATGTTTAAACATTTTATTCTCTCCTAAAGTTCCACAAAGGAAAGTAGAAGAAGGCGAAAGGGCTTTTCTGTGTGGAGTTTGCATGTTCTCCCCGTGTTCCCTTGAGCAGCTAATGTGAGCTACTCCCACAAAAACATGCACTAGTCCTGGGGCTGTATACTGCCTCCTCCTGGCCAGCCAGGGCGCCTGAGGGGTTAGGAAGGATCGGGCTGGAATAACATGATCTTTCCACGCACTACGTCCAGCCGGAGAAACCCCACCCCATCAGGTGAAAAGAAAGGCCTGCTCACTCCCCAAGCATGAAGGAGGCTTGGGTTTCAGTGCAGGGCCCTCCTGGGGCTGGCAGAGGGAGAGCGGAACCCCAGGACTAGAACTAAGTTAGGAGCACGGGGTGATAGATAATGTGAAAAAACCGTCGGAATTTAATAAAAAGAAAGTAGAAGAAAAAAACTCTCCCACCTCCATATTCTAAACAATCCTCTTAAGACGAACAAGAATCGCTTTACCTTGATCTTAATGATTTATCTCAAACAACCGCCCCCTTCCCTTTTCCTCAATGAAGACATATACAAGTGTTTTTGTAGCTCATACAATTAATTCTTTAAGGTGTTGTTGTAGATCCTGATAGCTGTGGGCAGGAAGGATTTCCTGTAGCGTTCTGTGTTGCAGCGAAACTGAAGAAGCCTCGAACTGAAGACACTCTGTTGTTGCAGGATAGTCTCATGCTCAGGGTTGTCCATTATCTTTTTGATTTTATGAAGAATTCTTCTTTGCATCATCTCCAGATGTTCCACAAATCATGTAAAGCACCTTGAATTACCCTGTTGTTGAAAGTGTGCTATACTAATAAAATTGCCTTGCCTTGCCTATCAGAGACCCAGCAACACTATCTAATGGCGAACTCAAAACTTTCTTTGACACTGAGTTCATCTGACCAATTTTAAGCAGTATATGTTAGGAAAAGGGGACCTATAAGGATGGAACGTGAGAAGCATCAAGTGGAGATCCACCTATCCACTGCCAAAATCGCAACAAAGCGCTCTGGGAGCAACTGCGATACCACACATGCCGTGTTCTCTCTTTGCAGAGATTATGCTAATTTCTCCTTTTATTACTGTGATTCACACGTAAAACAATACACGGTAAAATATCTGAGTGTATCGCACAACAATAGATGGATGATATAACATTTGTTCCTTATAAGGTTAAAGGCTTTGGTAGCTCAATTAAAAGAAAAAAGTGACAAACCAATTGAAAAAGCTTAATTCTGATATAGCGATGCTCCTGGAAACAGACTTTTCAGAAAAGGAACAATGTGAAGCTGAGGAGATTGGGTTGAACAGCAATATAGGTCCTCGTTTATGGAAGCATATATCTAAAATAAATCACATTAAAATGGATTAGCAGAAATGCTTTTTCATTTTCAACATCTAGCAGCTATTTTTTACTCAAGAATAAAATTAAAAAGAAATAATCCAAACTGCTTTTTCATTTTACAATTCAACATTGCTCATTCTGTAACTTAATTAAAATTAAATAGAAAAGGACATTTAAGATTTAATTTTTAAATTGCACCCCAGCAAAACCGTTACAAAATTCAATTTGAAATGTCAAAGTTGAAAATTAAAATGCATTAGCAGAAATGCTTTTTCATTTTCTGAATACAAATGCCATTTTGACTCATAAATAAAATAAAAAATAATTATCCAAACTACTTTTTCATTTTGCAATTCAACGTAACTCGTTCCATGATCTAATTAAAATGATATTGCTTTTTTGTTTTCATTCCTGCCCCCGCAAAAGGTGTAATATAATTCAAATGGATTTGCAATTCCACAGTAGAATGACATCAGGGCTCCTTCTTCTTCAGTCCCCAGCCTGACCGTGCTTAGCAATCAATACGTTAGGGGACGTTTGTGTATAGTTGAGGCTGGTGTAATTCCTAGGATTTCTAAAAGTAGAATGGGAGGCAGATCTTTTAGTTATCAGGCTCCTCTCCTGTGGAACCAGCTCCCAGCTTTAGTCCGTGAGGCAGACACTCTGTTTACTTTTAAGGCCAGGCTTAAAACTTTCCTTTTTGATAAAGCTTATAGTTAGAGTGGCTTAGGTCATCCTGAGCTATCTCTGTAGTTATCCTGCTATAGGCTTAGACTGCTGGAGGACAGACTTACCAATTTTCTTCACTCTGCTACTTCCTTTTCTCCTACGACTCTCCAGTTGTATTACAGTACATTCTGTTATTTCGACTGTTAACTTTGTTTTCTCTCAGTGTTTTTCTCTCCATAGAAGATATACCGGGTCTGGTATCCTGCTTGGCTGCAATGTCCTGTTGGACGGGGGGCATCGACTGGGATGATCCTCCCAGTAACTGAACATCCACTGTGTCCTGTTATTAACTTTTTACTTTCTGTAACAAAGAAAGTTCTCTTATATCAGATCTTCTGTTCCTTCTGTGTTTCTGCTCTGTCTTCTCAAACCCCCAGACGGTCGTGGCAGATGGCCGCTCCTACTGAGCCTGGTTCTGTTGGAGGTTTCTTCCAGTTAAAGGGGAGTTTTTCCTCTCCACCGTCGCTACATGCTTGCTCAGTATGAGGGATTGCTGAAGGATTGCTGTGGTTGGAAAGTGTGCATCAACGGGGCCCAACCGCACGCCAATGACTGACGCAATCTGCTGGGATTTCTTAAATAGGAAACTTTTTAACTGATTGGAATGTTTGTATAAATGTATTGAAATGACTTCTTGTTAAGTGCCTTGAGATGACATCTGTTGTGAATTGGCGCTATATAAATAAACTGAATTGAAACTGAATTGGTGAAAGAGAGGAAAAGTAACAAGACAAGTGGAAAAGTAAGCATACACATATATAAAGGCTGTGTTGTCCAAATTCAGGGCTGGATCCTTCTAAAGACCCGTTCTCCCCGGTCTACGTAGGACAGGTCATTCGTTGACCGGGTGGACCACCGGATGTAGACCGTGGTCAAGTGAGCAGACACTTAGAAATACGCTGTCAAGCCAGCCGACGCTAGGGCTCTTATAAACATTAGCTTCGCGCATACATGGTGTATTGCGGGTAATAACAGCGTGAGAGCAAATGTAATTTAATTATAATAACGCAATATCCCCATCTGTCATATGGGAGTGTGTTTTAAGGGAAAATATTATTGCAATATCATCAAAGTTAAAAAAGGGAGACTTCCAGAACAATTTGGAAAATTAAATTAGAAAGCTAGAGAAAGAAAACCAAAGTGTACAAAATAATGATAGATTGAATATGCTGAAACTAAATAGGGAGAAATTAAACGATTTATTAACTTACAAAGCAGAAGGGCAACTTCGTTTCACAAATAAAAATAATATGAATTTGGTAACAGAGCAACCCGGTTGTTAGCATTCCAATTACCGAAATCACAATCAAGTAGAGTAGTCCACAAAATTAAATGTTCAAAATCAGGGAAAATATTATCACAGCCCAAGGACGTGGCACAGGCATTTGCCACATATTAGCAAGAGTTATACAAGGAAGAAAGCTGTCAAAATAAAAAGGAAAAAATTTAGAACCTTCTTAATTGGGTTAAGTTGACCATATTATCCAAGGAGGAGGCCGACTGGTTAACATGGCCAATTACAAGAGAGGAAATTAAAACCAGCCTTCTTAAGCTTAAAAACAACAAATCTCCAGGAGTGGATGGTCCCCCAGGCGAGTATTATAAAATGTTGGAAAAATAATTTACACCACTTTGGGATAAAGTCTATAATTATGCTTTTGCTGAGCAGGAACCCCCTCAATCGGGGTCTGAAGCTATTGTTAGTGTAATTTATAAAGATGGTAAGCACTAGAGCTGTTATCGGGCCTTAAAAGTTGGGCCCGACCCAGCCCGAGCCCGAGAGAATTCAGCCCATACCCGAAGAGTATATTTACAAAGACCCAAGGTCACGTGTGAGAGTAAATGGGCACTGCTCTGAATACTTTCCACTTGAGCATGGTACTAGACAGGGTGAAGTTCTTTCTCCATCATTATTTGCTTTGAGCATACAGCCGTTAGCTGAACCGATTCGATCCAACCATGCAGGGGATGAGAGATGAAACAAATACACAGCATAAATGGTCACTTTTTGCTGACGATATTTTATTGTTTCTGCAAAATCCTTCCACTTCTGTCCCTGCCTTGCTCCATACCCTTAAGGAGTATAGTTTGGTGTCAAAATGAACACGAATAAATCTGAAGCTTTAATGATTAATGGGGATTGGCCATCACATTTGGATAGTCTTATTTCTTACCCCTGATATCACACAGTTGTTTCCAGCCAACTATAATAAATTACTAAACGAAATTAAAACCAAATGAAATAGAGGGCCTGTTATGCCACTTTCAGTTTTGGGAAGAACTGAATGTATAAGAATGAATATTCTTCTGAGATTATCATTCTTTAACCTCCCAGTCTAGATGCCACAGCCTTTTTTCAAAGTACTTGATAGAGTAATTTCAGAACAAAAGGCCAAGAGTTCGCCTAAAAAGTTTAACATCTGTTAAAGAAAATGGGGCTTAAAACTTCCTAAACTTAAGTTGTACTATTTGGCAGCTCAAATAGGAGCTATGGTGGCATGGATCATTTGTGATCCCAAAACAGGAATCACCATCTCATTACTCCCATTTTTCAGCCTGCAAACTCAGAAAAAATAAAAATTACACATTTATTTGTCAAACATACAATAAAGATTTGTAACAAAAATCTAAAACAGTTAAAGGGAAGGACTGCACTATCCCGGGCTATGACCATAAATGGAAATAATGATTTTCTTCTAGCTCTGTCGGACAGTGGTTTTCGTGGATGGGCCAAGAAGGAACTCATCAATTGTTTGAAGGAAATGTACTTAAAACTTTTGCCAAACTATCCATCCGTCCATCCGTCCGTCCATCCATCCATCCATCCATCCATCCATCCATCCATCCATCCATCCATCCATCCATCCATCCATCCATCCATCCATCCATCCATCCATCCATCCATCCATCCATCCATCCATCCATCCATCCATCTTCTTCCGCTTATCCGGGGTTGTGTCGCGGGGACAGCAGCTTAAGCAAAGAGACCCAGACTTCCCTCTCCCCATGCACTTAGGCCAGGTCCTTGGGAGGAATCCCAAAGCGCTCCAAGGCCAGCCAAGAAAAATAGTCCCTCCAGCGTGTCCTGGGTCCTCTTCTTGGCCTCCTCCCGGTGGGACGTCCCCGGAACATCTCACCAGGGAGGCGTCCCGAAGGCATCCTGACCAGATGCCCGAGCCACCTCAACTGACTCCTCTCGATGTGGAGGAGCACCGGCTCTACTCTGAGTCCCCTCCGGATGACCAAACTTCTCACCCTATCTCTAAGGGAGAGCCCAGACACTCTACGAAGGAAACTCACTTCAGCCGCTTGTATCTGTGATCTCGTTATTTCAAGCCTATTGGCTCAGCTCTCTCTTCACCACGACAGACAGGTCCAGCTTCCGTATAACTGCAGATGCCCTACTAATCCGTCTGTCGATTTCCCGCTCGGATTTGGAGGTGTTGATTCTCATCCCAGCCGCTTCACACTCGGCTGCGAACTGCTCCAGCAAAAGCTGTAGATCACATTCCGATTAAACTAACAGGACCACATCATCTACAAAAAGCAGAGACCCGATCCTGAGGCCAGCGAAACGTATCCGCTCAACACCTTGGCTGTGCCTAGAAATCCTGTCCATAAAAGTTATGAACAGAATCGGTGACGAAGGGCAAACTTGGCGGAGTCCAACTCTCACCGGAAACAACCCTGACTTACTGCCGGCAATGCGAACCAAACTCTGACACTGGTCATACAGGGACCTGACAGCCCGTTTCAAGGGGCCCGGTACCCTATATGCCCGGAGTACCCCCCACAGGACTCCCTGAGGAACACGGTCGAACACCTTCTCCAAGTTCACAAAACACATGTAGACCGGTTGGGCGAACTCCCACCCACCCTCCAGAACCCTGCTGAGGGTGTAGAGCTGGTCCAGTGTTCCACGGCCAGGGCAAAAACTGCATTGTTCCTACTGGATCCGAGCTTTGACTATCCGTCGGACCCTCCTCTCCAGAACCCCTGAATAGACCTTACCAGGGAGGCTCAGAAGAGTGATCCCCCTATAGTTGGAACACACTCTGTGGTCCCCCTTTTTAACCTCTTGAGCCCCAGGGTCTCTCCAAGCTCCTAGCTCGAATAGGACATGCCCAACATTAATTTAGTTTTTCTCTGCAAAGACTAATTCTGTGTAAACAATCTTGGTATCAAAATTAATTCAGTGTTTGTGAGATTTTATCAGAAGTGTAAAAATTACAGCATATGTTACTGTGCCAAAGTAACTGTAGCTGGAACATAGACAAATTACAAGATTCTTTATTCTCGCCTAATTTTATTCTCATGTTACAGTATAAAATACCGTTTAAAATATGCTCCAGTAGAATATAAACTGCAGAAAACCATAAACCAACATGTGGAGATTACCTGTACCAAGATTCATGTTGATGAAGTGAAGTAGAGCAAAGAGAGGCTTTAGTGAAATAATAGCTAGTTGTTTTGCAGTTTGGCAGAGTTCGGCACATTTCGGCACAATTTGGCACAAATAGTGAAAGTTTTAATTTCTCAACTCCTAATCTACTGATTGTATTGAAATTCAATTATATGCCTAAAAACAACGTATTTTATATTTTTGGGTAAAATACCCAACATATTTATCACCCTAATTAAATAACACTATAACAAAGAGTTAGGCTTCACTCCAAATGAAGAACATTTATTCAAATTCCAAATACAACAAAACTGTGAAATATACATATGAAATGGATAACAAAACTATTCACAACCCCCTCCTCTTATCAATGCAAATGTTCTTATATGGATGGTAATGTGCTTTGCATGCAGTAACAATATGATTGTAGAGTGGCCTGATTTTGCACAGACGACCGAAATCAGGAGTGTTTTTTATTTATTTTTTCATTGTCCTCGTAATCGTTCACAAAGCTGAGGTGCAATGACCACAAGATATATGGAGTTAAATTAGGGCCATAATGTTTGTTAATTTGAAAGAAATATTAGAAACTGAAAAAATTTAAGTTGAAAATGAAAGTCAAGTTTTTATTGCGAACATAGAAAAACAAAAAATTGGGCTCAAAATAAAATGAAAAGGGATTGAATGTTTATATTAATTGATTAATTGATAGTTAATTTTTTTTTAAGTTTAAGAATTTTTTCCCTAAAGTTTCAGATTATTTTATTTCAGATTCAGATCTTTCTAATTAGGTTGTAGGTTTCTAATAAGGTAAGTAGGTTTAAATAAGTAGGTTTCCAATAAGGTTGCCATGGCGCTGTGAGAAACGGCTGCCTCTCCAGTAGCTCTCTAGTTTCTTTTTTTAGCTATTTTTATTTCTTTTAGCTTCTTTAACTACATTAACTACGTTATTCCTTTTTTTTATATTGTGTTTGTTCAACTTTAATTTAATATGCACCCAAAAGGCAGTTTCCTCACTTATTCACGAGAGGAGCTGCTGGCTTTGCGCACAAACACACAAGCCGCAATACGACACCCTATACCGGTGAAGTTGAGGAAGAGACCCAGGGGGTGCAAAGCCGGGGCCAAGCTTAAGGCTGAGCGGGCGGAGAAACGGAGGTGCTACAAACCATCGATTCCCTCCGTCATCATGGGAAATGTGAACTCGCTGCCAAACAAGATTGACGAATTGTCCGCACTGAACAACCAGCGGATCTACCGTGAGAGCAGCTTGTTCATCTTTACGGAGACATGGTTAAACCATCTCATACCGGATGCTAACGTGGACCTGCTGGGATTCACAGCTGTGAGAGCCGACAGAGATATGAAAGCGAGCTGAAAAAGTAAAGGTGGGGGACTCATCATGTATGTGAACAACCGTTGGTGTAACCCAGGACATACCTCCGTAAAGACAATTCTATGTTGTCAGGACCTCGAACTGACAGCCGTTAGTCTCCGGCCATATTATCTTCCGAGGGAGTTCAGTCATGTGATCACCATCTGTGTTTACATCCCTCCGAGAGCTGATGGAGCTGCTGCCTGTGAGAAAATCCACTCTGTCACAGCAAGGCTGCAGACACAGCACCCTGAGGCCCTGATGATCATCTCTGGGGACTTTAACCACGTCACTTTGGAGTCCACTTTGGCTGTTTTCAACCAGGTTGTCGACTGTCCGACCAGAAACAACAGGACAATAGATCTACTGTATGTAAATGTTCAGGATGCATACAGAGCGACTCCCCTCCCCCCACTGAGGAAGTCTGATCACAACCTGGTGCACCTACAGCCGCTGTACACCCCACTGGTCCAAAAGAAGATGGTGACAACCTGATCCATAAGGAGGTGGTCCCCTGAGATGGAAAGTGCCCTCAGTGACTGTTTAAACACCACGGTCTGGGATGTGCTGATGGACCCGCATGGTGAGGACATTGAGGGGATGACACACTGTCTGACGGATTACCTGAACTTTTGCACAGACGTGGTCTCCCCTGCCAAGACAGTCCGCTGTTATCCTAATAACAAGCCGTGGGTAACGCAGCAAGTCAAAGCTGTCCTCAACAGGAAGAAGGCTGCTTTCAGGAGCAGAGACAGGAAGGCCATGAAGGCAGCACAGCTGGAGGTGAAGCACTATGTGAGGGAAGCTAAGGACAGCTACAGGAGAAAGGTGGAGCAGAAGCTGAGAGACAACAACATGAGGGAGGTCTGGGAAGGTGTGAGGACCATCACAGGTTACAACACAAAGACCAGAGCTACAGAGGGGACAGTGGAGAGGACGAATGAGATGAATGACTTCTTCAACCGGTTCAACCGGACCTTGTCCCCTCAACCCCCACCACCTCCCTCAGCACAGCCATCTCTCCTTCTTCCCTCCACACATCTTCCCCCAAACACCACAACACCCCCATTTCAATCCTCCCGCACCTCAACACAGTCTCCACCACACTTCACCACAGACCAGGTCAGAGGACAGCTAAGGAAGATCCGGCCCAGGAAAGCAGCAGGCCCGGACAAAGTGTGTCCAAGACTTCTGAAGACCTGTGCTGCAGAACTGGGAGAACCACTTCAGTGGATCTTCAACCTTAGCCTGCAGCTGGGGAGAGTGCCCACCCTCTGGAAGACATCCTGCATCGTTCCAGTCCCGAAAAAGAACCGGCCCAGTGAACTGAATTACTTCTGACCGGTGGCACTTACATCACATCTTATGAAGACGCTGGAGCGGCTCTTCCTCAGCCTCCTCAGACCCCAGGTTCAGCACGCCCAGGACAACCTGCAGTTTGCTTACCAGCCAGATGTTGGTGTGGAGGATGCCATCCTCTACCTGCTACACCGAGCCCACTCCCATCTGGATAAGGGAAGTGGCACAGTGAGGATTCTCTTCTTGGATTTCTCTAGTGCCTTCAACACCATCCAGCCCCCTATGCTCCGGGACAAACTGAGCAGGATGGGAGTGGACCCCCACCTGGTGGACTGGATCTCTGACTACCTCTCTGACAGGCCACAGTACGTCAGGCTGAAGGACAGCACGTCTGACACTGTGGTCAGCAGCACTGGAGCACCCCAGGGAACAGTGTTTGCCCCTCTCCTCTTCACCCTGTACACCTCGGACTTCTGTTACAACTCGTAGCTGTGTCACCTACAGAAGTATGCCGATGACACAGCCATCGTTGGGTGCATCAGGGACGACAGAGAGGAGGAGTATCGGAGACTGGTGGGGGACTTTGCTGCATGGTGCCACACCAACCACCTACAGCTCAACACCTCTAAGACAAAGGAGCTGGTCATTGACTTTGGGAGGTCCAGACCAAAACCGCGACCCGTCCTGCTAGAGGGAGCTGAGGTGGAGGCTGTGGATTCATATAAATACCTGGGGCTGTGGCTGGATAAAAAACTGGACTGGACAACACACACCAGCCACCTGTATGGGAAGACACAGAGCAGGCTATACTTCCTGAGGAGACTGCGGTCTTTTAACATCTACAGCAAACTGCTAGGGATGTTTTACCAGTCTGTGGTTGCCAGCACCCTCTTTTACACTGTGGTGTGCTGGGAGGTCAGCATATCCAAGAAGGACAGATCCAGACTGGATAAACTGATCAGGCGGGCCGGCTCTGTGGTCGGCACTAAGCTCGACTCTCTGGTGTCGGTGGCAGAGATGAGGACACTGGACAAACTGCTGGATAATCTTGACAACACCAGCCATCCTCTGCACACTGCCATCAGCAACCAGAGGAGCCGGTTCAGTGAGAGACTGCTTCTTCCCAAATGCAGGACCAGTAGACACAAGAACTCCTTTGTCCATCGTGCAATCACCCTCTTCAACTCCTCACTTGGGGGGAGGATGAAATAGGGAGGACAGAGGGGAAGGAGCAGTAGCCACAGTGCAATATTATATGTATATGTATATATAATTATTTTATTTAATCAAACGTTCTATATATGTTTATTTATTTATATCTTACTCCATCCTTTTGTTTCCTGCTGGAAATGTTAATTTCCCTGGGGGAGTCATCCCAAAGGGATGAATAAAGTTAAGTCTAAGTCTAAGTCTAAGTCTAAGTCTAATTAAGGTCAAAAAAGTTCTTCACAGTTTCAGATTTTTTTCCTGCTTCAGATCCTTTTTCTACACTTTCAGATTCCTGTTTTTCAGTTTCAAACTTTTGGCCTTCATTTGGCGTGGTGGGCGGGGCAGCCTAGTGGTAGCAGAGCGCAGGAGGCTGAAGACATCCCTCTATCATGTTGCCAGCAGGAAACGTGGGAATGAGCATAATCTATCGAACACCTCCTGCACTATTATGGAGTTAACTCCATATACTGTAGGCTATTATTACATGATTGGTAGAGAATGCATCAAGTGCACCCACTTAAGCTTAGTTATTAAAGCTGTCTCAGTCAGTATTATGCTGTGAGAGTGATCAATTATGAGCAGTTTTCCCTACCAATAAGTCAGAAATAAACATTTACCATGTCTCTGTGTCTCAGGAGCGAGCGCTCCTGCCAGAGAGGCGGATCCGACCATCTTCACAGCATGATGACAGACAGTCATGTCAAAGTTGTTACTTTATTAAGCTTCCAGTAAATAAATTAATAAAAATAAAACTGGTCTTGTGTTTTTTTTACTATTACACAGGTTTGTGTTGTTTGTTTTAATCGCCTATTTTTTCTTTTAAAAATTAAAAACTTGTTTTAACGACGCAAAGGGGAACAGTATAATTCAGCCTGTGTTGTTTTTATGGCCCATGGGACAGGGGGTGGGGCGCTCCTGATACACGGGGAACAGATTATTTCAGCGGAACAGATTTTTGCACAAGACATCATTGCACAGCATCTTTCAGTGAGGTACAACCCGCACGGTACAATGCACCCTACGTTGGGGATTTGGGAAATGTCAATTTCTGACTTACTAGTAGGGAAAACTGCTCATAATTGATCCCTCTTACAGCATCATTTGTACACAATACTGACTGAAACAGCTTTAGTGGTTACGGTTGATGTATTCTCTACCAATCATGCAATAATACAGTGCAGGAGGTGTTTGATAGATTATGCTTATTCCCACATTTCCTGCTGGCAGCATGATTGAGGGACGTCTTCAGCCTCTTGCGCTCTGCTGCCAGCAGGCTGCCACTCATGATTCCACTTCCCTCTCTGTGTAGCCCCGCCCACCACGTGAAATCAGGGCCAAAAGTTTGAAACTGAAAAACAGGAATCTGAAAGTGTGGAAAAAGGATCTGAAGCTGGAAGAAAAGTCTGAAACTGTAAAGAACCTTTTTGACCTTAATTAGATATAAAAAAATATATATATATATAAAAAATATAATCTGAAACTTAAGGGAAAAAATGTCTTAAACTTGAAAAAATTATAATAATACTGAACATTCTGAATTAAAGTTTATTCAGAAAATTACAAAATAAAAATACCATTGAAATTCCAATTAATATAAACATTCAATACCATTTCATTTTATTTTGAACCCAATTTTTTGTTTTTCAAAGTTTGCAATAAAAACTTGACTTTCGTTTTCAGCTTACATATTCTCAGTTTCAAATATTTCTTTCAAATACACAAACATTATGGCCCTGATTTAACTCCATAAAGATTGCCTCAAACTGGTTTCTCTGCATAGTTTTACAGGATAATTGAAAATTATACGGCCACTTACCCCTCCAGTAGTCAGCCCTGTTGTGTACATTTACAATTCCGGTGTATATAATGATAGAAAGGAAAACATATAAGTCTGTTACAGTGAGGGGAGTCCAAAGGAACTTTCTGCGAGCCTCTTTCCTTTTTGTAGCATTGGTATTGTCGATAATTGTCCAAATTACAGACGAACTGAAGAAGAGCTGGAAGAGAGAGAGGGGAGACCATGCTGCTGTTTGGTCAAATGTATGTAGGGCTCGGTGGCCTCGTGGGAATGATCCTAAAAGACTCAGGAGTGCTGTCCTCGTCATGTCTGTGGTACCACACATCTTCACCCACTGGAGTGTCAGCAGACTTCTTTGGACAGCCGTTGCTTTAGCTTTCCCCATTTTTGCATTCTTGGTTGGCTGCGCAGAAGTCAAAGGCCTTGGAGGTATTTAGTCTTCATCCTCACTCAAACAAGATAACAGAAAAATAAATAGAGAAATTATAAATATATGCATACACATCTACACATAAATGTCTACACACACATTTTATATATAAAATACCTTTCAGGCAGCTGTGTCTCTCTGTATGACGTTCCAGCAGTCTGCTTGAGCATGGTGAAGTGTTGATGAGTAAGCTAAGGATGAATGCCGAGGTGACTATAAGAATATTATGACAGAAAAAGAGTTAGAAAAAATTAACATATAGAAACTACAAATACAACCCACAAATTTATTTTACAAACCTATGTACACATATCTACACAAATATCCACACATAAATTCACAAATCTCTTAATTTTATATATATATATATATATATATACACACACACAGGCACAAAAAGTTGTGAACAAAATAGTTACAAAAATTGTATGTATACAAACATCTAAGAACACAATTAGAAAAAAAAACATCCATATAAAATGGCTGACATTAGCATTAGCACTAGCTAGTTGGGACATACCTCTCTTCCTCCGGTAAAATTCGGTTTTCCTCTTCTGATAACAAGTCCTCAACACAAACCTCTGATGAACTATCATTCCAAATAATCGCCAGGGCTTCGTCAGTAATGATTCTCTTCTCTTGAAGAACCATTTTTCGAACACAAACAAAACAATCGAAACTGAATCATTCACTCTCGCTCTCACCTGCTCATCTGATCACCTGCGTGTAACTGTTTTTAGAATTGCGTAGACCTGTAATTCCAGTTTCTAGTGGCCAATTTGGATAATTGACACATGGTTGGAATCGTAAGATCCTATAGAATCACACTAACATCAGAACTTTGAAGCAGATTGGACAAAGCAAATGTTTACATGGGGAAAGTTCACAATGCGCATGACAGACAAGGTCGAGCCTCCTTGAATCAAATGTAAAAAATTATGGCAAAGGATAACGTTTTTTTCACTTTTTCTTTTCTAAAAGCACACTGGGTATTTTAGTTATTCTGGAAATACAGTCATATAACGGTGGATTATTATCCAAAATAGCACAAGTGCTCTTTTAATTGCTTTTTATCTTTTCTAGGTTTGGAGGTCACAAAAAAGATTTATATGAGTCTTTAGCTGAGATTCTGAGGTTTATAATGATAGGACATGCTTAGCAATCAGTGACCACAGGTCAACTAAATTCGGACATTTTCCCCGCCTTTCCCCCAAAGTGACCCGGCGGCGGGGCTGTGGGGTGGAACAGGTTAAACAGGGGGACCACTACCCCGGTCTGCCAATCCAAGGGAACTGCCCCCGATGTCCACGCAATATTGCAGAGCTGCGTTAACCAACACAGCCCCACAACAACTAGAGCCTTAAGGAACTCTGGGCGGATCTCATCCACCCCCGGAGCCTTTAAGTCCTTGGTGACCTCAGCACCAGAGATTAGAGAGCCCGACCCAAAGTCCCCAGACTTTGCTTCCAGATTGTAAGGCGTGCCAATGGGATTGAGGAAGTCTTCAAAATATTTCATCCACCGAAGGCATGAGGGCCTGTCACCACCTCGCAGCAGACGATGGCGCCGCAGGAACAGACCGACTTCTGTGGGAGAGGTCGGACCTGCTGGATCAAGACCACTTTTCCCAGCCTCGACCTGCGCTCTGACTCTTCCCGCTCCATCCGTTCCAGTTTGTTCAGCTCCAGTTACAGTTGCCCCAGCTCCACTCTGCTCTCCAGCTACAGCCAGTCCAGTTCCACTAAGTTAAGTTCCAGTTCCTGTTGCTCCAGCTCTGCTACTGCCGCCAGAGTTTGAGCCCAGTCCTGCCAGCTACAAGTCAGAGCTCCAGAGTGTGGCTCTTCAAGCACTGACGCCTGCACCGCGTCTCCGGGCCCCTGTACCTGCACAGCGTCTCCGGGCCCCTGTGCCTGCTCCTTGTCTCCGGGCCCCTGTGCCTGCATCCTGCCTGAGCCTTCAGGCCCCGACGCCTGCACCGCGTCGTCTCCAGGCCCCTGTGTCTGCTCCTCATCTCCGGGCCCCTGTGCCTGCATCCTGCCTAAGCCTTCAATCCCCGACGCCTGCACCGCGTCGTCTCCAGGCCCCTGTGCCTGCTCCTCATCTCCGGGCCCTTGTGCCTGCCTCCTGCCTGAGCCTTTAGTCCCCGATGCCACCGTGTCGTCTCAGGGCCCTTGTGCCTGCTCCTCGTCTCCAGGCCCCTGTACCTGCACCTCGGCTGAACCGCCAGGTTCCTACGCCTGCACTGCCCTTAAGCCTTCAGGTCCCGACGCCACTGCGTCGTCTCCGGGCCCCTGTGCCCACACCTCCTCTCAACCAAACTCCTGTCTCCGATCCAGCCAAGGGAGAACCACCGGGCCGTCCGCCCGGCTCCCGTCTCGTGCTAAACTGGACGCCCATCCGGGCGTCCTCCCGACCGTCGTCCAGCCAGGGGACGCCCATCCGGCCATCCTCCCAACCATTGTCCAGCCAGGGGACTCCCATCCGATCGTCCTCCCGACCGTCGTCCAGCCAGGGGATGTCCACCCGGCCATCCTCCCGACCTCCAGGGGCGTTCATACTGGACTGTGTTAACGCACCATTAAATCCTGGTTCTCACCTTTTGTCTGCGTCTGGATCCTTCCCTTACCAAGCGGCACATCCTGACACAGCCCTACTCTTCACCCAAGTGTTCAAAACATGCGGCCACAGATCAGATAAAATAACAACCAGGTGGATCATCGAGCTGCAGCCTAGGGTGTCCTGGTGCCAAGTGCACATATGGACACCCTTATGCCTGAACATGATGTTCATTATGGACAATCCATAACGAGCACAGAAGTCGCTTAAGCACAAACAACAGTCAGGACCCATGACCACCTCTTCGGGCTGAGCCCGACCGGGCCCCATGGGTAAAGGCCCGGCCACCAGGCGCTCACCAACGTCTCCCACCCCCAGGCCTGGCTCCAGAGGGGGGCCCCGGTGACCCACGTCCAGGTGAGGGAACACTAGATCCATTGGCCGTATTCATCATAGGGGTCTTCGCCCTTCCCCCCAGCGGACCTGCGTTTGTTGAGAGACAATCAGGCTGCTCTGCAGGCTGTGTGATGGCTGAAGGAGGCGAACCCCCAGAACTTTTTCCACCGTCTAAGCGGACCAAGTTGGCTGTTTGGGAATACTTCGGCCACCGTAAAAAGCCAGACGTTCACGGCTTGGAAGAAGAAGGTCGCCCGACGTGCAAAACATGCTTGCGAACAGTGGCAGCCCGAGGAGGCAATACATCGAATATGATAGCGCATGTTCGGGAGCACCACCCATCGTTGTATTCTAAATTCGAGGTAAAGTTAATGGTGTCTTGAAATGAACGAGCGTATTAGCATCTGACATTAGTAAAATGAGCTTGTTACTTTGGCAGATATGGTATCTACCATATCTTATCTTTTCTTCATCTTTATCCTTTAGTAACTTTTTTTTAACTGAGGCAGATATGGTAACTAGCATGCTAATGATGATTTATCTTAGCATGCTAGTGAGTTACCATATCTGCCTTAGTAAAAAGTGTTTTTGATTTAAAGAAAATACAGACATTCAAAATACACATTTTAGAGCTGTAATCATAATACAGTGAAACCGTGATATTTTTGCCTAAGGTTATCATACCGTCAGAATCTCATACCGGCCCATGCCTAATCTATATAGGTACTTACAAAT
Organism: Valencia hispanica; assembly: GCA_963556495.2. NCBI lineage: Eukaryota > Metazoa > Chordata > Actinopteri > Cyprinodontiformes > Valenciidae > Valencia > Valencia hispanica. The sequence goes on along the minus strand of OY747701.1, from coordinate 4,924,302 downwards.
AAGGAGTTATATAACAAAGCATATGGAGTGGGAACAAATCAGAAGAGAAGCTACAAGCATTGATTGGAAACCGAGGGGTATTGAAAAAACAAGTGTCATTGATGTATCATAAATTGTTAATTAATTTGTCTCATAACACACAACATATAAAACAACAATGGGAAATGGAGCTAAATTGTATTCTGAATGATGACGTTTGGGAAGATATTTGCGCGGGCTGTCATAAAGGAGTGGTCAAGTTTGGAGGGAATTTGATTCGAAAATGAAAAAAAGGTTCTAACGTTTTCTTACCCAAAACTAGTAAGCAATAAATGTTGGAGAAACTGTGGACTTGTAGGCAATCAAACTCAAATTTTTTGGGATTGTCCCATCCATCCATTATCTATAACTTCTATCCTACGGAAGGTTGCGGGGGGGCTGGTGCCAATCTCCAGCAATCATCGGGCGAAAGGCGGGGTAAACCCTGGACAGGTCGCCAGTCCATTGCAGGGCAACACAGAGATACACAGGACAAACAACCATACACGCACACACTCATACTCAGATCGGGCTAAGATGTCATGAGTTAGTAAAGAAGAAAACATTTAAAACCCACAATTAACCTTGCACTTCTGTTATTTTTTCAATGTGATGCTTCAAACATCGATCTCTCTTTTATTTCTGACTTGCCAACCCTGTATTCACTTTTCCGTAAAAATGAACAAAATTAAATTACAGAAATATTAAATTTTATTTAAATGCATTTGTGTAGCAGAAGGTATGTTGGACTAAATAAACATAAGTACTACCGTGTGTAGTTCTATAACTGAAGATAGCAATGGGTGCTTTATGGGGTAATTTTTGATTAGGGGGCGACTGTGGCATCTCAGTAGGTAGAGTAGTTGTCTTGTAATCGTAGGGTCATAGGTTCAATTTCAGCTTCCTCCTGTCACATGTCGATGTGCCCCTGGGCAAGGCACTTTACCCCAAGTTGCCTACTAAGCTCTGAATTAGTGTTTGAATGTGTGTGTTTTTGAGAGGTCAAATGGGTGTAAAATGCTTTGAGTGGTCAGTATGAGTAGAAAAACACTCTAAAAGTTCAGTCCATTTACCATTATCTTTAAATACTCTACAAGTCTGTGGCACACAAATATAGAGCATTCGGATAGAAGCGCGGCATAAAATGTTATGTAAAGGAGGAAAGGGTTGCAAAGACCAGATCAACCAAGCTGATAGAAACTGTAAAGCCGTTTCCTCTCCTATTGACTCCCCCCTGTGGCTCTATGCCCTGTGCAGCTTCAAGACAGATTCTAATGTGGTGCTCAGTTGGAGTGAAAGTTTACCATTTTTTAATCACTAAACTTAATGTTTCAAATTGTAATGGCTGTACTCGGTTCCCACTTCCTCCTGTTAAAGACTTGCTTATATGAGGAAAAAACATCACACTGGACCTTGTGCTAAATGGTACTTAACTGTAGAAGATACAAATATTCCAGCATATTTAAAATTTACTAATCTAAAAAGAAGTGCTCCAGAAATCAGTGTCAGATTGATATTTTGTTTGTTCAAGGTGATTGTTTTACAACCACCTACTTTCACCATACCTCTTTAATATTATACCATAAAAATGAAAGATAAGCCAGTGTTATTTAATTATTAAAGGCAATAAAAAAAAGAAGTCCTTGACAAACATGTAAGCAAAACAACATAAAGAAAGAATTCTTTATTGACCTTTGTTGACCTAATAATTAGATAAATTTTCGCCAAACCTTCACAGAGACTCCAGCAAAAAGCTGTAAAATAGCAACAGGAGCCTACAGTTTCAACATTTCTAATGTTAAGAGTGCTCACTTTTCGGTCTGGCCTCAGTTACCTCAGTTGCTATCAATACTTTTGTTGGAGCTGTCATTGTAAGGAGAGGAAAACTCAAATAAAATACACACAGTATTCCATTAGTGTGGTGGAAAAATTAAGGAAGAGTCTCTTCATTTTATTTGGCAATGTGATCGCATGCACAGGTTTGAGTTTGGGCTCAGAATGATGATGCCAGTGTAGAAAATATTCCATTTCTTCTCCATAGGTTAACTTTCTCACCTAAAAGTTTAAAGTTATTTTTATTTGAACTATTTGATTGAAATTCTAATGTATTTACTCATGCTTCTTTGCACAATCTTTTTATATATCCTATTATTTTTATTTACTTAATTTCCCTCTGGGATCAATAAAGTATTTTTGAATTGAATTGAATTAACCACACAAACTACTTTTACATGACATGACATGACAAAACCCTTTTTACCCATTCACTCACACATTTATTAGCAAACAGAAATCACAAGATTAGGTTCATTGCCAAGAACAGAGTCAAACCATAAAGTATCCAGCTGTTTGCTCATACTCCTCAGTACAATTAGCACAGAGTGTTTCCCAGGAAATTACACAATTCCTGCCAGTGTGAGACGCTGCTAAGAAGCTTCTAATGACATTTGTTTTAGGAATGGGAAAGACACAAGATTGTTACCATAAAAATTTTAAATTCTGGAGAATTTAAAAGATGCTCTAAATTCATTTTTTCTTTTTCATGTGAAATTCATGTGAATTCAACAAAATTATATTCTACTTTAAAGGAATAGTCAGAAACTGTAAAAAAAAAACTGTAAAAAACAGACAAAAGAATATATATATATATATATATATATATATATATATATATATATATATATATATATATATATATATAACTCTTTGAAGTGAACAATGGGAGCCGGCTCGTCATTGGGAGCCTTTTGACTTGATGTCAAGTCGGCCAGATATTAAAATCATGTCATTTGAGTGCACGTGCACGTGGGCTGGTTGACGAACCCAGGGGTAAACAAACACTTTAAATATCGGCTTCCCGGGCAGTGTATAATCGCTGGCAATCATAACATACATTTTTTCTCATGGAAAAGTGAAAATTACAGGTCATGACTCCTTTAAAAGTCATCATGAGTGAAAGATTAACAAACAACTATCCTCCGCCTCCTTTTAGTATTAAGTCAACCCAAAAATATTTTTAAATGAAAACAACAAAGCAAAGTCCTACACAGTTTCTGCAGGTGTCTGAATTGTCCGCTCTTATTTTTAAAAACAGTAACTTCCGGTCTATTGCTAGGCTAGCACTGCTGTTGACGCCCAGAGGCTGAGCCACAGCGGGCAGGCTTAAACTGCTTGTGAAGCCATCGAAACGCTTAGCTGAAGATGTAACAGCTGATCTCTCCCAAAGTGAGACAACAACGATTCGCCGTCTTGTTTGAAAGTCAGGACTACGCCGAAGATTATTTGTTCGCTTCGTTTGCTGAAACTTTGTCCGGACCAACAGTCGTTCAGTGGACCACACCCTCCCTGCTTCCTAATAGTAATGCAGCGGGAGCGCGCAGGATCACTTTGGATCTCTGGGAATAACGCCAAACTTCCTCGTCGTACTTTTATGGTGCTGTGGTCCTAAAACAGGTGATCTGTGGATTGAAATACCACCGAGTAGTATGGATAAAAACAGCAAGTCCCTTCAGAGGAAATGTGGGGCTGCGCCGCGTCCAGACTCGAACTAAGGAGCGGAGGAGGAGCGCTGAGTGACTGACGGATGATGCCGGAGCAGCCGATAGCTTCCAATCCAGGGCTCAGTCTGAGAAGGAAGAGGTTAAAAATGGACTGAAAGGAAATCGTTAATTTTGTTTGTTGAACGACGGTCATCTTCTCGGTGGAACTGCTAAAACAATGGTGCAGGAGAGAGAGCCCAAAGTCCGCCCTGTCCTGGAGAGCCGCACAGATCGTGCCCGGATCGGAACCAACGCCAGCAGGTCACACTCTCTGCGGACAAGTCGGACAAGATCTCGGTCCAGTTACAGGCCACATTTTGTTGCAAAATGTTTGTAATTCAAAAACACTGCAAAAGACTATTAGCTAATGTTGAGGTGTGCTTTATGAGAGTAGGCACAGAAAACAAGCAGAGGGAAAATATCTGCAGCTAAACTAGTCATTAATAAGGAGAAAACATGTGGAACTGCAGTGTGTGCGTTCTGGATTTTGGGGGGAAGCAGTGTGAATTTTATTACATCAGAACCAGGGACTTCACTTCTGATATCGATACATAGTTTTTGTTTGGGGCACTTAATTAGAAATTAGTTTCAAGTTAAGTGTGTAGAATATGTTACACTGATTACAGAGAAGTGCTAGAGATCTTGTTCTATTATTATTATTATTATTATTATTATTATTATTATTATTCTCTAATCAACATCCAAGGCAGGCAACTGGTAATAAGTTATATCAGATGAAAAGGTTCGATTCTGAATAATCTTAATTTCCAGTGTAGTAACTGAGTAGATGTTATTCCACCTGTTTACACTCAGCTCACAGTCCTGTGGAGAAACGTTGATCTAAGATTGCTGTGCTGTATATGAAGGAACTTTTATGGAGGACTGTTGGCCAGTTTGTATAAAAAAACAGTGAGCTTTTTACCTGAAAATGCAGCTGCGGAAAACTCCAAATAAGTGAAGCTTCACCCTCATCATTATGGCTAGCAGCGGCTCTAGCAGATCCATGTGTGAGGGATCAAACAGCCCAATGAGTGGCAGTGTGCAGCAGAGAAAGCGGCTCTCCTTCATCTGTGATGCATGTAAGGCCAAAGTGCAGATGGTGGCTGACCTGCTGTTACTGTCCAGTGAAAGCCGGCCGGTCATGACCTCTGAAGGTGTTGCACTGGCTGAGACCTTTGATCAGTGTCGTGACACTGTTATTGCCAGAACTAAAGAGCTCTCCATTCTCACCCACGACATCCAGAGCCAGCTTAACATGGGTCGATTTACAGAGGTGGGGGACCGCCTCCTGGAGATGGCTGACTTGGTGGTTTCTCTGACGGAGTGCTCAACCCATGCAGCCTACCTGGCAGCTGTGGAGAGCCCTGGCTCACAGCCCTGTCTGCCAGGTTTAGTTGACCGTTACAAGGTGACCCGCTGCCGACATGAGGTGGAACAGAGCTGCAGCATCCTCCGGGTTTCTCCCCTGGCAGACCTCACCCCCCAGGTTCTTCTTGAGCTCTCACAGAACATCTCCAACAATCTCAAGACTTTGACAGACATCTCGTTGCTAGCCAGTGAGAGGTCTAGGGACCGCTTTGCTAAAGAGCAGTTCAAGTTGAGTGTGAAGAGCATAAGCACAAGTGGCACTGCCTTCCTGGCCTGCATCAAAGAAGTTAAAACCCAGCCCAGTGATCTAACCAGAAACCGGTGTATCCTTTTTAGTGCTGCTCTGGTCCAGGTCGTCAGCGCCTTGGTCGCGTTTGCCACAGAGCCTCAGTTCCTGGGAAGAGCTGCTAGTGTCTCAACTGAAGGCAAGGGGGTACAAACTGCAGTGTTAGGGGGAGCCATGAGTGTGGTCTCAGCCTGCGTCCTCCTCACTCAGGGCCTAAGAGATGTCGCCCAGCATCCCGAGAGCAGCTCCAAGATGGCAGACTACCGAGAGCGTCTGCGTAACTCAGCATGTGCTGTATCCGACGGCTGCACTCTGCTCACTCAAGCACTAAGAGAACGATCCTCCCCCAGGACTCTGCCGCCAGTAAACTCTCATTCTGTGAATTAGTTCAGGTAATGGCTGTTTGCCTGCTCGTCTCCTTTTTTTGTGACCCACCAAAGAGACTCACCTGGATCACCCCTGTTCTGAGGTTTCACCAACAGGTTCCAAGCAGCGTGAGAAACAGCCTTATCTGTGCGTGCGTGTGTGTGTGAGATTGGTGGGTGGCTCAAGTTTGTGTGAGTGCAGCAGGTTACTGAAACAACCACTGCAGGGTTTGTGCTGTGCTGGATGTGGCTTGAACCTTGTTAAAGTGACGTCAGTGAGCCTGACCCAGGGTTAGCTAAAAGGTCACTCTCATCCAAGGGAAAGAAGCTTCAGACTGGAAAAGTTTACCTCAGAGAAGACACAAGCCTGAGTGACGGAAGTAGCCTCACTCTGTGCTTGTATGGCTGCTGAACAGGTTTGACTATGTTCTGCATCAGATTGGAGGAAATGTTTCATTTCTTGTTTTCTTTTTTTTTTTAAACGAGTGTGAATCTGAAAAAGTTAAAAAGCTGCTGTGTGCTATAGGTGTTACACTATTTACCAGACTTCCAATAGTATTTTGAAGTGTTTTGACCTTGCATGTAATGGAGTATTTATTTCAGCTAATAAAAGTGTTGTTTTTCACAACCTATTTTGAGGTATTATCCTTTCAACAAATGTCTCTTACACGGTACCTAAAGGTTTGGAAAGATATTTTACATTTTCTATATATAGATAGATAGAGATATATAGATATATATGTAGAAAGAAAGAAAGAAGCCAACAAAAAACAATTACGAGTCCATATCCTGTCCTTACCCCACCCTGCTTGCCTTTGTCCTCACTCCCAGGCACAAACAATCCGCTGTACATGCTTCAGGCAATTATTGACTTGACATGCCGCTAACTTACACACCAGTATAACTTTAACATGAATTTAACAATCAATATTTAATAAGCAGCCGTATATATATGTGTGTGTATATATATATATATATATTCTATATATATGTGTGTGTGTGTATATATATATATATATATATATATATATATATATATATACAGCTGATTATTAAATGATGATTGTTGAATTCATGTTAAAGTTATACTGGTGTGTAAGTTAGCGGCATGTCAAGTCAATAATTGCCTGAAGCATGTACAGCGAATTGTTTGTGCCTGGGAGTGAGGACAAAGGCAAGCAGGGTGGGGTAAGGACAGGATATGGACTCGTAATTGTTTTTTGTTGGCTTCTTTTTTTATTATTTTTTTTTTTTAAATATTCAGATGCTCACACTGTGTGTGGGTAGGAGAAATCCTGGTTGCTGGTTTTGAATAAGAAACAAGTCTCTGTATGGTCAAAATAAAACAAGGGTTCTATATAGTTTTAATTTAAGAACAGACAGACCAGTTTCAGGAGCATCCCCCCCAAAATACATTTTTTTCGCTAATGAAGTTTATACTGTGACATTAGTTTTTTTTTAGATAAAATTGATTGGAATTGATTGATTAATTTAACAGCACTTTGTGTTAAAGAGGACCATATTCTGCTTCACCTGCCCCTGGTTAGCTTTAACTCCTTTACTAAACCTTTCTACCATAGGTCTGTTTGATGCTTAAACTGTTACAGCAAGCAGGCCCATGGTAGAAAGGTTTTAAGCTATGCTAAAAGTCTGCTTCTTTAATGAAATTAAAAAGCCTCAAAAAGTGTTGCACAGTTCTATAGCTAACAGTGGGCAATAGAGGGCGATAGCCCCCCCCCCCAGTGTTTCCCAAGTGTTTTTTATTTTTTTATTAACAATAATCTCATATTCAAAGTTAACTGTGAATTAAAATTCGTAACAAAGTATCACATATAAAAATATATAACATTTTCGGATAAAAAGCTCCCGCTGCGTAGCAGCTGGGGCGACAGAAAGATCGCCCAAAGCAGTGCAGCACCCAGCCAATTACTAGAAATTCGCACATAGCAACAGGAATATATCCAATCAGCATCGTTGATTCGGACGCATGAAGGGCGATAGAGAAATCGCCCCAAGGCTGGTGTGAGGGCGGGCAAGATATCTGGTGGTGACATTGGCAGTGTGATTTATCTGCCACAAGGGGGCGCTGCTGTAATTTGTGTGTACAATTTTTCTGTAAACCTAATAAGTTCTTTGTTTCCAGTTTGGTTCTGAACTTGTTTGTGCAATATTGTATTTATGTTTAGAATAAGAATGCCTCAAGTTGTTAATATTGTCATTAAAATAATCAGTATTTCATATAGTATCCTACTGGTATCCAGCCGTTTATGTTCAATTGTCTTGGGATGATTATTGAAAATGACTTGATAAGCTATAGGCACAGCTCCACTACTTCCTGAACTTCAGCCCTTTTATTTCCTGTCTGTATTGGACAAACTGATCAATCCAGGTGTGTCTGACCTCAGTAGTCACAATAACAATGGTCAGACACACCTGGATTAATCAGTTTGCCCAATGATGTAAGACAGGAAATGAAAGAGCTTTACTTAGTTCAGGAAATAGTGGAGTTGTGCACAAAGCTCAGAAAGCACAAGTTTGATTTAAAATAAAGGGGAAAAAAAGCACAGCCCTACCAAGAATATTTTTCACCAGCCGCCACTGATAGGTAATTATGTTAACAATCAGGATTATCAGCTGCCCGGCCGTTATCAATATCAAAAACATGAGGTATTAAAGTCTTCAGACCTCTAATGATGTCTTCCCATATTTTGGAGAGAAAATGGGAAGGCTTTTTCTCTTCAGTCTACTCTTACCTTTCACTGAACCTGAATTTTCTCACTGCCCAGGGCTCTAATCTTGCTACTGAGCCTCAGAACTCCTGCATCCAGTCAACACGTGGAATTCCAGCCATTTCACGATGTTACGATAAGTGGCATTTATGAGATCATAAAAATGTGAAGAAAAAGACCACACATAATCTACTTCCACTCCAACCTCAGAATAACAGCTTGTCATTCCACAGCATATATTTTTTATGTATATGTAATCCAATGAAGGGATTGGCAGGCTGACTGGGTAACCCATATTGCGTCATTTCCTTTTGTTGCTGTTGCTATCCGTGGAGCTATTTGGTGTTCAGACTCTCTTGGATTAAGGGTTTTCTCTGTGCTGAGGCCTTTCTAACTTATTTTAACACACAAGTATTATAAAAAAGAACATACTTTCTGTTGATGTACTTTATATTTTGGGAACTCTGTGTTTCATACGGGTTTTCTTTGCGTGGTAAGGTCTCACTAGCTTAGTTAGCTTAGCTTCATTTTGGCTGTGGGTACTCTTCTTCCCTCTCCTGTCTCTCATCTGTGTCAGATGTTTGGTTACTTCCCTGCTTCCTTTAGTGATAATGGTAACTGTAATAAAGGTAAAATTTTTGTAGCTTTAGAGGCGAGAATATCAGAAATAGAGACCAGGCTCAGCGCTGTTGAAAAACCAGCAGATACTTGAGGCCATTAACCAGCGTGGAGCCAACAAGGACAGAACCCCCTAGCCGTCCTCTAACAGAACCCGCACAGCCGGGACCTCAGGCCGGCTGGGTAACATTACATAGGAAGCATAGTTCCAGAACCCAGCCCACGGGTCACCACCAACCTGTCCGCATTTCTAATAGATTTTCCCCGCTCAGCGACAAATCCACTGAGAAGCTGTCCCTGTTAATCGGCAGCTCCATAGTCAGAAATGGGACATTAGAGAGACCAATGACCTTAGTCAAATGCTTTCCAGCGGCCAGAACAGGTGACATCAAATCCTACCTGAAACTGCTGGCTAAGGATAAGCGTATATACAGTAAGATTGTTATCCATGCTGGCGGTAATGACACTCAGTAACCGTTTCTGGTCCCCTGCCCAATCGGACCAGTGATGACATGTTTAGCTGCATGCTGTCATTCCAACAATGGTTGTCTGGGTGGTGTCCCGAAAACAGTTTGGGCTACACTGATAGCTGGCAAACGTTATGGGGAAAACCTGGTCTGATCAGGAGAGACGGCATCCATCCCACTTTGGATGGAGCAGCTCTTCTTTCTAGAAATCTGGTCGAATTTATTACTCCTCCAAAACACTGACAACTCAGGGTCCAGACCAGGAAGGAGAGTCGTAGTTTAACCCACCTCTCTGCTGCTTCTGTACTATTACCCTACCATTACCCCATAGAGATAGTGTCTTACCCACGTCCAAAATCAAATGGATTAAAAGTTAACCTAACAAGAGCAAATAATGAAAATCTCATAAAGATAAATACGACTTTCACTAAACACTAAACATTCAATGTGGTTTATTGAACATACGATCTCTCTCCTCAAAGACTTGGTTAGTAAATGACTTGATTTTTGAAAATCAAATTAATTTGTTTTGCCTCACAGAAACTTGGCTGCAGCTGGAGGATTGTGCCAGTATAAATGAGTCAACTACTTCCAATTAATTAAATTTTCACATTCCTAGAAGTACTGAGCGAGGAGGAGGAGCAACCATTTTTCATTCTGATTTATTTTCCAGACCAAATATTAGCAGTTCTTTTGAACATCTAACCCTTAGTATTCCTCATCCAAGTTGCTAAATATTAAGAGCACCTCTGTTTGTGGTTTTGTATCGTCCACCAGGCCCTTTCCCCTTAATTCTTAGATCACATTTTTTTATTTAAATTTGTATTAAATACTGATAAGGTCATCATAGTGGGGGACTTCAATATTAATGTGGACACTGAAAGGGATAGCCTAAATGCAGCCTTTAATGCTATCTTAGACTCAATTGGCTTTACTCAAAAAGTACAGGGACCCACACACTCTGGTTAACTTACTTTGGACCTTGTACTGACATATGAAATTGAGTGTGAAGAAATAACAGTCCTCCCACATAACCCGGTTCTGTCTGACCATTTTTTTGATAACTTTTTAATTGATTTTAACTGACCATCCCAAACCTGAAAGTAAATGTAATTATAGTAGAACTTTATCAGACAAGGTTTTTAACAAGTTTTAAAGAATCTGTTCCACTCTTACTTTCCTCAGTGTCTCAGAGTAACACAGTGGAGGGCAGCAATTCCATCTCTAATCCTTCAGAAATTGGTGGTCTGGTTCATTGCATTACTTCCTCATTGCGTTTGGCATTAGATAGTATAGCACCCTCAATGAAGAAAGTGATTAGCCATAGTCTGTCACTTCATCTGGGATGGTATTATATTGGCCTCCAGTAATAATGTAAATAACCTCAGCGTTATTTTTGACCAAGACATAACATTTACATCCCATATTAAACCTTCCTTCTTTCACCTCAGGAATATTGCTAAAATTAAAAACATCCGGTCCAGGAGTGATGCTGAGAAACTAGTCCGTGCATTTGTTACCTCAAGGCTGGACTGCTGTAATTCTTTACTATAAGGAAGTCCACAAAATTTAATTAAAAGCCTTCAGTTGATCCAAAATGTGGCAGCAAGAGTTCTGATGAATATTAAAAAGAGAGATCACATTTCTCCTGTTTTAGCCTCCCTTCACTGGCTCCCTGTTAAATCCAGGCAAGGCAAGGCAGTTTTATGTGTATAGCGAGTGAGGACGCAAGTAGCAGCATTCTGGATCAGCTGCAGCTGTCTAATTGACTTTTTAGGCAGACCTGTGAGAACGCTGCTGCCGTAATCAATCCGACTAAAGATAAAAGCATGGATGAGTTTTTCGAGGTCCTGTTGTGCAGTCCATCCGCAAATTAAAACGACCATATAGGTCGATTGTGACAGCTACAAAAAACGACCCTATATTCCATATGCAACCCCTTGTGGTTTAAAATGTCAGCCGAAAAAAACAAACGCATCTACCTTGGGCATTTAAACAGATGATGATGCAGATATCGAACTAATCTCACTACAAATTAACTAATAAACGTTGTTATTCTGAAGACAGTGGGGTTCACTATGCTGCACATGGTTAAAAAAAAGGATAAAAGCCGTGTCGCGTAGCACAGTGGTTGAGACGGACGCCCCATGTTCAGAGGGATGCGGCCTTCCGGGGGTTCACTTCCACCCCACGGGCATTTGCCAGGTGTTGCACTTTCAAATAAAGGCCACTGTGTGGCCACAAAACCTTAAAAAAAGAAAATGCCATCTTCACAGATACAGGTTGGTCTTTTTTTCACATACACCTGGGTGGTTTTGGTAATTTAATGCCATTCTTTAATAATGTGTTAATTTCACATGTCAAAGGATGTGTCATTTCCCGATATTTAAAACGGTAAAGAATGAAAACAAATGCCTTTTAAACATATGGAGGCAGAGGGTGTTTTTGGACCTCAGGTAAACTTTGTAACTCGATCGTCTAGAATTGATGCGCTATGATATACCACACTGCCATAACCAAAAGGTTGGCAACACATGAATGAAGGAATCAAGAGAATGTATGTTGTTGTTTTTTTCAAGAGAATGTATGTAAATAGTGAAATTGCAGTGAGTTTTACCAGTACGAATGTTGGTAGCTGAACTGAGATCAATTTTGCGCATGCGTATGTGGCAGCTCCTCTGAGAAAGGACACATGCGCATGCCCTGTTGGTAGTTTGTTTCTGTTCAGCTGGAGAAAGTCATGGCACATCCATCCATTGATTTGCTCGATGCATTTAGTTAGGGTTTGGATGGGTTCAAAGTCACCTGGTGACATCGTAATGTAGACCTGAGTATCATCTGGATAGTTATGGTAGCTAATCTTATTGGTTTTTGTAATCTGGGCTAGTGGGAGCATGTAGATATTAAATAAGAGGGGCCCCGGGATGGATCCTTTGGGCACCCCACATTTCTGTTTGTTCTGATGTAAGTTTTTCTATTGAAACAAAGAAGTCCCTGTTCTTTAGGTAAGACTTGAACCACCCAAATACTGTACTAGAGAGTCCAACCTAACTCTCCAGTCGTTCCAATAGTATATCATGATCAACAGTGTCAAATGCTGCACTGAGGTCCAACAGAACCAGCACTGTGGTTCTACCACAATAGAATTAAGATCCTCCTTCTTATATATAAAGCCCTTAATATTCAAGCTCCATCATTCATCAGAGATCTGATAGTTCCATATGTTCCTAACAGAGCACTTCACTCAAAGAACTTCAGGCTAACTTGTGGTTCCAAAGGATTTCTAAAAGTAGAATGGGAGGCCGATCTTTTAGTTATCAGGCTCCTCTCCTGTGGAACCACCTCCCAGTTTTAGTAGGTGAAGCAGATACCCTGTCTACTTTTAAGGCCAGGCTTAAAACTTTACTTTTTGATAAAGCTCTGTAGTTATGCTGCTACAGGCTTAGACTGCTGGACCACTGTTCTTCACTCTGCTACTTTTCTCTTCTGCAACTCTCCAGTTGCATTATTTGCTGTTATTTTGACTGTTAACAGTTTTTTCTCAGTGTTTTTCTCTCCATAGAAGCTACACCTGGTCTGGTATCCTGGTTAGCTGCAATGACCTGTTCGACAGGGGGCATACCAGTAACTGAGCATCCCCTGTGTCCTGTTAACAACTTTTTACTTTCTTTAATATAGAAAATACTCTTTCTATAGTTCTTTCTGTTTCTGCTCTGTCTTCTCAAACCCCCAGACGGTTGTGGCAGAAGGCTGCTCTTACTGAGCCATGTTCTGCTGGTGGTTTCTTCCTTTTAAAGGAGAGTTTTTCATCTCCACTGTCACTACATGCTTGCTCAGTATGAGGGATTGCTGTGGTTGGAGTCTGCATCAACTTGGAGTCATTGACAGGCAACTGCCGGTCAATGACTCGATGCAATCTGCTGGGATTCCTTAAATAGAAGACTAGCTAAAACTTTAAACTGATTGGAATGTTTGTATTGAAATGACTTTCTTGCCTTTAGATGACATCTGCTGTGAATCTGCGCTATAAACATAAACTGAATTGAAATTGAACTAGTCCTTGCATGCTCATTCTCGAGCTGTTTTTTTACCCATACAGAGGGGGTTCAACTATGTCCTGCCTTTTTGGAAAGTCGCCCTGAACTCTAGCTAGATGTAATCAGAGTTCGCCCTTTTCTATCTTACCACTACAGCTATGGTATGGTCTAAATTTACAAAAACATCTTGAACCACCATCAAAATCGCTTCTGGCTCCACATAATGCTATTACCATGACATGTCATTTTCTTTTCTTTGTTAGAAGGAGAATTAACAACACATTGCACTATTCTGTCTTTAGCCACACATATAAATAATGCAGGCAGTGTCAGTTTGCTTCTCTCAAGTTTCTGCTACATACATTAAAACAAATTAACATGGCAAAACCACTTGTTTTCATCATGATATATTATCAAATAAAACATTTGCAGAACTGTTCTCATCTCAATCTTCGCATTTGTTCTTTTTGTCTTTTCCCCTGAGATCAGATTTTTATCAGTCTGCAGCTGCATGTCCTTGATCTGCCCAACAGCCTCCTAAACCTATTGAGCCGGGTATTGTATCTCCTCTTAAATTTGTTGTCTTTCTGTCCCCTCACCAACGGGTTAGTCCATTCAGAGGTCATATCAAATGTCCATGTGTCCACATAGACAACCACACAACCAGGGTTGCAGTGACATGCACATGCCTGGATGCATACCTGTTTGCATCAGCTTTACATCACTGTCCAATTTATAAGTCTGTGGTTATAAGATGTTACTTCAACTGCAGAAGTTTGTGGTTTTCCCTCACATTGCTTCAGTGCTATTTGAGCCCAAATATTGCAAAACCATTCTTGTATAGTAAATATCATAGAATATTGATCAGTTACACACATTTCTATGAGTTGAGAATTAAGCAGGCACTTTGTCAACCTATATTAATAAGCATTCTATGAATAAAAAGCAAAATGAATGGAATGTTTATAAGCTCGAATAGAACGAAAAGTAATTAACTGTGTCAACATACATGTTTGTGGTCTTGAGGGCACAAACATTTAAATGATCACCGCATATAAACCATATTTTTGCTTCAAATGCCCATCACTAATATGAACACACTATGATGAAGTTATATGAATCTGAAAGCAAAAGAAATGAAATAAATTAAACTAGAAAACAGCTGGCAGCCAGGTATGTCATGCATGTCCATGTGGGAATTAGAAATCTGTCATACATCAGCAGCCTCCTTTTCCTCATCCTCCTCTTCCTTTTAGATGGGTGTCTTTTTTACTGTTGGAACACATGTTATCTTTAGGAAAAAGTGATAGGCAAGTGTTTCCCCCCAACAACAGGAAATGGGCAAAACCTTGCCCGAAATTATGACTGTAGCAGTTAGTCATGTGAAGGAAGCCACTCCTGATAGCAACAGTTCTAGGTTTCCTGTTGTGGCTTGACAGTTCTGGCCAAACGGCTGGTGTCAGGAAGCCTGAAAAATGCTGGATTTAGAAGAACATGGAGGTCATCAGCTCTTTATCTTACAAAAAGTTTTACTTTTGAATAACTAAGTATGTACCTATGGCAGTACTGGCCATTTACCATCTACCTGTGATGTCATAGGGAAAAGTATTCAGTAATACCAGTCCTTACTGCACTTTAGGGTCTTTTGACTGTAACAGATTCAAGATGTCTCCCCTGCTAATTTCTTAACACCTTTCTTGATTCATCTTAGTCAGTACTTAACAACTTGATCACAACTTGCACACAATTTCCAAAGCTGCTCAATCTTTTTGAAGCTGTCAGAAATGTATTTCGTATCACTCAAACAACCCTAGTGTAGAAAAAGTTTTAGCAAAAACTAGTCTTCTCCAGAAATTAAGTGTTTTTGTTTCTTCCTCACTCAGTAAGAGGAGATCATAACCATATCAGTGAAGACTGTTATCTTTATTATGACTCCAGTCCTCCTCTCTTACTTACTCCCAATTTACACCGGGCGCATTAGCGGCGCGTTACAGCAGCGCCTCGGTTACCGCAGCAAATAAAAACCATTATAGTTTATGGAGTGGTTTACATTGGATGCATTTCAGCCGCGTCCCAGAAGCGTCTCACTGCGTCGCGCCACTAAACATAAGATTGGGTTCTAGTTTTGACATGAGACGCTTCCAAAACGCATCAAGTTTCAATAGTTAACATAGGGCTTACAGGAAAACACCCGTGCTGCATCCGGTAAATTTCAAAATAAGAAACACGTGCAGATTTGTGATAGCTGAACTATCTAAGCATCACGTCATTACGTACGATGCAAGGATCTCGTTTGCTACCTGCGTCTGAAATTGTAGTTGTTTTTTTTCCAGCATGGACAACGAAGCGTTTATTTTAGCTGTGCAAAATCACAAATCCGACTTTAAACAAAAAAAACTAAACAGAAAAAAAACACATAACTTTGTCTTCCATGCCAGCATCCATTGTTGTTGTCACACGTGATCTTAATTCTTGTGTGATTTTGTGATCTCGCGAGTCAACTCAGTGGACCGTGCCGCTGCTGACTCGTGCCTGAAACGCTCCCGGTGGGGAATGACTCACCGAAGAGGTCGCGACCAAACCACGCCGCTGATGGGCCCGGTGTAAATTGGGGGTTACAGTCAGTTAGTCCCAAAGTTATGGAACCTCACAGAGGTTTTCCTTCTCAGTGTTGCTTCATCACACACCCTCAGAATAATATCAGACAGTTTAACTGCTGTCCTTTAAGACACCATAAATGGGCTATAAGACGTACTCCCCAACTTGTTATTGCTTTTACATATGCAGAAGCTGTGGAATGAAAAGCTTTTATACTTAGGTTGGAGTGGGAGTATATTATGTGTGGTCTTTTTCTTCACATTTTTATGATCTCATAACTTATCAAAACATTGTGAAATCAATCAATCAATTAACATTTATTTATAAAGCACTTTTCATACAAAATAGCATCTCAAAGTGCTTTACAGATTAAAATGACCCCACATAACCCTCCCTACCCACCCAGAACTAAAACATGACAGTTATAACCCCCCCAAACCATCTGCATCAGCAGCAGCAGATCGACAGCAACAGCCGAGGCACTGGCCCAGGGCATCCAGTGGAAAGAAGGCTGAGACCCCCACCTCCAACCAAGCACTACCTGGAGAGCACCCAGGCAGCCACAGCCGAACCACCGCTCCTGAGGCAGAAGGCTCCCACAGAGGAAACACTGGAAGAAGGATTAAAAGAACAGGTTAAAATATTCAAATAAAGAGTAGATAAATAGGAGAGTAAATAGTCAAACACAGATAAAATCTGAACACTGATAAAATTTTGAATTATGTAGTGTAAATATTGATCAAATTTAATCAAGTAAGTTCATATGGTAAAAGGCGTTCTGAAAGATAAGAACACCTAACATCATTAAGACACTTAAAAATAATTAAAAGAACTTTAAAATTGATCCTAAAACACACGGGGAGCAAATGCAGTGATTTTAAGGTCGGTGTAATGTGCTCCTGCCTCCTGGTCTTTGTCAGGACATGTGCTGCTGGATTTTGTAGAAGCTGTAAACCTGATATTCTCTTTTTGGGAAGACCAGAAAGCAGGGCATTACAGTAATCAATTCTGCTAGTGACAAAAGCATGCATTAATGTCTCCGTGTTGGCCCGAGAGACAATGGGACAGACTGGCAATTTTCTTTAGTTGATAAAAACCTATATAGTACTATTTTTAATGTGAGGGATAAAACTCAACTCAGAGTCAAATGGCTGGAATTCCACGTGTTGACTGGATGCAGGAGTTCTGAGGCTCAGTAGCAAGATTAGATTTTACAAATCAATCATGATCAATTAAATTGAGTTATTTTGACAGAATGATTTACAAATAAATCCCTTTAATGTCAGTGTGAAAACCGATTTCTACAAAAAAAAAATAAACTAGAAAAAATTGCATTTCCTACAAAAATGCAGTGTGAATGCTGTAAGCTGAATTTACTTGCAGAAAATGGCTGAAGTATTTGAAGTCAACTGTAGAAGACTTGCTGAAGTGTAATAAACAGAATCAGAATCAGAAGAAAAAGGAAAAGTAGTCTGCAACCCCACCACATAGAATAACTGTCACAATTAGCTAAAATTCCAGTGTTACCTGAAATCAGCTAAATACCAAATATTAAAAACAATGCTAGTGGTAGCAGGTTGGGAAACACTAACATGATGGTTAAAAAAAACTTGTATTCAGTAAATTAACAACAAACTATAACACCAATATTACTGAAAATTAGCTAAAATGCTAGTGGTAGCATGTTGGCAATCACAAACATGTTGGTTAACTATAAGTCAATCCATTCAGTATGTTAAAAATGAGCTAAAATGGAAATGTTAGCTAAAATTAGCTGAAATGCTAGTTTTAGCTAAAATGCTAGTGGTAGCGTGTTACCAAATACAAGCGTGTTGTTGAACAATAATTAAATCAATTCAGTATATTAAAAATGAGCTAAAATGGAAATGTTAGCAAAAATGCTAATGTTAGCTAAAATGTTTTTTTCAAGAGAATGTATGTAAATAGTGAAACTGATTAAGTTCGTTAACATGAACTTAATCCATTCAGTGTGTTAAAATCTTCCTAAAATGCAAATATTAGCTAACATTAGCTTAAATGCTAATATAAGCTTAAATGTTCATTTTAGCTTAAATGCTAGATAGCATGATGGCAAACACTAAAATGTTGGTTAACAGTAACTCAATGCATTCATCATGTTAATTTTAGCTGTTAAAGAGTAACTAAACCCCAAAACAACTTTTTTTTGCTTTTAAACTGTATAAATGGGTATTTACCAATGCAATCTTTCAGTTTCTAGGATTTATTTTACATTTTCGTGTAAACTTGTTTAATTCTACACTTTTTGGTCTAAAAACATCTTAGTGCTGCCCTCTTAGGGTTGAACGGTGGCTACTGCATTTGAATTTTGTGATTGGTGGAGAGCGGTACATCTTTACGTGGGTTTGGTTATAAAACTATCAGACATACCGGCCCATGGCGAGTTTGGAGTTGGGATTGCGTTTTTCAGGTTACCATAATTATCACATTAGCACTTAGTTAGCATAGCTAACATACTGTTTTGAACATTAGCCTATGTTAGCATTACCACTCAGAGACTGGACCCACCCTGTCTCTCTTTGCCTCAGCAGCACCGGCCTCGGACAGCTCGAATTGATACGGCTCGCGGCCGGTGGGCTCCATAAAGCCTCCCTCTACTCTTCTAACTCCGGCGACGACGGAGGAGATCCGCTGGCTCAGGGCGCTGAGTCACACAGGGAGACAGGGAGACAGGAGGAGTCTATTGTCTCCCTCTGCCTCAGCAGCACCGGCCTCAGGCAGCGCTGACTCAGCGGCCTGAGCCAGCGGATCTCCTCTGTCGTCACTGGAGGTAGAGGGAGGCTTTATGGAGCCCAGCAGCCCCAAGCCGTATCAGTTCGAGCTGCTGGCTCAGGGTGCTGAGTCAGCGCTGTTCGAGGCCTGCGCTGGTGCTGCTGTGGCAGAGGGAGACAAGATGGTTCCAGTCTCTGAGTGGTAATGCTAACATAGGCTAGCATTCAAAACAGTATGTTAGCTATACTAACTAAGTGTTAATGTGATACTACACAGACCGCTACGGGAAATTCTTTCTGCCCACAGCCATCATTATCTACAACTCCTTGAAGAATTAATTATATGAGCTACAACAACACTTAATTTCCCTCTGGGATCAATAAAGTATTTTTGAATTGGAATTGAATTTGAATTTTCATGCTTGAAATGATATTAAAACTTCCACAAATAATCATTTTGAGGAGAATAAAGCGCAGGAACCGAAGGAGGCGTATACGACAGACTCACCTCTGCGAGGGAGTTTCTTCAGACGGTAATTTTTATATCATTTTTATTATTATTTTGTTTTTATGTTTTATATTATATCTTTTATTTATTATTATTTATGCTATTGGCTACTGACTGCAAGAAAACCCATCATTGTGTTACAATTTTGGGCCAGGAAAACAAGTATAAAAAGTTAGAAATCGTTCCCTAGCATCTAGATGGCCTGCATTCAGATGGAGAATAGCTGTCTAATTTTAAAGTAGTTCATATTATTCAGATTTGATGGGTTTCTGTGACACACATCTTGGTGAAATGTGTTGTGATTGCTTAAAACAAATAATTTCAATTCACTGTACAATGTCAATCGTGGCTCAAACAATTCTGCTCATCACACAGAATATTAGTGGAACCTGCTCTCTCATGTACAAGCCTTGACCAAAACACAAAAAACTCCCCAATGTGATTTATATTTCTCATTCCCTACTGGTTTTCCTGAGTATTCTGAAGAATTTAAACATTTAGGATGTGTTTTTTTATCTTAAAAGTATAACATTATAATTTTTTTCTACATTTTAGGCTAGAGCAGAGCTCGAGTACACCAGACTGAACCAGACCATGTTCTTCAAGTGTATTTTAATCCGGAACAAGACATGTGACCAGACTACCTCCTAACAAGGGATTCGATGAACAGCTTGATGAGGTTTCTTAAAGAGGGAGCAAGATCATTGCTGGGGCTATGCACTAGAGATTTTGATCTCCGTTTATTGGCTTGCACATGGAATCTCATACAGGGTTGTAGCCTGTCAGGGATGTGTGTGTGGAGTATGGACCCAAACGCAGACGCTGAAGGAAGGTGCAGGATGTTTATTAAAGGAGGTGATGATGATGATGGTGGTGGTGGTGAAGAGGACGTCGGCAGGAACGGAGAGACTGGATATCGGGCAGGAACGGAGAGGCAGGAAGACGACACACCATGGGGATGAAGACAATGTAGTAATGATCCGGCCCTGAGTGAAAGGAAGTGATGGGTTTTAAAGGCAGGATGTGAGTAGGATCAGGTGTGGTTGATTGGACAGGTGGAGACAATGAGGAGTGAATAGGGCAGCGTGACAGGTCCCCTCCCCCCCCCTTAAAAGGCGGATTCCAGACGCCTTAGGAGCAAGAAAGAAAAGGAAAAAAAAAGAAGCACCCTTGCCAGGGTGGGTGGAGGGAGCCCATGGAAGGAGGGCCCGAGTCTTTCTGGGTACGCCCCTGGACGGTGGTCCGGAGGACAGCCTTGTGATCCTCCCTTGAGGACCTGGAGATTGGGCGGATGGCCCGGGTGGCGTCCTCTGGCTGGACGGCGATCCGGAGGACGGCCTGGTGATCCTCCCTTGAGGACCTGGAGATCAGGCGGACAGCCCTTAGGTCCTCTTCTGAGGGTCAGGTAGCGGCTGAGGAGCTTGGCTGGTCGGCGGCGACGAAAATGTCTGACCGGTAGAGGTCGGCCGAGACGAAGAGATTCTGGAGGCTCGGACGCCGGCTGAGACGAAGAATCTGGAGGCTCGGACGCCGGCTGAGACGAAGAATCTGGAGGCTCGGACGTTGGCTGAGACGAAGAATCTGGAGGCTCGGACACCGGCTATAATGCCTACGATTGCCTAAACATACAAGTCTGTGTAACTGCCATTTAAAAGTAAACACTCTTTTCCAGGTGTTGGAACAGTAAAATGGCCACTCTTGCCTGCCAAGTACCTATGAGACCTGTATTGATCACCATATTTTACAGAGTAATCTAAAGTCCTGGTGTATTAATTTACAAGTTGTTTGAGATGTATTACAATAAGCCTAAAAAATTAAATTTTGATACTAACTGAAATACTAGTTTTAGCTTAAAACAGCTAAAACAGTATGTTATAATCTTCCAAAAATGCAAATATTAGCTAACATTAGATAAAATGCTAATGTTAGCTTAAATGTTATTTTTAGCTTAAATGCTAGAGATAGCATGTTGGTAAACACTAACATGTTGGTTAACAGTAACTCAATCCATTCATGTTAAATTTAGCAGTTAAGTCTAAATTAGCTAAAATTCCATTGTTAGCTTAAATTACCTACATTGCAATGGTTAGTAAAAAAGCTATTGGTAGTGTTTTGGCAAACATGGATATATTGGTTAACAATAACTAAACCCATTCAGTATGTTAAAACCAACCCAAAAACCATATGATAGCTAAAATTAGCTAAAGCTAATGTTAGCTAAAATGCTAATGTTAGCTTAAATGCCACAGATAGGATGTTGGCAAACACTAACAGGTTGGTTAACTGTATCTCAATCCATTCAGTATGTTAACTTTAACTATTAAGTCAAACTTTGCTAAAATGCTAATGTTAGCTTAAATGCTAGTGTTAGTATAATGGATAACAACAGCAACTTAGCTAACAATATCTTACTCCATTTATAATGCCTACAAATGCCCAAGCATACAAGTCTGTGTAACTGCCCTTAAAAAGTAATTACTGTTGCAACGTACTAAATTAAAAACAAGCTATCACACCGATATTACTGAAAATTTGCTATAATGCTAATGTTAGCTAAAATACTAGTGGTAGCATGTTGCCAAACACAAACATGTTGGTTAAAAATAATTCAATCCATTCAGTATAATAAAAAATATGCTTAAAGGGAAGTGTTAGCTAAAATGAGCTGAAATGCAAATGTTAGCTAAAATGCTAGTGGTAATATGTTGGCAAACAATAACATGGTGCTAAACATTAACAAAATCCATTTAGCAAGTTAACCTTAGCTGTTAAACCAAAATTAGCTTAAATTTTGATACTAACTGAATAACTAGTTTAAGCTTAAATGCTAGTGGTAGTATGTTGGCAAACAGTATCATGTTCATTACCTAATTTACAGTAGTAGCCAACTCAAAGTTCCCATCCCTGCTGGCTGCCAGCAGACTCCCAGCAGAGTTCCAGCAGAGTTCCAGCGGCTGGAGCATTGACTGGAGTGACCCCACCAACCAGTTTTTACTGGAACTCCTCCCACTCAATGAAATACAGAACATGACCAGGAGATGGCGCTTCTCTCACAGAATACAGTACACCGCCAGATTTAAAGCACCGCCTCTGGCGGCGTGTGGAATTTCACATGATTCATAGAACCAAGAGTGACATACATGTGATTAATACCTACATGTGATTTAAGAAGTAAAATTATAACAGACCTAGCTACTGGAGATTCGCTGGCCACTGTTTCATCTGGAGTTAAATTATTGTAGCTAATACCTCCTGTCAAATTTTTAATCACAATTTATTTACTGTGAATCGACATATAAAGAGGAAAAACTAAGCCTTTTGGAAGATGTTTGCAGTCGCAGGTATTCAGTACATGCCTTCGACCAGTGAATTAGCATTATTATTGCTCAACCTTTTGTTTTGCACTAATGGGCCATTGATTACCCATTGTCACAGAAATCGCATAGGCTACAGAGCCGGCCTAAAATGCACCTGGCTGTTCAACTTTGATCATCATTTGTGTTTGTTGTCAGAGCTTAAATCATATGTTCAGAGACAAACTTGCAGAAATATTCCAATTGTGTAAGGAGAGAAATTACATCTTCTGTGAGAGCTTGACCGGATTGAATATTATTGGGACTAAGATACATATAGTATATACCAGTCATGGAGAACAGTGTGTGTTTTTTTGGGTTGGTACTCAATGTCCACACTGTCTCAGTTTGGCTTCAAAAGTAAGCATGGCACTGACATGTGTGTCTATGCTCTGAAAGAGGCTGTCAGTAGGTAAAGAAAACATAATTCCACCATGTTTATGTGCTTCCTGGATGCCTCTAAAGCCTTTGACCGGATTAATCACGGGAACTTGTTCAGAAAGCTACAAGAGCGAGGGGTTCCTTCTTATTTAATATGTATTCTACACTACTGGTACACACACCAAACATTGCAAGTAAGGCTGCGGTCACACCTGGGTGAACTGGTTAAGCACAACCAGGTTATAAAAGATGGCCTGCGGTCACACCAGCCGTGTCGATAACGCGCCACTCTGCCGCAACGTCTAAAGACCCAATTTGCATGACAATGACCGCAATCGCGCTGAAACCTAATCGCGCCCTGGCCCACCTCCAGAGGGGGGCTGAGGAACCGCGGGGGGGGGGGGACTGCTGCTCTGTCCCGGGTAGAACGTAGGTGTGACCCATTGCAGGACTGTTAAAGTCTCCCCACACAGAACGGCAAGGGTTGTAAAGGGAACGCGTTTTATTATTGTGCATATAGCCTATGTACGGCTGAATAATTATAAGCTATATGAATAATCAATAATTGTCCACAGGAGTTTTAAAAACAAACTGACGCCCTTGTATACAGTGCAATGGTTGGAGTAATATCTGTCAGTTCTTTGTGCATGAGGGGGCAAAGCCATGGACAGTCAGCAGGCGGGTGTCCACAAGGCCCCCACACGCACATTAGGTCTTGCAACCAGCCACTGCTAAACAACTCATAACTATCCATGACTTGTAGCTAGCTTTTAAACTGTGTCTGAGTGTAGTTTGATAGTTAGTCTGATAGTTTGTGATGTCAATCGGAGTGAACGGTGGAAATGTTGAGGTCTTTGCTCTATCCTCGGGCAGCTCGTACGGATCGACATTCTCCGCCTTCTTTAACTTTTGCAAATGTATCCCTCGCATAAGCAACAATACAAGCTCGCTAAACACCCCTTTCTTTAAACTTAGCCTACTCCTCTCTATTCTCTAAATCAAAATCACAACCAAGAGCAACCCAACAACAACCTTTCGAGTTCGCCTTCGTCGGTGACTTGGCTGGCATTCAAATTACCTTGGCAACAGTAAGCCCCTACTGAAGCTCAGGTCGCTATGTAAAAGTCATGTGACTGACATTGTCATGACGTATCTCCACGACCCCAAAAAATAAATAAATGTCTAATCAATTTTTTTGTAATGGAATAAACACAGTAGATTTTTTTTTCTTTTTTTTTAAGGTGAAAGTGTATGTAGCCTAGCCTACAAGAAAACGTTTAAAAGGAACAAATAAATATCCATCCATCCATCCATCCATCCATTTTCTTCCGCTTATCCGGGGTTGGGTCGTGGGGGCAGCAGCTTAAGCAAGGACACCCAGACTTCCCTCTCCCCAGCCACTTGTTCCAGCTCCTCGGGAGGAATCCCAAGGCGCTCCCAGGCCAGACGAGAAACATAGTCCTTCCAGCGTGTGTCCTGGGCCTTCCCCTGGGCCTCCTCCTGGTGGGACGTGCCCGAAACACCTCACCAGGGAGGTGTCCAGGAGGCATCCTGACCAGATGCCCGAGCCACCTCAACTCACTCCTCTTGATGTGGAGGAGCAGTGGCTCTACTCTGAGCCCCCTCCGGATGACTGAGCTACTCACCCTGTCTCTAAGGGAGAGCCCAGACACTCTATGGAGGAAACTCAGTTCAGCCGCTTGTATCCGTGATCTCGTTCTTTCGGTCACCACCCAGAGTTCGTGACCATAGATGAGGGTAGGAACGTAGATTGACCGGTAAATCAAGAGCTTCGCCTTTCGGCTCAGCTCTCTCTTCACCACGACAGTCCGATACAGCGCCCGCATAACTGCAGATGCGCTACAAATCCGTCCATCGATCTCCCGCTCCATTTTTCCCTCATTCGTGAACAAGACCCCCAGATACTTAAACTCCTCCACTTGGGGAAGGACCTCATCCCCGACCCTGAGAAGGCACCTCACCCTTTTATGGCTCAAGACCATGGCCTCGGATTTGGAGGTGCTGATTTTCATCCCAGCCGCTTCACACTCAGCTGCGAACCACTCCAGCGAAAGCTGTAGATCACGTTCCGATGAAGCCAACAGGACCACGTCATCTGCAAAAAGCAGAGACCCGATCCTGAGGCCACCGAAACAGATCCCCTCAACACCTTGGCTGCGCCTAGAAATCCTGTCCATAAAAGTTATGAACAGGATCGGTGACAAAGGGCAACCTTGGCGGAGTCCAACTCTCACTGGAAACAAGCCCGACTTGACTGCCGGCAATGCGAACCAAACTCTGGCACTTGTCGTACAGGGACCTAACAGCCCGTATCAAGGGGCCCGGTACCCCATACACCTGGAGCACCCCCCACAGGGCCCCCCGAGGGACACGGTCGAACCCCTTCTCCAAGTCCACAAAACACATGTAGAACGGTTGGGCGAACTCCCATGCACCCTCCAGGACTCTGCTGAGGGTGTAGAGCTGGTCCAGTGTTCGACGGCCAGGAAGAATCATCAGTTACACCTGCAAACCTAATGGGCAGGGATCTGCTCATTAAACTTGGAACTACCATCCTGTGTGATCCTGACGGATTGATTGTTACCCTTCCCAGTGGACATTCTTTTTTCTGTTCTGGATCTGATGGACAGTTCCTGCTTCAGGATGACACCCCACAGGTGGCAGATATCTTTTGGGCCAAGTTGACCTCTCCCTATGGACCACAGTCTGCTGCATCTTTTCTGTTTGACTGGAAACCATGGTTTCTGAACTTGAATCCTTATGTTCCCCCACCAGATCCCCTACATGTCACCCTCCTGTATGAGAGGGGTGATCCTACAATTTATCAGGAACAGTTTGAGAAAAAATTAGAAGGTAAAGATTGGACAGTAACTGCCGGTTCTTGCCCTGTGGGACCAGAGGGAGTAGCTTTAGAAGCCCAATTGACTCCCCAACAAGCTCAATATTACATGATGGGTTCAGAAGCAAACAAATTTGATATGTGGCAAGGTGCAAGACAATACCATGAACAGGACTCAAACCCACCATCATTGGCGATGTAACCGTGCTTATTAACCATTGTGCCATAGCAGTAACATCCAAAACATCAGGCTAAAGATTTAGGCCCCATGGTGAAAAGAAGGACAGAAACCACTGACTGGGTATTAACTCAAATACCCCACGTATGGTTTTCCTCCTCGCCTGACATGTACAAAATTCAGACCACGACATGGGATAGTTCTATGTTAGAACATTTACACCTGACCCGTTTCCATGGCAGAGAAAAAACAGATCATCCAGCAGCTGTTAAACCGCTACAACAACTCCCTCCCACTCCGTGGTCCTCTGGACCCACTGATGTGGGATTAGTACACACACAACCGTTGACATTTTCTATGAATACAGGATCCCCCATTTGGAGATCCCAGTATCCACACAAACCGGAGGCAGAGGAAGGAATTGCAGAGACCATTTTGGGTCTCAAGGTGGGAGGAGTGTTAGAATCCTCCAACTCAGCGTGGAATACTCCTATTCTTCCCGTTGAGAAACAGGGAACCGGGAAATATCAATTGGCACATGATTTGCGCGCTATCATCCAGGGATTGTTAACAAAGCCAATTTTAACTCCTAACCCTTATACTGCTCTGAGTGCATTAACACCAGATTTACAGTGGTTCACCTGCATTTACCTGGCTAATGCCTTTTTCAGCTTACCATTGGCACCAGAGGTTAGAGATATTTTTTTATTTACCTTCCGCAGGGAACAACTTAGATACACCCGCTTACCTCAAGGTTTTGCTCTTTCACCAGGTTTATTCAACCAAGTTTTAAAAGAATCTTTACAAAAATTAACATTACCTCAAGGATGTGTGCTAATTTAGTATGTAGATGACCTGCTTTTAGCAGCACCAACTGCTGAAGTGTGCACCACAGCAACAATAAAGATTCTCCGCTTGTTAGCCCAAGAAGGTTACAAGGTTTCCAGAAATAAATTACAGTTAGTAAGACAAGAATTACACTTCTTGGGGAGAAGAGTTACTGCACAAGGATCAGGTCTAACAGCAGCTCACAGATCTGCAATCCTAGAACATCCAAAACCGTTAAAGATTAAAGAAATGCTGTCCTTTTTAGGACTAACTAACTTTAGCCGTCACTACATACTGTTGAGAAGGTGTTTTCACTCTAATTTAAAGCCTATTTTAAAGGAACAGACACACATTTAATTTATGACCCTGGGCTCTCTCTGAGCTCTCATTTCACCTTCCCGCGTGCTCGTTCATTTCTGTAAAAAGGATCAATAAGAACAACAAACAACATTTATATCTTTTAACAGTGAGACGTTCACTGGACTCAGTTCTAGTAACTGAGTACAGCTTTATCTCAGCATAAGGTTTTTATTAAGAAACTAGTTAAAAAGAAACTCCTCCCACATATATCTTCCTTCACAGAATGGTCACAGCTTCTTCACAAAAGGCACACAGGATGTGCCACATTCACGGTTTCTAAGTGTTTCCACATGCACTACAAAATTAGACCCTCATACAACATTAACAGAATTTATATCTCTTCATGTCCCTCTCTTGATCTCTTTTTTTTTTTTAAGAGATCACCATATATAAGGAAAAATGTCAGGCAAAGAATCATATTAATTTTGAGTCCATCTTCTCTGGAACTTTTCGGATCAGTAGTCAAGTCATCTTGTTCTGGCCGGGAATAGTGGTTGTCCGGCTCGCTCTTCTATGACCTAAGGTGAGAAGTTGCCAGCACATCACCTATATGCAGCTAAAGTGTATCTTTTCAGTAGCCTTGAGTTTGAAAACTCTAAGGACTGCACGCAGACCAGAGGATCGTTCAGCCCCTTTTGGCAGGGGTCTCAGCTTCTTTTCCTTCAAACCCTGCTGCCCCAGCTGGGCAGCTCTGTGCTCCAAGCCGCCCTGCCACCTGATGGTGCAGGTGTGCTGAAGTTGGAAACCTCTCAGCAGAGGGTTCAAGTAGGTCATGTGGTCTGCTCCTTGCTGTTCTTCTCCCGCTCTGGCTTGCTGCTCCTGGATGTCCTCTCAGGTTCGTCCTGACTCCTCAGTGGGAGTGCATTGGCTCCAGCCTTTTTCTTTAGTATGATTACCTGAGAGATCGTGGTCTGGTTGGCTGCTGGCCTCTCACCTGGTCAACAAAGCCTAAAAGAAGAGCTTGCAACTAATTTGCTTTTTCCTGTTTGCTTTATCCATAATTGTATCTGTTTGGAGATTCATTTCTTATGGATTTGTCCTCTTTTAAAAAAAAAATCAAATCCCTCACTCACCTCATAGTTTTAAGTAGTGCCGCACTAAAACAAAATCAAATTACCATCCAGACTGCTTACAAACTAGGTCTATCTGTAGAAAAAGCTAATACTTTTGCTGTATGTAAATCACAAAAATCATCATTGACCCAAAGTGCACTCCAAAACTCCTGTATCAAAAATGAGCAACTCTGGAACAACCTAGACCATAAAGAATATTTCTTCAAAATATATAGTAGAGGTTATAATGTAAATAACTGTTTTCATCATAGCACTGAAACAGCACTGGTGAAGGTTACTAATGATATTCTCATGGCCTCAGATAATGGACTTGTGTCTGTTCTGGTTTTGTTAGATCTCAGTGCTGCTTTTGACACAGTCGATCATAATATTCTCTTAGAAAGGCTTGAACATGTTGCAGGGATCAAAGGAACAGCACTAGGCTGGTTTAAATCATATTTGTCTGATAGATTCCAGTTTGTTCATCTATATCATAAATCTTCTTCACTCTCAAGAGTTACTTGTGGAGTTCCACAGGGTTCTGTGCTTGGACCTATTCTGTTCACCATATATATGCTCCCAATTGGTAGAATCATTAGACAGCATGGGATAAATTCCCACAGCTATGCAGATGATACACAACTATATTTATCCATAAATCCTAAAGAACCCACTCAGTTAGGTAGATTACAGGCATGTCTGGAAGACATAAAAACATGGATGACCCTAAACTTTTTGCTTTTAAATTCTGACAAAACAGAAGTTGCTGTCTTTGGACCAGAAGTTCTTAAACAGAAACTGATTAGTCAATCACTTCATCTGGATGGCATTAAATTGGCTCCCAGTAATAACGTATAAAACCTCGGCATTATTTTTGACCGAGACTTGACATTTAAATCCCATATTAAACAGGTTTCTAGGATTTCTTTCTTTCACCTCCGGAATATTGTTAAAATTAGAAACATCCTGTCCAGGAGTGATGCTGAGAAACTAGTCCATGCATTTGTTACCTCAAGGCTGGACTACTGTAATTCTTTACTATCAGGTAGTCCACAAAATGCTATTAAAAGCCTCCAGTTGATCCAAAATGCGGCAGCAAGAGTTTTGATGAATATTAAAAAGAGAGATCACATTTCTCCTGTTTTAGCTTCCCTTCATTGGCTCCCTGTTAAATCCAGAATAGAATTTAAGATCCTTCTTCTTACATACAAAGCCCTTAATAATCAAGCTCCCATCATACATCAGAGATCTAATTGTTCCTTATGTTCCTAACAGAGATGGCCGCTCCTACTGAGCCTGGTTCTGTTGGAGGTTTCTTCCTGTTAAAGGGGAGTTTTTCCTTTCCACCGTCGCTACATGCTTGCTCAGTATGAGGGATTGCTGAAGGATTGCTGTGGTTGGAAAGTCTGCATCAACGGGGCCCAACCTCACGCCAATGACTGACGCAATCTGCTGGGATTCCTTAAATAGGAAACTTTTTAACTGATTGGAATGTTTGTATAAATGTATTGAAATAACTTCTTGTTAAGTGCCTTGAGATGACATCTGTTGTGAATTGGCACTATATAAATAAACTGAATTGAATTGAATTGAATATCACTTATGGGAAGGGTTGCTTCAATAAAAATGATGGTTTTGCCCAGAATCAACTACTTATCCTAAATGATCCCAAGTAAACCATCACTAGACTGGTTGAGAGCTATGGACTCCTCTGTCTCTAAATTTCTTTGGAAAGATAATCCCCCACGTATCAGCTTAAAAACTCTGCAGAAGACCAAAGAAAAAGGAGGTCTAGATCTACCAAACTTCCATCATTATTTCTTAGCCAACAGGCTCCAATACATCTCAAGAAGGTTAAAACATAGCTACCTAGATGAGTCCTGGATAGACGTGGAACAGACACTATGCAATAAGATAAAACTTTCAGACCTACCATTTATTAGCTCAAATATAAAACAAAATGAATGCTTTAAAAGCATAAATATCAGCTCCTCTCTGACAGCATGGTGGGAGTTTCTAAAAATGACAGAGTCCACAATAATCCCATGCAGACGTACACCCATCTAGAATAACCCAGACATCTTGCAAAAAAAATGTATGATAAGTTTTCTAGACTGGAGGTGCAATGGAATTGAATACCTGGAACATATATTTGAAGGAACAGACTTTATCCCATTTAAGATATCAATTACACAATATGGAATTGATAAAAACAAATTCTTAGAAAATCAACAAATTAAATCTATTATTAAAGGTAAATTTAGGCTCAATACAGTTGAATTACAAATTCCAGCAAGAGGTTTAGATTTTCTTAATCTCAACCCCCCCAAATTGCTGTCTAAAATATACAAAACTTTATCTACATTAGATGAATCAATAGCCATCCCTATTTCAAAATGGGAGGTGGATTTATCAGCCACCTTTGACCAAAACGTCCGGTCTCAGATATGTTTAAGAACCTTTAAAATAACAAAAAATCCTAATTTGCACTCTCCAGTTGTATTACAGTACATTCTGTTATTTCGACTGTTAACTTTGTTTTCTCTCAGTGTTTTTCTCCCCATAGAAGATATACCTGGTCTGGTATCCTGCTTGGCTGCAATGCCCTGTTGGACGGGGGGCATCGACTGGGATGATCCTCTCAGTAACTGAACATCCGCTGTGTCCTGTTATCAACTTTTTACTTTCTGTAACATAGAGAGTTCTCTTATACCAGATCTTCTGTTCCTTCTGTGTTCTGCTCTGTCTTCTCAAACCCCCAGACGGTCGTGGCAGATGGCCGCTCCTACTGAGCCTGGTTCTGTTGGAGGTTTCTTCCTGTTAAAGGGGAGTTTTTCCTCTCCACTGTCGCTACATGCTTGCTCAGTATGAGGGATTGCTGAAGGATTGCTGTGGTTGGAAATCTGCCCAACCTCATGCCAATGACTGACGCAATCTGCTGGGATTCCTTAAATAGGAAACTTTTTAACTGATTGGAATGTTTGTATAAATGTATTGAAATAACTTCTTGTTAAGTGCCTTGAGATGACATCTGTTGTGAATTGGCACTATATAAATAAACTGAATTGAATTGAATTGAATTGAATTAAACATGCCACAAGGTAAAATGAATGGGTTTTGTGCTAAAACAACCAACCGCACAAAGGTGCCAAAACAGGATGGAAAACAGGAAACGTCTGTTCTTTTTGGATTGTGGAAATGGCATCATGAGCATGACAGACCGCTCAAAAGAAAAATGCTTTGCTGCTTTAAAGCTCAACCCGCAGAAAACGATCAGTTTAATTTTATTCATTTACACTGCTAACAGCCTAAGTTCATTAAACCTATAGTCTTATAAGATTTCACCACATCACCGACTCTTGTTATTCGTCTTCTGAGCTGATGAAGCCCAATACTTATAAAAGAAAACTATAATTTCAACCGATTTCACCAAAAAAGTGTTTAACTCCAAACAAATGCTGTTTTTTACTTTGTTTTTTCATTTATGTGAAATGCTTTTAATGAGACCAATTGAAAGGCTTTTTTTTGTAAAAAATAATTGAAATTTAAGTTCCCCTTGTGCCTAAGGATCTCCTCCCTTTTCCTGAAACAGAACTGTTTCAGAAACATCCAATTATTTAAGTCTCCTGTCAATCAGGTGTGACTAGATCTGCAGCTTGTTACGGAAAGATGTTGTAGTTCAATAAACACCTGTATTGTAGATCAATCTCCATGTATACAGTATTTAAGCTCAATTCCTAGATCTCAGCTGCTATACCTTTCGGCCAGGGAAGAATTAACAAAACCACTGAATCTATAATTTAATGTGTCCAATCATAACATGACCTTACCCACCTCGGTCCATGGGAAAAAAAGATAATAGAACCTTATTTCAATCACTCCATAATTTGTTTTCAGTGGGCATATCGGAGCCCAGATGGGACCATGAGGGGCTGAAATATCACGCCTCCTCCTTCTGCTGTGTCGGATCTCCTCTGCAAATACAAGAAAAGAATGCTCTTTAAGTCTCAACAGAAGCACATCCACCATTCTCATTTTGAGGGTAATTGTGTCAGAGCCAAAATCCGCAGAGAATCAGCAGGTCGTCCATAGAAAAGTTCCCATCACATTCACGATATGGAGCACATACTATATACTTTTTTCCAATGTACCCAGAGTGGTATGAAAGTGTGGTCAGATTTTTATCATTTTCAAAACAAATAAATCTTTGGTCAGGTTTTAAGTGTATTGGTCCAGCTCTAACTATTTAGATTAATCCCATGTCGTCCCAGTCTCCAATTTACCCTTACTTTTGTCAGGGAAGTATACACATTTTTACCCATATAACTTTCTGTTCGTTCATGTACTGCACGCTCAGAATTTGTCCAAATCCTGGAGAGGAGTGTAACATCTGGAAACAGATCATTAAGATTAGTGAAAGCTTCTACATATCTGGGTAAATGTCCTACAGAATATGGCATCTGAGAACAAACAAAACAGTTAATGTTTTATTTATTTGCTAGATATCTTGCATATTGTCACCATACACTCGTTTCAAATGGGTTTCTGTGTGTCCTTCTCTGAGTGAACCAAGAAAATAAATCAGCATCCTCATGTGCTCTATGTCATTCTTCTGTGAGTCCTGACGTTCCTATTGAAATAACACCACCAAAAAACTGTAAAAAAAAAAGTACTAGATAGCAGAAAAACCAGAAAAACCTTCATCGTCACTATCTCTCCCTTCAAACAGTCTCTATAGAAAAGTGGCTCTCCTGGTTCTCTTCACTGAGGTTGAGACAAGTGGACCATATTGTTTCCACCTCCCATTGTTATCAGTCTTTAACCCCACTTTTCTTAGACTGCTTTCCCTATATCTAGTAATGGTCTCTGCTTTTTACAATGGGTTAAGTGTATCCAACTCAGTCTCTACAGCCATTGGTGTGGTC
Organism: Valencia hispanica; assembly: GCA_963556495.2. Taxonomy (NCBI): domain Eukaryota; kingdom Metazoa; phylum Chordata; class Actinopteri; order Cyprinodontiformes; family Valenciidae; genus Valencia; species Valencia hispanica. Next base: position 4,891,082 of record OY747701.1, on the reverse strand, counting down.
AAAAATACCTGGAATGGCCCCTTCCACCTGGGTGATGACCAATTTTCTGTTTACAGCTTTTAATCAGGATCCAGTCACCTACTTTCAGCTCACTTCTTCCTGTAGGAATATAGGATCATCTGGCATATGACTAGTTTACATTTATAACTCATGTACTTATCAGTATTTTGATCATGAAAACCCACCAGATCTTAATCAAATTGTTTTTTTAGAAGAGAGTAAACCAATCTAAGGAATTCTTTATCTGCGCCCATAGATTATTTAAAATATAATTAGGCCAATATTCAAATTTTGTATTATATGCATTTATAATTTACCAAATCAAGAATATCCAATTTTGTCCCGTTTCTTCCATCTGTTTTTTTTTCTTTCAATTTGCAACATTTTATCATAAAGTCATAAATCAGTTTGTAATTGTTCCTCTTATTTTAATATACCAAACTGTAGGAAGGATAAGGTCTCATCAAATTTGTTCAATTACTTGGTGTTATATTCATATATAACTTTATCATAACCAAACAGTATCTCCAATTCTGTTTAGTCTTATCCATGGCCTTTCTTAATCTCCTTTTAGAATCCAATTGTCTCTTAAAAACGATCTCTAATCTTTGTCCAATTTTATCAATTATTTCTCTAAACAACATTTCTGCAACAGTTAGTGTATCTAAATGTTTCGCTGTTAACATTACAAATCCATTAGGAGAAATTATATTTTCTTACTAAATAGAGCTTCTTCAATACAGCCTTCGTTTGCTCAAAGCTGTTTCTTAATTTTATATGAGAAGCTTTTCTTTTTTCCATGTCTGGCACACTTCTTGTCCATGAACTAATCAGTTTGAGAATTGAATTGTCCGTAAGAAATGCTTTAATTAGTTCGCCACTAGAGGTCGCCATACCCCTTTTCCCCATTGTTGGCCAAATGCCAAAAACATGCAAAGTAAAATTTGAATCTTCTGTTAGCACTAATATGATTATTTATATTCATCTGATTACAAACTTCACTTATAACTTTAATTTTTTGGTAGCTTTCCCGTTTCAAGAGTTTTATGAAATCTAAAATTTTGATTATCAATTTATCCCCTACAGAGAATATGCCCAACTTCAAGTGAAATAGGAAATCTCTTCCTAACAAATTAGAAAATAATCTCTAGATTTTATGATTATCACAACAGGTTTTTCCTGTAGCAAAATCTATTATTTTGATTTCATTTTTCTAACAACTCAATCTCATTTTTAGTGGAAAACATCCTCTCCCAATCTCAGGTGTAGGTCCAGACATCTTTCTTGCTTAATCAGACCCTTAATTTTGTCCCATTAGCAACAACTCCATTGAGTGTAAATATTGAAATGCGCTTAAACTCAGTGTGCTACGGTAACTAAAGTTGAATTTTGGAGTGCGTTACTACGTTCCTTACTACGGTAATCCCGTAACGAACATTTCTTCTCTTTTTTGCAGTCTCTAACCCAGCGCATTACAAGATTGTTTCCTTTCAACATGTATCTTATCTGTCATTAAAATGTTAGAAGCAAACATCTGAAGCTGCCGCTTGTTACAAAGAATAAATTCACGTAGCCACCCAGCTGCTACCCCACAGGTCCTGTAGACATCCGCCTGTATTTCAAAAATAAAATCACTCTGCTCCTAATCCGTCATTTTTAAACCATTTCTTTTCTACTATATGAGAGATCTCACAGACATCCCATGAATATCATTAAAAATATTAGCTAAGTTTTTTAAAATTATTATTATAAAGTAACAGTTGCCGCTACACTTAAGAAATCCCAACCTTTTGTATTGAGCTGCACTCAGCTAAAACATCCCCCTCATTATCAGCTAGCGGGGGAGGTGTGTTCCTTCTCTACTGCCTTCCGGCAGTTGGATAACCTTTAACAATTTTGAAACGCATGATCAATCTGGTTTCAAACAAGTCTTTCTCAGGAAGTCCATTTAACCGATTTCTGTCACAACCCATCACAGTTGGTTTGTTTATTAAGAGAAAAACTAACGACCCATTGTTGAGGGACAGAAGGGGGGTCGCTTGTTTATTATCAGAACAGCCCTTCCTTGAGGGGAAGGTGGTCGGTTGTTTAAAATAATTAATTTAGATCACAGTAAAGTTGACCTTACTCTTCACAGGATTTTTTAAAATATGTTAGTGAGTTTTCTCTTTTATTTTGTTTTTCTTTCGATGGAACTTTAGGAGAATACAAAGTTTAAAACGTTTTTTATCCTCCCGGGTGCTAAAAAACACATCTGTTTCACGCATTAACCCCCCTTTTTTCCCTGTTTGTTTGAGACGCCAAATGTCTAATTCTTCAATTTTGATCTTTTTAGTTTTATTTTAGATCGCAACTACCAAGAAGTGCGCGAAATTACTCAATCAATCGTCGTTTCAAATTCATAATCTTTATTTTAAAGAAATGTATTGTCTTTTCTCTTACATTAATTTTGCATCTCCTTTAAAATCTGCTTTGCTATTTTCCCCCATATTTCGATAAGTTACATTTTGCTGTTTTTATTTTTTAATTTTTAAATATTCATCATTATCATGTTAATGAAGTAAATTCAGCTTTTATTTCTCTGTTATCTGATCTATTTATCTTATCGCAGTGTTATTTACTCAATCTTCAAACCATGAGACTCCGTTCAGCCTACAGCTGTTTCACCATAGAAATCTCCATTCACACACACACACACACACACACACACAGTCACACAACCGGTTTATCACACATTAATATAATTAAATATTTATTATCATGCTTTTTCATTACTAGTATTATTATTTAGATATTATTTATCATTAGGCCTATTTCTAATTGAGATCCCAGACCTCTGCACGCTTTTGGAGTCCAACTCCTTTAACATGAATATTCACGCAAAGATCCCCGATCTTTATTTGCAAAACACAAACTCGTATTAAAAAGGTCCCGGACCTAGTTATTTTTTCTTCTTTCATGCATCACATTTTTACTCACTGGCTTTTGTCCCTGTGAAGGAAGACCCCATCCAACTGTTGCTCCGGGAGAAACCCCGGATCTGCCGGCCTCCTTTTTTCCTAACGGTGGGGTGGAGGACTTTGATACTGGTTCCGAACCAGGTTATGCACGGACTCTCAGCAGCCTGCGGTTCCTCCCGGAGATCCAGTCCGATCTGAGATCGTGGTCAAAGGAACAAGAAATGCCAGGGTTAAAATCGCTCTCTGATCTCTGAGTTTTCTTTTTTGACATTCCGTGGTTTCTCAATCCACGAGCTGATCCACACTCAGCCTTCTTCGTGTCCAACACGCAAGCTTTCAGTAACAAGTGTCCTAGCTTACCTTAGGGCCGGCCACTAGTTAAAAAGAAACTCCTCCCACATAGATCTTCCTTCACAGAATGGTCACAGCTTCTTCACCAAAAGGCACACAGGATGTGCCACATTCCTCTTGATTATTCACGGTTTCTAAGTGTTTCCACATGCACTACAAAATTAGACCCTCATACAACATTAACAGAATTTATATCTCTTCAATACCCAGCTACACTAATCTGACCACTCCATTGCGCACGTTGGTAAATGAACATGGTATGAAACAATTAAATGCTCCTCTTAACTGGACGGTGGCAGCAGAAGAAGCATTTATTGTTCTAAAACAGGAACTGGCAGCAGCAGCAGACTTGGCTCTGACTGATTACAGACTAGAATTTTTTCTAGACTCCTCAGAGACTGATGGAATAATTAATGGTGTCCTGTTTCAAAAGGTAGATGGACATAGACACATTTTGATGTATCTCAGTTTAAAGCTAGATACAACAGGTCTCCCAGTGGAGAGCTACAGGCAGGGTATGCAGTAATGCAGAGAACTAGTAAGAAAACAGGGGAAGCTGGAAGGGAAACAGTCAGCACAGAAAGCAGAAATCAGGGCTCTGATTGAAGCATGTAAGTGGGGAAAAGGAAAAAGAATAACAATACATACTAATTCCATGTATGGCTGGGCGGCTATACATATTGAGCTCCCCCAATAGAAAAGGAGTGGGTTTCTCACCACTCAGGGACAGCCAATACAACATCAGCAAGAAATGTTTGAGCTTCTTTATGCTGTGCAGCTTCCCTCTGCACTAGCTGTTAAAAAATGCATGGGGCACAGTAAAGAAAATACAGTTGAAGCTGCGGGAAATGAGGCCACTCACAAAGCTGCCAAAGCAGCTGCTAGGTATCAGCAGGCTCATGATTGGATGATGACAATGGTGGCAGAAGATACTGAAAACATTGAGGATCTCATTAAAACAAACAAACAAAACAATGCTGCGCCTCAAGAAAAATCTGTTTGGCTACAAAGGGGAGCAGTACAATTTCAGGGACTCTGGCGTAGCCCAGATGACCGCCCAGTGTTAACTGCAAACATGAAACCTGAGATTTTCCCAGAAGCACATGGCTTGGCCCATGTAGGTGCCGCTCAGATTAAATTAAATTTATGTTTTTGGTGGCACCCTTACATGACAGATTGGATAAAATATTTTGTACATGAATGTAAAGTGTGTGGTGAATTTAATCCTAAACCCACAATTAAAACTGAAATGGGGTCCTTTAAAGAATTATCACATCCTGGTAGAGAAGTTGTCATTGATTACACTGATATGGGAATACCGGTGAAGGGCTACAAGTATCTTCTGGTTCTGACTGATCCACTGACAGGCAGGCCAGCCAAGCGTGAGGACAGTGAGACTGTTGTTAAATGCTTGATTAATTATAACATTCCCTGGCATGGTTTTCCTCGAACTGTGCGAAGTGATTCAGGAACACATTTTAAAAATCATCATCTTCAGTTTGTGGAAAAACAGCTGGGATTAACCCACAGATTTGGGACTGTGTATCATCCACAGTCTCAGGGGTCAGTGGAAAGAATGAACCAGAATCTTAAAATCAACATAGCTAAAATAATGGCACAAACAGGACTGGCGTGGGACTGTTGTTGTATGACTGTCTCATGAAGAGGATGCTCAGGGTTGTCCATAATTTTTTTATTTTATGAAGAATCCTTCTTTGCATTATCATCTCCAGATTTTCCACAGTTGTCCCAAGAACAGAACCAGCCTTCTTCATCAGGTTGTTTAGCCTTTTTAAATCCCTGGCTTTGATGCTGCTACCCCAACAGATGACGGCTGAAGAGATTACACTCTCCACAACAGACTTGTAGAAGATCTCCAGCATCTTGCTGCAAACCTTGAAGGACCTAAGCTTCCTCAAGAAGTACAGTCTGCTCTGTCCCTTCTTGTAGACGGCTTCACTGTTCAGTCTCCAGTCTAGTCTGTTGTCAAGGTGAACTCCGAGGTATTTATACTCCTCAACCACCTCCACTTCTTCTCCCATGATGGAAACAGTGTTTGACTTATCCCTGTTTCTTCTGAAATCTACAATCATCTCCTTTGTTTTGTTCACATTCAAGGTGAGACGATTGTTTCCACACCATGTCACAAAGCGGTCCACCAGCTCTCTGTATTCAGCTTCTTGTCCATCTCTGATACACCCGACAATTGCAGAGTCATCTGAGTATTTCTGCAGATGACAGGTCTCTGATTTGTACTGGAAGTCTGAGGTGTACAGAGTGAAAAGGAATGGTGAGAGTACGGTCCCCTGTGGTGCTCCTGTGCTGCTGACCACCTGGTTTGACACACAATTCTTCAGTCTCACAAATTGTGGTCTGTTGGTCAGGTAGTCATTGATCCAGGCGATTGTTGAGAGCTCCACCTGTGTCTTCAGGAGTTTCTGACAAAGCAAATCAGGCTGAATGTTAAATGCACTGGAGAAATCAAAGAACATGATCCTCACAGTGCTGCCTGCTTTGTCCAGATGACAGTGGGTTGGTTGAAGTAGGTGGATGATGGCATCATCAACTCCAACTCCACAGCGATAAACAAACTGCAGTGGGTCCTGATAGGTTCTTGTTTGCTTAATAGGGGTGCCAACAGGATTCTCTCCTGGACCTTTATGATGTGGGATGTCAGGGCAATGGGTCTATAGTCATTGATGACTGATGGGTGAGTTCTTTTGGGTACTGGAACAAGGCAGGATGTCTTCCACAACACTGGAACCTTCTCCTGAGTTAGACTAAGGTTGAAGAGGTGCTACAGAATCCCACAGAGCTGCTCTGCACAGGCCTTCAGGACTCTGGGGCTGACACCATCTGGACCTGCAGCCTTGTTCCGGTTCAGTTTCTCCAGCTGCCTCTTCACCTGACTTTTGGAGACAGACAAGTGGGAGGGGGAGGCAAAGGGGGTAGCAGCATTTCCTTACTTGGTTGAAGTCAAACTTGTGGAATTAGAAGAGTCCATGGCTGAGATGAAGGATAAAACATCCGAGGTGTAACAGGAAAGCTGTTGATCAGAGGAGAGTGGGATGTCTGTTTGGCTAGGAACAGGAGAGGGGGATGCTGAGCTAGTTCCTGAACTGAACCTGTTGAAGAATATGTTCAGTTCATTGGCTCTATCCAGACTTCCATCTATCCAATCCTTCCTGTCCTAAAAACCTGTGATCTTTCTCATTCCTGACCAGACATCTCTGATATTGTTCCTCTGTAGTTTGTTCTCCAGCTTCTTCCTGTATGCTTCCTTGCTGTCTCTGATCTTGACCTTAAGTTGCTTCTGTATACTCCTCAGTAATTCCCTGTCTCCCTCCCTGAAGGCTCTTTTTGTTTAGCAGTTCCTTCAGGTCACTGGTGATCCAGGGTTTGTTATTAGGGAAGCATCTCACTGTTCTGGTGGGGATGATGTTGTCCACACAGAAGTTTATATAGTCAGTCACACACTCAGTCATGGCATTGATGTCTTCTCCATGTGCTTGGCAAAGAGTCATCCAGTCTGTGGTTGCAAAACAACCCTGCAGGGCTTCTTCAGCTTCCTGTGACCATTTTCTCACAGTTCGTTTTGTCACAGGTTGCCTATGAACAAGTGGTTCAGAGAAAAACAAGATTGTGATCTGATTGTCCCAGAGGAGGTCTTGGTTTGGACATGTATGAATCCTTTACATTTGCATAAAACAAATCCAAGGTCCTTTTTTCTCTTGTAGAGCAGCTGACAAACTGTTGAAATGTTGGAAGTGTAGTAGAGAGCGAGGCATGATTAAAATCACCAGATATTGCCACAAATGCATTGGGGTGCTGTGTCTGTAGCTTAGCAATAATGGAACTGATGACATCACATGCAGTGTCGGCAACGGCTGAAGGTGGAATGTAAGCAACTGCCAAAATTACACTGGTGAACTCTCTTGGTAAATAATATGGACGAAAACTCACTGCCAAGACTTCGACATCTGGGCTGCAGAGACGACACTTCACAGTAACATGTCCTGGAAGACACCATCTGTTGTTGACAAGCACTGCTACTCCACCACCTTTTCTTTTTCTGCTCGTCTTCAGATCTCTGTCTGCTCGTACAGTCAGGAAGCCTGGCAGAGAGACGTTGGAGTCGGGGATATGATCCAGCAGCCACGTCTCAGTAAAACACATAACACTGCGTTCACGGTACTCTGGCTGAGTCCTTGTAAGGGCTTTTAGTTCATCCATCTTGTTAGCCAGTGATCTTACGTTCCCCATTATGATCGATGGAAGAGATGGCTTGAACTTCCTCTTTCTCTGTCTCCTTTTCGCTCCTGCTCTGCATCCACATCTCCTCCTTATCAACTCATCAGGGATTTGTGGCTTCGGTTGAGGTATTATTTCCGCTTTTGTGATGTTAATCAACTGCTCCCGGCTGTAAACCACATTTGCAGCAAAAATCCTTCCAGCTTCACAGCACCAAAAACTAGAAAGTATACAGGTCAAAAAAATGCAATCTTCTTTAAGAAAAAAGAGGAACCAATGTACAAAAAACCAAAACTTAATATGTAGCCAACAGAGCCACTCCAACATGCAGCCACCCAGAGCAGCGCAATTCTAGAATTTATGGGTCCTAGCTTGGAAAAATATGGGCACTACAAAATATGGGCACTACATGGGCCCCATCTTTGAAAAGTGCACAAAAGCCCATCAGGGCCCCACCTTTTAGGTTCTTAGTGGGTACCATGCGGGTGTCATGTAGGCTAAACAGTGGGTTATACGTGGGATTGTCCGCGGGTTCCATGATGGCCCCATGCTAAAAACCCATATGGGTCCTAGGTTGGATAAATATGGGCACTACATAGGCCCCAACTGGGAAAAGTGCACAAAAGCCCATCAGGGCCCCACCTTTTAGGTTCTTATTGGGTACCATGCGGGTACCATATAGGCTAAAAAGTGGGTTATAAGTGGGATTGTCCGCGGGTTCCATGTTACATGCCCATATGGGTTCTAGTTTGGAAAAATATGGACACTAAATTGGCCCCAACTGGGAAAAGCACACAAAAACCCATTAGGGCCACACCTTTTACATTATTAGGGGGTACTACATCGGCTAAAAAGTGGGTTGTAAGAGGCATTCTCCGGAGGTTCCCTAATGGCCCCATGTTAAAAGCCCATACAGGTTTTATGTTGGGAAAATACGCGCATTAAATTGGCCCCAGCTGGGAAGAGCACACAAAAATCCCTCAAACCCCCATCTTTAAAGTTCTGCGTGGGTACAACATGAGCTAAAGTGAGAATGGCATTATCATTAGGTTGTTTAGCTGCCCCTTGTTACTTTTAGTTTGATCTGGGAAGTTTTTGGTATTGAGTGGTCCAACATTGGAAATTATCCACAAAATCAATTTAACACAGGGGTTCAATAACACGAATATGCTAAAGCTGACTGCAAACAAAAACACATTTGTAAATATAGCTATTACAAAAATGAGGGTATACAAGCACCCTTTTTTACATTTATTTGGTCCAACAACTGATTTCAACTGTATGAACTGTTGAACAACAATGAAAGTCAGACTGTATTCATTATCCAATTATTGATCTGAATCAAAAATGCAAATTTTTGGAAGAGTTTAAGTTACTTCTGGAATCAAAGTTATAACATTTCAGGAAAAAAAGCATCACAGCAACAGAACAATATAGTATTGGTGTGATAATCCCAGGCCTGCTTTGGTGCCTCAGGATTATTCCTCTTCCCCCGTTATCTGCTACCATGGCAACCTGAGGGGAACATTAAAAAAGGAGAGATTAGATACTGGCATCTGATAAGAATGCCTCTTGTGCCATGTCCACACGTAGCCGGTTATCTCACAAAATAGATATTTTTGTATGGTTTGGCCTGTCATCCAAACGAAAATGCGCCAAAAACGATTATTTCTAAAAAGTTCAGCCAAATTGAAGATCTGTGTTTTCTCCGTTTTAAGCGTGTGGACAAATGTCAACAGAGTTTTAGGTTTCGCAACATCCCTGTCTGTGACAAAAACTGCTCCAATCTCACTTTTGCGACCTGTGTTTACACTCTGAAACAGCATTTATGCCCTCAGAGATGTGTTGGCGTTATTGATTATCGAAGTGCTTTTTGCTCGCTTGTTTTAACTAGCTCTGTTACTGCTGTTTGTAGAAGTTACAGAGTAGACAGTTACTGAGTGTGGATGGGATTTGGGAGAACTACTGCCCCCTACAGGTTAGACACTTCTATGAATGTGCCTAAAAACAAATTTATCAGGAATAAGATGTGGATGGCGATTTTTTTGAAAAATGAGGTGAGGAAAATATTTGTTTGTTTTTTTAAAACCGCTATGTGTGTACACGTATGTAGAAATGATAATAATTTTAGCCAAATGTAAAGATTTTGACTTTACCGCCCCTAAGCGATTACGCATTTTGATGATGTCATTAAGTGCCTACACTACTTAGTACCAGGTACACTAGATAATGTACGTTTAAAAATAGTTTTTATTTAACGGGAAAAAAACCTGTTGAACTTTCAAGCATTTTATTCTCTCAAATATGTGCAGGTTTTCTTTTGTGTGATATTAATAAATAAGTAACCAAAGCAGACGATGTTGAACTTTATTTTCGTAAATTTATTTATTTAGGAAAAAGATATGGACATTTTTTAAAGGATTTTGCACAATAAATTTTCTTTCAATGGCATTCAAATCCTTTTGGAAGTTTGTGCTACTTCAATGTATCTGGAATGTGAGAATGCTCATAAGCAGTCATTTGACATATATAAAGAAAAAAAATATGTATAGCATATATATATATATATATATATATATATATATATATATGTATAGCATATATATATATATACACTACCGTTCAAAAGTTTGGGGTCACCCAAACAATTTTGTGTTTTCCATGAAAAGTCACACTTATTCACCACCATACGTTGTGAAATGAATAGAAAATAGAGTCAAGACATTGACAAGGTTAGAAATAATGATTTGTATTTGAAATAAGATTTTTTTTACATCAAACTTTGCTTTCGTCAAAGAATCATCCATTTGCAGCAATTACAGCATTGCAGACCTTTGGCATTCTAGCTGTTAATTTGTTGAGGTAATCTGGAGAAATTGCACCTCACGCTTCTAGAAGCAGCTCCCACAATTTGGATTGGTTGGATGGGCACTTCTTGCGTACCATACGGTCAAGCTGCTCCCACAACAGCTCAATGGGGTTCAAATCTGGTGACTGCGCTGGCCACTCCATTACCGATAGAATACCAGCTGCCTGCTTCTTCTCTAAATAGTTCTTGCACAATTTGGAGGTGTGTTTTGGGTCATTGTCCTGTTGTAGGATGAAATTGGCTCCAATCAAGCGCTGTCCACTGGGTATGGCATGGCGTTGCAAAATGGAGTGATAGCCTTCCTTATTCAGAATCCCTTTTACCCTGTACAAATCTCCCACCTTACCAGCACCAAAGCAACCCCAGACCATCACATTACCTCCACCATGCTTAACAGATGGCGTCAGGCATTCTTCCAGCATCTTTTCAGTTGTTCTGCGTCTCACAAACGTTCTTCTTTGTGATCCAAACATCTCAAACTTGGATTCATCCGTCCACAACACTTTTTTCCAGTCTTCCTCTGTCCAATGTCTGTGTTCTTTTGCCCATCTTAATCTTTTTCTTTTATTGGCCAGTCTCAGATATGGCTTTTTCTTTGCCACTCTGCCCTGAAGCCCAGAATCCCGCAGCCGCCTCTTCACTGTAGATGTTGACACTGGTGTAATATACTGAATATATATATATATATAAATATATATATATACACTACCGTTCAAAAGTTTGGGGTCACATTGAAATGTCCTTATTTTTGAAGGAAAAGCACTGTACTTTTCAATGAAGATAACTTTAAACTAGTCTTAACTTTAAAGAAATACACTCTATACATTGCTAATGTGGTAAATGACTATTCTAGCTGCAAATGTCTGGTTTTTGGTGCAATATCTACATAGGTGTATAGAGGCCCATTTCCAGCAACTATCACTCCAGTGTTCTAATGGTACAATGTGTTTGCTCATTGGCTCAGAAGGCTAATTGATGATTAGAAAACCCTTGTGCAATCATGTTCACACATCTGAAAACAGTTTAGCTCGGTACAGAAGCTACAAAACTGACCTTCCTTTGAGCAGATTGAGTTTCTGGAGCATCACATTTGTGGGGTCAATTAAACGCTCAAAATGGCCAGAAAAAGAGAACTTTCATCTGAAACTCGACAGTCTATTCTTGTTCTTAGAAATGAAGGCTATTCCATGCGAGAAATTGCTAAGAAATTGAAGATTTCCTACAATGGTGTGTACTACTCCCTTCAGAGGACAGCACAAACAGGCTCTAACCAGAGTAGAAAAAGAAGTGGGAGGCCGCGTTGCACAACTGAGCAAGAAGATAAGTACATTAGAGTCTCTAGTTTGAGAAACAGACGCCTCACAGGTCCCCAACTGGCATCTTCATTAAATAGTACCCGCAAAACACCATTGTCAACATCTACAGTGAAGAGGCGGCTGCGGGATTCTGGGCTTCAGGGCAGAGTGGCAAAGAAAAAGCCATATCTGAGACTGGCCAATAAAAGAAAAAGATTAAGATGGGCAAAAGAACACAGACATTGGACAGAGGAAGACTGGAAAAAAGTGTTGTGGACGGATGAATCCAAGTTTGAGGTGTTTGGATCACAAAGAAGAACGTTTGTGAGACGCAGAACAACTGAAAAGATGCTGGAAGAATGCCTGACGCCATCTGTTAAGCATGGTGGAGGTAATGTGATGGTCTGGGGTTGCTTTGGTGCTGGTAAGATGGGAGATTTGTACAGGGTAAAAGGGATTCTGAATAAGGAAGGCTATCACTCCATTTTGCAACGCCATGCCATACCCAGTGGACAGCGCTTGATTGGAGCCAATTTCATCCTACAACAGGACAATGACCCAAAACACACCTCCAAATTGTGCAAGAACTATTTAGAGAAGAAGCAGGCAGCTGGTATTCTATCAGTAATGGAGTGGCCAGCGCAGTCACCAGATTTTAACCCCATTGAGCTGTTGTGGGAGCAGCTTGACCGTATGGTACGCAAGAAGTGCCCATCCAACCAATCCAAATTGTGGGAGCTGCTTCTAGAAGCGTGGGGTGCAATTTCTCCAGATTACCTCAACAAATTAACAGCTAGAATGCCAAAGGTCTGCAATGCTGTAATTGCTGCAAGTGGAGGATTCTTTGACGAAAGCAAAGTTTGATGTAAAAAAAATCTTATTTCAAATACAAATCATTATTTCTAACCTTGTCAATGTCTTGACTCTATTTTCTATTCATTTCACAACGTATGGTGGTGAATAAGTGTGACTTTTCATGGAAAACACAAAATTGTTTGGGTGACCCCAAACTTTTGAACGGTAGTGTATATATATCTCGCAATAGCTATCATGCTTTAGATTATATCGCAATATAGACTTGAGGTCAAATCGCCCAGCCCTATCGCTGTGTTCACCTTGACAATAGACTGGACTGGACACTCAACAGTGAACCCTTTAAACAGTTAGGTAATATGGGGTCCTGCTGATAACCTAATTATTTGAATTCAGGTGTGCTAAACCAGAGACATGTCAAAAAGTTGCAGAACACCAGCCCTTGAGGAATGGAGTTTGACAATCCTGGTCTACAACAAGGGACTGATCAGACAGGACTTCCTGAGGAAGTTTAGGTCATTCAAGCTTTGCAGCAAGTTTGTATGACGTTTCCCAAACAACTGCTGGATTACTTCACAAATCAAGCAGACTTTGAACAGAAAAAAAGGCACTAAAATTGGGATAAAAGGTGGAGCTGAAAAAAATGCAGAGAGAGGGAAAAACTAATCTGCCATGGAAATGACAGCTACATGCAGAGGATGGTAAACCATCTTCACCAGAACAAGTGCAGCTATTTGAATACTCTAAAAGCACATTGAAAAAAACCCAGCAGTCTATTTTGTTGTTCCCTACACGTCCTTGTGCTCAAAATCGCCAAAAGACCATATTAGACAAACTGTCCTTTCAATATAAAGCGTCCAGTGCCCAAAAGCTGCATTGACTACTGATTACAGCGACTATAGAGCACCGTTCTGGTTAAACGATTTCTGGCTGTTTGTGAGCTGACCAATCACAGGCGCAGACTGTCCGTTGCCAGATAGTTAGAAAGCTGGGCTCTACTCCATCCTTTATTCTGTCTCTTCTGCTATCATTTTTTGGGGTAGCAGCATCTTAACAAGGAGTAAACTCTGCCCTTCACAATTGAAGCCAATGCTGAAGTAACAAAGATTGCAGTTCCCCCCTCATCCACTAGAGGCTGACTCCAGAAAGGAGCGAGTTCCCATTGACTCCGATGTTAAAAATACCAACTTCACAGCAGAAATAAACATGTTTACAGCCTGGTTCAAAAAGCCATTTTAGGTTTATTAGGTCAGGTTTACCATCATGACAACTCTGAAGGGGGTGAAATTTTTTTACAACTCATGTATTTAGAAGTAATTTACGCTTGAAATTATGAATAATGTCCTTTTGATTGACAGGTCTCAATTCAATTCAATTCAATTCAGTTTATTTATATAGCGCCAATTCACAACAGATGTCATCTCAAGGCACTTAACAAGAAGTCATTTCAATCCATTTATACAAACATTTCAATCGGTTAAAAAGTTTCCTATTTAAGGAATCTCAGCAGATTGCGTCAGTCATCAAAACAAAGTTAACAGTCGAAATAACAGAATGTACTGTAATACAACTGGAGAGTCGTATGAGAAAAGGAAGTAGAAGAGTGAAGAAAATTGGTAAGTCTGTCCTCCAGCAGTCTATGCCTATAGAAGCATAACTACAGAGATAGCTCAGGATGACCTTAGCCACTCTAACTATAAGCTTTATCAAAAAGGACAGTTTTAAGCCTGGCCTTAAAAGTAAACACAGTGTCTGCCTCACGGACAAAAGCTGGGAGCTGGTTCCACAGGAGAGGACCCTGATAACTTAAAGATCTCAGATGAGTTGTCAGCGCTAGCTTGCTCCCTCCTGCTTGTTCCAGGGAAGGCCGCAGCCTCGGAGTCATGTTAACAGTCTTGGCTATTTTGTTTCTCTGAACTTGACCTTTAGTTGCGTCCGCAATGTTCATTTGTGTTCCAATGTTAATTGTGCACTGATTGGACAAAGAAAGCTTGCTATGGTATTGATTGCACTAACAAGAAAACTTCTTGTGCGAAAGGAAACCATGGATTAAGCTGTATACAAAAAATAAAATCATGAGGGGGGAATCTCCTTCAGAAAACATATCGAAGAATGTTTTATGACCACTGTATAAAGAACTGTACCAAGCAGAGTTGGAAAAACTTACAATGGTACACATGAGACTGCAGTCCGCTCAAATCAGCATTTTTTACAGAGCTGAAACTCCGTTTTGTGCCTTGCTCTCAGTCCTCCTCTGTCTCTAGCCCCAGTGAACCACTTGGACAGGGCCCTCTCCACATCTTGGAGGTTGACCTTTGATGTTAATGCATTCATTTTCAGGGCCTCTGCAGAATAAGAAAAAAGGTTAAGCTCAAGTACAGTTACATTAGCTTATTTTCAATGGTGATTGATTACAAAGAACAATGTTTATTTTTCTTCCTTCCCTCAAAAATAAGAAATTGCACTATAACCAATTTCTGTTAAACTTTCAAGCATCTTAATCCAAGATTCCAAGAATTCAAGTGATGTCTAAAGTGAAACTTACTTACCATACACAACATAAAAAATACACAAGTCCTTGAACTTCTTCTTCCCATGTCGGCCAAACATGTTGTACTCCACAGCCAGCTCAGGTGATAACCGGAATTTCATCATTCTCCTTGTGGTATCGTCCACACTTGTTCCCCCTATCTGCTACCATGGCAACCTTAGGGAAATAAAAAAAAAGTAAATTAGAAACTGACATCTGAGAAGGATGGTTGCTGGAAATCTCTCTGGTGAGATGTTCTGGGTACATCCCACTGGGAGGAAACCCAGGACACACTGGAGGGACTATTGCCCCTTATCCACTTGGTTCAGCCGGGACCGGATCAGGTCAGCCCGACGCAGAATGGTCTGGTTGTGTTTCCATTGCCATCTCACGCACTGGCCAAGGACATAAGTGGGCTCAGTGTAGTAAAAATTCCAGCAAAAATCAGTCATCATTCACTGTTTTCCGACCTTATAGTTGCCGATGCTGGAGCCAGTATCTAGCCCACTCTCACTCCCGTTGCTTGCCAGCCTCATTTATTTATATTCATTTATTTCACATGAAATTTTAGTTTTATTGTCATTTTTATTAATATTTTATTTTTCATCTAATTCACCATCATTTGCTGTAACAAGCAAAGAAAATAAAAATCTGTCTTCCAGTTTATTGCATTTTTTTTGTGTGGTAGAAGTTTTGGCATTGGTACTTAGTATCAGCAAGTACTCAGATCCAAGTATCTGTATTGTATCGGTTTGAAAAATGTGGCATCTTTGCATCCCTACTGATTACCACAAAAATAAAAAATAAATCATAGTGCATCACTTTTTCTAAAAAGTCTGTGGAAGATGTTGAATATCGCTAATTAGTATTACTAATAATTTGAAAATTACTTACACCTCAAAGATGGTGTTCGTAATCCTCTTATCTAAACGTGACAAAAAATGAAAGTACATTAGAAAAAAATATGCAAAAACATCCTTTTCTTTTGAGGTTACTTCAGTAGTAACGATTCACATACTAATGGACAAAATTAAAAGTATAATTATAACTTTAATAGACACTGCATGTTTTTAAGAAATCATATTCATATCATCATAATCATATTCATAATTATATCATCAATAAAGTATTTTTTAATTGAATTGAATATTCGGACCAATCCCAGCAACGAACAATAAAAATTTTTTCCCTAGCTGACAGAGTTTCAGCTTTAAAGCCACATCAAAATGTATCTAAATGGTAACTGATGCAAGACCAAATGACTTGGCAGATAATTATATGAAGTAAAAATGGCTGGCATATAATTAGTGGTTTTCGAATTTTCACACGGTTTGTTAATGTTCTATTAAATTATTAACAAACCAGATGACTTCAAAACATTCACTGTTATGAAACACTGTCTAAACCTTTACAAACAATAGTCAAAATCTCCCACCTAAAAATAATTCCACTATGTAAATATAATATTACTAAAAAAATCCAATTTTTTTAATTTCCTTTTGTCTGGCTCAAGAATACATTAATCATGCACTATCTAATTGAAATTACAAAGTTTGTGTAATTTTAAAAAGGATGTTAAAATATTTAGGGATAGTAGGCATGAAAGGGGTGTCGAGGAATGTACCTTTACATTGATAAACAAACTGCATCTAATTCCCTGCATTTGATGGACTGAATATGTGATAGACTTTTGGACTTAAACATATAATTGAGTCCATTATCAACAACTAGAATAGGGAATGCAAAAAAGGTTAACAAATACAAATGTTTTGAACTTAACATTTGCTGTAATAGATTTTATTATTTCTGTAATTTTCTATTTAGCCCCACAGTAGTATAACTCTGAACATGAAAATAATAATTGTCTATCTATCTATTAACTTTGTGCTGTACTAGCAGGACAAAATTCTAACAGAAATTGCAGTGGAAGGGCACAAAATTCAGAATTATCAAAAATATTAGCCTCATCTAAACCTTCAAGTTGTATGTTGGACCCAATCCCAACCAAATTATTTAAAGAAGTGTTCCATTTGGTTCCTGGCCCCATTTTGGATATGATGAATCTATCCTTAGTAAACAGATACGTATCATAGGAATTTAAAATAGCTGTATTTAAACCTTTACTCAAGAAACCTTCCCTTGATCAAGATGACTTAGGGAATTACAGACCTATATCTAACCTTCCTTTCTTATCCAAAGTCCTTGAGAAAATAGTTGCTAATCAAGTCTGTGAACATCTAAACAGTAACGAGCTGTTTGAAGAGTTTCAGTCAGGTTTTAGAGCTCATCATAGCACTGAAACAGCACTGGTGAAGGTTACTAGTGATATTCTCATGGCCTCAGATAATGGACTTGTGTCTGTTCTGGTTTTGTTAGATCTTAGTGCTGCTTTTGACACAGTCGATCATAATATTCTCTTAGAAAGGCTTGAACATGTTGCAGGGATCAAAGGAACAGCACTAGGCTGGTTTAAATCGTATTTGTCTGATAGATTCCAGTTTGTTCATCTAAATGATAAATCATCTGCACTCTCAAGGGTTACTTGTGGGGTTCCACAGGGTTCTGTGCTTGGACCAATTCTTTTCACCATATATATGCTCCCAATTGGTAGAATCATTAGACAGCATGGGATAAATTTCCACAGCTATGCCGATGATACACAACTATATTTATCCATAAATCCTGATGAACCCAGTCAGTTAGGCAGATTACAGGCATGTCTGGAAGACAGAAAAACATGGATGACCCTAAACGTTTTGCTTTTAAATTCTGACAAGACAGAAGTTGCTGTCTTTGGATCAGAAGTTCTTAAACAGAAACTGATTAGTCAATCACTTCATCTGGATGGCATAAATTGGCCCCCAGTAATAACGTAACGAACCTCTGCATTATTTTTGACCAAGACTTGACATTTAAATCCCATATTAAACAGGTTTCTAGGATTTCTTTCTTTCACCTCCGGAATATTGCTAAAATTAGAAACATCCTTTCCAGGAGTGATGCTGAGAAACTAGTTCATGCATTTGTTACCTCAAGGCTGGACACTGTAATTCTTTACTATCAGGAAGTCCACAAAATGCCATTAAAAGCCTTCAGTTGATCCAAAATGCGGCCGCTAGAGTTCTGATGAATATTAAAAAGAGAGATCACATTTCTCCTGTTTTAGCTTCCCTTTATTGGCCCCCTGTTAAATCCAGAATAGAATTTAAGATCTTTCTTCTTACATACAAAGCCCTTAATAATCAAGCTCCATCATACATCAGAGATCTAATTATTCCATATGTTCCTAACAGAGCACTTCGCTCTCAGACTGCAGGTTTACTTGTAGTTCCTAGGATTTCTAAAAGTAGAATGGGAGGCAGATCTTTTAGTTATCAGGATCCTCTCCTGTGGAACCAGCTCCCAGTTTTAGTCCGTGAGGCAGACACTCTGTTTACTTTTAAGGTCAGGCTTAAAACTATCCTTTTTGATAACGCTTATAGTTAGAGTGGCTAAGGTCATCCTGAGCTATCTCTGTAGTTATGCTGCTATAGGCTTAGACTGCTGGAGGACAGACTTACCAATTTTCTTCACTCTGCTACTTCCTTTCCTCCTACAACTCTCCAGTTGTATTACAGTACATTCTGTTATTTCGAATGTTAACTTTGTTTTCTCTCAGTGTTTTTCTCTCCACAGAAGCTACACCTGGTCTGGTATCCTGCTTGGCTGCAATGCCCTGTTGGACGGGGGGCATCGACTGGGATGATCCTCCCAGTAACTGAACATCCACTGTGTCCTGTTATCAACTTTTTACTTTCTGTAACATAGAAAGTACTCTTATATCAGATCTTCTGTTCCTTCTGTGTCTCTGCTCTGTCTTCTCAAACCCCCAGATGGTCGTGGCAGATGGCCGCTCCTACTGAGCCTGGTTCTGCTGAAGGTTTTTTCCTGTTAAAGGGGAGTTTTTCCTCTCCACCGTCGCTACATGCTTGCTCAGTATGAGGGATTGCTGAAGGATTGCTGTGGTTGGAAAGTCTGCCAAACCTCACGCCAATGACTGACGCAATCTGCTGGGATTCCTTAAATAGGAAACTTTTTAACTGATTGGAATGTTTGTATAAATGTTTTAAAATGACTTCTTGTTAAGTGCCTTGAGATGACATTTGTTGTGAATTGGCACATATAAATAAACTGAATTTAATTGAATTGAACTGAAAATCACTCAGAGGACCAGATTTGAACTGTGGGCTGCATTTTTGACATCCCTGCTTCAATCTAGCAAGATACCCGGAAGTAGAGCTGCTAACATTACTCCGGTGACTGCTCCTGTGGTGGTCGTTTCTCGCCGCAAGGCAGCAGTGCTACTAACTGCACCACTGTGCAGCCCAGTATTATAGGCCCTATCTTAATATTTTAAGATATTGTATCTATAATATACGACTGAAAATAAGAGAAATTCTGAGACTAGCTATTACATCCTATCTAGACAAAGTATCCTCCAGGATACAGACATTTAATGCCTTGTTATTCTAGCTGTTTATCCATAACACTTTTCCCCCAAATATATTTATTTAATCACTTCTAAAAAAGAGTATTTTACCAAATCTGATCTGATCCTCTTCCCCCCTAAAATGTATTGAAGTAAGGTGCAGGTGGTTGATAACCCTCCTGTCCACAGCCTGGGAAATCTCTGCATCTCCCAACATACAAAAACTATTTAGGTTCATTATGTCTTCAGGGAAAACCTTTATCACTTTAGTTTAAAATCTCAAATTACCAAGAGTTAGATATTACTAGTATTTTACACATGTTCTGTCTGATCCTGGATCAGCATCTTAGAGTTCTTAACGGCTGCTGCACAAAATAACGGTGATGGCCAAACATTTCTCATAGAAGGAACAGTACGGTTTATAAGAGTAGTGCAAACAGTGTTTGAGCTAAAGAAGCCGTTTGTTTCTTATTCTCTTGCTTTTTTTTCTTGCTTTTTTTGCACACCGATCTACTGTCTGGCAGCATTTCTGTAAATCTTAGGTTCACGAAATAGTTTCAGCTACAGGCATCCACTGCATTAATTTAAACAACCACTCCGCCTCATATTTGACAAAAAGTACGCGTTTTAGGCGATCTGGCATTATTTGCTCCAGTTCAAATAACTTGAGACTCAGTCTCAGAGATTCTCCATCTTTTCTAGATGGCGCTGATTTTAAATATTGCTAGTAATGTAAATAAAAACTTTTAAACAAGCATTGAATTAATACACAAGCCAAAAAGTGAAGGGGTTGTGTGTTAAAATAATTAACAAATGCAGAAAAGTGTTAGCACAGGATGTGACCCACGGGTCAGAAGGGAACGGTCACGATTAAATGGACAAAACTGTTAAGAACAGGATATGAGTTAGACAATGGGTCACGATTCTCTGAAAAAAACAGGAAACATCTGGTTGTTTGATCGTGCAAATGGTCTGTTGGGAGAAGGAAGGTTTTTTGCTTGGCAACCAAAAGGAATATATTAAAAGGGGCTTAACCTATTAGGGACGGACTACAGGCACACTTTGCATATCTATGAATATGTATTATTGAGATGATTGGATCCTGTAAGAGAGGCTGTCTCTCAAAATGTTTTGTAATAACTTTGTAAAGTAATTAAAGGCATTTATGAGGAATAGTTCTTTGGAGATGATCTGGTGAGAATCTCTCCCCATGCATGCCCAAACATGTATATTGTGTGAATGTGTAATTCTTTTTTTATACTCTGCCGCAGGATAAACGAACTGGGAGAGAGGAGTTAGCAGACAGCAGGCTGGTCAGGGACTGGTAGCATAGCAGCGTGAGGCGCAGGCTTTCACTTAAAAATCTCCTCTCATCACTAGCTATTTAGTTTACTGCATCGTGCATCTGAGCGGGGGAAAAACAGGGTACTTTGAAAAACTGTTTGGCCTACAAAAAGCCCTAATTAAAAAAACATGGCCCGTAAAAGTTTTTATTTTTCACTAATAAGAGCAAATTCAACCAGCTCCGCTAGCTTACTGTGTTCTTGCCCTATACTTATTGTATTTTCTACCTTGCAGGACAAATAATAAAATAACCACGGGTGAAAAGTTTTCTGCCTTACCGATCGTTTTGAAGAATCCTCCTCTCCTCAATCTCCAGACAGCGAGTATATCTTCGCCTGCTCACAACTGGGAAAAGATGGAAAGAATAGTTGCAAAGCGGCGCGAATCGCGCGATCGAATCCTCCCGAGTTTTAAAAAAAGAGAAAAGACCGCGTAGACTGGCTGCTAAGTGACAAACTGCTTACGTAAACAACTTTATTTAAAAAAGAAAATTTACATTACATATCAAAGAGACAAATGCACAAGCAGAAAAGATAAATGTTAGATTTGTAAAATGTAAATAAAATTAAATATATATATATATCATAGCAAAAACAGAATGTAAATAAAATTAATGTCTCATATATATATATATATATATATATATATATATATATATATATATATATATATATATATATATATATATATATATATATATTTAACATTGCAAAAACGGAATGCTTCAAAAATTGAAGTGTTAATCAGTTATTTTCATCAATCAACAAAATAAAATGCAGTCAAAGCACAAAAGAGAAATCTAAATAAAAACAAATAATTTTGTTGTGACCAGTTTTAGCCTTCAAAACAGCATCAATTCTTCTACGTCCACATGTACACAGTTTTTGAAGGAACTCGGCTGGACGGTTGTTCCAAACATCTTGGAGAACTAACTTATTTATTCCAAACCTGTGAGAAACTGATTCCTAGCCCTAAACTAAACTGGAACTCCACATGACACCCCTATTGCATTGATGTAAAGGTAGTTATCAAAGCTGCCAGGAATGGGGGCCCTCCTCCAGGCCACATGTTCTTGCCAAGCCTTTATTCAGGCCTATGCGGTCACTGCAAAATTTCTGTGACAGCTGCACTTGCTACCCTCAAGTGAGAAATTAACCCTGAAGATCTATGGACCCCCACTGTAGATCTCAGCTGATGGTGTCTCACAGAATCTAACACATTCATCTAAATGTTCCTCAGTTGGGATTGGCACATGAAACTTGACGCATCAATCATTTATTTTACTCAATCAACAAAATGCAGTGAATTAACTAAAGAGAAATCTAAATCAAATCAATATTTGGTGTGTCCACCATTAATTCTTCTAGGTACACTTCCGCACAGTTTTTTAAAGGTACTTGGCTGGTAGGTTGTTCCAAACATCTTTGAGAACATACCACAGATCTTCTGGATGTAGCCTTCCTCACATCCTTCTGTCTCTTCATGTAATCCCAGACACACTCCATGATGTTAAGATCAGGGTTCTTTGAGGCCCATATGATCGCTTCCAGGACTTTTTTTGCTTCTTTACACTAATGATATTTCTTAATGTCTTTGTCTACATGTTTGGACTTGTTGTCCTGCTGCAGAATAAATTTGGACCCAATCATTAACCTCCCTGATGGTATTGCATGATAGATAATTTCTCAGAATTGAGAACACCATTTATCCCGACCAAATCTCCAACTATATTTGCAGAAGCAGCCCCAAATGTTCAAGAAACCTCCACAATGCTTCACTTTCTCCAGACACTCATTTTTGTACCGCTCTCCAGCCCTTTGATGAACAAACTGCCTTCTGCTACAGCCAAATACTTAAAATTTTGACTCATCAGTCCAGAGCACCTGCTGCCCTTTTTTATATCCTAGTTACTATGTTTTTGTACATACTTGAGTGGCATTGTTTCCAAGTTTAAGTTGCCAAGGAAACGTAGTGGAGAAGCTGAAAGCTTATTACTCATTGAATCGGAAGATGTCACGCAGTGCCATCAGCTCAGAACTGGCAGAAACTCTTCCGATTCTCATTTTCTAGTGTCTTGTTGCTGTGCTCAATCTGGACATGACATGAGACTCCCACAACTTCACCTTGGTAGCAGAGGGCTCCAACAAACTTGTTTCTTTTTCAGTTAATGACTGTGTTTCAACATATGTGTGACATTGATGATCATTAGTACTTGTTTGGTATAATTGGTTGATCACCTAACAATAATCTTGAGAAGATCCCTGACTTTGTGCAACTGTAACTAGTACAAATGCTGGTTTGAAGGCAAAATATAGTAACATATAACAAAAACATAATTATGGCAGTAGTATGACAAAAATTATAATAAATAACTCTATTAAATAAATGCTTCTTCAGCTGCATTTCAAAAGGTTCTATGGTGTCAATACCATAAAAACAAGGAGTTCCACGGTTGAGGTGTAACTGCTTATAGGAGTCATTCCCTTTTGTTTGAACCAATTGCACCAGCTCAAAGAAAATAATTATTATTCCTTGTTATATAATTTGGGGATTTAAGTTGAAGAGTGTGGTTTTTACAGATCAAAAATATATGAAGCCGCTTTTCAAATGTACACATTTACCATCACTGACCCGGATAGGACCTACAATGGATGCCCACCTATGTTTGTCCATATGGGTTTCATTTGGTTGACCCATGTTGGCCCCATATGTACTAAAAAATCTAAAGGCATTTCAAAAATTTGCCCACATTAGCTTAATATTCCCCATATGAGGCCCACTTAGACATGTCTTCACGGTCTGACTTTCATTTACCCATGTGTGACCCATACAGTTTGACCAGGTGGGCCCGACATGAGTCATCAGTTGTAAAATCATATATTGATCATCTAACTTTGCCCCACCTGGGGCCTACATAAACAGCTTATATCTAAATGATTGTGTGTGCCCACGTCTAACCCACATAAAAAAAACGAGTGGGTCCTACATGTGTTTCCCATTTTGAACCTGTTTAAGGGTTTTCCATCTTTGGCCCAGCTGGGACCTACTTTATGTTCCCACTAGGGTTTGCCCATATGGGTTTCACATGAGAAACCCAAGTGGGCCCCGTAAAAAAAGACCAGTTTGAGCCCAATTCCCAGATGGTACCTATCCAGCCCAAACTTATTCCAGGTGGGGCCCATATATACATGTTGGCTGATGAGTTTGCAGAAGCAGCCCCAAATGTTCAAAAACCTCCACAATGTTGGCCCCAAGTATACCCATTTTTAGCCCATGCCCATATAGATCCCTTACTGGGCCCATATCACCAGACCACATGGGCTTCCAATCTGGGACCCATGTTGCTTAACCCATGTGGGGCCTTAATAATGAAACCCAGTGCTCGCCAATGCGTACATTGCCCACTTATATCCCCCATGGGGCCTATTTAGTTGGCCCACATGGGATTACCATGTGGGCCCATGTGACTGAAACCATATGGGTCCCAGTAATGTTAACCATTTCGAGCCCATGCCTATTGTGCTCATGTAGAACCGTTATTGGACCCATATAGGCGGCCCACATGGACTGTCAATCTGGGACCCATGTTGCTTAACCCATGTGGGGCCTTAATAATCAAACCCAATTCTCGCCAATGCCTACATTGCCCCCTTTTATCCCTCATGGGGCCCATTTGGTTGGCCCACATGGGATTACCATGTGGGCCAACAAAGGGATCTGTATGGGCCCATTGTGCCCATATAAATCCCTTACTGGGCCCATATCATCAGCCCACATGGGCTTCCAATCTAGGACCCATGTTGCTTAACCCATGTGGGGCCCACAACATTTGACCAGTTTAAGTACATGGGTACTAAGAATGGGTAATAAGAGTCAATATCTGTGCTTGGATTGAATACAAATTCTCATTGCGTAGCTGACTGTGTCTGTGTTCTGTGGTAGGCTAGTCACAGCGCCGCTCTACTACATACTCACTCACACACACACGCACGCACGCACGCACGCACAGACAAACACGCACACACACTGAGAAGAGAAAAGAAGAGAAGAGAAGCGAACAGCGCTCTCTCTCTCTCTCTCTCGTTTGTTTTTTACTGTAGTAGGCCTACTTACCTATTAACCAGTAGAGTTTTGGTAAACGTGGGTTTGTTCAGACGTGGTGCTGCTTGGTAGACTGCGACTTGCGTCTCTGCCTGTCGGAGATTCTTTTTTAAACCGTCTGCTGGCTCAAAACTTTTTTTTTTACTTCACGCACTCAGTGTCTGACACTTTCTTGCTGCATTTCATTTTTTTAAAAAGGAAGTAGTGGTATAAAACCATATTACAAATTAATTGGCTACACACTCTCTCCCCTCTGCCGGTCATCCGATTTTATTTTATTTTTTTAACCGTCAACTGGTGCTTTTTTTTTTTTACTTTTTTTTTTACCTGTCCTGTTTGGCAGTGTGGAGCTCAGAATTGGTGTCTGAGTACCATGTAGAAGCCCAACAGATTTACTTTCACAAGCGGAGCAGTACAGCTTTTGCTATAGTACTCCACTTGATATATGTGTGAAAAATCTTTATTATGAATTGCTTGGGGTTTTATTTGCTGATGTTATGGACACGGAAATGGAAAATTAAGGGGAAGAAATAAAGAAGATGAAGAAGAGAGGTAGGAAACAAAATGTCATGAGAGAGGGTGAGTTGAAAATACAAGAGAGGAAAGGGAACAAAGAAAACACAGGAAAACATTGAAGTCTGCCTCCATACCCATAGGACGGCAGAGAGAGGGAAAAAAACAAAACACAAAAAAGGAACATTGACAAAACAAACCTAACATCGTAAACTAAGAACTACACAACCACATCACACAAAGAATGGATATAAAAATACAACAACAATGTCACAGAAAAACTCATGGTACCGATTAATCAAGCCCTAGTAATGATAACCTCAGCCCAAGAATATATCTGTAAACACCAGAGACCCCACATCTATGTGTGTGTGTTAGCATGCTGGTGCATATAAGGTTTCTCCCTAAGAGTTTTCGATAGCTGGTGTGAGCAGGCATCAATCCGTCTCCCAGGAATCTATGCAGACATGAAGGAGGTCGGAGCCAGGACATCCAAAGGACCCCCAGAGCCCCAGGTGGACCCGGGCGGGGCCGACCGCATCCCCCAAGAGAGGAGCAAAGGAGAACCCCAGGGGAACGTCCAGCGGCTACTATGCAGGGGCCCGGTGGGCAGCAGTGACGAGCCCATGGGCCCCGTCGGCAACCAGCCGCGCCAGGGCGGGCCGGTCCATGGTACGAGAGAGCCGGGGCGCACCACCCCCCTGCAGAGACCCGACAAGTGACCGCCCGACGAGGGGCCCCCGGCACCGCAGGGGCTGCGGCCGGCCGCCACGCGCCGCCACCACCCTGGGCCAATCCCCACCGCCAACATCCCAGCGCCCCACCCCTGCCCCACGTCGGGGTACCCCACCGGTAGCCGCAGCGGATGGATAGCATCCCCAGGCCAAGCTCAGCCAGCAGCTGGACACCAAGTTGTACCAGCTCCCGAGTCCTGATCCCACGCAACGCAGACCAGGCATCCAACAAAGGCCAGGGCCAGTCCAACCCGCCAATGAACCAACCACGCATGGTGCGCACAGAACAGGGGATAGAACGAGCAGAGACGCTGGATCCGTGTCCCGCCGAGCCACCAACCAGGCACCACCCAACAATCCCAAACCTGGCACCCCTAAAACAGGTGCCCCAACCAACCAAAGGAAGATATCGGACCAGCGCATCAGCCGACCGACACACCGGCCCCCCCAGGCCCGGCAAGGCACGCACCAGGTCTGAACCGGATTGACCACCGACGCATCAGTAGGCAGGGGCATCCGTCACCGCCTGGGAGTGACGGAGGGGAAATAGGCCCCCCATTAAATGTAAGGCCTGAAGCGCGCCAAGCGAGAGGGCAGCCCAAGACCCAACCTGACAGGCAGACAAAGACATACAGACAGTCATACGTTCCCTCCCTCTTAAACACATACATTCTCACTAACTCACCAAGAAACCCAAGAAATGACGCTGTACCCTCACTCATACACCCCATACACACTTCATGCTCCCAGGTCCAGGTACCGATGCCCCAGTAGAGCCACCAGCCCCCGGACCCAGGAGATGGACCCCCTACCTTCTAGGACGGAGACAAGCAGACCGCCAAGGGCCCCACAGTGGCGAGGCAGCCCGACAGCCCAGGACCCCGACCAGACCACCTGTTCCTCCTCCGGACCCCAACCCCTGATGGCCGGTAGCGAACAGGGGTGTAAGAAGACCCCTAGCCTCTATCCTCCCGCTCGAGTATGGTGTTGATTCGTGTTTTAATTAATGTGCATTTAAAACAGAGGGGTGGGATGTGGGGAAGGCAGCCACACATCCCCCAACCCCCACCCCGAGCCCTCAGT
The DNA here is from genome assembly GCA_963556495.2 of Valencia hispanica. Classification (NCBI taxonomy): domain Eukaryota; kingdom Metazoa; phylum Chordata; class Actinopteri; order Cyprinodontiformes; family Valenciidae; genus Valencia; species Valencia hispanica. The sequence goes on along the minus strand of OY747701.1, from coordinate 4,863,770 downwards.
GTCTGTATGTGGTTTAACAGTGGGCACCGGCACCAGAGGTGAAGCTGATTGAACCGCTCCCCCTCTGGATGCCGAAAAGTGTGCCCACCCCGAAGTCCCTACATATGTGTCGCATGAAAATGTTAAAAGTGCGAGTGTCTAAGTTGTATTTTAAAATTGGGACTCAGGACGCCACGGGATAGTGCCCATGCCCCAAGACCCTATATGAGTGGAAAAGTGATGGAGCGGGTGGACAGAGGTGTTGGGGGATGGGGAGGGAAGGACTGGGAGAGCAAATGTCTTCCAGGGAGCCAGCTCCCCCACTGACCCCAAATCCCCCACATCAGCAACAATATCCTAAACGACAAAACCAAGTGTCCTCCACCCCTACTAGGTGATGGAGCCAATCAAAGGAGCCCAGAGAGATTGATCAGATATGGAGCCAGAGGCCGTCTCAAGACCAATATGGTCCAACAAGAGATTTCTATACTGATTAATATTAAGAGCCTTTTTATTTTTCCAGTTCAGGAGGATAGTTTTCTTAGCGATGCATAAGGCAATGTGAACCATTAGAACTGACTTTATGTACATAGTGACATCATTTAAATCTCCCAACAGGCAAACTGAGGGAGATGGTGGAATGTTACATTTCAGACACTTTGATAAGTCCTCACATATCTGGCACCAGAATTTCTTAATGGGTGGACAGAACCAAAGCGCATGAATATAAGTATCTGGTATATTGCTTGTGCATTGTAAGCAGGTATTAGATGACGTAAAACCCATCCTAAACATCCGTTGACCTGTATAGTGTACTCTATGAAGGATTTTGTATTGTATTAATTGCAAATTAGGATTTTTTGTTATTTTAAAGGTTCTTAAACATATCTGAGACCAGACGTTTTGGTCAAAAGTGGCTGATAAATCCACCTCCCATTTGGAAATAGGGATGGCTATTGATTCATCTAATGTAGATAAAGTTTTGTATATTTTAGACAGCAATTTGGGGGGGTTGAGATTAAGAAAATCTAAACCTCTTGCTGGAATTTGTAATTCAGCTGTATTGAGCCTAAATTTACCTTTAATAATAGATTTAATTTCTTGATATTCTAAGAATTTGTTTTTATCAATTCCATATTGTGTAATTAATATCTTAAATGGGATAAAGTCTGTTCCTTCAAATATATGTTCCAGGTACTCAATTCCATTGCACCTCCAGTCTAGAAAACTTATCATACATTTTTTTTGCAAGATGTCTGGGTTATTCTAGATGGGTGCACGTCTGCATGGGATTATTGTGGACTCTGTCATTTTTAGAAACTCCCACCATGCTGTCAGAGAGGAGCTGATATTTATGCTTTTAAAGCATTCATTTTGTTTTATATTTAAGCTAATAAATGGTAGGTCTGAAAAATTTATCTTATTGCATAGTGTCTGTTCCACGTCTATCCAGGACTCATCTAGGTAGCTATGTTTTAACCTTCTTGAGATGTATTGGAGCCTGTTGGCTAAGAAATAATGATGGAAGTTTGGTAGATCTAGACCTCCTTTTTCTTTGGTCTTCTGCAGAGTTTTTAAGCTGATACGTGGGGGATTATCTTTCCAAAGAAATTTAGAGACAGAGGAGTCCATAGCTCTCAACCAGTCTAGTGATGGTTCACTTGGGATCATTTAGGATAAGTAGTTGATTCTGGGCAAAACCATCATTTTTATTGAAGCAACCCTTCCCATAAGTGATATTCAATTGAATTCAATTCAGTTTATTTAAATAGCGCCAATTCACAACAGATGTCATCTCAAGGCACTTAACAAGAAGTCATTTCAATACAATTATACAAACATTCCAATCAGTTAAAAAGTTTCCTATTTAAGGAATCCCAGCAGATTGCGTCAGTCATTGGCATGAGGTTGGGCAGATTTCCAACCACAGCAATCCTTCAGCAATCCCTCATACTGAGCAAGCATGTAGCGACAGTGGAGAGGAAAAACTCCCCTTTAACAGGAAGAAACCTCCAACAGAACCAGGCTCCATAGGAGCGGCCATCTGCCACGACCGTCTGGGGGTTTGAGAAGACAGAGCAGAACACAGAAGGAACAGAAGATCTGGTATAAGAGTAATTTCTATGTTACAGAAAGTAAAAAGTTGATAACAGGACACAGCGGATGTTCAGTTACTGAGAGGATCATCCCAGTCGATGCCCCCCGTCCAACAGGGCATTGCAGCCAAGCAGGATACCAGACCAGGTATATCTTCTATGGGGAGAAAAACACTGAGAGAAAACAAAGTTAACAGTCGAAATAACAGAATGTACTGTAATACAACTGGAGAGTCGTAGGAGAAAAGGAAGTAGCAGAGTGAAGAAAATTGGTAAGTCTGTCCTCTAGCAGTCTAAGCCTATAGCAGCATAACTACAGAGATAGCTCAGGATGACCTAAGCCACTCTAACTATAAGCTTTATCAAAAAGGAAAGTTTTAAGCCTGGCCTTAAAAGTAAACAGAGTGTCTGCCTCACGGACTAAAGCCGGGAGCTGGTTCCACAGGAGAGGAGCCTGATAACTAAAAGATCTGCCTCCCATTCTACTTTTAGAAATCCTAGGAACTACTAGTAAACCTGCAGTCTGAGAGTGAAGTGCTCTTTTAGGAACATATGGAACAATTAGATCTCTGATGTATGATGGAGCTTGATTATTAAGGGCTTTGTATGTAAGAAGAAGGATCTTAAATTCTATTCTGGATTTAACAGGGAGCCAATGAAGGGAAGGTAAAACAGGAGAAATGTGATCTCTCTTTTTAATATTCATCAGAACTCTTGCTGCCGCATTTTGGATCAACTGAAGGCTTTTAATGGCATTTTGTGGACTTCCTGATAGTAAAGAATTACAGTAGTCCAGCCTTGAGGTAACAAATGCATGGATTAGTTTCTCAGCATCACTCCTGGACAGGATGTTTCTAATTTTAGCAATATTCCGGAGGTGAAAGAAAGAAATCCTAGAAACCTGTTTAATATGGGATTTAAATGTCAAGTCTTGGTCAAAAATAACGCCGAGGTTCTTTACGTTATTACTGGGGGCCAATTTATGCCATCCAGATGAAGTGATTGACTAATCAGTTTCTGTTTAAGAACTTCTGGTCCAAAGACAGCAACTTCTGTCTTGTCAGAATTTAAAAGCAAAAAGTTTAGGGTCATCCATGCTTTTATGTCTTCCAGACATGCCTGTAATCTACCTAACTGACTGGGTTCATCAGGATTTATGGATAAATATAGTTGTGTATCATCGGCATAGCTGTGGAAATTTATCCCATGCTGTCTAATGATTCTACCAATTGGAAGCATATATATGGTGAAAAGAATTGGTCCAAGGACAGAACCCTGTGGAACTCCACAAGTAACCCTTGAGAGTGAAGATGATTTATCATTTAGATGAACAAACTGGAATCTATCAGACAAATATGATTTAAACCAGCCTAGTGCTGTTCCTTTGATCCCTGCAACATGCTCAAGCTTTTCTAAGAGAATATTATGATCGACTGTGTCAAAAGCAGCACTGAGATCTAACAAAACCAGAACAGACACCAGTCCATTATCTGAGGCCATGAGAATATCATCAGTAACCTTCACCAGTGCTGTTTCAGTGCTCTGATGAGCTCTAAAACCTGACTGAAACTCTTCAAACAGCTCGTTACTGTTTAGATGTTCACAGACTTGATTAGCAACTATTTTCTCAAGGACTTTGGATAAGAAAGGAAGGTTAGATATAGGTCTGTAATTCAGTAAGTCATCTTGATCAAGGGAAGGTTTCTTGAGTAAAGGTTTAATTACAGCTATTTTAAATTCCTGTGGTACGTATCCGTTTACTAAGGATAGATTCATCATATCCAAAATGGGGCCAGGAACCAAATGGAACACTTCTTTAAATAATTTGGTTGGGATTGGGTCCAACATACAAGTTGAAGGTTTAGATGAGGCTAATATTTTTGATAATTCTGAAAGCTCGACTGAATCAAAACAGCCTAAGCACAACTGAGGTTCTACAGTTCTTTCATTTACTGAGGAAGAAGTAATCATGTTTGGGAGGGTGCCAATGATTTTATTTTTAATCAAATTTATTTTATTTATGAATAATCTCATAAAATCATCACTGCTAAGAGCTGGGGGAATAGTTTGCTCAACAGAGCTATGACTCTGTGTAAGTTTGGCAACTGTACTAAAAAGAAACCTAGGATTGTTTTTATTCGCCTCTATTAATGATGAAAAATATGCAGTTCTAGCTTGTCGAAGGGTCTTTTTATACAGCAGTAGACTGTTATTCCAGGTTAAATAGGAATCCTCTAGATGTGTAGAGCGCCATTTTCTCTCCAACTTCCTAGTATTCTGCTTTAAAGTACGCAACTCTGCGTTAAACCAAGGAGTCAGCCTCCTATGGCTAGTGTCGGCTTCTTCTCATTGTATGCTCTGGAACTCGCTTCTTTTTTTACTCAGAGAGGGGAGGGGCGCCGAACTCCAAAACCCCAGCGGGAACTGTTTCAAAATAAGACCCAGGCCTGAGAGACAGAGAGTAAACACAACACACAGGACAACAGATATCTGTTTTCACAAAGCACGCACCTGCAGATGGGAGCCAGACAAGATCTGACTCGCTCTCCTACAAGGCTGTACCATTTTTATTTCCAAAAGAACAAAGAACATATCACATGACTCCTCTCTCCTCCTTCTACATCTTGACAGGTCATTTATTTTCTCCAGGTCTCCTGACCGTACCAGGAACTGGATTATAACATGAACTAGAGTTATAGCTGATCCTCCCTGCTTTCAATTCATATCTTTACTCAAGAGTTTGTTTACTTAAAACCTTCAACCCTATAAAATACTGGTAACAGAGTCATGTTTTACTACCCTGAATAATATAAACAGGCCTATTACTTCTAAAGCTTAAAAAAGATATAATTAAAACATATGTATTGCATAATAAAAAATAGCCTCAAAAAAGTAGAATACAACACTAGCCACTTTCTTTTTTAATGGGGCTACACTATCTAATGCCAAACGCAATGAGGACGTAACGCTGTGAACCAGACCATCAATTTCTGAAGGGTTAGAGATAGAATTGCTGCCATCCACTGTGTTACTCTGAGACACTGAGGAAAGTAAGAATGGAACAGATTCTTTAAAAATTGTTACAGCATTGTCTGATAAAGTTCTACTATAATGAAATTTTCTTTCAGATTTAAGATGGTCAGTTAAAGTAAATTCAAAAGTTATCAAGAAGTGGTCAGACAGGACCGGGTTATGTGGGTGGACTGTTATTTCCTCACACTCAATATCGTATGTCAGTACAAGGTCCAAAGTGCGTTTACCTGAGTGGGTCGATCCCTGTACTTTTTGAGTAAAGCCAATTGAGTCTAAAATAGCATTAAAGGCTGCATTTAGGCTATCACTTTCAGTATCCAGATGAATATTGAAGTCCCCCACTATAATAACCCTATCAGTATTTAATACTAAATCAGATAAAAAATGTGAGATCTGATCCAAGAATTGAGAGTAAGGGCCTGGTGGACGATACAAAACCACAAACAAAAATGGTCTTAATGTTTTGCAACTTGGATGAGGAAAATTAAGGGTTAGATGTTCAAAAGAACTGTAGCTATCAATTGGTCTGGGACTAATTAGTAAATCAGAACGGAAAATGGTTGCAACTCCTCCTCCTCGCCCAGTATTTCTAGGAATGTGAAAATTTAAATGACTGGAAGGAGTTGACTCATTTATACTGACATAATCCTCCTGCTGCAACCAGGTTTCTGTGAGACAAAGGAAATCAATGTGATTATCACAAATCAAGTCATTTACTAACAAAGTCTTTGAGGAGAGAGATCTTATGTTTAATAAACCACATTTAATAGATTTATTTTCAGTCAAAGTTGTATTTATTTTTATGAGATTTCCATAATTTGCTTTTGTTGGCTTAACTTTGGGTAGGGATTTCCATCTAGCAAGATCATCTTCCACTTTTTTTAAAAGTGGGATGTAGTTTAGCTTCATTAAATCTGCCAGTCTTGGTGAGACATTGATACCTAAATAAGTAATATTCCCTGACTGCAGTTGTGTATTAGTTGGATTCTGGACAGAACAATTGATTGGAAGAACTGTAGATTTTAACTAATATATAGAATAATCTGAAACGTTTGAGTAAGGGTTTACCAACCCGATTACCTGAGAGAAAGAGGTTTGTGAATGCTGGAGAAAAAGTAATACATCATCTGCATAAAGATTGATTTTATGTTCTATGTTATTGCATTTTATGCCTTTAATATTGTGAGTTTGCCTCATTGCTGCAGCTAGTGGTTCAATAAAAATAGCAAACAGAGAGGCAGAGAGAGGACATCCCTGCCTGGTACCTCTCTGAAGATAAAACCTAGATGATGTTTGGTTATTAGTCCTGATACATGCTGTTGGTGAACTGTATAATATTTTCAACCAGTTTATAAAAGAATTTCCAAAGCCAAATTTATGTAAGGTTGCAAATAAGAATTTCCAGTTAACTCTATCAAATGCTTTTTCTGCATCTAGAGATAATATATTAGTTTTAATGTTTTTACAGTAAGAAAAATCTATAAAATCTATTAATCTACGTGAATTTGTGGATGAATGTCTCCCTTTAATAAAACCAGTTTGATCAGGATGTATTATAAGAGGAGTTACTTTCTCAATCCTTTTTGCGAGGGCTTTGCAGATTATTTTAAGATCAACATTAATGAGGGATATGGGACGATAGCTGGTAGGAAACACAGGGTCTTTACCTGATTTTCGTAGAAGACTAATGTAGGCAGAATTCATATTTGGTGGAAGTCGGCCAAAGTCGGGTGCTGTGCAGGATGGGCGGCGGCCAAAGGGGGGGACCTTGGCGGTCCGATCCTCGGCTGCAGAAGCTGGCTCTCGGGACGTGGAACGTCACCTCTCTGGTGGGGAAGGAGCCGGAGCTGGTGTGCGAGGTTGAGAGGTTCCGACTGGACATCGTTGGACTCACCTCGGCGCACGGCTCTGGCTCTGGAACCCGTCTCCTCGAGAGGGGTTGGACTCTCTTCCACTCTGGGGTTGCCCCCGCTGGGAGGCGCCGAGCTGGGGTGGGCATACTTGTTGCCCCCCATCTCGGCGCCTGTACGTTGGGGTTTACCCCGGTGAACGAGAGGGTAGCCTCCCTCCGCCTTCGGGTGGGGGGACGGGTCCTGACTGTTGTTTGTGCTTACGTGCCAAACAGCAGATTAGATTACCCACCCTTCTTGGAGTCTTTGGAGGGGGTGCTGGAGAGTGCTCCTCCTGGGGACTCCCTTGTTCTGCTGGGGGACTTCAACGCTCACGTGGGCAATGACAGTGAGACCTGGAGGAGTGTGGTTGGGCGGAATGGCCCCCCCGATCTAAACCCGAGTGGTGTCTTGTTATTGGACTTCTGTGCTCGTCATGGATTGTCCATAACAAACACCATGTTCAAGCATAAAGGTGTCCATATGTGCACTTGGCACCAGGACACCTTAGGCCGCAGCTCAATGATCGACTTGGTTGTCGTCTCATCTGATCTGCGGCCGCATGTTTTGGACACTCGGGTGAAGATGGGGGGCAGAGCTGTCCACTGAACACTACCTGGTGGTGAGTCGGCTCCGATGGTGGGGGAGGACGCCGGACAGACCTGGAAGGCCCAAACGTGTTGTGAGGGTCTGCTGGGAACGTCTGGCAGAGTCTCCTGTCAGAAGGAGCTTTAACTCACACCTCCGGCAGAACTTTGAACATGTCCCGGGGGAGGCGGGGGACATCGAGTCCGAGTGGACCATGTTCCGCGCCTCCATTGCCGAGGCGGCTGACCGAAGCTGTGGCCGCGAGCTGGTCGGTGCCTGTCGCGGCGGCAACCCCCGAACCAGCTGGTGGACACCGGCGGTAAGGGATGCTGTCAGGCTGAAGAAGGAGTCCTACCGGGTCTTTTTGGCTTGTGGGACCCCTGAAGCAGCTGATAGGTGCCGACAGGCCAAGCGGGATGCGGCTCGGATGGTTGCTGAGGCAAAAACTCGGGCGTGGGAGGAGTTTGGAGAGACCATGGAAAACGACTTCTGTACGGCTTCGAAGCGATTCTGGTCCACAATCCGGCGGCTCCTCGGTGGCAAGGCTCCGGGGGTGAATGAGATTCGACCGGAGTTCCTCAAGGCTCTGGATGTTGTGGGGCTGTGTTGGTTAACGCGGCTCTGCAATATTGCGTGGACATCGGGGGCAGTTCCCTTGGATTGGCAGACCGGGGTGGTGGTCCCCCTGTTTAAAAAGGGGGACCACAGGGTGTGTTCCAACTACAGGGGGATCACACTTCTGAGCCTCCTTGGTAAGGTCTATTCAGGGGTTCTGGAGAGGAGGGTCCGACGGATAGTCGAACCTCGGATCCAGGAGGAACAATGCGGTTTTCGTCCTGGCCGTGGAACACTGGACCAGCTCTACACCCTCAGCAGGGTCCTGGAGGGTGCGTGGGAGTTCGCCCAACCAGTCTACATGTGTTTTGTGGACTTGGAGAAGGCGTTCGACTGTGTCCCTCGGGGGGCCCTGTGGGGGGTGCTCCGGGAGTATGGGGTACCGGGCCCCTTGATACGGGCTGTTAGGTCCCTGTACGACCGGTGCCAGAGTTTGGTTCGCATTGCCGGCAGTAAGTCGGGCTTGTTTCCAGTGAGAGTTGGACTCCGCCAAGGTTGGCCTTTGTCACCGATCCTGTTCCTAACTTTTATGGACAGGATCTCTAGGCGCAGCCAAGGCGTTGAGGGGATCCGTTTTGGTGGCCTCAGGATCGGGTCTCTGCTTTTTGCAGATGATGTGGTCCTGTTGGCTTCATCGGAGCGTGATCTACAGCTTTCGCTGGAGCTGTTCGCAGCCGAGTGTGAAGCGGCTGGGATGAGAATCAGCACCTCCAAATCCGAGGCCATGGTCTTGAGCCGGAAAAGGGTGGGGTGCCTCCTCCGGGTCCGGGATGGGATCCTTCCCCAAGTGGAGGAGTTTAAGTATCTGGGGGTCTTGTTCACGAATGAAGGAAAAATGGAGCGGGAGATCGATAGACGGATTGGTGGGGCATCTGCAGTTATGCGGGCGCTCTACCGGTCTGTCGTGGTGAATAGAGAGCTGAGCCAAAAGGCGAAGCTCTCGATTTACCGGTCGATCTACGTTCCTACCCTCATCTATGGTCACGAACTCTGGGTGGTGACCGAAAGAACGAGATCACGGATACAAGCGGCTGAAATGAGTTTCCTCCGCAGAGTGTCTGGGCTCTCCCTTAGAGATAGGGTGAGAAGCTCAGTCATCCGGAGGGGGCTCAGAGTAGAGCCGCTGCTTCTCCACATCGAGAGGAGTCAGTTGAGGTGGCTCGGGCATCTGGTCAGGATGCCTCCTGGACGCCTCCCTGGTGAGGTGTTTCAGGCACGTCTCACCGGGAGGAGGCCCAGGGGAAGGCCCAGGACACGCTGGAGGGACTATGTTTCTCGGCTGGCCTGGGAGCGCCTTGGGGTTCCTCCCGAGGAGCTGGAACAAGTGGCTGGGGAGAGGGAAGTCTGGGTCTCTTTGCTTAGGCTGCTGCCCCCGCGACCCGACCCCGGATAAGCGGAAGAAAATGGATGGATGGATGGATGGAAGTCGGCCATTTTCCTTGGTTTCCCACAGCATTCTGTGGAATTTTGGTGCCAGAATATTCCAGAATTCTTTATAGAACTCTGCTGGAAATCCATCTGGGCCTGGAGCCTTTTTATTGGGCATGCCTTGGAGGGCCTCCTGGAGTTCAGCCGCTGTTAGGGCTGAGCTACCTATAATTTAGGTAGTGATATGTTATCCAAAACTTTTTCAATTTCATGATCTGATGGGTTTATCTCTGGTGAGTATAAAGCCTTGTAAAATTCTTTAAAGGTGTTGTTTATTCTTCCGGGATCATATACTGTATTCCCGGTCTGATCTTTAATAGCAGATATAGTTGTTTTTTCTTTATTAATTTTAAGCTGTTTAGGCAAAAATCTACCTGATTTATTACCTTGTTCAAAGTTTTCTATCCTAAGTCTTTGAATTAAGAACTGGGTCTGTTTATTAATAATTTCATTTAATTCTAGCTTTGCTTTACGGATTTTGCCTAGTCTCTCCTCATCTGGAGAAGCTTCTAATGAATGAATAGTTTCTTCTAATTCCTGAATACGTTTTTTTTCTATTTTCTTTTTATTTGATGAGAATGAGATTAATTTACCTTTAATCACAGCTTTCCCTGCCTCCCAAAGAATGGATGGTGATGTACCATGTATATCATTATTATCCAAATAAGAAGCCCACTCTTTTTCAAAATATTTAATACATTCTTTATTAAATTATTTAAATTATTTATTAAGTAATGACATATTAAATCTCTAATTTTTGCTTTGAGGCGTTGCTATTTTAATTACTAAAGTTAAAGAAACAGGAGCATGATCGCTAACAGCTATAGGGTGTATCTCAGTGTCTGAAATGTCAGTCAATAGTGAGCTGCTGACTAACAAATAATCCAGTCGAGAATTCGAATGGTGGACATTTGAGAAGAAACTATATTTTTTGTCATTGGGGTGAAGAGATCGCCATGCATCGCAAAGTCCATAATCGCTCATGTACTGTTTGACTATATCTATAGATTTCCAGCTGCGCTGAGTCCCTGCTGTGCTGAGCCTGTCTATTTCTTCATTTAAACCAAATTTGAGGTCGCCCCCAAGAAGAAGTGAGCAATCCAAGTGTTCAAGGAGCACCGAGAAGAAGGAATGAAAGAATGAGGGGTCATCAACATTTGGACCATATATACTGACAATACATAACTTTTGGTTATGTATAGATAGTTTTACTATAATAAATCTACCCTCTGGATCTGTAACTGTATCTATTACTGTAAAATTAACAATTTTATTTATTGATATTGCTACGACCCTTTGTCTAGAGTTATAGCATGCAGAAAACACATTAGGAAACTCAGGGAATTTAAGATCAACTGCAGCTGAGGTAGATTTATGGGTTTCTTGTAATAAGACAACATCTGCCTTCAATCTTTTAAGCTGGTTAATAATCTTAACTCTTTACTTTCTGGTGCCAGCTCCATGAACATTCCATGTGACAAACTTTAGAGTAGCCATAGTTTTGAGACAAAAGTTGTAAAGTCCATATCACCATAGAAAGAGATAAACAAAGGTGCATTATTAGTTTGTGCTTGGGGTTGCCTGATTGAAAATCCAGAAGCCAAGTTATAAGAAAGAGAGAAATAGAAGAAAGTTGCGAAGGTGTGAAGGGTGAGAGAGAAAGAAATAGTTATGTAATGAAAAAATTCTGTGTGTGTGAGTGATAAAAGAAGAAAAAGGGAGTGACAAAGACATTTGGTGATAGACATGTGAAGATGAGAAAAGAAAAAAGAGCCAGTATCCCAGTGCTTAGCCCTTGCCCCGTCCACATTGAGTAATGTAAACAACTTTACAGAGCTGTGCTAACATTACATTATAGTTGACTGATAAAACATCTCTTATCTGACCAGTGTTACATGACTAATAAAGCCAACGAGTAAGCTGGGGGTCCCTGAACAGCTGCCCATTAACATACAGTTTATCTACTGCTACTGTAGCTCTGGTGCCTTCACTGATATATTTCTTCCTGATTGGGAACAAAACGCGCCTTCTATCCAGGATTTCCTTCGGATATTGATCATTAACGCTGTAATTCGTTCCCCGCAGCTCTCTGCCCCGGCCTCTGACCTGCTCTTTTTGCTTGTAATGCTCGAATTTAGCAACAATAGGTCGCGACCGGCTGTTGTTGGGCTTCTTACCTCCGAGCCGGTGGACGCGGTGAAAAGTGATGTTTTTTTACCGTGTCGCTTGGGAGCTTTAACTGATGTTGAAGAAAATCTCGGACGGTGGATTCAGCATCTTCCTCAGCCTGTTCTGGGATCCCGTAAAAAACAAGATTGTCCCGCATTCCCCTGGCCTGTATATCCAAGATAGTTTCTTTCATCCTCTTCCTTTCTCTGGACAGCTGCGTCATCCCCTCGGTGAGTTTCTTTACACTGTCTCTAAGTGTTTGGTTTTCTGCAGCGAGCGATGCTACCTGTTGTTGGCTGAACTACAGGGATTCCCTTAGAGCTTGAAATTCTTTGTGGAGAACCTCAACCAGGGCCAGACGGGCGTCTAGGCTGGTTAGCTTCTTATCTATTGAGTCCAGGACATCGCTGTAGCTTTTCTCTGGAGAGATGGTGGAGGTGCTGGCTTCAGAACGGGTGCGTTTCTGTGATGGTGTGCTTGTCGGCATAGCAGAGGTGGATTTTTTGTGGCTTGCCCATAACAATGTTGTCAAAGCACTCGTCCAAGTAGCTTTCCAGGCTGTGCATGGTTTCCTCGTCCAGTTTGTTTTATGGAGAAATACAAAATAATGGTTATTATTATTAAACGTTTGCTATATTTGGCTCGAATGTTATGGTTTGTTTTTACCCGAGTTTGTTTGATTTACCAGTTTACCGCCATATTACTTACGCACAGCTCTCGCGAGATCTCAGCAGCAGTTCATCTCAGAGATCATTATTTGGTATTCTTATTAAGAATCCATTCCTTGTAGGTTTCTTTCCTTCAGTTCTGTTTTCTCCTGTCCTTTAGTTCTGTTTTCTCCGTCAACTGGTTCTAACCAGTTTTTTTATACTTCACGCACTGAGTGACACTTTCTTGCTTGTGTTTTGGCACATATCTATCTTCATATTTGAAGACAAACCGATCGCAGAATGTGTGGAAATGGTCCAAAAAGTGCACAGTGTATGTCCGTCTTGCCTCTGGGAAGCATGGAGCTGGTAGCGCAGCATAATTAGAACACCTTGCATTAAAGAGGATACTGAATATATGAAAATTGCGCTGATGTATGCACTGTTTAAAAAACAAACAACAAAAAAAACATCAGGTTTTTAAGTGGTGGGGACAACACCGTAATTGGTAAATATTACCGGGGACATGTTCCCGGCTACAATAACTCAAATATGTATACTTTCCCCTTAGGACCCCAAATCCGTGCGCACAGTTTAATAAACTGAGGGGAGGGATTCTTACATCTGAAAAGTATTTCTGCACCTGACCCCGGCTGGGTTCCAGAGGTGAACTTTTTTCCCCACAGATAAGTATGTTGTGGATCTAAGAGTGCTGCTGATGCCACGGGGAAAAAATAATCTCACCTGCTATGACTGGATGAGTCAAGGGAATTCTTATCTTTAATTTTAATCATCTTGATATATTTGATCTTACCTTAATCTTTTTATGTCAACAATAATTTTGTTTTTCACATTTTCTGTCAGTTTTTAAAGGGTAAACGTATGAGCAAGATGCCCTGCAGCCTGCATACACAAACCTGTCGTTATTTTCATGAATAAAAAGTAAAAAAATATATATATATATCCCCTCTCTGCTTTTTTCTCAAATCGCACACTGCATATCAGCAATAAAATGTTAATAGTGGTCAAACAGACAAGGAAAAAAAATTTAACTTAGATTTGTAATTACAAACATGTTTTACTTAAGCTCATACATTATTCAATAGTCCAATTGATATTTCAAACTGAAAAGACGCAGACAGAATGTGTTAGGTTGAGCTCAGGTCCACAGCCAGATAGCCTCTGCTAGCACCAAGCGGCTTCTTCTTCCTATGTAAACTTTAGATCACCTTCATATAAAGTTTAAATACCCTGGCTGATTTGACCCGATAACATACACACAAGTTGACATAGAAGGCTTTAAATGGCCCTCTGGGGCTCATCATTAGCTCTGTGTGAAAAGGCTATGTGTTTTCCAAAGTTTACAGTGCATCAGTAGAGAAGACAACACAGCCTTTAATTCAAGTATGTCTACAGAATAGAGGTAGACCTACAGGTAATCTAATCAAAAATGATGACATGTCAGAAAATGCAGAATTAAATTTGCAACCATCAACCCATAAACTGTGCATGGTAGTACAGACTTGAACTCTCCTCCATTACAATAATCAAAAAGCAAGGCCAAAGCAACCTGCAATTGACTAAAGTTGAGGAAAGTGGAGGTTTTGAAGTAGCCATGTCACTCTCTTGACCTGTATATCATAGAGACTATAGGGAGATCTCATTCAGTAGGATTTAAAGAAATTGGAGGCTTACCAAGAAGTATGGGTACTTTTACCATCTAAAACTACCACAAAATATGTCATGCTGCCATCGATGTTAAATGTATAGGGTAGGCCTACGTGAAAGAACTGTAAACTTTTGATCATGACATGAAAGTTGTTTCTGTTGATATTGATTAAAATAGTTAACAGTTGCTTGAAAATAAATGTCTTCACCCAGCCACTAACAATGAGTGAAAGAAACATTTTCCTCTATGTCTAAATTTCTTTGGAAAGATAAACCCCCACGTATTAGCTTAAAAACACTGCAGAAGACCAAAGAAAAAGGAGGTCTAGATCTGCTAAACTTCCATCATTATTTCTTAGCCAACAGGCTCCAATACATCTCAAGATGGTTAAAACATAGCTACCTAGACGAGTCCTGGATAGACGTAGAACAGACACTGTGTAATAAGATAAAACTTTCAGACCTACAATTTATTAGCTCAAATATAAAACAAAATGAATGCTTTAAAAGCATAAATATCAGCTCCTCTCTGACAGCATGGTGGGAGTTTCTAAAAATGACAGAGTCCACAATAATCCCATGCAGACATACACCCATCTGGAATAACCCCGACATCTTGTAAAAAAAATGTATGATAAGTTTTCCAGTCTGGAAGTGCAATGGAATTCAATACCTGGAACATATATTTAAAGGAACAGACTTTATCCCATTTAATTAATTAATTACACAATATGGAATTGATAAAAACAAATTCTTAGAATATCAAGAAATTAAATCTATTATTAAAGGTAAATTTAGGCTCAATACAGCTGAATTACAAATTCCAGCAAGAGTTTTAGATTTTCTTAATCTCAACCCCCCCAAATTGCTGTCTAAAATATACAAAACTTTATCTACATTAGATGAATCAATAGCCATCCCTATTTCAAAATGGGAGGTGGATTTATCAGCCAGCTTTGACCAAAACGTCTGGTCTCAGATATGTTTAAGAACCTTAAAGATAACAAAAAATCCTAATTTGCAATTAATACAATACAAAATCCTTCATAGAGTACACTATACAGGTCAACGAATGTTTTGGATGGGTTTTACATAATCTAAAACCTGCTTACAATGCACAAGCAATATACCAGATACTTATGTTCATGCGCTTTGGTTCTGTCCACCTGTTAAGAAGTTTTGGTGCCAGATATGTGAGGACTTATCAAAGTGTCTGAAATGTAACATTCCACCATCTCCCTCAGTTTGCCTGTTAGGAAATTTAAATGATGTCACCATGGACACAAAGTCAGTTCTAATGGTTCACATTGCCTTATGCATCGCTAAGAAAACTATCCTCCTGAACTGGAAAAATAAAAAAGCTCTTAATATTAATCAGTATAGAAATCTCTTGTTGGACCATATTGGTCTTGAGACAGCCTCTGGCTCCATATCTGATCAATCTCTCTGGGCTCCTATGATCGGCTCCATCACCTAGTGGGGGTGGGGGGGCACTTGGTTTTGTCGTTTGGGATACTGTTGCTGATGTGGGGGTTCTGGGGGGGACCCCTGGGGGTGGGATTACTGGGCGGATGGGGCGCTGGACGTTGTGGCCGGCTTGGGGTTGGGCTTTGGGTGGTAACTCCTGATGGCTGCATGCGGTGCCTTAGGGGGGTTGCACTGGCGGACATGGGTTGCTGGCCTGGTGGCCGTGCTGCGCCTGGGTAGGGTCTGGGGTGTGCCTGGGGATTCGGGGCTCTGGGACGCCGCGCCCCCTAGCTGTGGTCCTGGCTGGGGGTCGGCCGGCATGGGGTCTCTGTTGCCTGTGGGGGTCGGGGCCGGCCGGCGGCCGGCATGTGCAGCCGCCTCTCTCTTTTTCTCTGGGCCGATTGTCATCGCCGGTCCCTGTATGGCGTCTCGCCTTGTGTGCTGGTTGGAGTGCCTGGCTGCTGGTCGCGGCGGCTGGGTGGCATTTCTGGGCCGGATCAGTCCTTTTTCGCACTGGACTTGGCTCCTGGGTCTTGGTGTTTGTGCGGGGCGCTGGGGTCAGGCATTTGGCCGGGTTCGGTCGGACTTGCGGGTGGACTGGCCGGGTGGTGGGTGTGCAGGGCAGGTGGGTGGGGCACTGGGTCTGGTCTCCTGCTGGGCCGTTGAGCAGCAGTGGTCACTCCACAAGGAATGGGGGTGGTGGATGTCGGCCTGGTGGGTCGGCCGCCCGGCTCATCGGTATGCTCCTGGTCTGGGCAGGTACGTCGCCGTGGTTCGGGCTACGGGGGCCTCCGGTGTGCGGGTGGCGCTGGGGGCCTCCTTTTCTGGCGGGGAGGCTGTTGCTGTGTAGCTACAGGTGCTCTCCCCCTACAAGGGGGCCATCCCTGGACACCTCTGTCCACCCGCTCCATCACTTTACCACTCATATAGGGTCTTGGGGCATATACAACTTAGACACTCCCACTTATAACATTCTCACGCGACACATATGTAGGGACTTTGGGGTGGGCACACTGTTTGGCATCCAGAGGGGGAGCGGTTCAATCAGCTTCACCTCTGGTGCCAGTGCCCAATGTTAAACCACATATAGACACTGAGGGCTCGGGGTGGGGGTTGGGGGATGTGTGGCTGCCTTCCCCACATCCCACCCCTCTGTTTTAAATGCACATTATAACAATACTTATCAACACCATACTCGAGCGGGAGGATGGAGGCTAGGGGTCTTTTCCCACCCCTGTTCGCTACGGGCCATCAGGGGTTGGGGTCCGGAGGAGGACAGGCGGTCTGGTCGGGGTCCTGGGCTGTCGGGCTGCTTTGCCACTGTGGGGCCCTTGGAGGTCTGCTTGTCTCCGTCCTAGAAGGTAGGGGGTCCATCTCCCGGGTCCGGGGGCTGGTGGCTCTACTGGGGCATCGGTACCTGGACCTGGGAGCACAAAGTGTGTATGGGGTGTGTGAGTGAGGGTACAGCGTCATTTTTTTGGGTGTCTTGGTGAGTCAGTGAGAATGTATGTGTTTAAGAGGGAGGGAACGTATGACTGTGTCTGTATGTCTTTGTCTACCTGTCAGGTTGGATCTTGGTCTGCCCCCTCGCCTGGCGCACCTCAGGCCTTACACTTAATGGGGGGCCTATTTCCCCTCCGTCACTCCCCGCCGGTGACGGGGGCCCCTGCCTGCCGGTGCATCGGTGGTCAATCCGGTTCGGACCTGGTGCGTGCCTGGGGGGGCCGGTGTGTCGATCGGCCGATGCGCTGGGCCGATATCTTCCTTTGGTTGGTTGGGGCACCTCTTTTATGGGTGCCAGGTTTGGGATTGTTGGGTGGTTCCCCTGGGGTTCTCCTTTGCCCTACTCTTGGGGGATGCGGTCGGCCCCGCCCTGGTCCGTTTGTTTTGTTTTTCCCCCTCTCTCTGCCGTCCTGTGGGTATGGAGGCATACTTCAATGTCTTCCTGTGTTTTCTTTGTTCCCCTTCCTCTCTTGTATTTTCAACTCACCCTCTCTCTTGACTTATTGTTTCCTACCTCTCTTCCTCATCTTCCTTCTTTCTTCTCCTTCATTTTACATCTCCGTGTCCATAACATCAGGAAATAAAAAACCCAACAATTCATACATAAAAAAAAAAGAAAGAAACATTTTGTGTTCATGTTCTCGGAAATATGGTCTAGAAATGATCAATTCTGCTAGGCATACACAAATTTATAAGCACAACTGTAGGCTATGTAAACCTAGCCTACAGGTGTTCATCATTAAAACCGCAGATCTCATTACGAGTAGTGAAAGTAAAATACTTGAGAAATGTCTGGACACATCACTTTTCACATTCTAAATCCAGTTGACAGATCCAGTAAGAAAACCCAGATAGCAAAAATCATTTGGCCAAGATCCGACAGATGTGGACTTTTCACTTGTGACTCACCACCAGTTGGGGCACAGATCCGGTGAGGTTCAGGCCAGGTTTTGAAAAGATCCGGGCCAGTTCCAGTCCAGATCACTCCGGATCTGGAAAACTGATCCGTGATCTATGACAGTTTTTATGTCATTTCAACAAAACGTCATTTGTTTAAAAATTGTCATTAATTTATTTCATTTCAAGAAAAACTGCACAGTATTATTCAAGTACAACATAAACAGCTTGTTTTTTGTTTTTTTTAATGCCTTGGGATTTGGCTTTTTAAGTATTGAAAAACTTTATTGCAATCATAATAATATCAGAACAGGGTACCATAACATTGCTCATGTTATACTATGAATAAATAACAGTTTAGATGGAGTATTTACCCTTGAATTTTCATTCATTCATTCATTCATTCATTTCATGTCAATATGAATTTTCATATGCCGGGGAACCAATGAAAAAACCCAAAACAAATGAACTACTGATATAGCATATCAGTTACAGTCTTCAACCTTAAAACCTGTGGTCACAGTTTTTTTTCTTTTCCACTTGCTCCACAGTACTTCAGTAGAATCCATCTCAGACACGTCTCCATCTGGAAGTAGAAGAAAAAAGAACATAAACAAATGCTGTTTAAATAGATTTTTTAAAACTAAAGAAAGAAAGACACTCATTTGGTTTTACAGCCTTATACACACATAGCCAAGAAGCATTAAGTTCGAAGTTAGAATAGAGCTGCGCCTCAGTTAAATGAAAACTTTAATTCCAAGTAAGTGCAGATGTGCACGCATTCATTGGCACCTAGAAATCCCTGTAAATAAATGCTGCATTTGTGAATTATTTCACACCCCATTTTTGAAATAACATAACTACTTTAATCTTACGTTTTCTACACTTTCCATCATGTCTGTGACATGGCAGTTGGGTATGGAGAAGTAGTATGGAGGCGGTGTGACACCTAGTGGTAAAAGTAGGTGGTGTACCCAGAAATAGTGCGGCCACAATCGATGATTGACTTGTCAAGTCTTAAACCTATTGTGTGTTACTGGCTCAAAAAAACATCGAGAGCTCAAACTGAAAGCGAGCAGGAAGAGCAAAAGGGCATAACTGACAATAAAGGGAGCTAAAACATATTTTATTTGTGCTCCCTCTACCTATATTGGCTTGTGACAGTAAGTTTGCTCCCCATAACATCACTTTTACCCCCCGGTTTCTGTTTTAGCGCTCTCGGTTTCTGTTTTAGCGCTCTTTTTTTATTTCTCTCTCAATGATAATGGCAGTCACATGACGCCATATTGGAACAGTAAAATGAACACTGTTGCCTGCCTTGTACCTATGAGACTGTATTGATCATCATATTTACAGAGTAATCAAAAGTCCTGGTGAACTGATTTGTATTAAATCTACAAGTTGTTTGAGATGTCTTACAATAACCCTGAAACGTCAGTTTTACAGTAGAAGCCATAATGTATAGTAACTCTCTTTTCTACCACAAGAGGGAGCTCCAATTAAAGCCATGAAAAGGCCTGCCATTTTTCGACCAATCACACGCAGGCTGTCACTGGGGGAGACAGCCTGAGTGCAGCACCTCACTTATGTCTCCGCAGTTTTAACAGGGAATGCAGCTTAGGAACTACTCTTAATAACTTAAGAACCGTAAGGCCTATCGACATTACCAATGTACCATTTTTATTGGAACGGGCTATCGAAATTATTTTTCACTGTAAGTATCAGCAGGGTTTGATGAAGAATCGTGGTTCGTTTCATGTGTGTACCTCAATCTGTCTAGGAGCAGTGAGTTTGTAAAAACGAGCATGATTTTGCCATTTTTGAATCTGAGCCGTTTTATCGAAGAGCAGATTTGTTTTACATGAACAAACAAAACGTATGGAGAAACGGTAACAGGTATCAAAAAAGTTGTTGAGTCATGAGCGTCAGGAAGGTGTGAAGTTAAACTGCCACAAGGCTCATGTTTCTACGTCGCATCGTTTATGAGATATGACTTTATGAATATAGGTCAGAATCCAGCTGTCCTCTGAATTTTTGCTCAGTCCCAATGCATTCCAATGGTCCCCCCTGGGTGACGCTACATTGCTTCGGGTCAATTTGCCAAAAAACTGTAACTGTCACATACATTTTGGTAACATTTCCTGAAGCAAAAATGGGAAAACCTACGTTTTGATTTATAACGTGCAGAAAGAGTGAAATATGAGCGAGTGAGCGGAAGTTGTTTGTGGAAAATCAGGAAAGTGGAAAAGTGTATTTCTGCTAGAGTGGGCACCTCTAGCTTAACTGCTTCGCAACCATAGCAAGACATGTATTTTCAGAAATCGGATAATTTCGCCACCCAAAACTTGAGGAAGGATTGTACGAAAACGGTACAAGTTATGAAGAAGCCGAGACATACAGTAATAACTGAAGGATATGACTAAATTTTAAGATTTGAATGGTGTTTCTAAGTATAAGTATGTGGACGTAGTTCGTTTTGCAAAACAGGCTAGATTAAGTGGAACTTTTGAGGTTTTCCATTCATTTCAATGGGAGCAAAAAGAGCATAAAAAGTTGAATTTTATAAGAAGTATAAAGGTTATGAATACCATAAGATATAGCTGGAAAGAACATAATAAGCAGAATAGTTGAAAAGTTGAATGGTTAAAATAGCACAAAGTATGCTAGAGTAAGTATACAAAGTAAGTAATTCCATATGTTCCTAAAAGAGCACTTCGCTCTCAGACTGCAGGTTTACTTGTAGTTCCTAGGATCTCTAAAAGTAGAATGGGAGGCAGATCTTTTAGTTATCAGGCTCCTCTCCTGTGGAACCAGCTCCCAGCTTTAGTCCGTGAGGCAGACACTCTGTTTACTTTTAAGGCCAGGCTTAAAACTTTCCTTTTTGATAAAGCTTATAGTTAGAGTGGCTTAGGTCATCCTGAGCTATCTCTGTAGTTATGCTGCTATAGGCTTAGACTGCTGGAGGACAGACTTACCAATTTTCTTCACTCTGCTACTTCCTTTTCTCCTACGACTCTCCAGTTGTATTACAGTACATTCTGTTATTTCGACTGTTAACTTTGTTTTCTCTCAGTGTTTTTCTCCCCATCGAAGATACACCTGGTCTGGTATCCTGCTTGGCTGCAATGCCCTGTTGGACGGGGGTCATCGACTGGGATGATCCTCTCAGTAACTGAACATCCACTGTGTCCTGTTATCAACTTTTTACTTTCTGTAACATAGAAAGTTCTCTTATATCGGATCTTCTGTTCCTTCTGTGTTCTGCTCTGTCTTCTCAAACCCCCAGACGGTCGTGGCAGATGGCCGCTCCTACTGAGCCTGGTTCTGTTGGAGGTTTCTTCCTGTTAAAGGGGAGTTTTTCCTCTCCACTGTCGCTACATGCTTGCTCAGTATGAGGGATTGCTGAAGGATTGCTGTGGTTGGAAATCTGCCCAACCTCACGCCAATGACTGACGCAATCTGCTGGGATTCCTTAAATAGGAAACTTTTTAACTGATTGGAATGTTTGTATAATTGTATTGAAATGACTTCTTGTTAAGTGCCTTGAGATGACATCTGTTGTGAATTGGCGCTATATAAATAAACTGAATTGAATTGAATTGAATTAAGTATAGAAGTAGTTAAAGTTCAAGAAAATGTACGGAAGCAACTATTAGAACTAGAAAAAGTTGCATTTCGTGCGAAAATGCAGTGGGAATGCTGTAAGCTTAATTTACTTGCAGAAAATGGCTGAAGTATTTGAAGTCAACTTACCCAAATAAGTGAACCAGAGCGGCTTTAAGCAACTCCACGTGAGTTAGCTGTAGGCTACATGCTCAAGCGAACCACGTGGGCCTGCCTTTGACTGCTTGGCTTCATGAACAATAAAGACTACCATTAATAGTATTCAAAATAGAGATCGGCTTTAAAACAGTTTAAACACCAAAACTAATCTTTTAAGTCATTTTTGAAACCGCCTTCTTAGTAAGTCGAAACACTAAATTAGATCAATCACTACGGTGACCGATCCATAAAATAGAATCAATTCTCCATGAAGTTATTGATTTCTAATTCAGCAAATGGTTTAATGAAAAATTACTTCTTTGAAAAGAATGTTTTTTTTTTCCACTTCCTCTTTGCATTGTGAATTGGTGGTTTGAAAACTGTTATGATCCAGTGTGTGGGCCATTTTCTGTTGCAGTGTCTCTTGAAAGAGGAGCTCTCACACCTGCTGCAGCTCACACACCTGCAGGTTATCCAGCTGATGAGATCAGTGGCTTCTTTAGCAGCAACAGGACAACCATTCAGTGCCTGATGGTCATACTGCACCAATAGTATCAAGTCTCTGTGAAATCTGATGCTGTTTCTTGAAAATTCCATGTTTTTGCAATCTGAAAGCTCTCTCTGCAGACAAGTCCTGCCTTGTTTCCAGATTGAAGAAAGATATCCTGGGTTCCTTTATTGCTCACTTCACCGTTCCTATCTAACTCCTGCCTGCCTTGCTCTCCACCGATTGAACTGCTCTGGATCCTGGGCCAAAGCCAACACACCACATTCCATCTCTGGCTTCTCTGGACACCTGCTCACTCACTGGATTGCACCCCCGCCCTAGCTGTCATTCAGTTTTGGCTGCGGTAAGCTTGTTCCTTTGACCTCAATTCATCCTTACAACCCAAGCTGAATATGAACTCTTCTCTCCTGCAGACATAGTAGCCCGCCTGTGGACCGGACCTCCACTATTGGACCTCCAGCCCTGTTTTGAGTTATTAAATAAATCCTTAAACCTTTCTCTTGTCAGTAGTTTTCTGCATGTGGGTTAAACGTCTGCCTCAAGTTGCAAGTGCATTGGACAAATCTATCATTCACTAAAATTAGTGTTGCTTCGGTGTGTAAGTTTGCCAAAACAATGTCAGACTCGGTAATCTTTTCTGGTCCCCTGCCTGATCGGACCAGTGATGACATGTTTAGCCGCATGCTGTCATTCCATCAATGGTTGTCTAGGTGGTGTCCTGCAAACGATGTGGGTTACATTGATAACTGGATAACTTTTTGGGGAAAACCTGGTCTGATCCGGAGAGACGGCATCCATCCCACTTTGGATGGAGCAGCTCTTCTTTCTAGGAATATGGCTGAATTTATTAGTCCTCCAAAACACTGACAACCCAGGGTCCAGACCAGGAAGCAGAGTCGTAGTTTAACCCACCTCTCTGCTGCTTCTGTACTGTTACCCCCCCCCCCCCCCCCCATTACTCTATAGAAACAGTGTCTTGCCCACGGCCAAAATTAAATGGATTAAAAGTTAAGCCAACAAAAGCAAATTATGGAAATCTCATAAAAATAAATACAACTTTGACTGAAAATAAATCTATTAAATGTGGTTTATTAAACATAAGATCTCTCTCCTCAAAGACTTTGTTAGTAAATGACTTGATTTGTGATAATCACATTGATTTCCTTTGTCTCACAGAAACCTGGTTGCAGCAGGAGGATTATGTCAGTATAAATGAGTCAACTCCTTCCAGTCATTTAAATTTTCACATTCCTAGAAATACTGGGCGAGGAGGAGTTGCAACCATTTTCCGTTCTGATTTACTAATTAGTCCCAGACCAATTGATAGCTACAGTTCTTTTGAACATCTAACCCTTAATTTTCCTCATCCAAGTTGCAAAACATTAAGACCATTTTTGTTTGTGGTTTTGTATCGTCCACCAGGCCCTTACTCTCAATTCTTGGATCAGATCTCACATTTTTTTATCTGATTTAGTATTAAATACTGATAGGGTTATTATAGTGGGAGACTTCAATATTCATGTGGATACTGAAAGTGATAGCCTAAATGCAGCCTTTAATGCTATTTTAGACTCAATAGGCTTTACTCAAAAAGTACAGGGATCGACCCACTCAGGTAAACACACTTTGGACCTTGTACTGACATACGGTATTGAGTGTGAGGAAATAACAGTCCACCCACATAACCCGGTCCTGTCTGACCACTTCTTGATAACTTTTGAATTTACTTTAACTGACCATCTTAAATCTGAAAGATAATTTCATTATAGTAGAACTTTATCAGACAATGCTGTAACAATTTTTAAAGAATCTGTTCCATTCTTACTTTCCTCAGTGTCTCAGAGTAACACAGTGGATGGCAGCAATTCTATCTCTAACCCTTCAGAAATTGATGGTCTGGTTCACAGCGTTACGTCCTCATTGCGTTTGGCATTAGTGTAGCCCCATTAAAAAAGAAAGTGGCTAGCCATAGGAGGCTGACTCCTTGGTTTAACGCAGAGTTGCGTACTTTAAAGCAGAATACTAGGAAGTTGGAGAGAAAATGGCGCTCTACACATCTAGAGGATTCCTATTTAACCTGGAATAACAGTCTACTGCTGTATAAAAAGACCCTTCGACAAGCTAGAACAGCATATTTTTCATCATTAATAGAGGCGAATAAAAACAATCCTAGGTTTCTTTTTAGTACAGTTGCCAAACTTACACAGAGTCATAGCTCTGTTGAGCAAACTATTCCCCTAGCTCTTAGCAGTGATGATTTTATGAGATTCTTCATAAATAAAATAAATTTTATTAAAAATAAAATCATTGGCACCCTCCCAAACATGATTACTTCTTCCTCAGTAAATGAAAGAACTGTAGAACCTCAGTTGTGCTTAGGCTGTTTTGATTCAGTCGAGCTTTCAGAATTATCAAAAATATTAGCCTCATCTAAACCTTCAACTTGTATGTTGTACCCAATCCCAACCAAATTATTTAAAGAAGTGTTCCATTTGGTTCCTGGCCCCATTTTGGATATGATGAATCTATCCTTAGTAAACGGATACGTACCACAGGAATTTAAAATAGCTGTAATTAAACCTTTACTCAATAAACCTTCCCTTGATCAGGATGACTTAGTGAATTACAGACCTATATCTAACCTTCCTTTCTTATCCAAAGTCCTTGAGAAAATAGTTGCTAATCAAGTCTGTGAACATCTAAACAATAACGAGCTGTTTGAAGAGTTTCAGTCAGGTTTTAGAGCTCATCATAGCACTGAAACAGCACTGGTGAAGGTTACTGATGATATTCTCATGGCCTCAGATAATGGACTGGTGTCTGTTCTGGTTTTGTTAGATCTCAGTGCTGCTTTTGACACAGTCGATCATAATATTCTCTTAGAAAGGCTTGAACATGTTGCAGGGATCAAAGGAACAGCACTAGGCTGGTTTAAATCATATTTGTCTGATAGATTCCAGTTTGTTCATCTAAATGATAAATCATCTTCACTCTCAAGGGTTACTTGTGGAGTTCCACAGGGTTCTGTCCTTGGACCAATTCTTTTCACCATATATATGCTTCCAATTGGTAGAATCATTAGACAGCATGGGATAAATTTCCACAGCTATGCCTATGATACACAACTATATTTATCCATAAATCCTGATGAACCCAGTCAGTTAGGTAGATTACAGGCATGTCTGGAAGACATAAAAGCATGGATGACCCTAAACTTTTTGCTTTTAAATTCTGACAAGACAGAAGTTGCTGTCTTTGGACCAGAAGTTCTTAAACAGAAACTGATTAGTCAATCACTTCATCTGGATGGCATTAAATTGGCCCCCAGTAATAACGTAAAGAACCTCGGCGTTATTTTTGACCAAGACTTGACATTTAAATCCCATATTAAACAGGTTTCTAGGATTTCTTTCTTTCACCTCCGGAATATTGCTAAAATTAGAAACATCCTGTCCAGGAGTGATGCTGAGAAACTAGTCCATGCATTTGTTACCTCAAGGCTGGACTACTGTAATTCTTTACTATCAGGAAGTCCACAAAATGCCATTAAAAGCCTTCAGTTGATCCAAAATGCGGCAGCAAGAGTTCTGATGAATATTAAAAAGAGAGATCACATTTCTCCTGTTTTAGCTTCCCTTCATTGGCTCCCTGTTAAATCCAGAATAGAATTTAAGATCCTTCTTCTTACATACAAAGCCCTTAATAATCAAGCTCCATCATACATCAGAGATCTAATTGTTCCATATGTTCCTAAAAGAGCACTTCTCTCTCAGACTGCAGGTTTACTTGTAGTTCCTAGGATTTCTAAAAGTAGAATGGGAGGCAGATCTTTTAGTTATCAGGCTCCTCTCCTGTGGAACCAGCTCCCAGCTTTAGTCCGTGAGGCAGACACTCTGTTTACTTTTAAGGCCAGGCTTAAAACTTTCCTTTTTGATAAAGCTTATAGTTAGAGTGGCTTAGGTCATCCTGAGCTATCTCTGTAGTTATGCTGCTATAGGCTTAGACTGCTAGAGGACAGACTTACCAATTTTCTTCACTCTGCTACTTCCTTTTCTCCTACGACTCTCCAGTTGTATTACAGTACATTCTGTTATTTCGACTGTTAACTTTGTTTTCTCTCAGTGTTTTTCTCCCCATAGAAGATATACCTGGTCTGGTATCCTGCTTGGCTGCAATGCCCTGTTGGACGGGGGGCATCGACTGGGATGATCCTCTCAGTAACTGAACATCCGCTGTGTCCTGTTATCAACTTTTTACTTTCTGTAACATAGAAATTACTCTTATACCAGATCTTCTGTTCCTTCTGTGTTCTGCTCTGTCTTCTCAAACCCCCAGACGGTCGTGGCAGATGGCCGCTCCTATGGAGCCTGGTTCTGTTGGAGGTTTCTTCCTGTTAAAGGGGAGTTTTTCCTCTCCACTGTCGCTACATGCTTGCTCAGTATGAGGGATTGCTGAAGGATTGCTGTGGTTGGAAATCTGCCCAACCTCACGCCAATGACTGACGCAATCTGCTGGGATTCCTTAAATAGGAAACTTTTTAACTGATTGGAATGTTTGTATAAATGTATTGAAATAACTTCTTGTTAAGTGCCTTGAGATGACATCTGTTGTGAATTGGCGCTATATAAATAAACTGAATTGAATTGTTTTAATTATAAAGCCAGGGGAACAGCAATTGTAATTAGGAAGGGGATTCCATTTGAACACTGAAGTAATATCAGATGCTAATGGCAGATATAATGTTGTTGTGGGCAAGCTGTTTAATACGCCATTAATATTGGCCAATAGCTATGGACCTAACTAGGACAATCCACAATTTTTTTATTTATTTTTTATTTTATTTTTTTTTTTTTTTTTTGGGACTTTCCCAGACCTTAACTTCTACAAACTAATTCTAGGTGGAGACTTTAAATTTGTCCTTCATTCCCAGTTGGACAGGTCAAGCGTAAGGTCGAACAATATTTCCTCAGCTGCAGTGGCTATCAATTCCCTCCTTCGTTCATACAGCTTATCAGACCCTTGGTGTATAAAAAAAAAATCCAACTAAGAAGCAATTTTCCTTTGTCTCTCCTGTTCATCGTTACTCCAGGATTAATTACTTGCTGATAACATGCTACTACCCTTAAATTCCAGCACCAAATATCACAGTATAGTGTTATCAGATCAGATCATAGCCCAGTGCAGATGGGTCTAGTTTTTCCAGGCAATGTAGCGCCCCAACGACTGTGGCGGCTAGATCCCCAATTTTATGTAAAACCTTTAGAATATTTCTCAACAATCAGACTTCTTTTTGGAAATTAATGACACTCAGGATGTGTCAAGGGGAGTTCTGTGGGAGTCTATGAAAGCCTATATTAGGGGCCAAGTTATTTATGTGGCACAGAGATAAGGAGCGTTCTAAACAACTTAAAGGACTGGCTGACAAAATTGCAGATATTGACAAGCTATCAGATCTGATGGGAGGATTAAGAGTATATTCAGGGGAGAAATGAAACATAAAACTTTGCTTTATCCTGAAATCCCCGTTTGCAGATATCAGACCCAATTGTATGCCCCATCTTCTCCACTGGCTACAAGAGTTTAGTAACATATCGGGGTATAAAGTTAATTTGTCAAAATCTTTATTGTTTCCATTAAATAATCTGGCAAAACAGATGGATCACTTATGAAAATTTGCCTTTTACAAATTGAAAATGACACTTACTTATCTAGGAATAGAAATAGCTGGCTCAATTAAGGCTATTTTCCAGTATAACTACAGGTCTATCTTAGATCTTACCAACATTGATTTGGATAGGTGGTCAAAAATTCCATTCTCACTGGCAGGACGGATAAATGCAGTGAAGAATGACTGTAATGCCCAGGTTTCTTTATTTATTCCAAATGGTTCCCATTTTTTCTCCCCAAATCCTATTTTGCCCAGCTGGATCGCTGTATCTCTTTGTTCATATGGAACAAAAAACCTGCACATATAAAGAAAGCAAGCCTGGAGAGAGCTTAATCTGATGGTGGTTTAGGTTTACCTAACTTCTTATTTTACGATTGGGCAGCCAACATTGTCAAGCTGACATATTGGATAACCATGTTCGCAGATAAGGAGGGTCCAGTCTGGACTGATATGGAACTGAGAGATACACTCCCAGTTTTTCCGATTTCGATCTTAACTGACCCTCTCCCACTAAATATTAAAGCACCTGAGCTGAACTCAGATTTGGTGGTTTAAAATTCGATTCAACTCTGGGGTCAATTCAGGAAACATTTTAATTTGACAAATATGTGTAGCTTCTCTCCAGTAATGTTTAATCATCTTTTTGTACCATCTCAAATATACCATTTATTTGCAGCTTGGTACAGAAGTGGCTTGGTCTTCTTTCAAGATCTCTTCACTGAGGATGGCTTTGTTTCATTTAAATCTTTATGTGAAGGCCATAATTTACCTAAGTCGCACTACTTCAGATACCTTCAGGCTCAGAGTTTTGCCTCTAAATTTTTCTTAGGGTACCCATCTCCACCCTCTAAAGACCTACTGTATTTAGTTCTTAATGTGAGTCAACCTACTAAAAGAGCAATATCAAAGATCTATGCATTCATTCTTGATAGCTACCCTCATACATGGGACAAAATTAAGGCAGCATGGGAAGGAGAAGTTGGTGAAATTATACCGGAAGACTCCTGGGAAAATATCACACAGCGTATACATCTTCTCTCTGTATAGACATTATACTAGCCAGCAGGTGCTGCGCTAGAGAGATGTTGTACCGTAGCTGCTTGGTATGACGCGTCAGGCGGCTAATGTTGCATTCGTAAGATTTAATCCCCAAAAAAAAGGCTCTTCTTGATGCAATTATCCAGTTTATTGTACATGTCCTTCTTGGATTTTACATACAAACTCCACCACAAACGGTCAAACCTGTATGCCCTTCCGGGTTCAACACCTGAACTTCTCCCATCGACCCCTTGCTTTAATGCTTGTACCCATCTAGAACACAGCACCATCTAGTGACCAAAACACAATAAGAGATTTTGGCTCTTACAGACATGGCTTGATTCAATTTAAGGTTGTCCACAGGTTGCATTATTCTAATGACAGAATGTCTAAATTATACTCTAGTGTAGCACCAAACTGTCCTAGATGTCATTATTCTCATGCTTCTTTGGGGCACATGTTTTCTTTGTATGGTTTTTGGCATAGACATATATAAACACTAGATGTCTTACCCGCGCTGTTCGGCAATGGACTGTGATGTAGCAATACGGAGGCCTCTTACTTCAGTCAGCAGCCTCCTTTCAAAACATTGCTGTCAATGCTGCATGTACTATTTAAATAACTCTAACTTTTTTAATTTTCAACCGATTTTCATACAGTTTGATTTATTATAAACAGCAGACACGTGGCTGTGAAATAAATCAGTTTTGGCCGGGAAACTCCCGTTATTTCTCTCCACTTTCCCGCCGTCTTCCCTTATGCTGTCAATTTCCCATAGACCTAATATTAATATATGATCGTTTAAAAACTGGTATGCTTGGAGCTGTAGTCTATGTTCCTGCACACTCAATGCACAATTTAAACCATGATCTTTTTATAAATATTAATCAAATAGCTACACATGCAAGGCATTTAATCATTCATATACAGCACATTTAATTGTATATTACAGTAATCTCCAGTATATATAGTATATACACACACATCAGTATCATTTTGTATTTATCAATCCCTGTTTCAAGGTTCTTTTGAGGTAAAGACCACATAAACAGTAAAAAAAAATTTGCACCCAGACGAATAAGACAGACATCCAAATCACATCTGTCAGCCAGAACTGGCCCACCAGCAATACAATCTAACCCAGCAAATTATTTTGTATTTTCACTGCTTCTTGACATTTGTTTTCTTATTTATGAACTTTCTTTTGATTCTGTCATGAAATTATTGATTGCATGTTTTCTGAAAAAGTGTATAAATAATCAAAAACAAAACTAGATAAATACTTAATTGATCTTGTGAAGGAGATATTCGGGTGTCCAGTTCAACAAGATTCATAATCATACAGATAAACAAACATATAGGAGGAGGCAGTGGCGGGGATGGAACAGCCGCTGTGTGGAGAAGAATAGAAAGCAGAAGCAGCAGAGATGGAACAGCAGTTGTTTCAGAAAATTTTAATGAAATAAAAACAATTAACAGAGATATTGAATAATGTACAAATAAAGGTTTCTTTGCAACTGAGGGACATGTATCTCCTCCAGCCATGGCAGGAACCTGTTCAAAGCAAGCATAAACATAAGTCAAAACCCAGACAGCTTGTTATGCAAAAAAAACTTTAGCAAAAGCCTGTTTTAGTCAAAAGTTTTCTCACCAACAGCATGGTACAGGCTACAGAGAGGGGACATTTGGTTTTGAAAAACAGAAAACTGAAATTAGGCTACCCAACATTTTTGTAACCTTACTCAACTGCTCCTCCTGAACATGGAGAAATTATGGGGTAGCGCCACAATAACATTGAATAACACTGCAAATATTTTAAATACAACATGATCAAAAAAATCAAACGTTTTGACAATAACATCAAACTATTCCAGAACTTTTCATTAACAACTATTTTGTTTAACGTTGTACATCCTTGTCTATGTATAATAAGGTTTGTAATAAGGCAAACCGCTTGTATATAGGCCTACGTTAATATTTCATCGAGTTAAGAGTATTTTCATTCAACCTGGTCAGCCTTCTTAACACGCAAATAGACGGAACAAAACTAAAGTTCACAATCAAGTTATTATTTGAAAGCAAAAGTGGTAATTTCAAAATGTACAATTATCCTATATCAGGCCTACGTATAGTAACATTTGTAATGAGACAAACCGCTTGTAAATCTGTTCATATTTCACCGAGTTAAGAGTATTTTTATTTAAGCTGATCACTCACCTTCCAACTGCTAGCATTGATGACAGAACGTCAGTTGACTTAAGTAAGATGGCCGCCGTTCAGCTACGCTGTCGAATCTCACTTGCGGCATCTAGTGTTTATATATGTCTAGGGTTTTTAGTCATCAATTTTTCAATCAGTATCAGCTATATTTGGCTTAACACTGCAGCCTGACCCTTTGATAGCTATCTTCAGTGTAGCTCGTGATGAGCTAAAGTTCTCCCACCTCCATAAAAATGCAATAGCCTTTGCCTCGTTGCATGCTTGCTGTCTGATACTGCTGAACTGGAAGGCGAAAAACCCTCCCTCCTATGTCCATTGGATTAGAGAGGTGATGTTGGGATTAGCTCTGGAAAAAATTTGGTATACAGTGCGGAGGGTAAATATGACAGAACCTAGTCACAGTTCATAACTCATATCAAGAGTCTGCCTTTTCCCGACTCATTGTTTTTAATTTGTTGGTAATTCCTTTTCTTGCTCTTTTCTCTGACTGCCGTCCCTAGTCTCTTCAATGCCCGTATTCTGGCTGTTAAGATTTTTTTTTTCTCACTTCTCTCATGTGCCAGAGGTCCGTATGTTGGTGCTATAATGATCAACACAGATTGGTTTGATTTTTTTTTTTTTTTTTTTTCTATTGTGTATACTTGTTTTCTTCTTTGCGGGGATGCCACCTGGATGGGGGTGGGGATGGGGGGTGGAGTTCACAACTTTTGTAAGAAATACTGAACTTATGTTAGTGTTCTGTTGAAAATTATAAATAAAGTAAAAAAAAAAAAAAAGGATACGCTTATGAGTTAGCTTCAAAGAACGTTGAAAAGAGACAGTTGTTGAACAAAAAGACGACGTCTTTTGGGAGGAAAAAAAGAAGAAGAAGCTCCGAAAAGTTAGAAAAATATTCACAGATTCAGCTTTTGCGGATCAATAACTTATCATCAGAGCATTGCTGTTACAAAACCGACACATCAGCGCAATCACAGCAAGGTAGACTGCAAGCTACAATCACATTTTCCTCAAAACGAGCCGTCCTCCGCACGGGGAGACTTGCATTGGCCTCTATGCAGAGCCTGCTGCTGTGCGAATGCGCAGGGATCGTCTACAAATTGGAACACCAAAAAAATACAACAAAGAAATATTCAATTCCTTCACCTGGGACAGGTGTTGCGCTGCATGATTAAGCTGTGTGAGCCTGCTGCGAAAGGCTGTGCACGGCAAAGCCTTAAAAATTCATTTGATACTGATTTTCCTACTAGGTAAGAATTTGTATTTTATATTCATGTGATGGGTTTCTGTGTTACTATGCAGAGCTGTCAGGGTATAATGTGTGGTTTGAGATAGTAGGTGGGCTAACCGCTAACTACATCTAAGCTAGTTAGCTTGATGATTAGTCATCATGTTAAAATGACTTATTTGTGGTTTTGTCCATTTTTTAATGTACTATAATGGTGTAATGGTGTTTTCTAGATGAGAACCCCAGAACGAAACACTTTAAAATGTATTTCAGTGAGTTATAAATGGTTAATGTACAATAAGATTTTGTTCATTTAATTTTGCACCTGGCGCTCTCTAGTAGAAGGGGCTAGGAGCACACATGGACTGTTGCGTTGCATGACTAAGTTTTGTTATCCTGCAGGGAGAGGCTGTCCACGCCAAAGCCTTAAAATTCATTTGAAAGAGGACAGTTTCCCAGAGGAAGGACATTGTGTGCGTGATGGGGTTCTTCCTACCCTGTGTCACAAACCGGGCCACTGTGAGGACTGCTCACGTGTTGGGCTAGAAAGAAAGAGAGGATGGTTTCCCAGAAGGAGGACATTATGTGTGTGTGTGTGTGTGTGTGTGTGTGTGTTTTTCTTGCCATCCTGCAACATTGGCCAGGCTCCTGTGAGGACTGCTTGGCTAGATCCACTGTGTGTTGGGCTTGAAGTATTCACACACACATACCATATAGCGGCACCCACCAGTGGCGGTGGGTCTATAGAGGGCGCTGGGGCGCCGCCCACCCGTAAAATAGTGACCAAGTTCGTCAAGCAAACCATAACAAATAAAAAAATAAAAACAATTCAACAACAATGCTATGTTCTCCTCATGTAATAGTGTAATTATAATAATAATCCTCAAATAATATTGGTATTACCATTAACCATTCTGCGCCCGGCTAGGCTTGCTGTGTTATTAGATATAAATCCCTCCTCCTCAGGGGCGCCGGTAACGCTGAAGTCTATGACAGCTGTCAAACTTTTTGGTCCCGCCCAGGCAAAGGCAGCTTTTCATTGGCGCATGAAAATTTATTTCTTGGGCGCATTTATGTGCACCTAGGCCAATGGCGTTCTTGCTCGTATTTTTAATCTTAACGTGATTGGACAATTAATCGAATCCAATAAGTCCGTCATCATCAGAGCAAACTTTTCACTGCCGTGCCTCACAACCAGAAAAGAGAAGCTACTCAATCCCTACTCTTCTTCAACAGCATGGCAACTGTGATAAAAGAAAACTCGGTTGTTTCGTTACGCCAGATACCTTTTTTTCGTCGGTCAGATGAAAAGAAGAAAAGGGTAAAGGACTTAGGACCTGACCGTCCGGATTTAAATATTCTGCAGCAGGCAACAGATCAGGGCAGGACGTACACTCGAAGCTTCTCCTCCGATGCATAGACAAAACGCAGTTGGCTAACTGGATGTCCAGTAAGTAATGCGCTTTTTTGTTTCCCCGGCGGTATCTCTGTCTTGACTGATTAATAGATCAACATTATTCAATGTCACTCTCTTGTGTGTATTAATAGTTAATCAATATTCAGCCCCTCTAATCGTTTGTATTAATAGTTAATCAATATTCATCCCCACTAATCGTTTGTATTAATAGTTGATCAATATTCAGCCTCTCGAACTTAATTGTATTAATAGTTAATCAACGTTCAGCCTCTCGAACTTAATTGTATTAATAGTTAATCAATATTCCGCCTCTCTAACTTGTTTGCATTAATTGTTCAATGATATCCATTGTCTGTCTCTGATTGTATTGATGGCTTAACAATTATTTTGTTTAACTGGTGTTATGGTATAATGTGTTTTTTATGTTTTTATTATTATTAAAGTAGCCTACTTTTGAAAGCTTTTCTGCCCCAAAACATTTTAGATCAACAATATCCAATATCTCTCTCTAATTGTATTGACAGTTTAACAAGTATTCAGTGCAATTGGTGTTAAAGTAGCCTACTTTTGAAATATATTCTTCCTCAAAATTAATTTCAGATAATCAATATCCAAGGCCTCTCTGTAGTTGTATTGATACCAATGGTCTAGTTTAACTGGTTTTTAGATTTTGTGTGGTATTCTGGTGGTGACGTCCCTTTTGACCCATTACAAGCAACTGCGCCCCCCCCACAAATTTTTTCACCAGCCGCCACTGGCACCCACATACACATATATAAGTGCATTCACATGTGGACCATTTTTGTTGTTGTTTTATTTTCTGTTTTCTTTAATACTCCAGAGGAACTTCTAGAGTTGAAAGACTGCAACTGGATTACAGTATTGTGGTATTGCATCACATGAACTTTGAAAAAATTTTATTGCCCTGTGTCGGTGCCTCGGCTGCTGCTGTTGATGTACTGCTGCCGGTGCAGATGGCTCCTCTGATGGCGTTTCCTTGCATGGTTCATCTGCACTCGGCCCAATGTCCTTTTTTACTGATGCTTTTAACTGTGTGTGTGCATGGGAGTTGTGTTGGGGGGAGGGGGGTATAACTGACCATGCTTTTAAAAATGTGGGGGAGGGATGGGAATGTGGTTTTATGTGGGGTCATTTTAAACTGTAAAGCACTTTGTGATGCAACTTCTTGTATGAAAAACGCTTTATAAATAAATTTTGATTTGATTTGATGACTAGTTGCCTACAAACATTGTAATGCCGCATTTGCCTCAATCTGTACCACTGGCATCCTTGAACTCGGCAACATACATCTGCTTTGTCCTGGCTGAACTGTGAAGTGGTTTGTGTAACACACTGCCAGAGGTCAGGTACACTAAAAAATAGCATTTTTAAGTCATCAGGTGTCATCAGTTTGATTTTTTAAAATATTTTGTTTTAATTTTTATTAGTTTACCTCATTAGACAGAAAGATGATGACTCAAGATAGATCGATATCTACACATTTTTCTTTCCTTCTGCGTGCCACCAGGTGTATATAATATGAAGGATTATATATCAAAAGTCTTACAACCTGAGCACAGACAAAATTGTGAAGACCCCTGCAATTTCTAATGACACCCTTGGGGGCTCACGGACCTCAGATTGGGAACCACTGCTCTAGAGGCTGAATCTGCACTCCGCTGCCACACTGGAGACTGGAACTACAAGTTCCACTTCAGCCAAAGTTTTGAAATCAGGGAACATTTCTTTGATTGAAATGATCAGAAGCTGGAAAGACTCTCTGAACCCAGCTTTGGCAGCAGAAAATGTCGACGCATGCGCTCCTTTTGCATGGCTGGTTGGCACAACACCGGGATCATTGAAGTCCGTCTTTAACCAGCTGCACCGGTAACAGTCGCGTTCCAAAGCCTCCTGGTCTGAGATTATGCTCAGATGGCTTCACAGTGGCACAGTTGGTAGCACTGTTGCCTTGCAGCAAGAAGGTCCTGGGATCAAATCCCAGCCTGGGGTCTTTCTGCATGGAGTTTGCATGTTCTCCCTGTGCATGCGTGGGTTTTCTCCGGGTACTCTGGCTTCCTCCCACAATCCAAAAAATGACTGTTAGGTGAATTGGTCTTTCTAAATTGCCCTTAGGTATGAATGTGTGTGTGCATAGTTGTTTGTCCTCTTTGTTGCCCGGCGATGGACTGGCGACCTGTCCAGGGTGTACCCCACCTCATGTCCCATGACTGCTGGATATACCAGCCCCCCCGAAACCCTGAATAGGAATGTGAAGATGGATGATTCAGTTGCTTCTCAGCACTTTAACTCCAAGCTAAAAATGTCAGCACGTCTGCACCACATGGTCAGGGGTCTGAATTGTAATCTGTCAAAGTGACAAGTGGCTGTGTGCACAGTATGCAATGGATTGCATACAAACAGGGTGTCAGAATGGTAGATGTTTAAAACTACTATAAAACAGCAATCAAATCCTATCTAGTGGCTGCATTTTTTGGATACGTTTCTTTTTAATAAAAGACTAAATAAAACAGGAGTAACGAGGCCATTTTTAAAATGAAAGGAGTAGAAAGTATAGATAATTGCGTGAAAATGTAAGGAGTAGAAGTAAAAAGTAGGTCAATAGATGATTCATCCAGTGAAGTTCAACTTCCCAAAATTTCTACTTAAGTAAGGTAACGAAGTATTTGTTATACTATACATAATTTGTTACTTGTCGGCCGGTCCCTTGTCGGGTCCCTGCTGGGGGGTGGGGTGCCCCTGGGCCCCGGCTCCCCCGGTCCGTTGACCGGCCAGCCCTGGCGGGGCCGGTTGCCGGCGGAGCCCGTGGGCTCGTCACTGCTGCCCCCCGGGCCCCTGCATAGTGGCCGCTGGATGTTCCCCTGGGGTTCTCCTTTTCTCCTCTCTTGGGGGATGCGGTCGGCCCCGCCCGGGTCCGCCTGGGGCTCTGGCGGTCCTTTGGACGTCTTTGCTCCGATCTCCTTCATGTCTGCATCGATTCCTGGGGGACGGATTGATGTCTTCTCACACCAACTATCGAACACTCTTATGGAGAAACCTTATATGCACCAGCATGCTCACACACACACATAGATGTGGGGTCTCTGGTGTTTAAGGATATATTCTTGGGCTGAGGTTATCATTACTAGAGCTTGATTAATCGGTACCATGAGTTTTTCTGTGACATTGTTGTTGTATTTTTATATCTATTTTTGTGTGATGTGGTTGTGTAATTCTTAGTTCACAATGTTTGGTTGGTTTTGTCGATGTTCCTTTTTCGTGTTTTGTTTTTCCCCTCTCTCTGCCGTCCTGTGGGTATGGAGGCAGACTTCAATGTTTTCCTGTGTTTTCTTTGTTCCCCTTCCTCTCTTGAATTTTCAACTCACCCTCTCTCATGACATTTTGTTTCCTACCTCTCTTCTTCATCTTCCTTCTTTCTTCTCCTTAATTTTCCGTCTCCGTGTCCATAACATCAGGAAATAAAAACCCCAACAATTCATAATAAAGATTTTTCACACATAAATCAAGTGGAGTACTATAGCAAAAGCTGTACTGCTCCGCTTGTGAAAGTAAATCTGTTGGGCTTCTACTTGGTACTCAGACACCAATTCTGAGCTCCACACTGCCAAACAGGACACGTTTAAAAAAATAAAAAATAAAATAAAAACAAAAATATATATATATAATTTGTTACTTGACACCTTTGTTAATGACTGGTGGTTAAGTGTACACAGTCACTATATAAACTAAATATTTCTAAATAATTAAAATAAAATTTCTATGGATATATATACTTTTTTTAAACAAAACCAAGTAGTAAAATATAACATTTTTATATTTTTACACCAATGCAGATCATAAAACATGATCCAGAATCAAGATGGCGCC
The DNA here is from genome assembly GCA_963556495.2 of Valencia hispanica. Taxonomy (NCBI): domain Eukaryota; kingdom Metazoa; phylum Chordata; class Actinopteri; order Cyprinodontiformes; family Valenciidae; genus Valencia; species Valencia hispanica. The sequence goes on along the minus strand of OY747701.1, from coordinate 4,826,068 downwards.
AGCGTCTTTGGCAAGCAGTCTATTGCTCTCTGTTTTTTCTTATTATTCTCATACTTGTGTGTCATGTGTTAAAAGCTAGATCTACTATCCTGACCCATGATAGATTTACTCTCCTAGAGCTTCTTCATTCATCGTGTCGCTCTTTGGATTTTCACTTCAATCAACGGGAGACATTACGATCCTCGCTCCCTTTTGTCCCCGCCTCTCTGTGGAGAACTCCCCTCTGATGGCAGTCCAGGAATCGTTGCCGCCGCCGTGGCAGACTGAGTGGTCATTTGGTTCGACTACGCGCAGGATTGGCGTCCGGTGCAAAAGCTCTGCAGTGTCGTTTGGTGGTGGGCGTCCGGTGCCGCTCTGTGTGCTGTCTGATGGATTCTGGCTTGTGATCGGCGCTGGCGTGGGATTACCCCTGCTAACCTTCAGTCCCTAAGCCGTTCTGCCGCCTCTCAAGTGTTGGACGCCAATCAGATTTCACCGCTCAGGGTTGCTCTGTTCAATGCCCGATCAATTGTCAACAAATCTTTTATCATCAAGGAATATTTCTCTGACAGAAGTCTGGATGTCATCTGTATCTCTGAGTTTTGGACCGTCCTGGGTGAGCTGACAGCCATTGCCGAACTTCTTCCTGTTGACTGTTTTTATTTTACTTCACCTAGGCTTTCTGGCCGAGGTGGGGGATTATTAACTGTTTTTAAATCAGCTATCCCTTGTAAGGCTATGACCTGGCCGGCTAAATTTTCTAGTTTTGAGCTCTCCATTTTTTAACTGTGTTTTCTCCCCAAATTCATTGTGCTTTGGTGTACCGTCCTCCTAAGCATAATACAGACTTTATTTCACAGTTCTCAGAATTGCTATCGGAGCTTTTTCTAAAGTATGACCGGGTTCTCATACTCTGTGATTTTAATATTGATGTGTGTTGCCCTGGCAAGCCTCTTGTGTTGGATTTTGTAATTTGTTAGACTCTTTTGGTTTGGACCAGCTGGTCGATACTCCCACCCACGACCAGTTGCATATCCTCGACTTGAGTCTTTCCCATAATGTTAAGATTCTTCATTTACATACTGATGATGTGCACATGTCTGATCATTTCCCGGTTTTGTTTGGTATTGATATTTCCCGGCCTATGCCTACCAATCAAAAGGTTGCACACTGTTCTCGATTAATTACTACTTCTACTGCGGCTCAATTTTCTGTACTGTTTGCCGACCTTCCTTCAACCCAGATGAGCCCTGCAGGTCTGGATGAATTGTTAGCTCTTTTCCAGTCTTCCTGCCTCTCGTGTTGGATCAGGTGGCCCCTCTGAAGACCAGGAGCTCATTTTCTAAGTCTGATCCCTGGTTGAATCCACATACCCGTAGCATTGGGCGTAAGTACAGGCGGTATGAGCGTAAGTGGAAAAAGGATAAACTAGAAGATTCCTATCTATTGCTGAAGGATTCCTGGGCGCGTTATCAGACCGAGGTTAAAAAGGCCCGTTACAATTATTTCTCTTCAACTATTAGCAAATACTCTGGTAACCAAAGGGTCTTATATCGTACCCTTGATGTGATTCTTTCTACAAATGATTCTCCTTTTAACCCCTTGGATGAGCTGTGCTCCTGATTTTCTAATTTCTTTTTGACAAAGATTGCTAATATTAGGGCCCGAATTACATCCACTTCTGTTCCCCTTTCCCCATTGCCTGTCTCTCAATACCCATTTGATCAATTCCACCCTATTTCCCTGTCCGCTCTCCTTAATCTGTTAGCTGAGGTGAAGCCTTCTGGCTCTCCGATCGATTTTATGTCCCCATGGCTACTCAGAGAGGTTGTTCCAGTCGTCACCTGCTCTATACTTGACGGTATCCTTTTAGGCTGCAATGCCCTGTTGGACGGGGGGCATCGACTGGGATGATCCTCTCAGTAACTGAACATCCACTGTGTCCTGTTATCAACTTTTTACTTTCTGTAACATAGAAAGTTCTCTTATATCGGATCTTCTGTTCCTTCTGTGTTCTGCTCTGTCTTCTCAAACCCCCAGACGGTCGTGGCAGATGGCCGCTCCTACTGAGCCTGGTTCTGTTGGAGGTTTCTTGCTGTTAAAGGGGAGTTTTTCCTCTCCACTGTCGCTACATGCTTGCTCAGTATGAGGGATTGCTGAAGGATTGCTGTGGTTGGAAATCTGCCCATCCTCACGCCAATGACTGACGCAATCTGCTGGGATTCCATAAATAGGAAACTTTTTAACTGATTGGAATGTTTGTATAATTGTATTGAAATGACTTCTTGTTAAGTGCCTTGAGATGACATCTGTTGTGAATTGGCGCTATATAAATAAACTGAATTGAAATGAATTGAATTATTAATAGTGGTTTGGTTATGGGAGCTGTGCACCAGATGTTTAAGCAGGCGGTTGTGCAACCTGTTTTGAAGAAACATAATCTTGACCCTAGTGTTTTAGGAAACTTTCACCCGATTTCTAAACTTCCTTACCTGTCTAAGGTACTGGAAAAGATGGTTTTTACATAAATTTTAGCCTTTCTTGAGACTTTTAGTGTTTTACATGTTTTCCAATCTGGCTTTTGTCCACTCCAGTGCAGCACTGAGTTAGTGCTATGGAGACTGATTTGTCAATCACTTCATCTGGATGGCATTTAATTGGCCCCCAGTAATAACATAAAGCACCTCGGCGTTATTTTTTACCAAGACTTCACATTTAAATCCCATATTAAATAGGTTTCAAGTATTTCTTTCTTTCACCTCCGGAATATTGCTAAAATTAGAAACATCCTGTCCAGGAGTGATGCTGAGAAACCTCAAGGCTGGACTATTGTAATTCTTTACAGTAGTCCACAAAATGCCATTAAAAGCCTTCAGTTGATCCAAAATGTGGCAGCAAGAGTTCTGATCAATATTAAAAAGAGAGATCACATTTCTCCGGTTTTAGCTTCCCTTCATTGGCTCCTTGTTAAATCCAGAATAGAATTTAAGATCCTTCTTCTTACATACAAAGCCCTTAATAATCAAGCTCTATCATACATCAGAGATCTAATTGTTTCATATGTTCCCAACAGAGCACTTTGCTCTCAGACTGCAGGTTTACTTGTAGTTCCTAGGATTTCTAAAAGTAGAAAGGGAGGCAGATCTTTTAGTTATCAGGCTCCTCTCCTGTGGAACCAGCTCCCAGCTTTAGTCCGTGAGGCAGACACTCTGTTTACTTTTAAGGCCAGGCTTAAAACTTTCCTTTTTGATAAAGCTTATAGTTAGAGTGGCTAAGTTCATCCTGAGCTATCTCTGTAGTTATGCTGCTATAGGCTTAGACTGCTGGAGGACAGACTGACCAATTTTCTTCACTCTGCTACTTCCTTTACTACTACTACTCTCCAGTTGTATTACACTACATTCTGTTATTTTGACTTTTAACTTTGTTTTCTCTCAGTATTTTTCTCTCCATTAAATATATACAGTGGCGGCTGGCCAATTGAGGGCGATAGGGCGCCCCACTCCCCAGTGTTTCCCAAGTGTTTTTGATTTTTATTTGTACATTTTTTTAACAATAATCAAATATTCTAAGCTAACTGTGTGTTTAAATTCGTAACAAAGTATCATATATAAAAATATATATCATTTTCGGAGGAAAAGCTCCCGCTGCTGAGCAGATGAGGCGACAGAAAGATCGCCCAACCAGTGCAGCAGCCAGCCAATTACCGACAAGAAATTCGCACATAGCAACAGGAATTTATCCAATCAGCGCCCTTCATGATTCGGACTCATGAAGGGCGATAGAGAAATCGCCCCAAGGCTGGTGTGAGGGCAGGCAAGATACCTGGTGGTGACTTGGGCAGTGTGATTTCTCTGTCACAAGGGGGCACTGCTGTAAGAGTTAACAGCTTTGTGTGTAAAATTTATGTGTAAACCTAATAAGTTATTTGTTTCCAGTTTGGTTCTAAACTTGTTTGTGCAATATTGTATTTATGTTTAGTATAAGAATGCCACAAGTTGTTAATATTGGCTTTAGAATAATCAGTATTTCACATAGTACTGGTATCCAGCCGTTTATGTTCAATTGTTTTGGGATGATTATTGAAAATGACTTGATAAGCTATATGCACAGCTCAACTACTTCCTGAACTAAGTAGAGCCCTTTTATTTCCTGTCTGTATTGGACAAACTAATCAATCCAGGGGTGTCTGACCTCAGTAGTCACAACAACAATGGTCAGACACTCCTGGATTAATCAGTTTTTCCAATGATGTAAGACAGGAAATAAAAGAGCTGTACTTAGTTCAGGAAATAGTGGAGTTGTGCACAAAGCTTAGAAAGCACAAGTTTGATAAAATAAAAATAAAACAACAAAGCAAAGCCACATCAAGAATGTTTTTCACCAGCCGCCACTGAATATATACCTGGTCTTGAACGAGGGGCATCGACTGGGATGATGCTCCCTGTAACTTGTTGAGAAGGTGTTTTCACTCTAATTTAAAGCCTATCTTAAAGGAACAGGCACATTTAATTTATGACCCTGGGCTCTCTCTGAGCTCTCATTTCACCTTCCCGCGTGCTCGTTCATTTCTGTTAAAAGGAGCAATAAGAACAACAAACAATTATATATTTTAACAGTGAGACGTCGTTCACTGGACTCAGTTCTAGTAACTGAGCACAGCTTTATCTCATCTTAAGGTTTTTATTTGAAACAAGAGTTAAAAAGAAACTCCTCCCACAGATCTTCGTTCACAGAATGGTCACAGCTTCTTCACACAAGGCACACAGGATGTACCACATTCCTCTTGATGTTCACTGTTTCTAAGTGTTGCCACATGCACTACAAAATTAAACCCTCATACAACATTAACATAATTTCTATCTCTTCATCTCCCTCTTTTGATCTCTTATTTTAAGAGATCACTATTTATATGGAAAAATGTCAGGCAAAGAATCATATCAATTTTGAGTCCATCTTCTCTGGAACTTTTCGGATCAGCAGTCAAGTCATCTTGTTCTGGCCGGGAATTGTGGTCATCCGGCTCGCTCTTCTATGACCTAAGGTGAGAGGTTGCCAGCACATCACCTATATGCAGCTAAAGTGTATCTTTTCAGTAGCCTTGAGTTTGAAAACTCTAAGGACTGCACGCAGACCAGAGGATCGTTCAGCCCCTTTTGGCAGGGGTCTCAGCTTCTTTTCCTTCAAACCCTGCTGCCCCAGCTGGGCAGCTCCGTGCTCCAAGCCGCCCTGCCACCTGATGGTGCAGGTGTGCTGAAGTTGGAAACCTCTCAGCAGAGGGTTCAAGTAGGTTCTGTGGTCTGCTCATTGCTGTTCTTCTCCCGCTCTGGCTTGCTGCTCCTGGATGTCCTCTCAGGTTCGTCCTGACTCCTCAGTGGGAGTGCATTGGCTTCAGCCTTTTTCTTTAGTATGATTACCTGAGAGATCGTGGTCTGGTTGGCTGCTGGTCTCTCACCTGGTCAACAAAGCCTAAAAGAAGAGCTCGCAAATAATTTGCTTTTTCCTGTTTGCTTTATCCATAATTGTATCTGTTTTGAGATTCATTTCTTATGCATTTGTCCTTTTAAAAAAAAAATCAAATCCCTCACTCACCTCATAGTCTTAAGTAGTGCCGCACTGATCGGCCGCACTAACACAAAATCAAATTATTATCCAGACTGCTTACAAACTAGGTCTATCTGTAGAAAAAGCTAATACTTTTGCTGTATGTAAATCACAAAAATTATAATTGACGCAAAGTGCACTCTAAAAATCCTGTATCAAAAGTGAGTAACACTGGAACAACCTAGACCATAAAGAATATTTCTTCAAAATATATAGTAGAGGTTATAATGTAAATAAAAACTTCCAAACAAAGACGAAATGCATAAACATGCCACAAGGTAAGTTGAATGGGTTGTGTGCTAAAACAACCAACCGCAAAAAGGTGCCAAAACAGGATGGAAAACAGGAAACATAAAAAAAAAACTATTGAAACCTAAACAAATGCTGTTTTTTATTTATTTCTTCATTTATCTGAAATGCTTTTAAAGCAACAAATTGAAAGGCTTTGTTTTGTAAAAATAATTGAAATTTAAGTTCCCCTAGTGCCCAGAAACAGAACTGTTTCAGAAACATCCAATTATTTAAGTCTCCTGTTAATCAGGTGTGACTAGATCTGCAGCTTGTTACGGAAAGATGTTTTAGTTCAATAAACACCTGTATTGTAGATTAATCTCCATGTATATTTACAGTTAAGATCAATTCCTAGATCTCATCTGCTATACCTTTTAGAACTGCCAGGGAAGAATTAACAAAACCACTGAATCTATAATTTAATGTGTCCAATCATAACATGACCTTACCCACCCCGGTCCATGGGAAAAAAGATAATAGAACCTTATTTCCATCACTCCATAATTTGTTTTCAGGGGGCATATTGGAGCCCAGATGGGGCCATGAGGGGCTGAAATATCACGCCTCCTACTTCTGCCGTGTCGGATCTCCTCTGCAAATACAAGAAAGAATGCTCTTTAAGTCTCAACAGAAGCACATCCACCGTTCTCATTTTGAGGGTAATTGTGTCAGAGCCAAAATCCGCAGAAAATCAGCAGGTCGTCCATAGAAAAGTTCCCATCACATTCACGGTATGGAGCACATACTGTATATTTTTCCCATGTACCCAGATTGGTATGAAAGTGTGGTCAGATTTTTATCATTTTCAAAACAAATAAATCTTTGGTCAGTTCTTAAGTGTACTGGTCCAGCTTTAACTATTTAGATTAATCCCATGTCGTCCCAGTCTCCAATTTACCCTTACTTTTGTCATGGAAGTATATACATTTTTACCCATATAACATCCTGTTCATTCATGTACTGCACGCTCAGAATCTGTCCAAATCCTGGAGAGGAGTGTAACATCTGGAAACAGATCATTAAGATTGGTGAAAGCTTCTACATATCTGGGTAAATGTCCTACAGAATATGGCATCTGAGAACAAACAAAACAGTTAATGTTTTATTTATTTGCTAGATATCTTGCATATTGTCACCATACACTAGTTTCAAATGGGTTTCTGTGTGTCCTTCTCTGAGTGAACCAAGAAAATAAATCAGTCTTCTCATGTGCTATATGTCATTTTTCTGTGAGTCCTAACGTTCCTATTGAAATAACACCACCAAAAAGCTGTAAAAATAAAAGTACTAAATAGCAGAAAAACCATAAAAACCTTCATCGTCACTATCTCTCCCTTCAAACAGTCTCTATAGAAAAGTGGATCTCCTGGTTCTCTTCACTGAGGTTGAGACAAGTAGAACCTAATGTATCTACCTCCCTTTGGAATCAGTCTTTAACCCCACTTTTCTTAGACTGCTTTCCCTATATATAGTAATGGTCACTGCTTTTTACAATGGGTTAAGTGTATCCAACTCAGTCTCTACACCCATTGGTGTGGTCAAAAGTACCTGGAATGGCCCCTTCCACCTAGGTGATGACCAATTTTCGGTTTACAGCTTTTAATCAGGATCCAGTCACCTACTTTCAGCTCACTTCTTCCTGTAGGAATATAGGATCATCTGGCATATGATTAGTTTGCATTTATAACTCATGTAATTATCAGTATTTTGATCATGAAAACTCCCAGATCTTAATCAAATTGTTTTTTTTTGAAGAGAGTAAACCAATCTAATCTTCTTCCATCGTTTTTTTTTTTCAATTTTCAACATTTTTATCATAAAGTCATAAATCAGTTTGTAATTGTTCCTCTTATTTTAATATACCAAACTGTAGGAAGGATATGGTCTCATCAAATTCGTTCAATTACTTGGTGTTATATTCATATATAACTTTATCATAACCAAACAGTATCTCCAATTCTGTTTAGTCTTATCCATGGCCTTTCTTAATCTGCTTTTAGAATCCAATTGTCTCTTAAAAATGATCTATAATATGTGTCCTATTTTATCAATTATTTCATTCACAAAATGTGTTCCGTTACCACTATAGATCATTGTGGATATCAAATCTAGGCATTATTTCTCTAAACAACATTTATGCAACAGTTAGTGTATCTAAATGTTTCACCGTTAACATTACAAATCCATTAGGAGAAATTATCTTTTCTTACTAAATAGAGCTTCTTCAATACAGCCTTCGTTTGCTCAAAGCTGTCTCTTAATTTTATATGAGAAGCTTTTCTTTTTTTCCATGTCTGACACACTTTTTGTCCATGAACTAATCAGTTTGATAATTGAATCGTCCGTAAGAAATGCTTTAATTAGTTCGCCCCTAGAGGTCGCCATACCCCTGTTCCCCATTGTTGGCCAAATGCCAAAAACATGCAAAGTTCAATTTGAATCTTCTGTTAGCAATAATATGATTATTTTATCTTCATCCGATTACAAACTTCAGTTAAAACTTTAATTTTTCTTTTTCCAAGTAGAACAATTCTTTGGTAGCTGTCCCGTTTCAAGAATTTTATGAAAATTTAAAATTTTGATTATTATTTATCCCCTACAGAGAACATGCCCAACTTCAAGTGAAATAGGAAATCTCTTCCTAATAAATTAGAAAATAATTCTCGAGATAATATGATTAACACAACAGATTTTTCCTGTAGCAAAATCTATAATTTTAATTTCATTTTTCTAACAACTCAATCTCATTTTTAGTGGAAAACAAAATTCCAATTTTTTTTTTCTCTCCTTCTGGCTTCACTAACTTCCTTCCATTTTGTCAATGAGATCATCAGCAACTGATATTTCCATAACAAAACATCACATCTCTATTCCTTGCTCTCTGCTTATCTGCTCCTTCATAAAGATTCTACAAATTAGCTTATTATTATCATTATATGTGGAAGAGTCTGTTGCTAGATGTCCAAAAACATGGTACCATTCTCAACTGATATTGGGGCGAGGGCCCAATATCCTCTCCCAATCTCAGGTGTAGGTCCAGACATTTTTCCTGCTTAATCAGACCCTTAATTTTGTCCCATTAGCAACAACTCCATTGAGTCTAAATATTGAAGTGCGCTTATACTCAGTGTGCTAAGGGTAACTAAAGTTGAATTTTGGAGTGCGTTACTACATTCCTTACTACGGTAATCCCGTAACAAACATTTCTTCTCTTTTTTGCAGTCTCTAACCCAGCGCATTACAAGATTGTTTCCTTTCAACATGTATCTTATCTGTCATTAAAATGTTAGAAGCAAGCATCTGAAGCTGCCACTTGTTACAAAGAATAAATTCACGTAGCCACCCAGCTGCTACCCCACAGGACCTGTAGACATCCGCCTGAATTTCAAAATAAAATCACTCTGCTCATAATCCGTCATTGTTAAACCATTTCTTTTATACTATATGAGAGATCTCACAGACATCCCATGAATATCATTAAAAATATTAGCTAAGTTTTTTATTATAATTATTATAGAGTAAAAGTTGCAGCTGCACTTAAGAAATCCCAACCTTTTGTATTGAGCTGAAACACCCCCCTCCTTATCAGCTAGCGGTGTGTTCCTTCCCTACTGCCTTCTGGCAGTTGGATAACCTTTAACAATTTTGAAACGCATGATGAATCTGGTTTCAAACAAGTCTTTCTCAGGAAGTCCATTTTACCGGTTTCTGTCGCAACCCATCACAGTTGGTTTGTTTATTAAGAGAACAACTAACGACCCATTGTTGAGGGACAGAGGGGGGGTCTTGTTTATTATCAGAACGGCCCTTCCTTGAAGGGAAGGGGGTCGCTTGTTTGAGATAATTCATTTAGATCACAGTAAAGTTTACCTTACTCTTCATAGGATTTTTTTTTAATATGGAAGTGAGTTTTCTCGGAAGTACTCATATCAGATCTTCTGTTCCTACTGTGTCTCTGGTCTGTCTTCTCAAACCCCCAGACGATCGTGGCAGATGGCCGCTCCTACTGAGCCTGGTTTTGTTGGAGGTTTCTTCCTGTTAAAGGGGAGTTTTTCCTCTCCACCGTTGCTACATGCTTGCTCAGTATAAGGGATTGCTGAAGGATTGCTGTGGTTGGAAAGTCTGCATCAACGGGGCCCAACCTCACGCCAATGACTGACGCAATCTGCTGGGATTCCTTAAATAGGAAACTTTTTAACTGATTGAAATGTTTGTATAAATGTATTGAAATGACTTCTTGTTAAGTGCCTTGAGATGACATCTGTTGTGAATCGGTGCTATATAAATTAACTGAATTAAATTGAATTGAAATGGATGATCAATTCATCCATCATCTCTACCCGTCCATCCTATGGAGGGTTGTGCGGGGACTGGTGCCTATCTCCAGCTGTTATCGGGCTAGAGGCAGGGTACACCTTGGACAGGTCACCAGTCCATTTTAGGACAACACTATAGCCCCTTTCAAACAGGCCATGAAAAACGGTAATTTTCCAGACTTCATCTGTTTTGCTTTTTAGTCTGAAAGCAATCTTCCGGACTTTGTGCGCATACCCTTTACCAGTAATTTTACGAATCAAGGCCTAGTAGTAAGAGCAGACTTTTCGCAGAATGGTGTTTGCGTTCAGATTATCAGGTAATGTTCCGGATATACTGGAGGGGTGTGGGGCAGTGGGGAAGAGGGGAGGGGAGCAGGGAACGCTGTGAGTGCACACATTGATGTTGTTTAAATGTCACTATTTTCCTTTCAGCTTCTTCATTGAAGTCTCTTAAGCGTTTCCATGTGCGCAAAATTGCACACATCACAAAGACGAGCACTGCGAGTAGACCTGCTGTTTCGTCTACCATCTTTGCAATAATCACTTTGTTTGGGAAAATGACATGTACGCCCGCCGTACTAAGTTTACGTCATATCTACATACCCCCCCACGCCCCCACCTCCACCCCCCAGACATCAATCAGGAACCTCCAGTACATTTCTTGCTGTGTGAAAGCAGCCGGAAGGCAATGTTCCAGAAAACACAACTCCCGTTAAAGACCGGATGGAATTGTCCGCAAATATTCCAGATCTTCTGTCTGAAAACACTAGAGACGCACAGGACAAACAACCATGCACACACACTCATACCTAAGGCAACAATACTACCAACAGTGCAACTGTGTAGCCTGAGATAGATGATTATCAAATTAAATGTATTTAAGTAATTAATCTTTTAAAAATGTGGTTTTATTCAAATTTACATTTGTGTGTGTGGCTTGTTGTCTCATTGGTCAGCAAATCAAGTGTCAATTTTTTCCAGCTGAAAAGATTGACAAAGACAGCTTGTTTCTCTTGGATCCTAACAGGCTGATTTCTTTGATACCTCTCCTGGGTCCACGCGGGTGAGAACTCTCATTTTGTTGCAAAAGCAGCAATCTAGAATATGGGCTTCGTAGGGTAATTAATATTTAATGGCTCATTGTGTTAATTTGATGTTGCAGTTATTTTCCAAATAAATTCCATTGCTGCTGTGAAATAAATACAACATTCAACCTTACCCCTAAATCCAGTCAAAATATATAAGAAGGTAATCATTGACTAGATGGTACAGGTATAGAACTTCCCCCTTACCTATTGTAACGTATGTATCTTCACTTTTTTTTTTTTTTATCTATACAATACAAACACTTTGTTCTGCATGAATGCCTCTAACGTGTACATCAAATGTGTTTTACACAGCTATAATACTAAATCATCAGTCAAGACTATGTGGATTCTAGTGTTAGACTTGCAATTGTTCTTCTCAAGAAGACACCTCCCCCTCATCCCATTGTCTTCTATATGCAAATGGTAAACTGTAAAAGTTGGTGATCCTTATTTCTCTTAACTCGAAAGGTGAGAACTGTCTTGGCTGAGGACAGCTTTTCATCAAACAAACATACTTTTGTGGCTGCATGATCAAGAAAAGGTTGAAAAAGTAAAACAGATATCTATAAAAAAGACTAGACATAGTTTTTTCCCCGAAAAAAAATAAGAAAGATATTTTAAAAAGTAACTTGTTAGTTATAGAAGTGTAGAGAGAAAAATGCAGAAGTTAGTTGATTCAGTCTTAAGCAACATCAACTAGCTGTCATTGAGGAATAGCTATAAACAATTTTTTTCTACATTTGTTTTGTTTCTCAAAGCTTTTAAAACATTTGGTAAAAAGTATAGTTTCAAAACATAATTTTTAAACACATTTAGCAACTACATTATAGATAAAAATTCTGTCAGGAAGCTTTTTTCAAAGTGGCTGCATAGGAGCATTTAAGAGACTGCATTAGAGACTAAGGCAAACTGTTTAGCCGGTCATACATACTGAAATCCAAAACAGAAGAGAAAAACAGACCAACAGTTAGAAAAAGCAGATTGTGATAACTTTTACACCTACTGACCTTGCACTGGTTAAAAAAATCTGTGTTTAGTTTTACAGTCGGACAGCTTTACAAACAGTATAGGCTACTTTTACATTGCTCTCTCTACAGTAGACGTATAAATCATTATTAATTGTCCGCATGTGTGCATGCAGCCTAAGCATGGTGTGACTGTGTGTGTGTGAGGGAGAGAGCATAAGCTGGTAAACTGTTGCTAAATTTAGGCTACAATGATGCTAAGCATTGAAAAACAGATGCTTATTATGTGAGCAACATTCTCTAACAGTGATCAACTTGTCATTTCTTCTGTCAAACAAGTTGGGAATTTGTTGTAACATTAAAACAGGGGACAACTTACTAAGTGATGTGACGAGCTCCAGCGGTTTCCACTGTGTACTGTATGTGTGTGTGTACAACAAAACACTCGGAAGAATCATGTGAACGATTTTCATTGGTTGTTGCATTCAATCTTACCCAGCTACAGAGGTGCTATTTCCTGATTGGCTATTATGGCACCTTTCTTTTTTCCTTGTTTTTTTTTTATTGGTTGGTAAGTGACAGGCTCGAGTCATCACTAAAGCGGGCACGGAGAGGCGCTCATAAATCCCGTTTCCGGCTAGAGCAGTGCTATAATTTTACTGGGGCACTGGAGACTTTTACTAAGGCACATGCCCCAGTGAATAAGGTCTAGTAACGCCCCCAGGCCAACCACATGTCTTTTGGACCCAATTCCCACTTTCTTTTTTAAGCCATTTTACGGATCTTTTATAGATGAGATTTTAACCTTGACGAATTGCTCCTTTTGTGAATTGCCGCTTTTAAACAGGCGGTAGTGAGGCCCCTGCTAAAGAACTGTAATTTAGATTTTAGTGATTTGAACCCCCTGGTCCACCATCCAGCGTCTCAGGGGGGAAAACGGTCTGCCACCAACACTGTTTATAGTGGGGATGGTGTGCTGCTGACCTCGACGCGGGACGTTTTGGGTCGGTGGATGGAATACTTCGAAGTCCTCCTCAATCCCACCAGCACGCCTTCCAATCTGGAAGCAGGGTTTGGGGATTTGGGGTCGGGCTCTCCAATCTCTGGTGCTGAGGTCACCGAGGTCGTTAAAAAGCTCCTCGGTGGCAAGGCTCCGGGGGTGGATGAGATTCGACCGGAGTTCCTCAAGGCTCTGGATGTTGTGGGGCTGTGTTGGTTTACGCGGCTCTGCAATATTGCGTGGACATCGGGGGCAGTTCCCTTGGATTGGCAGACCGCGGTGGTGGTCCCCCTGTTTAAAAAGGGGGACCACAGGGTGTGTTCCAACTACAGGGGGATCACACTTCTGAGCCTCCCTGGTAAGGTCTATTCAGCGGTTCTGGAGAGGAGGGTCCGACGGATAGTCGAACCTCGGATCCAGGAGGAACAATGCGGTTTTCGTCCTGGCCGTGGAACACTGGACCAGCTCTACACCCTCAGCAGGGTCCTGGAGGGTGCGTGGTAGTTCGCCCAACCGGTCTACATGTGTTTTGTGGACTTGGAGAAGGCGTTCGACCGTGTCCCTCGGGGGGCCCTGTGGGGGGTGCTCCGGGAGTATGGGGTACCGGGCCTCTTGACAGGGGCTGTTAGGTCCCTGTACGACCGGTGCCAGAGTTTGGTTCGCATTGCCGGCAGTAAGTCGGGCTTGTTTCCAGTGAGAGTTGGACTCCGCCAACTTTGTCACCAATCCTGTTCCTAACTTTTATGGACAGGATCTCTAGGCACAGCCAATGCGTTGAGGGGATCCGTTTTGGTGGCCTCAGGATCGGGTCTCTGCTTTTTGCAGATGATGTGGTCCTGTTGGCTTCATCGGAGCGTGATCTACAGCTTTCGCTGGAGCTGTTCGCAGCCGAGTGTGAAGCGGCTGGGATGAGAATCAGCACCTCCAAATCCGAGGCCATGGTCTTGAGCCGGAAAAGGGTGGGGTGCCTCCTATGGGTCGGGGTTGGGGTCCTTCCCCAAGTGGAGGAGTTTAAGTATCTGGGGGTCTTGTTCACGAATGAGGGATAAATGGAGCGGGAGATCGATAGACGGATTGGTGGGGCATCTGCAGTTATGCGGGCGCTCTACCGGTCTGTCGTGGTGAAGAGAGAGCTGAGCCGAAAGGCGAAGCTCTCGATTTACCGGTCGATCTACGTTCCTACCCTCATCTATGGTCACGAACTCTGGGTGGTGACCGAAAGAACGAGATCACGGATACAAGCGGCTGAAATGAGTTTCCTCCGCAGAGTGTCTGGGCTCTCCCTTAGAGATAGGGTGAGAAGCTCAGTCATCCGGAGGGGGCTCAGAGTAGAGGCGCTGCTTCTCCACATCGAGAGGAGTCAGTTGAGGTGGCTCGGGCATCTGGTCAGGATGCCTCCTGGACGCCTCCCTGGTGAGGTGTTTCAGGCACGTCTCACCGGGAGGAGGCCCAGGGGAAGGCCCAGGACACGCTGGAGAGACTATGTTTCTTGGCTGGCCTGGGAGCGCCTTGGGGTTCCTTCCGAGGAGCTGGAACAAGTGGCTGGGGAGAGGGAAGTCTGGGTCTCTTTGCTTAGGCTGCTGCCCCCGTGACCCGACCCCGGATAAGTGGAAGAAAATGGATGGATGGATGGATGGATGATTTGAACAATTTTAGACCAGTATCTAACTTACCTCTATTAAGCAAAATTTTAGAAAAGCTTGTTTTAATTCAACTTAATGATTTTATTAATGAGAAAAATGTCCTGGAGAAATTTCAGTCTGGTTTTAGGGTGAGCCACAGCACAGAGACGGCCCTTTTGAAGATTTTAAATGATTTTAGATTAAACTACGATGCCCAGAATGTGACAGTGTTGGTTCTACTGGATCTAAGCGCTGCCTTTGATAAAGTAGACCACACTATTCTTTTAACCTGTTTAAAACAGATTGGCCTCTCTGGTGCTGTTCACAAATGGTTCACATCTCAGAATCTCACAGACAGGACTTTTATGGTAATTTTGGATACCTGCTCTTCTAGGGTCCACAGGATTACATGTGGTGTGCCCCAGGGTTCAATTTTTGGCCCAGTGCTTTTTAACCTGTATATGCTACCTCTTGGCAGCGTCATCGGAAGACATGGAATTAATTTTCAAAGTTACCCTGATGATACACATTTGTACATCTCCATGTCTCCCGATGACACACGGCCAATGGATGCACTTTTTAACTGCATTTTAGACATCAAATCCTGGATGGCAGAAAACTTTCTCCAGCTCAACCCGGACAAAACTGAAGTATTAGTAATCGGCCCTGAGGCTCAGAGAGCAAAACTTTTACCAAAACTACAATCACTGTCTTTTAATCCTTCTTTACAGGTGAAGAACTTGGGCGTGATTTTTGACTCTAAGGTTACTTTTATCCCTCATATAGGTTTTTATCATGGAAAGAACATTGCCAGAGTCCGCCCCATTCTCTCTCGGGCCAATACGGAGATACTGATGCATGCTTTTATGATCAGTAGAGTTGATTACTGTAATGCCCTGCCTCCTAGTCTTCCCAAAAAGAGTATATCAGGTTTACAACTTCTACAAAATTCAGCAGCACATGTCCTGACAAAGACCAGGAGGCAGGAGCACATTACACCTTTTTTTAACTCATTGCATTGACTCCCAGTATGTTTTAGGATCAATTTTAAGTTTATTTTAATGGTTTTTAAGTGTCTTAATGGTTTTGGGCCTTCTTATCTTTCAGAACTGCTTGTACCTTATGAACCCTCGCGGTCTCTGCGCTCCTCTGGCAGCCATCTCATTGTCATTCCAAAAGTCAGGACACACACTTATGGTGAGGCGTCTTTTCAGTATTATGGCCCTCACCTCTGGAACAGGCTGCCAGAGGACTTCAGGGCCGCAGAGAACGTTCATATTTTTAAAAGCAGGCTCAGGACTCACCTTTTCAGTCTAGCTTTTAACTGATTACTATTTATTATTGTCTGTTTAATTGCTCTGTATGTTTTAATTGATTAAATTTTATCAATGTTTTATATTTAATCTTATCACATTGTCCCAGTCATTTTTATATTTTAACCTGTTATTTTAATCTTTCTTCCAGTGTTTCCTCTATGGGAGCCCTCTGCCTCGGGACCGGTGGTTGGCTGTAGCTGCCTGGGTGCTCTCTAGGTGGAGCTTGGGTGGAGGTGTGGTTCTTGGCCTTGCCTCCACTGGGCACCCTATGTCAGTGCCTCGGCTGCTGCTGCTGATGTGCTGCTGCCGGTCCAAATGGCTCCTCTGATGGCGTTTCCTTACCTTGCTCATCTGTACTCGGCCCTGTGTCCTTTTAATTTTTGCTTTTAAGTGAATGTGCATGAGGGTTGGTTTGGAGGGAGGGCATTATTACTGAGATCATGTTTTTAATTCTTTAGGGGAGGGATGGGAATGTGGTTTTATGAGGGGTAGTTTTAATCTGTAAAGCACTTTGAGATGCAATTTAGTATGAAAAGCGCTTTATAAATAAAGATTGATTGTGCTACTGTGTGTCCTGCCATTCTTTATTTCTCACTTATTTATAAAAAAATAGATGTTGAATCTCTCATTTATTATTTGGAAATGATTGTCTCGAGCATATTTAATAAAGTTAGTTTAAACGGAATAACCGAAAACTGCACTGTGTCACAAGACTTTCAACAGTGCCAATGTTTTACTCAAGGGCGTATAATTAGCATGGACGGAAGGGACATGTCCCCACCAATATCCAGCGATTATTGAATTGTCCCCACTAATAATTTGATCTCCTCGAGAAAAGAAAAACAAACCCGATAGAAAGCAAAATAGAAAAATACAGATCTGTCAACATCTCATTCTAGAAGTGTAGAAAGAGTTTAATTAAGTTCTCTAGGCTACTGGAATCCTACCTCCCATAACATATATGGCTAATTTGATTGGCTGTGCCTTTCCCTGCTGTCAGGTGAGAGTGTGCCGCTATGTTTGCTTGTTAGCAGCGCCAAAACTGCAAGGAGAACTTTCAAGTCTGGGAGAGGACTCAGGTGCAACGTGGGTGACACAGAGTGTCAAAAGCGAGTAAGGATGGCAGCCAAAAAAGAAGAATTTGGACATGAGGAACTATTTTTCAAATAAACCTGTAACTCACTTAAAGTCAAGTTCGCTAATGAAATGTGTCCGTCAAATCATACAGTCTGAAATTGTATGTAACTATGAATTACGTGATTTGGAAACTAACTGGACATCAAGCTGCCCACTATTAGTTATCTTACACCATGCATCTAAGGATGGCGCAGGTCTGTGTGCGCTTCCCCCAGGGAGCAAGGTGCGCATGCACTGTGTGATTTCTGTCATATTTTTTAGCGCATTTTCCAGTCATGCAACAATTTTTGCGATCGGTTTGTCTTCAAAGCTGCATAAAAATAAATATTGTTTACCCTATAGTTTCTGCTTGCATATCTAATTTCCCTCACATGTGTTTTAAATACTAAATAATTTGTGTAAAAGTATACAGTTTACTGTTGCAGAGTCCTGCACTGGTCCAATTTTACCAACCCCCAAGCATTAAGATGATTTTTAACCTGACCCTTTACCCACAGTTATATCCAGATCTAATCCCGACCCAACCCCCCCGTTGATTTAAAACCGCCATCGGTCTCGCCGCAGCTATACGTGCTCCAATCCCTCCGTAACTCTCCATTGTGCAGTCAGCTCAGCTCACAGATAGCGATGCTTTGAATAGGCTTTCAATTTTTACACCTGTTATTACACCACAGTGTATATTATAATAAAATGTCAGAAGGATAAATACCAGTGGCGGCTGGCCAATAGAGGGCGATAGGGAGCTTCCCCCCCAGTGTTTCCCAAGTGTTTTAAATTATTATTTTTTAATT
Source organism: Valencia hispanica (assembly GCA_963556495.2). Classification (NCBI taxonomy): domain Eukaryota; kingdom Metazoa; phylum Chordata; class Actinopteri; order Cyprinodontiformes; family Valenciidae; genus Valencia; species Valencia hispanica. Next base: position 4,807,959 of record OY747701.1, on the reverse strand, counting down.
ACTGACAAGAAATTCGCACATAGCAACAGGAATTTATCCAATCAGCGTCGTTGATTTGGCCGCATGAAGGGCGATAGAGAAATCGCCCCAACGCTGGTGTGAGGGAGGGCAAGATATCTGGTGGTGACATTGGCAGTGTAATTTCTCTGCCACAAGGGGGCGCTGCTGTAAGAGTTAACAGCTTTGTGTGTAAAACGTTTGTGTAAACCTAATAAGTTATTTGTTTCCAGTTTGGTTCTAAACTTGTTTGTGCAATATTTTATTTATGTTTAGAATAAGAATGCCTCAAGTTGTTGATATTGGCATTAAAATAATCAGTATTTCACATAGTACTGGTATCCAGCCGTTTATGTTCAATTGTTTTGGGATGATTATTGAAAATGAAAATGAAATGTATTGGACAAACTGATCAATCCAGGTGTGTCTGACCTCAGTAGTCACAACAGCAATGGTCAGACACACCTGGATTAATCAGTTTGTCCAATGATGTAAGACAGGAAATAAAAGAGCTGTACTTAGTTCAGGAAATAGTGGAGTTGTGCACAAAGCTTAGAAAGCACAAGCACAGCCCCACCAAGAATATTTTTCACCAGCCGCCACTGGCTGCAGACCAATGTTAACTATGGATTCCCTGCTTTCACTTGATTTTCAACATGTTTCTTGCATATGCTAAAGTGGCCTATAAGTGATTCTGTTGTTTAAAACAGTTACTGTGTAGAAATACACGACAACCCTTTGGGTCTTCCTTTTCCTTGCTTGTGTTCGCTTGCTAAGTAAGAGTGCTGCCAATAAATGTCTTAAACTAAAGTTCTTCTTTGCACTTCTCTGTGGTTGCTGGGTGTTGTGAGATACACTTCCTGTTTGTGTGACAGGAAGAACAGTTTGAAAGACAGAAGAATTTACTTTTTCAGACGCTGCAGAGTGCGTGAAGGAAAATCAACACACAGGTAGGACATGAGTTCTCTGACCTCTGTATGCAGGAATTCCTGGGCAGCTTTAAAGTTAGCCGGTAAATCCGTTTGACAAAGTGAATTTGGTGTTGCGGTTTGCAGTCTCAGACATAAGAGACTGAATTTCCTGTTTGAGCTAGAGTTTCTATTGCGTTCATTGTCATTTGGCCTGCTGTCTTCCAAGGCTGACATGTAGCAGGAGAGTTTTCTTAATGTGAAAAAACTTACTCTGTTAGTTATAAAAAATGTTTAAAAAAAGTTATTGTTATATAAAAAATTTAACTTTTTAATTACTTTTGAATGGTAGGTCTGTTGTCTCAGCAAATTAGCAGAACATCTCTTTACCACTTTCAGGGACTAATTATGATTCTCTTTTGCATAATAAACATTGCTATGAAACTAACATTCAGTTTTGAATGAACCAGGTGTGCTCTAAATCTTGTTGGTGGAGTGGGGTCCAAGATATTGAAAGCAAAATTAAAAATAACCCCCCCCCCAATCCACCAAATACTAACATCCACATCCCAGATGGGTAAAACAGTATTACCTTTTGATTTTGTGCACGGGGGGTTCTGTCTACAATCTGGGGGTGCATGGTTAGAGGTGGGGATGGCTACGGGTGACATTAACCTTAGCCACAGGATTAAATGGTAAATGGACTGAACTTATATAGTTTATCTGGTCATACTGACCACTCAACATGCTTTACACAGGTGTAACATTCACCTATTCGCACTCACAAACACACTCTAATTTACACACCAATATAGAGCTCAGAAGGCAGTTTGTGGTTAAGTGCCTTGCCTAGGGGCACATCGAACATGTGACTGGTGGAAGCTGGAATATCATCCTCTGACTGCAAGACATCTACTCTACTTACCTGTGTTGCCAATTGTCTCCGACAGAAAGTAGCTGAAGTTGACCCAGATAGTCACTAGATGTCGGCAGATGATGTCACACGCTAATTTGCATAATAATGTAATGATGACGAATGAAGCAGAAAGGGGGAAATAATGATATCTAGATTAGGATTTGGTCATTGGGGGTTCAACAATACATTGTTTAAACAGGGGAAACATGCTACAGGGAAATGTGACATTGTCTTCAAGAAGAGACTGTGGAACACGTTTGCCTGAAGTTACACTGTTGAGAAAAAGGAACTGGTACAAAATTTACAAGATAACCAATTGTAACTAGACATACAAAACAAACAAAACATTTAAAATACGCTTGCTGAGATATCTCAAGAAGGCGACATTAATAGAGGGAATATAGTTTTTATTTGTTTTTTTAGTTCTCTGCAAAAATAAGTAGGGCATATTTAGTATGCATCGAACATTGTTTGCCAACTGCCATTAAAGCAACACCAAAGAGTTTTTTTACCTTAAAATAATGTTTCCGAACTCATGTCAATGGTTCATCAACTCATAACAGGGTGAAACGGCACTTCCACTTTCGCTTTGCAGCTCTCTATCGGCCATTACAGACACTCTGTTTACTTTTAAGGCCAGGCTTAAAACCTTCCTTTTTGATAAAGCTTATAGTCAGAGTGACTAAGGTCATCCTGAGCTATCTCTGTAGTTATGCTGCTATAAGCTTAGACTGCTGGAGGACAGACTTACCAATTTTCTTCACTCTGCTACTTCCTTTTCTCCTACGACTCACCAGTTGTATTACAGTACATTCTGTTATTTCGACTGTTAACTTTGTTTTCTCTCAGTGTTTTTCTCTCCACAGAAGCTACACCTGGTCTGGTATCCTGCTTGGCTGCAATGCCCTGTTGGACGGGGGCATCGACTGGGATGATGCTCCCAGTAACTGAACATCCACTGTGTCCTGTTATCAACTTTTTACTTTCTGTAACATAGAAAGTTCTCTTATTTCAGATCTTCTGTTCCTTCTGTGTTTCTGCTCTGTCTTCTCAAACCCCCAGACGGTCGTGGCAGATGGCCGCTCGTACTGAGCCTGGATCTGTTGGAGGTTTCTTCCTGTTAAAGGGGAGTTTTTCCTCTCCACTGTCGCTACATGCTTGCTCAGTATAAGGGATTGCTGTGGTTGGAAAGTCTGCCCAACCTCACTCCAATGACTAAACGCAGTCTGCTGGAATTCCTTAAATAGAAAACGTTAAAACTGATTGGAATGTTTTTATGATTATATTGAAATGACTTTCTTGTAAAGGGCCTTGAGATTAAATCTATTGTGAATTGGCACTATATAAATAATCTGAATTTGATTTAATTACACAGCCTCGAAATAATCCTCTATTGTTATTTTTCAGAGGGTTTCTATCCAAGAGGAAGGAAAGGATCCTTTTCTAGCTTCATTTTACCATGAGAGCTTTGTTTAAATAGGAACATATTTAATAATCCTTCATCTATTTAGACAGGCTTTTAAACTACAGTGATTTTATAGTGCACTTTATGCCATCGGTTTTATCCTAATGTTGATTTTAGTACAACGCTCTAATGGTGTCTTGTGTTATTATAGCAATTTTAAGCTTGTATTGTTGACTAGTTCTTTGGTGTATTGTCTTTTCTTTGGTAAAGCACTTTGGTCACCTTCCAAGAATGTGGAACTTGCTCTATAAATAAACTTTGATTGATTAATCTGATAGTTTGTGAATCCATAAATATTAAATATTTCAGATATCATATTTTCTTCACCCTTGTTGAAAAATGATACAAACCATGACAACAATTTAGCTTCCAGTAAGTCTCAGGCTAACAATTTGGTAACGTTTCATTTCCCAAAAGCAGGCACTGGAAACCATAATGGGTCATTTTATTCCCATTGTCCTTGCCAAGAAAAAAAGTTATATCCCTCATCCATATATTTGGTTGAGGGAAAATCCAAATACATACGGATGAGGGATATATACATACATATATAGCAAAGAGACCTAGACTTCCCTCTCCCCAACCACTTGGGGATATATTCAATTCAATTCAAAAATACTTAATTTCCCTCTGGGATTAATAAAGTGTTGGCATAGTTTATACAATGAATTCTTTAAGGAGTTGTTGTAGATGATGATGGCTGTGGGCAGGAAGGATTTCCTGTAGCGGTCTGTATTACAGCAAAACTGAAGAAGCCTCCAACTGAAGACGCTCTGTTGTTGTATGACAGTCTCATGAAGATGATGCTCAGGGTTGTCCATAATTTTTTTTGATTTTATGAAGAATCCTTCTTTGCATCATCATCTCCAGAGGTTCCACAGTAGTGACTAGAACTGAACCAGAACCTTCTTCATCAGGTTGCTTAGCCTTTTTAAGTCCCTGGGTCTGATGTTGCTACCCCAACAGATGATGGCTGAAGAGAATACACTCTCCACAACAGACTTGTAGAATATCTGCAGCATCTTACTGCAAACCTTGAAGGACCTAAGCTTCCTCAAGAAGTACGGTCTGCTCTGTCCCTTCTTGTAGACGGTTTCACTGTTCAGTCTCCAGTCCAATCTGTTGTCAAGGTGAACTCCGAGGTATTTATACTCCTCAACCACCTCCACTTCTTCTCCCATGATGGAAACTGTTTGACTTATCCCTGTTTCTTCTGAAATCTACAATAATCTCCTTTGTTTTGTTCACATTCAAGGTAAGACGATTGTTTCCACAGCATGTCACAAAGCGGTCCACCAGCTCTCTGTATTCAGCTTCCTGTCCTTCTCTGATACACGCAACAATTGCAAAGTCATCTGAGTATTTCTACAGATGACAGGTCTTGGATTTGTACTGGAAGTCTGAGGTATACAGAGTGAAAAGGAATGGTGAGAGTACGGTTCCCTGTGGTGCTCCTGTGCTTGCAACCACCTGGTTTGACACACAATTCTTCAGTCTCACAAACTGTGGTCTGTTTGTCAGGTAGTCATTAATCCGGGCGATTATTGAGGGCTCCACCTGTGCCTTCAAAAGTTTCTGACAAAGCAAATCAGGCTGAATTGTGTTAAATGCACTGGAGAAATCAAAGAACATGGTCCTCACAGTGCTGGCTGCTTTGTCTAGATGACAGTGGGTTGGTTGAAGCAGGTGGATGATTGGATCTTCAACCCCAACTCCACAGCGATAAACAAACTGCAGCGGGTCCTGATATGTTCTTGTTTGCTTACTCAAGGGTGCCAACAGGAGTCTCTCCAGGACCTTCATGATATGGGATGTCAGGGCAACAGCTCTATAGTCACTGATGACTGATGGGTGTGTTCTCTTTGGTACTGGAACAAGGCAGGATGTCTTCCACAACACTGGAACCTTCTCCTGAGTTAGGCTAAGGTTGAAGAGGTGCTGCAGAATCCCCAAGAGCTGCTCTGCACAGGCCTTCAGGACTCTGGGGCTGACTCCATGTGGACTTGCAGCCTTGTTCCAGTTCAGTTTCTCCAGCTGCCTCTTTGCCTGATTTTTGGAGACAGACACGTGGGAGGGGTAGGCAAAGGGGGTAGCAGCATTTCCTGACTTGGTTGAAGTCAAACTTGTGGAATCAGAAGAGTCCATGGCTGAGGTGAAGGATAAAACATCCGTGGTGTGACAGGAAAGCTGTTGAGTGGGATGTCACTTTGGCTAGGAACAGGAGACGGGGATGTTGAGCTAGTTCCTGAACTTAACCTGTTGAAGAATGTGTTCAGTTCATTGGCTCTGTCCAGACTTCCATCTATCCAATCCTTCATTTCCTTAAAGGCATACTCCGCAACTTTCATGATATTTGCTCTCTGTCGCCCTCTTCAGGCTTTGCCGCGCAACATCTCTGTCGTAAAATCAAATCTCTCTGTCGCTCATAAGAGGCATGTTTCAGTGGCTGCTTTCCAAATCGCTTGCCCAAACAAACAAGCGCCGTTTCATTTCGCAATTCAAGGTCGGGGTAATTTAGAGTAAAGATCTCACAGCTAGGTATTCAGTTTGTGGGGGAGGTCGGGGTAATTGGAAAAACAGTGGGATTAGATACAGAGAACGTCTAAGCGCCACGTAGCAAACACCTCCCGACACTAGAATCAGCCTACATCTTTAGATGTTTTTAGGAAAAAATCAAAAGACAAAAATATAAATCACTACAGTAGCTTGACAAAACCAAAAGAAAAAAGTTTTACTTATATACTGAAATACAGCGACTACGCCGCAGTTTGCAGCTTTATCTACAGAACCAAGTCTTACACGTTAGCATCACATTAGCCTCTAGATGGCTAATGGAGATCGACTCGGTTGTGTAATTCACATTACTACTGTAAGCCGTACCATGCAAACTATGTTCATCCACCTCCACGCATTGAATAAATAGCTTTCTCAGGACTGTATAACAACATACACAACAAACACAATAAGCCCGGTGAAATCACTGATTACTTACCTATCCATTAGCACCATGGCTAACTCAGCGTCCGTAGTACACGACGTTCGTTCCAAAAGATCTCTCCAACGAGGAAAAGCCGGCCCAATATTTACTCTGGTCTTTGCTCTCTCTCTATCACGTTCTCTTTTTCTAGCTTCTTCTGATATGGGATTTCTCGGTGGATCAGCCATCTCTAAAGTCTCTAAACAGCGAGGCCATATGACTAGTTCTATAGTGCAGAGAAAAGCCAAGGACCCCTGTAAGGTGGTGATAACTCTAAAAATGAACAAAAATGAAAAAAAGATTATATTAAGGTGTAAAAGTTGCAGATTGCAGCTTTAAACTCTGTGATCTTTCTCATTCCTCCTCTGTAGTTTGTTCACCAGCTTCTTCCTGTATGCCCCCTTGCTGTCTCTGATACTATATATATATATATATATATATATATATATATATATATATATATATATATATTCATATTTTTTCACCATTTATTTTATTTTTCATTTTAACAACCTTAGGAAAAATTTATTTATAGAATTGCTTTTATTCCTTTATGGCATCAGATGCTATTTAAATTTCCTCAGTCTTCAATTAAGTTGAACTTTAGTGTGCTGCAGCCAGTTGTTAAATTCAAGTCCATATATTATTGTTTCATTCAATTTGTGTTTTTTCAATTTGTGTTTCCTTTCTCATTTTTAGTTCCTCGATCTTTATTTATCATTAGGTTCTTGTTTTAGGTGCTCCTTTTATAATTACCCTTGATACTTTGTTTTCTTCTTCCTTGGACCGGCCTGTTTTTCAAATTAGCTTCATGAAATTTCTTACCCTGTTAAAAAACGGTTGATACGAGCATTCTGGTGACACATCAAATTATTACATTCATTCTTTATCTTAGGGCGCCTGTTGAAATAAATTTAAATGCAATATTTTATTTATACACTCAACATCAATCATTATTCACAAGCATTTATACGGAGGCATATCACGCCAGAAAAGACAAACACACACAGAAAGACATACACACAAGGAAGAGTCTGTGATCAGTCAGAGTCTCCAGTCATTATTTTATTTCTCTCATGACGTGAATGGGCCATGACAGATTACAATGCCTCATGCAAATGTATTGGCCCAAAACAACCAACAGAGGGTGCAATAGGTTACTTAACGGGAGTTTTGGATGCGGTAAAAGAAGACACTTTGGTACAGTAGTTCTCTAAAATGACTCCCTTAAATGACATTCTGGTCCACACTTCTTACCAGTTGGTGGCAGTAACGCACCAATTTGTTGTTTGCCAGCCGTGAATAATTACATTATTACAAACTTATATCAACCAACAGAAAGACGGGATCTAACCTATCGGACCAAACTCTTTTACCCAGACTCAGCAAAAATAAGTTTTATGGAGAGTTTTTTCCTGGTCCAGCAGGTCGGAACCAAAGAGGGAAAGTTGCTAGCAATTCAATTGAGCGTCTCCATTCAGCTCAGCGATGAGCAGGGGAAAGACAATAATTTCATGTTCCGTGCCCCTTTATTAACTCTGTGATGTCATCACTGGCCACAGACCAATGAGGATGCTTTGAGGGCGGCACAAGGGATGCTGGGAGATGCAGTCCATTCAGTTTGTGGAAAATGAATCCCAACACCATGTTTACTTGCATTTTAAATACTGTTGCCATTGTGGCTCAGCACACATTCCACACATCATCATGACATCACCCTCTTTTGCTCCAAGGGGTGATCTTCGTCATTAGTCCAGCGTTGCGGCACAATTGCGGTAATGTTACTATCAAGCTTCTCGTCACAGATGCCACAATATCCGCGCCTCGCAATCCTGCCACGGCGCGCTCAAAAGACTCCCCTTGTCAGCAATATTACCCTAATATGCCGCCACTGTGTGTCTTTTGAAATCTCCTAATACATTGCATGTTTAGAACTTTATTTTACGGGAGGCCCGATACCTGAATGGGCGGGCCTAGCCCACCCAGGCCGCCCATGGTGCCAGGCCTGACTGTATGAAGGAAATTTACTTTACGGTAGTTCCGTAAACCTACACTTGCGCTTTGACATCTTGTAAAGAGCAGAATTTTTATTTTTTTATTCTGAGGTAATCATGATTTTTGAAGATGACTTCAATGTAATGATGAATGCCAAATTGGACACAACAATTCAAAAAAAAAAAATAGAAACAAATCGCAAAGTATCAACAAAAAGGTTAGAGATTTTCTCCTGTTGCTGAGGAACCTAAGGCCTTGGGCTTCCAGAGCTGCTTTCAAGGGATTTCAGTCTGATCAAGTTGTTTCTAGCCATTACGTACTTTTAAGTACCGGCACAGAAACAGCAGTCCAATGCACGACTCAGTCAAGCATTTCAGTCCACTGTCAAATCCTGCAATACATAAATGAATTGGCTCACAAGTAGTCAGTCCAAAAACAAGTATGTAATCCAATAATTAATAGAAGGCAAAAAGCTTTCAGATATAAGAAAGTTACAGAAATACAGTTCATATTGTAGATGAAAAAAATATTAATTTATTACTTTCATGAATTGTTTTAAAATCCTTTTGGTTTCTTGTTGTCTTGTGTTTATAGGTTATTCATCTGGTGTGCCTTGTTTTAGGTCACAGAAAGACGATCTTTGGAGATAGGCTTGAATTACTCAACATACTCAAGATCAGCTGAAACTTCAGTGGGTTAACGTATAGAAAATTGCTTAAAAAAACAGCACATCACAGAAAACAGACAGCGTCCATTCTGCAACCATGAAGGAAGGGGAGAGCAGCTTTGAGCATAGTGACATGGCCCCTGATTCTCCATCCATTGTGACTTCAGAGAACACAGCTGAAAAAGCTTTAGGATCAAAAAAGGCCCCCCCAGTGGCACCCAAACCTGCTTGGTTTCATCCAAGTCTGAAGAAGATACGAAATAACCAGGATCAGAGGAAGCAAGCTGGTGATTCAGATGAGATACCTACATCAGGTGTCACTAGAAGCAAAGGAGGCAGATCTCCCTCTGGTGTAGTTAACATGTCAATCAAACAAAAGATTAGTTCTTTTGAAACATATTCTAATCCAGACAAAAGAGACAAAAGTGCCACCAGGAGATCCACTCCCTTTTCCAACTCACTTGATTTGATAGAAAAGAAGTCTGCAAGTCCCTGTCATTCTTATCCTGCCTCAGACAGACATGATGGCAAGAGCAAACAAGACATCCCAAATGCAATGCAGTCACATCAGTCTACATCTGTTGGAAATGAGAATAGCTCTATCCCAGCCTCTGGCATCACATCAGCCACTTACAAAGATTGCTGTCAAACTAAAGCCAAGTCCTCTGAAGATGAGCATTCTTGCAATGAGATCTGTATTAGTATCCCACCTTCAGAGACTATCTACTCTGAAAATGACTTGGTGATAGGTGACGCTATTTTGGCCTCTGTCCATGCAGACAGTATACTCCAACCATCCAAACTTGAATCTGAATTTGAGAAAGTGGATATTAGCAAGTTACCTGAGATCAGTATCCTACCTTCGGCCTCATCAGTGACAATGAATCAAAAGGAAGCAATGAACAATTTAGGTGAGACCTCTGGAAATGACTGTGAAGAGCTTCTTGGAATAGCTCAGAACCCCCGTCCCACTACAGAGTCTCAGCCCCAGAAGAACCAGGAGGGAGAACATTTTGGAAAAATCATTGCCTTCAGTAACCAGGTAACTTGTAACAAAATATAACATTTTAATGATGTATCTTATCTGTTTTGTGGGTATTTGCAAATATAGAGCCTGGTGTAAAGAAGTAAGAGCATTGTTAAGTTTTCACTGGAACAAGTGTAATTATGCATACATGTTTTCACACAAATATTGAACCATGTTCCTATATCACGTCACCTTAGTCTTTATATTTGATTAACAGTAAAGCTGAGACAAATTTTATTAAATAGTACTATGATTTACTATAAGACAAGCACAAGATAAAAAAAAGGGAGTCACTGGTTATTCGCTTTGCAGTAAAAAACAAATCGCAGGTAAATATTCTGACTTTTAAACGCACTTAAAAATGTTATCACAATGTTGTAGTTACTGGCACACCTTTTTCCAGATAATGTAGATGAAGACCATGGAATTGCCTTTTAATTTGCATAAGACTAGTGAGTCAGCAGTTAAAATCTTTACAAGCTGTTGTACCTTGCAGATTGACAAGAAAAAATAATGAATTAAGGGAGCTCGCAATCCTCGTTTATGCTTCTCATTCAGCAAGTTTGCACCCACACGCACGTATTGACAGATACATTTTCCTGCTATACTTCTCCTCTGGTGTGTCAGTGTTGGAAAGCAATTCTCCACCAGGACAGCAGGGAGTGCAGAACTTTTCTGGCAGGTCAGCCTACCATTGCAGTGATGTTTCTCGTCGACGACATTCTATTTACTTCTGCTTGTAAATGCACATCCACTCAAGGAACAAAGGCCAGCAGAAAGCGAGTTTTGATTGAGCTAGAAAGTTTTTTACTAGAAGTGCAGCTCATAGAATAGTCTAAAAACGTATGTAAACAATCAAACTCAGCAGTCTGTGTTGTTGTTTTCTGTAGAGATAGAGATACACCAGGATTGTTCAAAATCACAAGAAGAGCTTACTAGATAAACTGGCCTTGCAATATAAAGGATGTGGTGCCCAGAAGCTGCATTGACTACTAATTACATCGACTATAGAGCACAGTTCTGGTGAAAGGATCTTGAATTGATGTTGGGCTGACCAATCACAGATGTGTGTTCTCTGTTGGGTTTGATGGATAGTTAAAAAATTGGGCTCTACTCCATCTGTTGTCACGTACCTGTCGGAGAGATCTTGCGTCGACAGATAATAGCGCTGCGTGTCTCCACACTTCTGCAGACGGAGAAGCATAAACTAAGCTTCAGTTTGTCCAAATGATTCTAAAACTCCTTCAATAATGTAAACTAACACATGACTTAGCAATAGGAAATGTTGTGTTTTACAGTCAGCTGAGCCTAAAATCTATATCCATATGGAATGGGAAGGTCACTGAGCAATAAGACATCAAATAATCAACTCACAAAACTCAAAGTAATACATCAAATATCAGTATGCCAGAAATCTAATTTCTGTACTGAAAAGCCTAACTGGAACCATTATCATCTGACCAGCAGAAGAAAAACCTGCTGTTTTATTTGGTGGTGGACCAGGACCACAATGGAGCAGTGGTATTGGAATATCCAATGAAAGTGAGATTAAGTAATAATCCTAATTTTGAGATGATGGAATATTTGTTTTGTCCTCCCTGTGAAAGGATAAAAACCTGACTGCCTGGTGAAATAGGTCCATGTGTCCAAAAAAGGAGTTTTGCAGATGACAGTCCTTACCTCCACAGGTAAGGACTGTCATTAGTGGGGGTATTCTGAGCAGCAGAGAAGCATGAAACATGGCAGAAGACAGAAAAAAGATTACTCATGACAGCCTGACTGATATTGTTTTTTATAAGTGAAGTCTATAATTCAAAGTATTCACGTTGTCATGGAGCCCACAAGATGTTGGGTATAGTTAACTATCTAAATGTGATTGATATTTATAAGGCAAAAACTTTAAACTGTTTTAGAAAGTATTTCAAGAAAGTGAAATACCTGACTGTTACATCTTCCAAATGTAATGGTATGGTATAAGTTTACATAAACAGGGACCTGGGGGGCACGGTGGCGCAGCTGGTAGCCTGGCTCACCTCACAGCTAGAAGGTCCCGGGTTCGATTACCGCCGGGGACGCTGTGGGTGCTGAGGGTGTGTTTGTTCCCCCACATCATCGGCACCGACACCCTGGGTGGGGTTGGCGAAAGGGCCTTTCTGTGTGGAGTTTGCATGTTCTCCCCGTGTTCCCTTGAGCAGCTAATGTGAGCTATTCCCACAAAAACATGCATTAGTCCTGGGGCTGTATACTGCCTCCTCCCAGCCGGCTGGGGCGCCCGCAGGGTTAGGGAGGATCTGGCTGGAATAACGTGATCCTTCCACGCGCTACGGCCAGCCGGAGAAACCCCGCCCCGTCAGGTGAAAAGAAGGGCCTGCCCACTCCCCAAGCACGAAGGAGGCTTGGGTTTAAGTTAGGGGCCCCTCCCGGGGCCGGCACAGAGATAGAGTGGAACCCCAGGACCTGAACTAAGGAGCACTGGGTGATAAATAATGGGAAGAAATCATGGGATAAAAAAAAATAATTTTAAAAATAAATAAATTTAAAAAATAAATAAACAGGGACGTTAGCTCGCAGTCGGGTCATACAACACACTGCAGAGAAATGGAAAGACTTAATGCTGGCACACATTGGCTCGCCTAGCCACCGTTCTTTTATCAACAACCGGGCGCTTCAGGATGATAAAGCCACTCTTAAATTGCTTCAGTACAGCTTTAAAATATCATGTACTCATATGATTACTAAATACCTTCCCTAAATTTAGAAATAGAAATTTACCTCAAACGTATCCCAATACTGGCGAGTATCATATGCAGCTGATGATGTAAGAGACGCTCAGAGCCAACTCACCACACTATGCAGGGCAGTTCAATACACTGACAATAATAATGGCAAGTTGAATAATACTATTTACCCTGTTACAATGGCAAGTAGAATAATACTATTTACCCTGTTACACATGCACAACAACATATTGACCAAGACAAGGTCAAGACAAATGCTTAGTGTCAGGTTATAGCATGAATGCTAATTTCCACCTGCAGTCCGTGTGCAGGTTGATAACTATTTACATGATCAATCTGTAAATCCAACATGCGTTATTGTTTAAAGGGTTTTCAAAAGTGACAACTGATTAATTTGTTAAGTACAGGGTTGGACTGATAAAAGGAGTAAATTAATCCAATCCAAAACCTTAAAAAGGACTGCATGCATGCTATGCTTTGCTATGTCCAAAAGAAATGTTGGAAGCTACTTTTTTACACAAACTGCATTCAAACTTACCACATTCCAATTATTCCTCCTGGAGGAGAAATAGTTGGAGAGTTCATGTAGTAAAATCAGACATTCGCTTGTATTGTGTTGTTGACTTTGCAGCAATCCTTCATACTGAGGATGCATTTAACAACAGTGGAAACTTAAACAGGAACAAACCTCCAGCAGAACTTGGCTCAGTGTGAACCGCCAAAGAAACAGAAACATTGCTCTAGGAGTATTTTCGATGTTGAAAAGAAAGGTATAAAATTGAAATGACAAAAAATATTACAACAATGGAGAGAAGAATGCAACTGAGTGAAGAAAAATGGTCAGTCTCTCCTCCAGCACCCTGAGTCTATACAGCATAATTACAGTGAAAGCTCAGTAAGAGCTTAGCTACTCTAACTATATGCTTAATCAAATATAAAAGTTTTTAAGCCTTTAAGTAGACAGCGTGTCTGCCTCAGTGACTAAAACTGGGAGCTGGTTCCACAGAAGAGGAGACTGGTAACTAAAAGATCTGCCTCCCATTCTACTCCATGAAATTCTAGAAACCACCAGTAAACGCGAAGTTGAATCTCCAGTGTATGATGGAACTTGATTATTGATGGCTTCAAATGGGACAAGGAGAATTTTTAATTAAATTCCGGATTTAACGGGGAGTGAAAGATGAAAAGCTAAAATAGAAATATTATCTCTCTTTTTAATTTTCATCAAACTCCACTTCAAACATGACAACAGTGGAAATTTATCCCATGTTGTCTGATATTTTTTCCAATTGGAAGCATATCTATAGTAAAGAGAATTGACCCAAGAACTCCACAAGCAACCCTGGAGTGTGACGAAATATAATTTACACGAATAAACCGGAATCTGTCAGACAAATAAGATTTAGCCTAGTGATGGTTCTTTGATCCCAGCAACATATTTAGGTTTTTTTTTATTCAATATTATTGAAAAAGCAGTTTCAGCAGGTAAATAGCTTCATAACAATAACCAACCGCTTTCATGTTTTACAGTCTGGTGTCCGTGCTCACCACAGCACTGAGACTGCCCTCGTCAAAGTTTTCAATGACATCCTCATAAATACAGACTGTGGTAGAACCACTGTGCTGGTTCTGTTGGACCTCAGTGCAGCATTTGACACTGTTGATCATGATTTACTATTGGAACGACTGGAGAGTTGGGTCGGACTCTCTGGTACAGTACTTGGCTGGCTTGAGTCTTACCTAAAGAACAGGGACTTCTTTGTTTCAATAGGAAACTTTTCATCAGAACGGACAGAAATCACATGTGGGGTGCCCCAGGGCTCCATCCTGGAGCCCCTCTTATTTAATATCTACATCCTCCCACAAGCCCAGATTATAACAACCAATAAGGTTAGCTACCATAACTATGCAGATGATACTCAGCTCTACATTAAGATGTCACCAGGTGAATTTTAAACCTATCCAAACCCTAAGTAATGCATCGAGCAAATCAATGGATGGATGTGCCATAACTTTTTCCAGCTGAACAGAAACAAAACAGAAGTAATTCCTTTTGGACCTGAAGAGGAATGATCAACAGTCAGCACACAACTTCAGTTTATACAGCTAGAAACTACTGATCAGGCCTGAAATTTAGGTGTAGTAATGGACTCAGACCTGAACCTCCAGGTTCACATAAAGGCAATAACAAGGTCAGCCTTCTATCACCTGAAGAAAATTTTTAAGATTAAAGGACTGACGTCGCAACAGGACCTAGAAAAACTCATCCATGCATTTATCTTTAGTCGGATTGATTACTGCAACAGCGTTCTCACAGGTCTGCCTAAAAAGTCCATCAGACAGCTGATCCAGAATGCTGCTGCTCGTGTCCTCACTAGAACCAGGAAACTAGGAAAGTAGAGCACATCACCCCAGTTCTAAAGTCCTTACACTAGCTTCCTCTAGCTCAGAGAATAGACTTCAAAATACTTTTACTAGTTTATAAATCATTGAATGGCTTAGCACCAAAGTATATTGAAGATCTGCTGTTACTATATACCAACCCACCGGACCACTCAGGTCCTCTAATTCCAGTCTACTCAACATCCCTAGAATTAGAACCAAACACGGAGAAGCAGCTCCTCTAATCTGTAACAAGCTTCCAGAGAACTGCAAAGCTGCTGAAACACTGAGTTCTTTTAAATCACAACTTAAAACGTATCTGTTTAGAGCTACCTTTGAGCAATGCTTTGATGTATCATGTTTTGTGCTTTTTGCTGTTTTTACATTATATGCTTGTAATTCCTTTATGTATCTGTGTATGCTTCTTGCTTTATTGCTGTTTTTACTTTATATGCTTTGTCTTGTGTTTTACTGCTATTTTTTATTTTACCTCTTAATCATGTAAAGCACCTTGAATCTCCTTGTTGTTGAAAGTGTGCTATACAAATATAATTGCCTTGCCTTGCCTTGTGATCCATTGTGTCTAAAGCAGCCCTGAGATCTAACAAGACCAGAACAGACACAAGTCCATTATTTAAGGCCATGAATATATCGTTTGTAACTTTCATAAGTGCTGTTTCAGTGCCATGATGAGCTCTGAAATCTGACTGAAATCCTTCAAATGGGTCATTACTGTTTAGATGCTCACACACTCGATTAGCAACTTTTAAAGGAAGATAAAATATAGGTCTATTAGGTCATCTTGATTGAGAGAAGGCTTCTTAAGTAAAAGTTTTATTGCAGCAACCTTATAAGCCTTGGTATGTATCTGTTTACTAAACGATATTATTAATATCTAAAATGGGAGCAGTAATCAAAGGGAACACTTGTTCCCAGTTTGGTTGGGATTGGGTCTAACATATAATGTGAAAGTTTAGATAAAGCTAATATTTTTCATAATTTAGAAAGCTAAACTGAATACAACAGTCCAAACAGAGTTCAGGTTCTACAGTTACCTTCGATGCTGCCTCAATTACTGAGGAATAAGTAATCACATTTGGGAGGATGATACTTTTCATTTTCATAGATTCAAAATCATTTAAGAATCCCTTAAAGTCATTACTGGTTAGATATGAGTTCTCTAAATGTGTAGAGCTCCATTTCTGTCTAATTTCCTAGTGTTGGGCTTTAAAGTACACAACTCTGAATCAACCCAGGCATCCAACCTCCTTTGCTGTTGACAGGCTAACAAACTCTCCTGTGTCAGTAGCACCTGAACTCTATTCCACCAAGGCCTGCAATGACTTTGCCAAATTCTTCACAGACAAAATCCAAAATATTAGACAAGCGGTTGGTTCATTAACGGCAGGTTCAGGTTATGTACAGTGTCCACGGAAAATCCGTTTAAACACCATGAAACAGTTTAATCTCATAAACAGCAAAGATCCTGGAGGACATCTTACGTCAACTGAACTCATCTTGCTGCTTAGACATCCTGCCCACAGGCTTTTTCAAAAAGGTCTCAAAGATCTTGGACTCAGATCTGTTACAGATTGTGAACTCATCTTTAATGTCGGGTGTTTTCCCAGAGCCCCTGAAAACAGCTGCAATTAAACCCCTGCTGAAAAGAGACAATCTGGACAAGACACAAATGAACAACTACAGGCCCATCTCCAATCTTCCATTTTTTAGTAAGATAATTGAAAAGGCTGTTTTTCATCAACTAAATGACTTCTTAAGACAAAGCAACTGCTATGACGTCTTTCAGTCAGGTTTTAGACAGCACCACAGCACTGAGACTGCTCTGACCAAAGTCATCAATGACATCCGTTTGAATACTGACAGTGGAAAAATGTCAGTGTAAGTTTTACTGGATCTCAGTGCTGCATTTGATACAGTTGACCACATTATTTTACTCAAACGACTGGAGAACTGGGTGGGTCTCTCTGGCACTGTACTAAACTGGTTCAAAACGTACTTAGAGAACAGGAAGTACTTTGTGTCAATAAGTAACTTTACATCTGAGCAGACGGGAATTACATGTGGGGTTCCCCAGGGTTCCATCCTGGGACCTCTTCTGTTTAGCATGTAAATGCTCCCACTGGCACAGGTAATAAATAACAACAATATAAGTTACCATAGCGACGCAGATGACACAGAATGTCACCAGAAGACCAAGGGCCTGTACAGGCTCTTGGCAAATACATTGAGGAAATTAATGACTGGATGTGCCACAATTTTCTGCAGTTGAACAAAAACAAAACAGAGGTAATTGTCTTTGGAGCTAAAGAGAAAAGATTGAAGCTCACCACAGGGCTTCAGTCCATACACCTAAAAACCACCAACCACGTCAAAAATCTGGGTATAGTGATAGACTCAGACCTAAACTTTGAAAAACACATTAAGGCAGTCACAAAATCAGCCTACTATCACCTTAAGAATATCTCAAGGATAAAAGATCTGATGTCTCAGCAGGACCTGGAAAAACTAGTCCATGCGTTCATCTTTAGTCAGCTTGATTATTGTAACAGCGTCTTTACAGGTCTACCTAAAAAAATCAATTAGGAAACTGCAGCTCATCCAGAACTCTGCTGCTCGAGTTCTCACTAAAACCAAAAAAGTGGACCACATCAGTCCAGCTCTGAGGTCTTTACACTGGCTGCCTGTCTGTCAGAGGATAGACTTCAAAGTTCTGCTGCTGGTCTATAAAGCTCAGAATGGTTTAGGACCAAAATACATCAGTGAGATTTTTATTCTAAGTTTTAAATCTGCACGGCTTCTTTTAAGATTCTTTTAAAATTCTTTTATTTATTTTTTCTCATTTTAATTCATGGTTTTTGTTCCTGTACTTTTGCTTTTTCTGCACCCTGCTGTAATGCTTTTGATGTTTTATGTAAAGCACTTTGAATTGTCTTGTAAAATGAATTGTGCTATACAAATAAACTTGCCTTGCCTTGCCTTTGTATAATTATCTTTTTCAAGGGGGCTACATTGTCTAATTCCAGATCCAATGAAAACTATAAGGAAAAACATCAATTTGTGAAAGGGTGCTCCCTCTGCTTTTTTTCCTGAGATACTGAGGAAATAAAAAATGAAACTGGTTTTCAAAAGTTTCTACAGCATTGTCTGATAGAGATCCACTAGAATGAAAATGTCTTAGATTTGAAGTACTCAGCTAAAAGTTATTTAAAAAATTGTCAGACAGGACAGAATTGGGGTAAATACTGTTATTTGTTCACACTCAATGCCATATGTCAGTACAAGGTCCAGAGGAGGTATGAACGTAAAAGTGGGCTGGTGTGTTGACTTTTTGAGCAAAGCAAATTAAGTCTAATATATCATTAAAGGCAACATTTTGGCCATCACTTTCAGTGTCAACATAAATATTAAAATACCCCACTATAATGAGCTTGTCAGTATTTTAACACTAAATCACATAAGAAATCTGAGAACTGATTCTCATGTTTGACTTTAGCTTTCTGGCTCACATGCAGAACACCCCTAAAGAGACCAGTTGTAAAATAATAAGACAGTTTAATGAGACAATGAAAGTAGGTTGATCGCTGGAAACAGGAACACTGCACGGAGGAATAAAGATGAGGAGAACTGTGGAATTGGTAGATCACAAGTGAGTAGTTGTCCTTAATTAATGAGAATTGTTTGATAGTATTCGGCATCGGTTTAATGTTAGCAGGTGGTGATGATGCCAGGGAGGAGAAGATACAAGTCTGGGACATCTGCGAGATCTTCCTAGGAAGTTCCGGGAGCTGATGAAGGATCCTGAGAGTGAGGACTGAGTTCTGAGGGAGGCAGAGCCTGACGCTGGAGTGAGGACACTTGTGAGCCAGAAGCCAGAAGACTGTCAGAGATGAATGGAAACCAGAACTTATGAAAAAGCTGGAGAACGGATCACAGGTAGATGACTGGGAACACAGCGTGGTCATGGAGGAACTGAATAATAAAACAATTTACTGAGACAATGAATGTAGGTAGATCGCTGGAAACAGGATCCCAGACCCCCCACGACTACCACCTAGCGGTCCGGATGATGTAGATGGAAGTGAAGATTCATAATCCGAGATGAGAGTATTGTCGAGGATGCATGATCGGGGCACCCAGGAAGGGTCCTTCGGACTGTATCCCTCCCAGTGGACGAGATAGTGCCATCCACAACCCCATCGGCAGGAGTTAATGATCCTTCAGACTGCATACACTGGATGCCCGTCACTGTCCAAGGTGGGGAGTCGAAAGGAGGGCAGAAGGTGCTGAAAGAGACGGGTTTAATCTGGGACACGTTGAAGGTAGCATGGATCTGTAGAGACGAGGGAAGGTTGAGGCGGACAGCTGAGGAACTGATGACTGACTGTATTTCGTAGAGTCCAATGAACCTGGGGGATAGAGTTTTGGACATGGACTTGAGGGGAATGTCACGGGAAGATAACCAAACTTTCTGACCTGGGAGATATGTAAAAGCAAGGACGTCTGTGGCAGTCAGCAAGGCAACTGTTTTGTTGAGCGGCGCAGTTGAGAGCTGCGATGCTGGAGGTCCAGATCCTTTCACAGCGATTGATGTTATGATGAACAGATGTGACTCCGATATCTTTCTCATCTGAGGGAAAAAAATTTGGTTGGTAACCGAGAGATGCTTCAAAACAAGACAAAACTGAGAGGGCAGAGACATGTGAATTATGGGTGTATTCAACCCCGGCGAGATGTTTACTCCAATCTGAGGGGTTGGTGGATGTGACACAATGAAGGGCTGCTTTGAGTTCTTGATTCATCCTTTTTTTAATTCCGTTAGATTGTGGGTGATAACCAGAAGTGAGGCTGACCTTATCATTGAGAGTAGAACAGAATCTTTTCCAAACTTGTATAATGAACTGGGGACCAAGATCTGACAGGTTGTCCTGAGGAGTTCCATACAGACAGAAGACGTGTTGAGCTTCGGTTATGATGTTCTCAGTATCCCAGGTGAGGGCGCCCATGGTGCAACTAGGTGGAAGGATAGGTGAACTGCGTCCTCCAACCAATGGCGCCATTCCTCCAGCGTGGGTTTGATAGCCAGTACTTCATGTTTTCCAACATCGTATCGGCTGTCTGTGAGTGTGAGATGGCGGGAATAGAAGGCACAGGGATAAATTTTATTCTCAGACTCTGAATGTTGGGATAGGACGGCTCCAACTCCAGTGTTGGAGGCATCCACCTCAAGAATGAACTGGAGTTCTGGGTTAGGTTGGCTGAGGATTGGTGCATCAGAGAATAACTCCTTTTAACTGTTGGAAGGCTCTCTCAGCTTCGGCTGTCCAGATGAAAGGAATCTTGGATAATGTGAGAGATGAGGGGAAAGACGATTTGTCAGTAATTAAGTCAGTAATTATGTATGAAATGTTGGTAGAAGATAGCAAATCCAAGAAAGCGTTGAAGCTGTTTACGAATTTCCGGTTTGGGCCAGTCCATGACTGCTTTGACTTTGGCTGGGGCTGTCTTCACCTGTCTGCCCTCGAAAATGAAACCAAGGAAGGTGATGGATAACTAATGAAATTAGCATTTTTCAGTTTTTAACATAAAGCCAGTTCTCTAGAGGTGCTCGAGGATGAGGCAGACATGTTTACAGTGGTCTGAGAAGTTTCAGTTTCCACATGTTTCTGAAGAGAATACTCTCATCTCATATTTCATAGTTGAGATAGTTGCGGAAACAGGATTCAGCCCACCAAAGTGCTTTGCCAGACAACAAGCTGAGAATGTATGAGATTTTAGAATTATCACATGAGAAGGCACAGCTTTGCGCTCAAGCTTGATGGACAGGTCCTCAACTTAAGCAGGACCCCTGGTGGAGAATCACCAGAAGGAAACACAGACCAGTAGAACAAAAAAGACTTCTAACACTGATCTAAAATTTGACAGTAAGGGCCTGGTGGATGATACAAAACAAAAAACAGAAATGGTTTTAGTGCTTTGGAATTTGGATGAGGAACACAAATGGTTAGACATTCAAAGAAGTGTAGCTATTAATTGGTCTGGGATTATTTACTCATTTATGTTAACATAATCCTCTTGTTGCTGCCACATCTCTGTAAGACTAAGCAAATAATTGTATTTTTCTGTTCAGTTAGAGTCTAATTTATTTCTATGAGAGTCTCATGATTTGCTCCTATTAGGTAATGGGGTTTTTTGGGGTCAGAGGGTCAGGTGGCGCCAGTGTATTGCAATTTCTCTTCTGTAAGTGTGCCCCAGGGCAGATGTGGCTACTATGTAGCTTACCATAACCAGTCTGTGAATGTGTTTATGAATGAGTGAAGGACTAATTGTAGTCTATAGCGCTTTGGGGTACTCAGGACTAGATAAAGCACTATACAAGAACAGGCATTTACCATTTCGCATGAGTGGCCTTTATAAACAGCAGATCAGACTAGAAATGGGTAGAGAGAGAATGGGGAAAGACATGCAGCAATGATCCCAGAGTCAGGAATCAAACCCTAATAGCCTCTGTATTGGGTTGGCCACTCTACACCGTAAAAAAAGAAAAGTTAGCAGAACTCAAAATTTTAAGGCAACAAACTTCAATAGAATTTTAAGTTTAAAAAAATAAAATTGAACTTTTAAGTTTTGGTTTTGAGTTTGCTCAACTTTGATTTTTATGTTTTTCTAAATCAACTATAATTTGTGGAGACTTCAAATTTTAGGCTCTAAGATCTTTGAATCCTTTGTCTTACCCGTGTAAAAGTAGCAGTGACCTAAAATTTTATAAATCTACTATAAATCTGAAAATTCTCTCACTCAGTCATACGTTGTGGGAACTTAAAAATATAGTTTCTAACTCCTGATTAGTGGTCTTAACTTTGTAATCGATTCTGACCACTCAAAGCACTTTACAATCATAAATGCACTCACATTTATGCACTGATACAATGGACAACTTGGGGTTAAGTGCATAGCAGAGTAACATATGACACGCGAATGCTGGAATTGAACCTACCACCCTCCAATTACAAGCCAACTACTCTACCCACCGAGCCACAGATCTTAACAGTAACTTGTCTATGATTTGTAGTAACTTCAAATAGTGCTTTTACCCTAATATTCAACAATTTATGTTCACAAAAGACTGTGAAACCAGTTTAATGTGATTACATAAGAGCAAAACCTACTTTCTGCTCCTTGTCTAAGTAACATACTTAGCCTTTGACTCAAAAGCCAATTACAAAAGTTGGTTTTCCCACAATTTACAACAAAAGCATGAAAATTAGCACAACTTTCTCCCTTTGCAATGACCTAAAACATAGAGATACAAGTACTGACAACACACAAAAAATTGTTGCAGTTTACAACTTCCTCGGTGTTTCGGTTTTGACTTAAATTACTATCTCTAATATGTCAAACTTAGTTATTCAAGTTTTCACAACTGAAAATAGTTTTTCATGCCAAAAAAAGGAAGTTGTCTTTTTTACACTGTGTTGACAACTACGGAAGTTTTATTTCCTGCATTTTACAACAAAAGCTTTTCTGTTGGATGTTCTTTCAATGTAATGGATCGCAAATTAGAGATTTAAGTACTGATAACTCAAAAGATTGTGTTGAAGCTCAAAACATTCCTGGTTTGTTGGACTAACTTGTGTTTCTGCCTCAAATGAATAAAACTTCAATTGTTGTGTTTTCTAAACTTAAAATGTTTTTTCAAGCCAAAAAATGTAAGTTCTTTTTTTTTGTACCTAAGCACAACTTACATATTTAAGTCCTGATGACTCAAAAGATTGTGTTGAAGCTTACAACTTCTCTGGTGTGTTGGACTAACTTATGTTATTATCTTAAATGAATAAAACTTACATTTTTGTTTTTTCTAAACTTAATATATTTTGTACCCCTACATCACCCACCACTCCATTAGATCATTTATTTATTTATAATCCAAGATCAAGTGTGACTGATGATAAATAGCAGCAATAAAATAAAAATAATAAATATTTGTCTGTATTGTTCTTTCCCATGTCTTCGAATCCCTTGGTCCAAGAGCATCTTGCTGCATACCGCAGAGAGAATTTCAACTGGAAACCAAATCTGAATCACTGAATCGTCAATCTCCAAGTGCTCAAGAGCTTTATAACTCTTTAACTACTTTTCCAACCCAATCCACCTTTCCATATGACTTAAATAAATTAGAACTGCTTGAATCTTTTGTGAAGCACTTTGTGACTCCCTGTCTGTGAAAGGTGCTATATAAATACATTTTGCTTGCTTGCACAATGACAGACAAAGAAAACAACAGAGTTACAAAATCTTTAAAAAGTAATCCTAGATCAGTGCTTTTCTGTTTTCTGGGTGTATGCTTCATCTTCTCAAACCCCCCTTGTCAGTCGTGACTGATGGCAGATCACACTGAGCCTGGTTCAGGTTCTGCTGGAGGTTTCTTCATGTTAAGGTGGCAGAGGAGTTGGTTCCTTTCCACTTTCACTCACTACATGCATGTATGAGGGATTCCTGCAGAGTCAAATGCTTGCGATTATCCACTGTTGCCCCATGCTCTTTCAGGAAGAGGCATTTCTGCAAGTAATGATCTCATTAATTGATTTTATTACATACCAGACATCAAAGAGGTCCACATCTAAATAAAAAAACGTAACAGTAAGAAATAATAATCATAAATAAATAAAAATCACATCATACTAAAACACATACATTTGATCTCATAGTTCTAATTGCATTATACAGGGAAGGAATTATTGTATTGCTTTGTTGATTCCTCCCAAAATGTAATCTGAGGTTTATTTGTATCACTTTTCAGGCTTTCTTCTTTTACAGTTATTTTAATTGTATCTTTTTATCTAGGTTTCACAAGCAATAATGCGCTCCCTTCCTACTTCTGATCATGGCAACCCTCAATCCCAACATTTTCATGACACCCTACTTAAGGATGTTGATAATTCCCAAGAATCCGAGCTGGGTAAAGACTGCACAAGTAAAGGATTCTCTGTCAGGTGAGATTGGTAAAATGAGTTTTTAGACAGATGCAGAAAATGCTCAGAGATTTCTATGTGTATTTTGTCCTCATCACAGCTTAGCCACTTTGAGGGAATGCACCATTGAGCAAGGGGGGCAGACCTCTGACCGAGCAGCCTACGTTCACTCTGTCATCTCAGTTATCCCTTCTCAGGAAATACAGAAGATGATAGAGGAAGTTGAAGCTTTGGACGAAGAAACACTGAAGGTAAAAACAAAACCATAATTTTCTAATATAGCCCATTCTTAACAATTTTGTTGTTCTAAATCTAAGGGTTAGTTTGTGAGATCCTAAAATTCAGACTGAAAAGCATATAAAGCAATATCAACCTTAAAGACAATATGAAACTTCTCCCCCTCTTTTTAGACTATCGGCAACTGTGTTCCAGAGTGGCATCTTCAATAATCAGGGAAAGTAGACTCATTATGGTTCTTTCACACCGGTCAGCGCGTCCAGGCAGCAGGGCAGCTAGATTACATGCAAGTCTATGGTACCTACGCATCAAGTGGGCGTCAAACTGCCCCGCAGCAAGTTGCGAGCGTCCATGCAGCTGCTGCTCGGATGCATTGACCTCTGCTCGGATGCATTGACCTCTCAGAGCAGCTGCTGCGTGAAGTTGGGAAAACTGAACCTTTGGGCAGCAAACGCGGGGCGTCAACCAATCATAGGGACTCTTTGTACTTACGTGGATTGGCAAGTCATTCATTCAAAATGGGGGATCAACTAATCGTTGCCGTTTGTAATTTTCGGGAATTATATGAACCGTCAACCTCTTTTTACAAAGACAGGAAAAGATCGGATTTATTTGGAGGAAGATATTGGAGGATATTGGAGTGGCAGGTAAGCAGTTAAATATTTTTCTTTTAATTTTCTTGTTATGTTAGCTAACGCTAGCCAAACCCGGTTAGGGCAACTACCGGACATGACGCACTGACGCGGACTACAAAGTTTGCAAGCAGATGGGTTTTAATTTTAAAGCATCAACTTTCGTCCTCTGAGCGACTTGACGCATGGACGCGCTGACCGGTGTGTACGCCCCATTAGGCAATAGTGCTGATTTCAACAGTGCAGTTTAAAATATGGCCCTCATTTTAAGATATATAATGAAAACTGTGAAAAAAACTGAATGAATATAAAATTCTAACCTCACTAGTGTGAAGTATTTTTCATTCTGCTTAATATTATAAAATATTTCACAGTAATTATTTTTCTTAATAATACAGATTATTTTTGAGCCATTTTAATTTAATTATATCAGTTTTTATTCCAAAACATAATTTTCACAAAATCAGCTTTTTATTCATAATGGTTTTTTTCCGGGTGGCTTATTTATTTCATAATGACACTTTTCGACGGAACGAGTTCATCTACCAGTCACGGTCAGTGGGTTGGACTTGCGCGGCCATTGGTTGATGCTTAAACATCGATTCACAGTGGACAGCCTGTACAGCTAATAACAACCTGCTAAGTCAAGAGTTGGAGTTGCAGGAACTTCGTTCAGCTCTGGTTACTCAAGCAGATCAAATTGAGAGGAATAATTTATCAGAGGATGCCATCTTGAGTTGTATGGATGATATTTTTGAAATGATTCCAGGCCCAGCACTCAAGACTTTAATGATGTTCGACATACATGGAGACAGAGTCCTTCCGAGTCACTCGCTGATGGACAGACAGAAAGAACCTCTATGTAAGAGTAGCATAATAGTAGTAATAAATATGTAATAAATATGTAATTGTAGTGTAAAACAAGTTTGCTGTGATATTGTATCGAAAATCTGAGGGCTTTTATTTTGAAAAGATTGAGTCTTATTTTGAAAGTCCAGCACGGATGTCAGTTAAGGCTGGCTGAGCATCGATAGTTATATATAGTGATTCTCCCATTAGTAATCCAGTTCTTTGAGGCCTAAAATTCATTAGCGTTAAGTTGACCTTTCGTGACCTTTAATGGGCTCTTCTCCAAAGAGACACAAGGTGCAGCTGCTGCTTAGAGGGACAGACAGACAGACAGAAAGAGAAAGCGAGACAGTGTCCTATAGATGTGCTGTGTAAGCAGCGCACCAGCCGCTGACAGACAGGCAGGCAGGCAGACAGACAGAAAGAACCTCCATTCACTGCAATAGTATTATAACATACAAAGCCCCAATGATCTTCTATTGAAAATCTGAGGGCTTTTATTTTCATTCTTTTCCATAACGTAATGATAAAAATTAAACTTTCATATATTTTAGATTCATTGCACACCAACTGAAATATTTCAGGTCTTTTATTGTTTTAAAACTGATGATTTTGGCATACATCTCATGAAAATCCAAAATTCCTATCTCAAAAAATTAGCATATTTCATCCGACCAATAAAAGAAAAGTGTTTTTAATATAAAAAAAGTCAACCTTCAAATAAATATGTTCAGTTATGCACTCAATACTTGGTCGGGAATCCTTTTGCAGAAATGACTGCTTCAATGCGGCGTGGCATGGAGGCAATCAGCCTGTGGCACTGCTGAGGTGTTATGGAGGCCCAGGATGCTTCGATAGCGGCCTTAAGCTCATCCAGAGTGTTGGGTCTTGCGTCTCTCAACTTCTTCTTCACAATATCCCACAGATTCTCTATGGGGTTCAGGTCAGAAGAGTTGGCAGGCCAATTGAGCACAGTAATACCATGGTCAGTAAACCATTTACCAGTGGTTTTGGCACTGTGAGCAGGTGCCAGGTCGTGCTGAAAAATGAAATCTTCATCTCCATAAAGCTTTTCAGCAGATGGAAGCATGAAGTGCTCCAATATCTCCTGATAGCTAGTTGCATTGACCCTGCCCTTGATAAAACACAGTGGACCAACACCAGCAGCTGACATGGCACCCCAGACCATCACTGACTGTGGTCTTTCTCCAGCACCTTGATTTCCCGAATGACATGCAAGTACTTTGGACCACTGAGCAACAGTCCAGTGCTGCTTCTCTGTAGCCCAGGTCAGGCGCTTCTGCCGCTGTTTCTGGTTCAAAAGTGGCTTGACCTGGGGAATGCGGCACCTGTAGCCCATTTCCTGCACACGCCTGTGAACGGTGGCTCTGGATGTTTCTACTCCAGACTCACTCCACTGCTTCTGCAGGTCCCCCAAGGTCTGGAATCGGTCCTTCTCCACAATCTTCCTCAGGGTCCGGTCACCTCTTCTCGTTGTGCAGCGTTTTCTGCCACACTTTTTCCTTACCACAGACTTCCCACTGAGGTGCCTTGATACAGCACTCTGGGAACAGCCTATTCATTCAGAAATTTCTTTCTGTGTCTTACCCTCTTGCTTGAGGGTGTCAATGATGGCCTTCTAGCCAGCAGTCAGGTCAGCAGTCTTACCCATGATTGCGGTTTTGAGTAATGAACCAGGCTGGAAGTTTTTAAAAGCCTCAGGAATCTTTTGCAGGTGTTTCGAGTTAATTAGTTGATTCAGATGATTAGGTTAATAGCTCGTTTAGAGAACCTTTTCATGATATGCAAATTTTTTTAGATTGGAATTTTGGGTTTTCATGAGCTGTATGCCAAAATCTTCAGTTTTAATACAATAAAAGACCTGAAATATTTCAGTTGGTGTGCAATGAATCTAAAATATATGAAAGTTTAATTTTTATCATTACATTATGGAAAAGAATGAACTTTATCACAATATGCTAATTTTTTTAGAAGGACCTGTACAAGCACTCCACACTAATCCGAATTAATAGAAGTAATCTACAGCTTCTATGGTAAATGTGAAGGACTAAATCCATGTTCAAATAGAGTTGGAATGAACTTTCATGACCTTTGGCTCTCCTGAGAAGTGCCGGTGTGCCATTACTTGGCAACTAATGGCCGTGACTATTTTACCGTGACTAATTTGTCTCTGACATGTCATCCACTTTGTCGCTCTAAGGCCATTTCTGACCCCAAAAAAGGGTCCGAACAAATTGCCGCTGTTCAAAAACCGTGCGTGCTATCGAAAAAATTATTCAAGCGTCAGTGAGAGCTAGGCACAACTCTCTACATATTTCACAGTCCAAGAACGAATGAGAAAAAAATGACTTGTCACAAGGACCAGCTTCAAAAAGTCACAGGCATGCTCAATGTAAAAGTATAGGCTGCTCTTCTGAAATCTGGTCGGAATATGTCAGATGTTTTGCAAACTCGAGTCCGCTGAGAGAAAACGGTTAGACATAGAGAAATTCTGAAAAGATGTGAATGTCATCGGACGTGGCTTTCACATGGCCGAAAATCATTTTGATAGAATGAAATATGTGACCGTGACTGCGAGTTAAAAAACAATTTGGGTTCCAGCTCGGACAAAATCTCGCACTCTAAATTAACGGCAATTACACTGTTAAAAATTTAAAAGATTGAAATTTGGGGCAAACTTTGGGTCGCTCAGAGGCAAATTGTGAAAAAACCGTAACAGATATCAACATCCCGTCTTCACTTCTGAACAGAGCTCGGATTTTCCTACAAACTGAAAGTTTAATGGTTTTTCTAAGTGAACGTATGATGACGCAGTAAATCCTCAAAAAAGTGGATTTTTATGATCGCTCCGACATCTCACTCCATTCATTCCTATGGGATTTTTGGGCGTGGTTTTGGGCTAATTACGTCGCCATGGTAACATGGGGGTGCATGCTACGGTACGGCCCGCATTAAAGTGGACGGAAGAAAAAAATATATAAATAAAATAAAGAGACATTTTTTCGAGGTGTAGAATAATAGGTGCCTGCCATGCAATTGCATGGGAGGCACTCTCCCTGCATTGCTTTGGCAGGCCCCAATAAACCGTTATATAGTTGTATGCCTCTTAATTCTTGCTGTGTTGGCTACCAAGGGAGACACCAGCAGAAACACACAGGACAAGGGAGTGTGGTACCAGTCTTCTTAGCAGTGCTCCACTCCCTTCTTTATCCTTCCATACCTATGTTCCTTCGGGGTGATGACATTTTGTGGCCGAATGAAATCCCAATCGTAGGAGAGCCCTTCTAGCAAGTAAGAGGGAAGGAAGCCAGGATCTTCCTCTAAGATATTCTCTTTCGCCAACTTGCTTCCTGCAAGGATGAGGGGAAGTTGCACAAAGCAGGTAGTTAGCCACATCCACCAACAGAGAAAGGAAACTAGGGTTGCCACCAAATAGTTTCCTACAAACTGGCTGAAGATTTAAGGTCCAAAAGCATAAGACGTTCATAAACGAGTAGAGTTTCCAAAAATAGAAATAAAAACAGAGTAAACACAAACAGAATTCTTAGAGGCTAATGGTAAGCCACACGTCCTTCTAGCCTAGTGTTTTTACTCAAGCCTTACAAATTTACGCAAGTCTGCCTTTATGCTCTAAATATTATACAATTTGCCTCATGTGGTTTAATCTTCTCATAAATGTTTGATCTTTTAAAAAAATTATAAGTTAGACTGCATAAGAGAATGTATAAAACACAACTACAGAAAAAAAAAACTGACCTGCTTTTCTTCTGAATTCATGGTCAGTTGTAGAAGAAGACCATGATATATTTTCTTTTGTTGTAAAACCATATTCCTACTTACGCAATGTCCACAAACTCAGACTACTATAGAGCACAGCTGCTGAAGAATATCCATCCATCCAGCCATCCATACATCAAAACATCCATCGTCTATCCTATGCGAGGTTGCGGGGGTGCTGGTGCATATCTCCAGCAATAATCAGGCGAGAGGCAGGGTACAGGTCATATCCAACTTCCAAAAAACATTTAAATATCTGATAATACCATGCAAAAGTCGGGGTAACGGGGTAAATTCTACCTCTGGTCTAATTTCATGTTATTCTATATCTATAAAATATCTGGTGTGCACTGGATACCAACTTTCTTTTTTTACCCATGTTCCTTTAATTTACACTGTACTGACTGGCAGAAATTAATCTAATGTGATACAAAACAATAAAGCTGTACAGGCTGTGTACTCATAGCAAGACACCATCAGGGACAGTTTAGTTTCTCTCTTGAAGAAAAATGTCACTTGTGTAGCAAGATTGGTCATTTACAAGCAGAAATGCTATACAAAGCATCACTATGACAGTTGTTCAGAACCCAGCACTGACAGGATTTTGACAAAGCAATTGGTAACAAAGTTGAATTTGTATTAAAAAATGTAATTGTACCATTAATGAAACAAAATGTGCATTAGAAAGTCATAGAACAGGTGTCTTCAACTTTTACAGTCTATATAGTTGTTTTTGCCCTCATTCCAGCTTAATAAAGCCTCTAGAGCCGCAAATGTTACATGGCGTTTTAGAAAAAAGACAACTTACAGTATATTTATGTCATTATTAAAGAACCATTTTATTTTGCACTGTTCCCCTTTGAATTAAAGAAAAACATCAACATTTTGCTAGAAGAGGATGGATATATTTTCTTTGATATGTTGATATTTGTGGAAAATGAAGAAAAACATTGGATTGTTTCAAACCTAATGACAATTTTTTTTTTTTTTTACTGGTACTTCATGTCATTCTGTTGTGTAAATGTAATGCAAATATTGCATTGCAAAAAACTGCTAAAGCTGGCATATTTTTTATTATATCTAAATTTAAAACATGTCAAAAATTGGTTCTTTGCCATTTCTAGCCAAATTAGTTAGAGCCATTCTAGAAGGTCCAAAAAGCCACTTGCAGCTCTGGAGCCGCAGATTGCAGACCCCTGTCCTAGACTATTTTCACTATCGAAACTTCAGAGTAATTTAACTGGAACTCCGTGGTATCAGTGTCTCCACTACATTGGGCCGGGCCGACAGGGCCGTTTTCGTAGTCATTTCAGGAACCAACGGAGTACCAGTCTGGAGGTATGTACTCGGAAATGACACGGTAGAGTTGCTGGGCAGGAGCTTTGGTTAGGTCATGCTGATTAGTTGTAATTCAGAGGGAAATAAGCTGACGTTGACAAACAACCGG
This sequence comes from Valencia hispanica, assembly GCA_963556495.2. Taxonomy (NCBI): domain Eukaryota; kingdom Metazoa; phylum Chordata; class Actinopteri; order Cyprinodontiformes; family Valenciidae; genus Valencia; species Valencia hispanica. Next base: position 4,776,934 of record OY747701.1, on the reverse strand, counting down.
CTTTGCAAAATAAGAGGAGCTGCTGGCAAGGCAGTTTATAACAACATAGCAAACAGAAACACAACAGCAATCCTTGATTCTTCTATGTCTATCTCTTGTTATCTCTTCTCCTGTGGGCACCTTTTGGCGTTGGTAACTGACGCTGCTCACTGCTGAGAGTTAAGATAAGCGGAAGTCTTAGCTAATTCCTTGAAGGGAAAATTTTGAATGGAGACACGACGCCTGAGAGGAGAGGGCCAACAGATTACCCCATCAGATAAAAGCTCAGGTAAATCTTGAAGTTCCGATAGTGGAAACACGCCTTTTGTATTTTTGTGCAAAACCAACTAGCTCAGTTAGAAAATCATAAGACTGATAATCATAGGGGTTGTGAGTTCGTGACTGGCTACACATTCCTGGCTAAAACAGGTCTATATTTTGCTTTCTAATAAGCAACTTAAACCAAGTCTAGACATGGAAAATGTTTTTTAAATTATTTGTCTGCCAGACTTATCTAAAACTTCTGGAAACAAAATGGTTGAAGCATTAAAAATAAAAAGAATTTTAAAAATGAAGTAAAACAACATCAATTAAACTGTTCACAATTCTGCTTCATTCTTCACAGCAACTATTGGATATCCACGTTGTGATTCTGCATAAAGATCTAGGAGCAGGCTTAGGCTTCAGCATCGCAGGAGGATGTGACCTGGAAAACAAAGCTCCAACAGTAAGGAGAACCTAGAGGACCTCTTTAACATTTCGTTTTGGCATAACTAAGATTGCAAATATTTTGTTTCTGGGATACTACATACAATGGAGGGTGGGGTTACTGGGATAACTTATAATAGATTTTCATTAGATCATTAGATTAGTTCAGTACAGTACGGCAAAAAAGTATTCGGCAGCCAACGATTGTGCAAGTTATCCAAATTAAAAGGATGAGAGAGGGCCTATAATTTTCATCATAGGTACACTTCAACTGTAAGAGACAGCATGTAAAAAAAATCCAGAATATCACATTGTATGAGAATGTATTTGTATAGTGTTGCAGAGTATTCCTCAATAACAAAAGTTCCCCTCAATACTTTGTAATGTAAGCTTGGTTGGCAATGACAAAGGTCAAATGTTTCCTGTAGTTTTGCACACATTCGCTGGAATTTTGGCCCATTCTTTCACGCAGATCTTCTCTAGAGCTGGGATGTTTTGGGGCTATTGCTGGGCATCACAGGCTTTCAACTCCCTCTACAGATTCTCTATTGGATTGAGGTCTGGAGACTGGCTAGGCCACTTCCGAACATTGAAAAGCCTTTTTCATAGCTACACCTTCGTTGACTGGTTGGTGTGGTTGGGATCATTGTCCTGCTGGAAGATCCAGCCATGTTTCATCTTCAATGCTCTCACTGATGGAAGGGTTTTTTGCCCAAAATCTCACCAAACAAGGCCCCATTCATCCTTTCTTTAGTACGGATCAATCGTCCTGTCCCCTTTGCTGAAAAGAAGCCCCAAAGCATAATGTTTCCACCCCCATGCTTCACACTGGGTATGGTGTTCTTTTCTAACTATGGTGGATGTAACTCAGCATTCTTCCCTCTCCAAACATGACGAGTGATGATTATACTAAATAGTTCTATTTTGTTGTCATCTGACCACAAGACATTCTCCCAATCCTCCTTTGAATTATCCAGATGGTCTCTGGCTAACTGGACATCTGCTAAGGTAAAGAGTCTGGGTGTCATCCTTGACAGCTTGCTATCTTTTCAATCTCATGTCAATAACATAACTCGATCTGCCTATTTCCATCATCGATCCATTAATTGGCTCTGCCCCTCTCTTACCCCTCACGCTGCCGTCATTCTTGTCCACAGTCTCGTCACTTCCCGCCTTGATTACTGCAGCTCACTTCTTTTTGGTGTCCCCCACAAACTCCTCCATAAACTTCAACTGGTCCAGAACTCAGCAGCCCGCATTATCACCAGAACCCCATCCTTTCATTACCTCACCCCAGTCCTCCAGCAGCTCCACTGGCTTCCGGTTAAAGTTAGATCCACTTTCAAGATCCTCCTCCATACTTTTAAAGCCAAACACAATCTCTCTTCCCCATATCTTTCAGATCTCATTCATATTGCCATCCCCTCCCGCTCTCTTAAGTCATCTTCTTCCCTTCACCTCACTGTTCCTTCCGCCCGCCTCAGCACCATGGGGAGCAGAGCTTTCAGTCGCTCTGCTCCTCGTCTCTGGAACTCACTCCCCCAGACATCAGAAACACTGACAACTTCAACCTTTTCAAATCCAAACTCAAGACTTATCTGTTTAAAACTGCCTATAACATGATTTTGTTTTCCCTGTTGATTTTAATTGATCCTATCTATCATACTGTATTTTACTGTTTTTATCTTGTGAAGCGACCTTGGGTGTCCTGAAAGGCACAATTAAATAAAATGTATTATTATTATTATTATTATTATTATTATTGGGTGGAAAGTGTTGTCCCTTCATAGTTGGAACTCTCTGATCCACTTTGTTAAAAGATGACACCCCACCCAGGCAGAGACCCACTTCATGTGTTGTCCTCCCAGTTCTCCATAACAAATGTCAACTCCTTGGAAAAGATCTCATTCATACCTGGCACCCTGCAGCCAGGAAGATTTTTGACTGCTTCGCAACCTCATACACAGTATTTTATATCCCAGTTCTTCCAATTTTGCATCCTTCAGCGAGCATAATGTGAAACAGTTGAGTGAATCCTGAACGTGTTATCTCCATGGCTTTCAGTCTGGGTCTGCTGACGCTCCCAGTCCAAACAGGCTGGGTTGGATCCAGCTTAATTTTATTGAGTCATCTAAATTTGTCAGAAATTATTGAGGGATAGATCAAATCTGCTTTGAATTTTGCAGCCTGTCAAACGAATCCACTCTTATGGCGTCAGGTTACTTTCTTTAATATGAGGGCACAATTCATAACAAATCGAGTGTAAAAACAGGTTGGGGAGAGGGTATAGCAATGTTGTGTAGAGTAAAACTGTTATCATAGGCGCAAGAATTCTCTAACAGGTCGCATACAATAACATTTTTTCCTAGCATTTCCAAAATCTTTTCCACCTTTGCAAAACTCTCAGCTTTTTTCTTCCTATTCTTACTAATTCGATGTGTGTCCTCTCACTTCTGAGGGCTGCGCCCTCCCGCATCTCTCTCGCGCTTCAATGCACGATTTTACTTCCTGTGTTTCTGGTCAGTGTTCCTTGTGCACAATAAAATGTGTGGCTGAGCGCACCATGCTCATAGCTGGCATACATGTTTTGGTGCATGACAGGTGCCAAAGATCCCATAGGTCACATAAACATAAAAACTATGGAAAGACTGGGCAAAGTGAGAATTTATCTATTAGACTGACTGAGGAAAACTAAAGACTGGAGTATACATTTTTATTTTAGTGTCTTCTTGAGAATGCTGCTTTTTTATTATTACATTCAAAAGAAAAGTATACTTATTTTCTCAGAATCTAATTTCAGATTTCTGTGTAATTAATTTCTTGTAGGACTTAAAAAGTGAGGTATTATTGTTACAGTGTAATTTTCTAACAGAGAACAGTAATTATTTCTATTAACCTATTTATTTTCAAAGTCAGTTTTGTGATGGTTGACCTGTGAAAACCTATCTGAAGTTTGTTATTTAACTATTCTAACTGTATAGAAAAGGAACACTTTAAATATGGTAAAATCAAGTCTTCATTAAGTAAACAGAGTATGACTGAAGTGCTTCAGGACTGGACCAATTGTGCTTTTTTCAGAAATCAAAATATAGTCATCCTAAAATAAGGCGTGATTGCATTAGCGCAAAACTTAAATTTATAGTCTTGTAATTAGCTATTTCCTAATTTGGATGAACTCAATTAGGCCGATTGTTTCCAGGATCTCCTCTCTTCATGTAGTGATCTGAATCAAATGTTCTCATTTCAACCAGAGATTCAGTAACCATAAGGGTTACAACAAGGTGGGTAGATCTAAACTCAGCAAAAAAAGAAACGTCCTCTGACCTTCAACCGTTTTTACCTTCAGTAAACTTAATGTGTGTAAATATTTGTATGAACACTAAAAGAGTTAACACCATAAGACATAAACTAAAAATGTTTCACAGACATGTGACTAACTAAATAGAATAATGTGTCCTTGAATAAAGGGAGGCTCAAAATCAAAAGTATCAGTCAGTATCTGGTGTGGCCACCAGCTGCTTGAAGTACTGCAGTGCATCTCCTCCTCATGGACTGGACCAGATTTGTCAGTTCTTGCTGTGAGATGTTACCCCACTCTTCCACCAAGGCCCTTGCAAGTTCCTGGACATTTCTGGGGGGAATGGCCCTGGCCCTAGCCCTCACCCTGCGATCCAACAGGTCCCAGACGTGCTCAATGGGATTGAGATCTGGGCTCTTCGCTGGCCATGGCAGAACACTGACATTGCTGTCATGCAGAAACTCACGCACAGAACGAGCAGTATGGCTGGTGGCATTGTCCTGCTGGAGGATCATGTCTGGATGAGCATGCATAAAGGGTACCACATGAGGGAGGAGGATGTCTTCTCTGTACCGCAAGGCATTGAGATTGCCTGCAATGACAACAAGCTCAGTCCAATGGTGATGTGATATACCGCCCCAGACCATGACGGACCCCCCACCTCCAAATCGATCCCGCTCCAGGGTACAGGCCTCGGTGTAACGCTCATTCCTTCGACGATAAACACGAATCCGTCCATCACCCCTGGTGAGACAAAACCATGACTCATCAGTGAAGAGCACTTTTTGCCACTCCTGTCTGGTCCAGCGAAGGTGGGTTTGTGCCCATAGGTGGCGTTTTTTGCTGGTGATGTCTGGTAAGGACCTGCCTTACAACAGGCCTACAAGCCCTCAGTCCAGCCTCTCTCAGCCTATTGCGGACAGTCTGAGGACTGATGGAGGGATTGTGTGTTCCTGGTGTGACTCGGGCAGTTGTTGTGGCCATCCTGTACCTGTCACGCAGGTGTGATATTCGGATGTAACGATCCTGTGCAGGTGTTGTTGCACGTGGTCTTCCACTGCGAGGATGATCAGCTGTCCTTCCTGTCTCCCTGTAGCCCTGTCTCAGTCCGGACATGGCAATTTATTGCCCTAGCCACATCAGCAGTCCTCATGCCTCCCTGCAGCATGCCTAATGCACGTTCACGCAGAAGAGCAGGGACCCTGGGCATCTTTCTTTGGGTGTTCACAGTCGGTAGACAAGTCTCTTTAGTATCCTGCGTTTTAAGAACTGTGACCTTAAATGCCTACTTTCTATAAGCTGTTATGGTCTTAACGACCATTCCACAGGTGGATGTTAATTAATTATGGTTAATTGAACATGCATGGAAAACATTGTTTAAACCCTTTACAATGAAGATCTGTAAAGTTAATTAGATTTTTACATTATTTTTTAAATAAACAGTCCTGAAAAAGGCACGTTTCTTTTTTGCTGAGTTTAATTAATTTCTCAGTAAAATTGTGCATTGTCTAGTCTAGTCTGGATCTGTGACGTCACTTCTAGAAAAATCTGGAAGCGAGAGAGCGTAGCGAGAGGGCGCAGCCCTCAGAAGTGAGAGGGCGCACATCGAATAAGTAAGTGTTGAGAAAAAAAACAGTTTTTGGAAATGTGTGGAAAAGTCGTAATTGTATGTGTTAGAAAATTCCTGCGCCGATTCTAGTTTTACTCTTCACAATATCATTTAACCCTCTCCCCAACCCTGTTTTTAGGCTCGTTTTGTTATGAATTGCGCCCTCATATTAAAGAAAGTGTTCTGATGCCAAACAATCTGCTGTATAGGTGCACAAGGTGTTCCCCTGCGGACTGGCAGCTCAGGAGGGAACCATTCAAAAAGGAGATGAGGTTTTGTCTATAAATGGTCTAACACTCCGCGGTGTCAAACACATGGATGCCACTGCTGTTTTGCGCCAGGCCCGCAATCAAAATTTGGCCGTGGTAGTCATCTGCAAGAGAGGTAATGAAAAGGGCAAAGTTGGAGGAAACAGGAGAGGAGAGGAAGCCAATGTTCCAGGTGAGTCTCCCTAGATTTTTCCTCATCAATGGCATTTCAATTCAATTCAGTGTATTTATTTATTTGACCAGCTTTTTTTTCAAGAATGCTTGTAAATTCTTACTATGTTACAGTATCGGAACAGGAAGCCCCATTGAGTGTTGACCTGGAGAAAGGTACTGGTGGGATTGGCTTTTCTTTGGAGGGAGGAAAAGGATCAATTCAAGGAGACAGACCCATAGTCATCAACAGAATATTCAAGGGTATGCTCATGATTTGATAACAATGTATTCTATTTAATGTGTTCACAATAAACTGTTTAATAACATTTTTTTATTTACAGTGAAAACCAGTTACTGCCATGTTGAATAAAACTGAGAAACTGACAGGGAAACATCTGATTATTTTCAGGTGGAGCAGGAGAACAAAGTGGTCTGCAATGTGGAGATGAAGTTCTGCAGGTTCAGGGAGTTTGTCTACAAGATATGACTAGATTTGAGGCATGGAACATGATCAAGGCTTTACCTGAAGGGCCTGTTACACTTGTAATCAGGAGAAGGCAGGTAGCAGAAGAATAAAAGTGATACAGCTCATTGCAAAAAAAATATTTACACGCATTGAGTATTTTCATATTTTTTCACATAACGCTTAAAAATGGTTTTGTCGGAATTTATGTGATGCAGTGGACCCCTGCCTATTCAGTAATCACTGGAACACGAATCCAAGTTATTTGCAGATAATCTGTCGATTTGCACTTTGCAGGCAAAACAGGTTCAGTTTCTTTATTCAAATATAGACAGGTTCAAAGTAAGTTACATATATTTTCATTTAATTTCAATAATAAACCATCACAGTCTTGTTCAGCATATTATGTCAATCGGTGACATTTTTTCTATTGTGCTGCTTGATGGTACACTGGCAATACTCGGATCATCTGCCTCAATTGACTTACTCTCATCACAAAAACATTTATGCTTGGGTATGCTTGCTGCAAAGAAAGTTATCCTACTACAGTGGCGGTCTCTTTCTGCCCGTGTTTTAAAAGGTGGCTTAATGAGATGGTGTCTGTGGCCAGGGTGGAACAAATAAGATTTGACAGAAAAGGGAATCCAGCACTCTTTTGCACGATTTGGCAGCCATTTCTAAAATTCTTAAAAATCACGACTTAAACTTCTTATCTCCTCCCTTTTTATTTCATTTACTTCGTATTCTTTTGTCCATTATTCCAAGTTCACGTATGCTAACTGTAATATTAGTTAATTTACAATTGGAATTGTAAAAGCATGTTGTGTTAACTTGTAAAAGCTATATATATATATATATATATATATATATATATATATATATATATATATATATATATATATATATATATATATATATATATTGTGCCACAGATAGGTAGGTTTTGGCTATGAATAATTATGAATAATGTCTTAGGGCAATTATTAATAAGATTAATAATTTTATGTAAAAATAACCAAGTTTAGGGGCACCACCCGGATTCCAGGAATACAATAGCCAAATTGTTCAGTCTCAGTTTATGATTGTGATTACCTGCCTGATAAGGCTGAGATAATTAAACAATAGATGAAGGAATAAGTTCTTGGCATTCTTTGAACAGCAAGTTAATACACATGTAGGTGAAATAACAACAACAGTTTTCCAAAATACAAGAGTTTATTACAAAAAGAATTCAACTTTCAGTTAACATGCTTTAATCAAGAAACTCAAACTACTAACACACAACTAAACTACTAAGAAAAGAATAACTATAATAAAACTAACACCCAAATGTAAACAGTAAAAGTGACAAATATGCTCAGAATTAGAAACAATAATCAATAAATTGATAATGATGTCACAGTTCAGAATGAATATGTTTGCTTAAAGACCAAGGCTTGTATTGAAGAGTTTTGGGAATGAAACTAAATTAGTTTTAAACTAATTGTGTTCAGTTTAAGACTAATCAGAACATTCTGGTTTGTTTCCAAACCACCAACTCACAATGCAAAGTAGAAGTGAAGAAAAAACATTATTTGGAAGAAGCAATGTTTTAATAAACCATTTGCTGAATTAGAAATCAATAACCTTTAGATAATTGATTCTATTTTATGGATCATTCACCGCAGTGATTGATCTAATTTAATATTTATGTTGACGTTAACGGCTGATGACTAAAAAGATTAGTTTTAGTGTTTAAACTATCTGTTTTAAAGTCGATCTCTATTTTGAATTACATTAATGGAAGTCTTTATTGTTCATGAATAAAGAGCTGTCAAAGGCGGGCCCACGTGGTTCACTAGAGCATGTAGCTTACAGCTAACTCACGTGGCGCTGTTTAAAGCCACTCTGGTTCATTTATTAAACACCAAACAAAGTAAAACTGTCGGATTGATTAACTCAGGTTGCAGGATATAAAACGACTTTCCATCGGAAACCTCGAAAAAATCACTGTTTAAACCTCCAGGCCAATCGGCCTGTTTGTACCCAAACAATAAATTGAATCTTACACAAAGTAACAAATCACAGTGAAAATAAACAAACCTTAAATCTTGTTTATGTTAAACTAATCTCGCCTCTGCCCAGAAAGACCATATTGAATGGTTAAAGTTCTCCAAGTTGCTCCGTGGATGATGGGGAAAGCTCCGCAACTCTAGCCGGCAAGGTAACAACAGCTGCGGGCTGTTAGCAGTGGTAGGCCGTATGGCTTTTGTAGCGTAGCAGCCATGAGCTGAAACGTTGTCGTCCTCTCCGGCTTGCTAAACAGCGATCAGCTCTACCCTCTTTCATTGATAGTACCTTTTTCCGCAGCTTTCAGCACAGCATTCATCTCACATAGGCTCTGTCGGCGGTGGATGTAATGGCTGAAGTCGAGACGCGGCTCTACGGCATCAGTAGCTTGTTAGCAGCTCCCTTCCTCACGGTAGCATCTGAAATTCAGAGAGTTTCTGTAGGGCTCAGGGCAGAACAGTGGGGTTTGTCTCAAGACACTGGGTTTGCGATTCACCTGATTGATCAGCAGTCTTTGTCGTCCTTGTTGTGAGTTTCTCCCAGAATCTCGCGTCTTCTCCCTCGCCAGTGAAGGAAATATGGGGTCCCTCCTAGCACTGTCTGGCTGAAAGCCCAAACTGAAGACACCGAGCTCCAATGACTCAAGCCATTATAAAACCTCTGGTCCTCTGGAAAGTCTTTCCTTTGACAAGGAGAAATCTCCAGCATAATTTAACTCGGTAGTAAAATATGCGGTATGAGAATAGCTTTTTCAGTTGCTTTGTCTTGGAGAGAGAAAGGATTTAACACATGAAAATAGGGCCAAGTGTATCATCTACTGGAGGAGAACATTAAGATGTTGGTAGCAGTTGTTCAGTGGATGCCCCCCTCCAGGAAGATGTCCCAAGTAAAATGATTATTGGGTTAGGCGTAACTTCAGAGAGGAAATATAAAGTTTATGTCAGTATTAATTACAGAAACGGCTTAATTGGGGAAAATATAGAATTGGGGAAAAAATATAGAGAAGATGTCAGCCCTCCAGCAGCCTAAGCCTATATCAGCAAAACCATGGAGATACCTCAGGATAACCTAAGTCAATCTACTTATAAGATTGATCAAAAAAGAAAGTATTAAACCTAGTCTTAAAAGTAGGCAGGGTTTCTACCCCACGGACTAAAACTGGGAGCTGGTTCCATAGTGGAGAAGCAAGGACTTAGAAGTTTGGTAAAGAAAAAACAGCTTCATGAAGACCAAAGAAGCCAGAAAACAGGTCAGGAAGAAAGTTTTGGAGAAGTTTAAAGCAGGGTTAGGTTCTAAAACAATATCCCCTGACTTACTCCATATGTAACTTGTGTAACTTTTTTTCTGAAAATGTTGTTTCAACTATGGAGGTATGTTTGGTGCAATAGTATTTGTGTCTTGTAACTGTGAAGTTGAAGTCACACAGAATTTTATCATATATTTGTCCTTAACACAGACAAGTTAGGGAATGCAACTGCACAAAACCGCTGATGCGAGTCTGCTTCACAAGATTAGGAGAATGACTGGGCTGGTTACAAAATGCTTTTTCTCACTTTCTCAAGATTGCAACAGACTAAATTTCACTTAGGGGTGGAATATCCCTTTAAGTGTCACTGTTTATCAGTTTCAATTCTGTGTCACAATTTGGTATCCGCATGCACATTTGAGGAGTGGGGCTTTAGAGCTACCTATAATATGCTTACAGGATAGCAGTGTTTCCAGCTCAGTGACTTTGTCGCAATTTCAAAAGACTTTTCAGACCTCCTTAACGACTGTCTTTGCAATAAGCGCCTAGCAACATTTTTGACGACCCTTTGATACTTTCTGTAGAATTTTGTCGTTTATATATAATATTCCCTGCAGATTATCAAAAGATTTAGCATGCTCTGTATCCGAACCGTCCTTCCAGAAGCTTAGAAAGGGAACTATCATGCATTATCATATTTTTCATCTTTTTTGTGGGTTTTACAGGGGTTGCCCATTAAGTGTGGATAAAGGATTCAATTTGATGTATAAATCATGTTTGTACAAGGAATATCAGAAAATTTTCCTAACTATGAAATAAAATCTTGTTTAATCCACGGACTGCTTCTCTCCTTTACGCTTCTACCAGTTGAGATCTTAGTGCATAATATGGTCAATAACAAAACAAAGATAAATATTTTCCTCAACATGACACAGCTGGGGTGACACTAGCAAGTGTGATGCTGTGAAGATGCGCCTTTCAGAGGTCCTGCAAATTCTTGTGATAATGTAAAGGTACATCTGTGCTTTAGCTAAATAATTAAGAGCTTCAATATTCACTTAACTTATAAAATCCAACAACCTAGAGGCTATAGTAAGACACATGGTGTCGAGTTTGAGAAAATATAAGTACAAGGCCTCTTCCAGCAGCATCTCGGCTAAGAGTTCGAAGAACATGGACACCGTGGGGAAAGACAGCCAGGAGCCTGAATCTTTGAAATCCTGGCCTCAGTAAGGAACTATATCTCCGCAAAAATCAAGGAAGAGCTGAAGAAGGCATTAGCGGATGACTTTGAAGAACTGAAAAGGAGCTCAAAGAACAACTAGAAGTGCTTAGAGAGAAATTGCTCATTCGACGGGGGTAAGCCGTATTGCGTCATTTCCTGTTGTCACTGTTGTGCTCCCTGTATGCTGTTTGGTGTTCAGACTCTCTTGAACTGATCTTATTTTCTCTGTGCTGAGGTCGTTCTAAGTTATTTTAACACACAAGCACACTAAAACACACGTTTTGTGGTGGTGTACTTTACGTTTTGGGAACTCCTTGTGTTTCACACAGCTTTTCTTGGGGTGGTAAGGTCTCGGTAGCTCAGTTAGCTTAGCTTCTCTTCTCTCTCCTGTCTCTAACTCTTCTCTTCTCTCTTGCTCTCTCTGTCAGATCTTTAGTTACTTCCCTGCATCCTTTAGTGATAATGGTAACTGTAATAAATGTAATATTTTTGTAGCTTTGGAGGCGAGGGTATCAGAATTAGAAGCACGGCTCCGCTCTGTTGAAAAACCAGCTAATAGCCGAAGCCCATTAGCCAGCGCGGAGCCAACAAGGATAGAACCCCCTAGCTGTCCTCCGGTAGAGCCCGCGCAGCCGGGACCTCAGGCCGGCTGGGTGACTGTATGTAGGAAGCATAGTTCTAGGACCCAGCCCCCGGGCCACCACCAACCGGTCCGCGTTTCTAACAGATTTTCCCCGCTCAGCGACACACCCGCTGAGAAGCCGACCCTGGTAATTGGCAGCTCCATAGTGAGAAACGTGGCATTAGAGACACCATTGACCATAGTCAAATGTTTGCCAGGGGCCAGAATGGGCGACATCAAATCCTGCCTGAAACTGCTGGCTAAAGATAAGCGTAAATACAGTAAGATTGTTATTCACGCTGGCGGTAATGACACCCGGTTACGCCAATCGGTGGTCACTAAAATTAGTGTTGCTTCGGTGTCTAAGTTTGCCAAAACACTGTCCGACTCTGTAATCTTTTCTGGTCCCCTGCCTGATCGGACCAGTCACAACATGTTTAGCCGCATGCTGTCATTCCATCAATGGTTGTCTGGGTGGTGTCCTGCAAACGATCTGGGCTACATTGATAACTGGAGAACATTTTTGGGAAAACCTGGTCTGATCCGGAGAGACGGCATTCATCCCACTTTGGATGGAGCAGCTCTTCTTTCTAGGAATATGGCCGAATTTATTAGTCCTCCAAAACACTGACAACCCAGGGTCCAGACCAGGAAGCAGAGTCGTAGTTTAACCCACCTCTCTGCTGCTTCTCTACTGTTACCCACCCATTACCCTATAGAAACAGTGTCCTGCCCACGGCCAAAATTAAATGGATTAAAAGTTAAGCCAACAAAAGCAAATTATGGAAATCTCATAAAAATAAATATAACTTTGACTGAACAGAAAAATAAATCTATTAAATGTGGTTTATTAAACATAAGATCTCTCTCCTCGAAGACTTTGTTAGTAAATGACTTGATTTGTGATAATCACATTGATTTCCTTTGTCTCACAGAAACCTGGTTGCAGCAGGAGGATTATGTCAGTATAAATGAGTCAACTCCTTCCAGTCATTTAAATTTTCACATTCCTAGAAATACTGGGCGAGGGGGAGGAGTTGCAACCATTTTCTGTTCTGATTTACTAATTAATCCCAGACCAATTGATAGCTACAGTTCTTTTGAACATCTAACCCTTAATTTTCCTCATCCAAGTTGCAAAACATTAAGACCATTTTTGTTTGTGGTTTTGTATTGTCCACCAGGCCCTTACTCTCAATTCTTGGATCAGATCTCACATTTTTTATCTGATTTAGTATTAAATACTGATAGGGTTATTATAGTGGGGGACTTTAATATTCATGTGGATACTGAAAGTGATAGTCTAAATGCAGCCTTTAGTGCTATTTTAGACTCAGTTGGCTTTACTCAAAAAGTACAGGGATCGACCCACTCGGGTAAACACACTTTGGACCTTGTATTGACATACGGTATTGAGTGTGAGGAAATAACAGTCCACCCACATAACCCGGTCCTGTCTGACCACTTCTTAATAACTTTTGAATTTACTTTAACTGACCATCTTAAATCTGAAAGAAAATTTCATTATAGTAGAGCTTTATCAGACAATGCTGTAACAATTTTTAAAGAATATGTTCCATTCTTACTTTCCTTAGTGTCTCAGGGTAACACAGTGGATGGCAGCAATTCTATCTCTAACCCTTCAGAAATTGATGATCTGGTTCACATCGTTACGTCCTCATTGCGTTTGGCATTAGATAGTGTAGCCCCCTTAAAAAAGAAAGTGGCTAGCCATAGGAGGCTGACTCCTTGTTTCAATGCAGAGTTACGTACTTTAAAGCAGAATACTAGGAAGTTGGAGAGAAAATGGCGCTCTACACACCTAGAGGATTCCTATTTAACCTGGAATAACAGTCTATTGCTGTATAAAAAAAGACCCTTCGACAAGCTAGAACAGCATATTTTTCATCATTAATAGAGGCGAATAAAAACAATCCTAGGTTTCTTTTTAGTACAGTTGCCAAACTTACACAGAGTCATAGCTCTGTTGAGCCAACTATTCCCCCAGCTCTTAGCAGTGATGATTTTATGGGATTCTTCATAAATAAAATAATTCTAATAAAATCATTGGCATCCTCCCAAACATAATTAATTCTTCCTCAGTAAATGAGGCAGTATCGGAAAGAACTGTAGAACCTCAGTTGTCCTTAGGCTGTTTTGATTCAGTCGAGCTTTCGGAATTATCAAAAATATTAGCCTCATCTAAACCTTCAACTTGTATGTTGGACCCAATTCCAACCAAATTATTTAAAGAAGTATTCCATTTGGTTCCTGGCCCCATTTTGGATATAATGAATCTATCCTTAGTAAACGGATACGTACCACAGGAATTTAAAATAGCTGTAATTAAACCTTTACTCAAGAAACCTTCCCTTGATCAAGATGACTTAGTGAATTACAGACCTATATCTAACCTTCCTTTCTTATCCAAAGTCCTTGAGAAAATTGTTGCTAATCAAGTCTGTGAGCATCTAAACAGTAACGAGCTGTTTGAAGAGTTTCAGTCAGGTTTTAGAGCACATCATAGCACTGAAAAAGCACTGGTGAAGGTTACTAATGATATTCTCATGGCCTCAGATAATGGACTTGTGTCTGTTCTGGTTTTGTTAGATCTCAGTGCTGCTTTTGACACAGTCGATCATAATATTCTCTTAGAAAGGCTTGAACATGTTGCAGGGATCAAAGGAACAGCACTAGGCTGGTTTAAATCATATTTGTCTGATAGATTCCAGTTTGTTCATCTAAATGATAAATCTTCTTCACTCTCAAGGGTTACTTGTGGAGTTCCACAGGGTTCTGTGCTTGGACCAATTCTGTTCACCATATATATGCTCCCGATTGGTAGAATTATTAGACAGCATGGAATAAATTTCCACAGCTATGCAGATGATACACAACTATATTTATCCATAAATCCTGATGAACCCAGTCAGTTAGGTACATTACAGGCATGTCTGGAAGACATAAAAACATGGATGACCCTAAACTTTTTGCTTTTAAATTCTGACAAAACAGAAGTTGCTGTCTTTGGACCAGAAGTTCTTAAACAGAAACTGATTAGTCAATCACTTCATCTGGATGGCATTAAATTGGCCCCCAGTAATAACGTAAAGAACCTCGGCGTTATTTTTGACCGAGACTTGACATTTAAATCCCATATTAAACAGGTTTCTAGGATTTCTTTCTTTCACCTCCGGAATATTGCTAAAATTAGAAACATCCTGTCCAGGAGTGATGCTGAGAAACTAGTCCATGCATTTGTTACCTCGAGGCTGGACTACTGTAATTCTTTACTATCAGGTTGTCCACAAAATGCCATTAAAAGCCTTCAGTTTATCCAAAATGCGGCAGCAAGAGTTCTGATGAATATTAAAAAGAGAGATCACATTTATCCTTTTTTAGCTTCCCTTCATTGGCTCCCTGTTAAATCCAGAATAGAATTTAAGATCCTTCTTCTTACATACAAAGCCCTTAATAATCAAGCTCCATCATACATCAGAGATCTAATTGTTCCATATGTTTCTAACAGAGCCCTTCGCTCTCAGACTGCAGGTTTACTTGTAGTTCCTAGGATTTCTAAAAGTAGAATGGGAGGCAGATCTTTTAGTCATCAGGCTCCTCTCCTGTGGAACCAGCTCCCAGCCTTAGTCCGCGAGGCAGACACTCTGTTTACTTTTAAGGCCAGGCTTAAAACTTTCCTTTTTGATAAAGCTTATAGTGAGAGTGGCTAAGGTCATCCTGAGCTATCTCTGTAGTTAAGCTGCTATAGGCTTAGACTGCTGAAGGACAGACTTACCAATTATCTTCACTCTGCTACTTCCTTTTCTCCTACGACTCTCCAGTTGTATTACAGTACATTCTGTTATTTCGACTGTTAACTTTGTTTTCTCTCAGTGTTTTTCTCTCCATAGAAGATATACCTGGTCTGGTATCCTGCTTGGCTGCAATGCCCTGTTGGACGGGGGGCATCGACTGGGATGATCCTCCCAGTAACTGAACATCCACTGTGTCCTGTTATCAACTTTTTACTTTCTGTAACATAGAAAGTTCTCTTATATCAGATCTTCTGTTCCTACTATGTCTCTGCTCTGTCTTCTCAAACCCCCAGATGGTCGTGGCAGATGGCCACTCCTACTGAGCCTGGTTCTGTTGGAGGTTTCTTACTGTTAAAGGGGAGTTTTTCCTCTCCACCGTTGCTACATGCTTGCTCAGTATGAGGGATTGCTGAAGGATTGCTGTGGTTGGAAAGTCTGCATCAACGGGGCCCAACCTCACGCCAATGACTGACGCAATCTGCTGGGATTCCTTAAATAGGAAACTTTTCAACTGATTGGAATGTTTGTATAAATGTATTGAAATGACTACTTGTTAAGTGCCTTGAGATGACATCTGTTGTGAATTGGCGCTATATAAATAAACTGAATTTAATCGAATTGAAAATTGAGCCTGGCATGCAAATACAATTGATAGATGGAAAAATGGGTCCTAACAAGTAGTGAAAATCTTATACTAGAGTGATCGAGGTGCCATACTTAATTTGAGTGGAAGCCTGAACCATTTCACGTCAAGGTTATGCAATGGAGTGAGCATCCGCATAGCATGGCATAATCTGTACAGTGCTCGCAAAGCCATGCACCCTGAACTACAAAGTGTCTTTTTGATTCAAAACGTTTGAACAAATTGTGTTTCAACTGTGGTTGAACTCAGGGTTCTCAAATTTTGTTCTTTTATTGTTAATGATCCCACTTTTCCCGGGGGTTCACTGTGTTTGTAGTTAAAAAAACAATTGTTATAAAAGATTATACGCTTATTCACATTTCTTCATTCCTTTCAAAGTTAAGGTAATCGCTAGTTCATCTACTTCTATATTCTTTGTAATCCCTATTACTAAATCCAATGTTGCTATTTGGTCTGTTTTATACGCATATTTATTTGGACAGTTATGTGTCTCTATCTGTATTCCCGTTATTACCATTATGAAAGAAATAGACCCCCATTGTCTATTTATTGTCTCAGATTTGAATATAAGCACACCTAGGTTTGTAAGTTACAATATAAAAGGATTACACAGCCCTATAAAAAAGGAAAAATAAAATCCTTAATCAACTCACAAATGTATTTGCCAATTAGCATATATACAGGAGACTCACTTTTCAGTGAGCATGATAAGGTGAAAAAGTTGTGGGCGGATAAGATGTACTATTTATCTCATCAGACTGGCAGAAAGAGAGGAGTCACCATCCTGATATATAGGCAAATAAATTTCCCGCTACTCTCAATTCTCTACTCTCAATGTATCCTAGATGTAAATATATTAATATGTATGGCCCATATGGCAAGAACCCGATTTTCTATGTGATATTTTTAACACAGCTCTGCAGCACAGCTCCGGAATTTTTTTTACTTGCGGGGAATTTTATTTGTGTCATGTCCCCACACTTAGACAGCCCCCTTCTAAAAATCCTGTTTCCCGAAATGAGTAAAGTACTTAAGTATCTTTCAACTGAATTAGGCCTAGTGAATGTCTGGAGGCGTAGATTTCCCAGAACCACAGACTTTACATATTATTCATATAGGCACACGTCCTATTCCAGAATTGGATTAAATTGAGGAGCATAGAATAGTTGGTATTGAAATACTACCATTTGCTACCATAAGTCAAATTGAAGAGACGAAACGCTTCATTTTTAAATGACTGAATTCTCTGATTTCATCAAAAGTGAACTAAAAATATTTTCAGAATTCAATGATTCTCTTCAGGTCTCGCTCTTGACTTTGTGGGATTGTACCAGGGGGAACTTACATTAATGTGTAAGAAACTTGACAATATCATAACCAAAAAATGGAAGGCAGCTTAAGATTTACTAAACAAAGGTATTATGAGAATGGCAACAAATCGAGCAAGTTCCTTGCAATGACACTGAAAAAAGAATCTAACATGGTCCAAAAACTAAAAACAAATATAATTACTAAACCATAAAATAAAGCAGAAAGCTTTGCAAAATATTACAAGGTCAGGGAGAAAAAAAAATAATGCCCAAGTTCTTCACTCCCAAAGAATAATTAAATGACAGTCATTGTAGTTTTGGTAAAAGTTTCTCTCTATGAGCCTCAGGACCAATGACTAAAACTTCCGTTTCTTCCTGGATGAGCTGAAGAAAGTTTCCTGCCATCCAGGATTTGATGTCTAAAATGCAGTTAAAAAGTGCATCCACTGGCCGTGTGTCATCTGGAGACACGGAGATGTACAACTATGTTTTATCATCGTAACTGTGAAAGTTAACTCCATATTTTCTTATGACACTGCCAAGAGGGAGCATGTAAAGGTTAAAAAGGACTGGGCCTAAAATTGAACCCTGGGGCACACCATGTGTAATCTTGTGGATCTCAGAGGAGCAGGTATCTAAACTTACCATAAAAGTCTTGTCTGTGAGATAGGATGTGAACCAATTGTGAGAATGACCTTTTAAGACTTTGAGGTAGGTCTTGGGAAGTTCTACAAGTGTACCAATTTTTATGTCTGTGCAGTAAAGTAAGCCAATGGAGCAGTATGTTGAAAAAAATTTCAGGGGGCACTGTTGAGCCATTTCTGTTGTGGCCTTTCCGAATTCCTTAAAATATGTACATTTCACGCACCCCTGACGTATGCAAAAAATCTTGAGTTTTCTTGTATGTTCAGGTCGCTGAAAAGCCAATTCATTTGACGGAAGAATAATGAGAAACAGAACAGATACAATAGATCTTTGCAGCGCTTAGCTGCTCTGGCGTAAATATGTATAGATGTGTGCTGTCAACAACTCCTTTCACAACCAAGCTCACACCGTCGTCTTCCTCATTCCAGCTAGCTGACGTGTATGGAAAGCCAAGAGGGCCAAAAACTCGTGAAATTTCGTGTGTCTTTCACACGTAAACAACACGTTAACAACACGTAAACAACGTGCAAACAACGCGTACTTATCATTTTTACTTTTACTAAATACTTATTTGTAAATCAAACGATACCTGAACGCAAGTAGTCATGTGAGACCAGAGTCCACTGAGGCCAACACTGATACCGGAACACACACAATCACAGATGTCCCCAGACTCTGTAAACTCGAGCGCAGCAGGAGTAAATCATCAAGCAGCGCAAGAGAAAGTGATGAAACAGGGACAGAACACATTAATATGAGGCTGATCTGCAGAGTCAAATAAGGCAGCTTGACTAACATACAAGCTCCAGCGAGCGGTCAGCTGATATGTGCAGTTTTGCGTGCAGCGTCCACACAGAAGACGCATATCAGCTGTGGATGCAGTTCTGATAATACTAGTATATGATGAAAAGTAACAGAGGTTTAGACAAATAACAGGATAACGCAATCTCCCTTTAATACCCGTTGTATTTCCCTCATTATTTCAAGCAATAAATCTAACATTGTTCTTATGCTTCATATACCACCTCGTCCTCTCTCGCCCTGCAGGAGAGGCAGACTCAGTAGGTCCGTTCTCGGCTCAGAGTCCGGACTTATTGTCCTGCTGTAAACATGACAATATGTTGCAGAGAATCATTTAATTTGCTGTTATTCACTTCTGTCGCAACACACTCTGAACAAATTAAACATCAAATCGGTTACTTTACTTCTGATTGAAAAATGATTACATTTTATTGGATCACACAGATGTGCCTCCTCATCAGTCTCCCTGTTCCGCATCTTGCAGCAGCAGTCCTGGATCCTTTCACCGCCCTGAGACTGAACTTGTTCATAGGAGGTCTGACAGTATTGAGAGAGAGCAGGACAATATGTATAGAAGCTTGGTTTGTGGAGCTCAGCAGATCACAGCAGGCTGCAGATAACGCTATTTTTGTGGAGAAGATACCTCTTCCTGATCATTTTCAATATATTTTTAATTTTTGCAACAAAAATAACACATTCAAATAATGAATAATATACTATGACATTTTTACTAAATAGATATTCCTTCCTGCCACTCCCTCTTACCACTGAGATAGTGCATCACTTTTCTAAATTACTTTTTCATAAATGTTGTTTTACTTCATTTTGACAAAAAAGGACAAAAACATGCCCTTTGCATTAAACAACAATAGTTCAATATTGAAAACATAAGTTATGTGAAGCAAATAGTTGATGCATCTGTCATATATCATATCAGCATGTCCAAAAGTCTTTTGACAGGACTCTAGTTATTTTGGAGTACAGCAGAGGGTGTAATTACAGGGTTGGAAATGTACCAAAAAAAATAGAAATCAGTATAAACAGGGTAGGCCACTCCAGGACCTTGAAATGCTTCTTACAAAGCCACTCCTCCGTTACCTTCACTCCACTCCACTCCACTCCTCCATCTTCAGTCCCTTGCTGATGTAAGAAGGGTTTCAGCCAAAATCTCATGATACATGGTCCCATTCATTCTTTCCTTTACACGAAACAGCCATCCTGGTCCCTTTGAAAAACAGGTCTAAAGCATGATGCTCCCATCCAATGCTTGACAGTAGGTGTTCTTTGGATGCAGCTCTGCATTCTTTCTCCTCCAAACACGACAAGTAGAGTTTTTACCAAAAAGTTCTATTTTGGTTTCATCTGACCATATGACATTTTCCCAATCCTCTTCTGGATCATCCAAATGCTCTCTAGCAATTGTTACTTTGGTCCCAGCTCTCTGCAGGTCATTCACTAGGTCCCTCCCCCCCATATGGTTCTGGGATTTTTGCTCACCGTTCTTGTGATCATTTTGACCTCACAGGGTGAGATCTTGCGTGGAGCTCCAGATCAAGGGAGATTATCAGTGGTCTTGTCTGCCTTCCGTTTTCTAATAATTGCTCCCACAGTTGATTTTTTTCACATCAAGCTGCAAATTCAGTCTTACAGAACCTCTTAAAGAAAAAGTTTCAGGTCTGTGAGAGCCAGAAATCTGGCTTGGTTGTAGGTGACCAAATACGTATTTTCCACCATAATTTGAAAATAAATTCTTTAAAAATGTGACCATGTGTTTTTTCTGTATGTAAAAAATAATTTCGTCTCTCAGGTAATGAAAATTACAGGCCTTTCTCAGCTTTTTAAGTGGGACAGCTTGCACAATTGGTAGCTGTCAAAATACTTTTTTGTCCCACTATAAATTCTGTGTAACTTTTTCAAATCAGCTGCAGAAAGAAATATGAGCCCCCCATTCTCTAATAGTAAACTAACTAATAAAAACATATGCCTCTCAGTAATACTATTTCCGCTTGCCAATTAGTTTCTCTTACAAATCTCATTACATGCATAAGCCAACGAAGAATACGATCACTGTGTGGCCCAGAGATGCGGCCTGTGTGCTCCAGGACTGTTTTTAGTACACACAATGGCAGGTCTTCAAAGAGGCAGCTACAAATGAAGGAGAGGTGGACCTGGAGGAATATACATCATCTGTCCTTGGTTTCATCTCCAAATGTGCTGATGATGTCACCACCACCAGGATAATAACCTGCTATCCGAACCAGAAACCCTGGCTGAACTCTGAGGTGAGAGCCCTGCTGAAAGCTAGGGATGCTGCATTCAAGGCAGGTGAGGCATCAGCACTCAGAGAGACCCGAAAAGGACTGACTGCAGGCATTACGAGGGTCAACGCCACATACGCCCAGAAAATCCAGGGTCACTTCACCACCAATGACCCTCGGCACATGTGGAGGGGCATTAAATACATCACGGACTACAACATCAAGGATTTACAATGCCCAAGAGACCCCTCCTTGCCAGATGCACTCAACTATTTCTATGCCTGCTTTGAGTTCCCCGATTTCTCCCCCAGCAGCAAACTTATACCACCACCTGGTGACACGCCCATCAGTGTGACCACAGCAGATGTAAGGAACACCCTTCAGTGTATCAACCCCCACAAAGCAGCAGGGCCCGACAACATCCCAGGGCGGGTACTGAGGGACTGTGCACACCAGCTGGCTGAGGTGCCGGCAGACATCTTTAACACCTCACTGTCACTGTCATCTGTCCCCACCTGCTTAAAGACTGCCACGATTGTCCCCGTCCCCAAGTGCTCCACAGTGACAAGCCTGAATTACTATCGGCCCATAGCTTTAACCCCGGTAGTCATGAAGTGCTTCGAGAGGTTGGTCATGACCCACATCAAAGACGTCATCGATATCACTGTGGACCCCCACCAGTATGCCTACAGGAAAAATCGCTGCACTGACGACGCCATTTCATCGGTGGTCCACACAGCCCTGACCCATCTGGGGAGAGCAGA
This sequence comes from Valencia hispanica, assembly GCA_963556495.2. NCBI lineage: Eukaryota > Metazoa > Chordata > Actinopteri > Cyprinodontiformes > Valenciidae > Valencia > Valencia hispanica. The sequence goes on along the minus strand of OY747701.1, from coordinate 4,755,077 downwards.
AACTCCTATGTCCTTCTGCTCTTTCTGGATTTCTCCTCAGCCTTCAACACAATCATCCCACAGACATTGGTGCAGAAGCTCTCCTCCCTCGGACTGAGTCCCACGCTGGGGAACTGGGTCCTGGACTTCCTGACCAATAGACCTCAGACTGTTAAGATCCACAACACCATCTCCTCCTCCATCACCCTCAGGACAGGCTCACCACTGGGCTGCGTGTTGAGCCCCCTCCTGTCACTGTTGACGTATGACTGCTCAGCGAGACACTCCAGCTGTCATATAGTTAAGTTTGTGGATAACACAGCAGTAGTGGGACGCATCACTAGCAACGATGAGTCCAAATACAGAGAGGAGGTGGAAAACCTGGTGCAGTGGTGCAGAGAAAACAACCTCTGCATCAATGTGAAGAAGACCAAGGAGATGGTGGTGGATTTCAGAAGGGACAAGCGTCCTCTCCTTCCTGCCCTCAGGCAGGCGGCTGAGGAGCACACAGAGCAAGAGCACCAGGCTCAATAACAGCTTCTTCCCTGCAGCTGTTGGACTGCTGAACTCCAGCTGTGTCCTGTAGAGCACATTTATTTATATTTATTTATTACATTTATTTATATAATGTTTTTCACTAATTTAATTTAAATGGCTTATTATTCTGGACCCTAGTCCTAATTTCATACCATCACATGTAACGTGAGATGGTATGACAATAAAAGTTCCTTGAATCCTTGAAAGACAACATAAAGTAAAAGTTATTTTCAATTGTCTTCTTTCAAGAGAAATTAAAAAACGTTTTGGTCACAAGCGATCTAAACCTTTGCTAACGAAAAAGCATCATTCATCCAAACAGCAGCTGCAGGATAACTGCAAAGGATAACACATAGGTCAAACATTGCACCGTTTACGCACACATTGCAGTGTTTAATAAGAAATTATTCATCTGTTGTTGAGAAAACTTCAATTCAGACATACTTTATTGATCCCAGTGGGGAATCAAGTATTGTTCAAAGAGTTGGTGTAGATTGTGAGCTGCAGCCAGGAAAGATCTCCTATAACAGTATGTGTTGTGGTAAAACTGCAAAACCTTCTGACTTAAGATAACACCTTGTGTTGTAGAATAGTCCATTGAAGAGGATACTCGGAGTTGTCCGAAATTAATAAGAAGTAGTCAGCTTTATATTCAGGAAATGTTAATCAGATAGCTTGAATTGGCAACTGGCTGAAAGATTAATGGTTAAAAGGTTACACAGAAAATTGTACTTTTTTTTTCTATTGTTTTTAGAAATGATTAATCTTGGGTAGCTCACAACTGACCTGTGATTAATTAGTTTAAAAGATTTTATCATCTGACAGCCTAAAAACAATGGATGTATCCTCTGAACGACAACGTCAGGAACAATTATGGTTTTAAAGATTTTTATGGGGGTTGGAAAATAAAATAAATAGATACTTTATTACAGGAAGCAGGAATAAAATTTGTGTTAAATAGTTCAATTAGCTCATTCATGTTCTGTGTCTCTTGGGTTGAAATACTGTAAACATGTGGTAAAATAGTTTAACCTAATAAAATTAATAAAAATAAACAAAAAAATTATAAGAGTGAAAATGATGGGAAAAGAGTGTTGTGACACAGAGTGAGCGAGGTTTGTCTGGTTTACATAACCATCAATAATTATCCATCCATCCATCCATCCATTTTCTTCCGCTTATCCGGGGTCGGGTCACGGGGGCAGCAGCCTAAGCAAAGAGACCCAGACTTCCCTCTCCCCAGCCACTTGTTCCAGCTCCTCGGGAGGAACCCCAAGGCGCTCCCAGGCCAGCCGAGAAACATAGTCCCTCCAGCGTGTCCTGGGCCTTCCCCTGGGCCTCCTCCCGGTGAGACGTGCCTGAAACACCTCACCAGGGAGGCGTCCAGGAGGCATCCTGACCAGATGCCCGAGCCACCTCAACTGACTCCTCTCGATGTGGAGAAGCAGCGGCTCTACTCTGAGCCCCCTTCGGATGACTGAGCTTCTCACCCTATCTCTAAGGGAGAGCCCAGACACTCTGCGGAGGAAACTCATTTCAGCCGCTTGTATCCGTGATCTCGTTCTTTTGGTCACCACCCAGAGTTCGTGACCATAGATGAGGGTAGGAACGTAGATCGACCGGTAAATCGAGAGCTTCGCCTTTTGGCTCAGCTCTCTCTTCACCACGACAGACCGGTAGAGCGCCCGCATAACTGCAGATGCCCCACCAATCCGTCTTCGATCTCCCGCTCCATTTTTCCCTCATTTGTGAACAAGACCCCCAGATACTTAAACTCCTCCACTCGGGGAAGGACCCCATCCCCGACCCGGAGGAGGCACCCCACCCTTTTCCAGCTCAAGACCATGGCCTCGGATTTGGAGGTGCTGATTCTCATCCCAGCCGCTTCACACTCGGCTGCGAACAGCTCCAGCGAAAGCTGTAGATCACGCTCCGATGAAGCCAACAGGACCACATCATCTGCAAAAAGCAGAGACCCGATCCTGAGGCCACCAAAACGGATCCCCTCAACGCCTTGGCTGCGCCTAGAGATCCTGTCCATAAAAGTTAGGAACAGGATCAGTGACAAAGGGCAACCTTGGCGGAGTCCAACTCTCACTGGAAACAAGCCCGATTTACTGCCGGCAATGCGAACCAAACTCTGGCACTGGTCGTACAGGGACCTAACAGCCCGTATCAAGGGGCCCGGTACCCCATACTCCCGGAGCACCCCCCACAGGGCCCCCCGAGGGACACGGTCGAACGCCTTCTCCAAGTCCACAAAACACATGTAGACCAGTTGGGCGAACTCCTACGCACCCTCCAGGACCCTGCTGAGGGTGTAGAGCTGGTCCAGTGTTCCACGGCCAGGACGAAAACCGCATTGTTCCTCCTGGATCCGAGGTTCGACTATCCGTTGGACCCTCCTCTCCAGAACCCCTGAATAGACCTTACCAGGGAGGCTCAGAAGTGTGATCCCCCTGTAGTTGGAACACACCCTGTGGTCCCCCTTTTTAAACAGGGGGACCACCACCCCGGTCTGCCAATCCAAGGGAACTGCCCCCGATGTCCACGCAATATTGCAGAGCCGCGTTAACCAACACAGCCCCACAACTTCCAGAACCTTCAGGAACTCCGGTCGAATCTCATCCACCCCCGGAGCCTTGCCACCGAGGAGCTATTTAACGACCTCTGTGACCTCAGCACCAGAGATTGGAGAGCCCGACCCCAAGTCCCCAAACCCTGCTTCCAGATTGGAAGGCGTGCTGGTGGGATTGAGGAGGTCTTCGAAGTATTCCATCCACCGACCCAAAATGTCCCGCGTCGAGGTCAGCACCACACCATCCCCACTGTAAACAGTGTTGGTGGCAGACCGCTTTCCCCCCCTGAGACGCCAGATGGTGGACCAGAATCGCTTCGAAGCCGTACGGAAGTCGTTTTCCATGGTCTCTCCAAACTCCTCCCACGCCAGAGTTTTTGCCTCAGCAACCATCCGAGCCGCATCCCGCTTGGCCTGTCGGTACCTATCAGCTGCTTCAGGGGTCCCACAAGCCAAAAAGACCCGGTAGGACTCCTTCTTCAGCCTGACAGCATCCCTTACCGCCGGTGTCCACCAGCGGGTTCGGGGGTTGCCGCCGCGACAGGCACCGACCAGCTTGCGGCCACAGCTTCGGTCAGCCGCCTCGGCAATGGAGGCGCGGAACATGGTCCACTCGGACTCGATATCCGATATGAATAATTATGATCAATAATTTAATTTTAATATAATTATTGATGAGATTCAAGTTTAATTTGTTTATTTAAGATAATAGGGGGCACCAACCTCTAACTAGAGATACTTTTGTTTTAGAAGACCAACCAGTCTCTTCTTGAAGGTCTAAATTCACACGCCGTAGACAATAATTGTACACATACATATCATTTAAACACAGACCACTTCTCTTTAAGTTAAAGATCTCATGACACCAAGCTGATTTAATGTAAATGTATTATAACATAATGCATCTTGTCAAAGTATGTGGTTGTGTAAATTTATGAGCCGAACAGACTTGATTTTACGCGACAATTAGAGTTTCAAAAATATTAGCTTAAATCGCGGCTTCAAAGCTACGTCTCCATGTGACGTCAGCGACAGAACCGCTCAGGCTGGACAGTCCGAAAACTACAGCTGTCAGGCCTGATGGAGGCGCTCATATTTGAAGGCTCGGAAGATTCTTCCTCCAGTTTTAGCCTTGAGATGGTTATAGAGGTGGAAAATGCAGCCTATTCTGGTGCTTCTAGAGGCAAAGAACCGTACAGGTACGAGCCGTACACAATGACTGAGATGGGAGAAGAAAGCGGGTCAGAAAAGCTAACGGGAGAAGTGACGTCAGGGAAACACAGGTTGGTAAGGATTAGAAATAACTTTTAATCGTGGCTTCTTTTCTTTTCAAATAATTAACAAAATGATATAAATGAGCATATTAATATTAATGTGTAGTGATTTTAGTAGTGACCTGAAAAATAAACATTAGCTTACATAATGTAAATATGGTTAATCAGTTTTAAAACTAAAAATAATAAACTAATCCAGACGTACTTATTTATAAGGTCTGAGACTGATATCGGAAAAATAAAATCATATTGTAGGCAGACATTCAAGGCAAACAACAAAGCAAGTAGCCTAAGATTTACTTCATTAGAATTCCTATTTATGATTATCGTACCAAATTATTAGTTTCAGGTGAAACACGTTTATTTGATTTCTTTGTCAGACTCACTAAATAGAGTTTGAATTATTCATAATTATAGCAAAACTGCTTTGAATATGTACTGTCTCTTCTGGAAAAGGGGGTCAGTTTGTTTTTAAAACCGCTGGGGAAAATTATTAATTATTCATATAGCATATAATTATTCAGCCGTCGGCTACATAGGCTATATGGACTATATCACTGCGCATATAGACTGCTGGAAGACAGACTTACCAATTATCTTCACTCTGCTACTTCCTTTTCTCCTACGACTCTCCAGTTGTATTACAGTACATTATGTTATTTCGACTGTTAACTTTGTTTTCTCTCAGTGTTTTTCTCTCCATAGAAGATATACCTGGTCTGGTATCCTGCTTGGCTGCAATGCCCTGTTGGACGGGGGGCATCGACTGGGATGATCCTCCCAGGAACTGGACATCCACTGTGTTTTGTTATCAACTTTTTACTTTCTGTAACATAGAAAGTTCTCTTATATCAGATCTTCTGTTCCTTCTGTGTTTCTGCTCTGTCTTCTCAAACCCCCAGACGGTCGTAGCAGATGGCCGCTCCTACTGAGCCTGGTTCTGTTGGAGGTTTCTTCCTGTTAAAGGGGAGTTTTTCCTCTTCACCGTCGCTACATGCTTGCTCAGTATGAGGGATTGCTGAAGGATTGCTGTGGTTGGAAAGTCTGCATCAACGGGGCCCAACCTCACGCCAATGACTGACGCAATCTGCTGGGATTCCTTAAATAGGAAACTTTTTAACTGATTGGAATGTTTGTATAAATGTATTTAAATGACATATTGTTAAGTGCCTTAAGATAAAATCTGTTGTGAATTGGCGCTATATAAATAAACTGAATTGAATTGAATTGAATATGCGCAGTAATAAAACGCGTTCCCTTTACAACCCTTGTCATTCTGTGCGGGGAAACTTTAACAGTTCAGAGTCCTGCATGGGGCGGGTACCCGCGGATGGAATATTCCAAATCAATAAAAGAGAAATTATTAATTCTACTATAATTTACATTTAATCAGGGATCCCGTTATTTTCTGTCTTTGACAGTTTTTTTTTTATTTTGGAAAAATCTGAAACATGTTCAATATTATTTAATTCTTCATTCATTTTAGTTAATATTAAGCCCGAACAATCTGAACAAAGAATCTCCATCCTGCCATCACACATGGAGCAGATGAAAACATGTACTAAATATGAATATTTTACCTGCAGTCTCACAACTTTCTCATGGTCTATAGACGTGAATTGTGCACCTGCTTGTGCATAAGAGAGGCTGAATCCGCTCCGGTCCCACACTGGGATAAAAAGCGCCACTTCTTTCTCAACTTTCTTATTGCCTCAGCAGGAAGAAATAGCGTTGCATTGAGTACGGTGTCCAGGTCTGATGATGATGCTCAGCTGCTCTCATTAGAATCGTTTTTGATTAATTCAGTTTCCTAAACTCTGTGCTTAAAGTTGAAAATGACTGTGCGTCTGCATCAAGTGGTCAGTGGCGTAAATTGTAAACTTTCACAATGAAGAACGGCTGTTAGTTCGGGTTCACAGGTGTTTCTGATTATTGTACTGACTGATGAATAGAGGTTGCGTCATAATAAACTGACGGCAAAAGCTCATCACACAAACACTCTTCCGATGGTGTTCCTATTCCTTTTTGTGAATGCACTCACTACCTGATGGAGTAGTGGAGTGGTTGAGCCGCCTGTCAGAAAGTGAACTTTTGTGTGATGTCCTGCTTCATTTTCTCACTCGATTTTTCCTGCCGCACCGTAAGGAGCCCTGCTAACAATGGCCTTTACATTTTTCCATTAGGCTACACTTTTAAAACCGATCAAAGACAGAAAATAACACAATCCCCAAATGATTGTAAATTCGCCTACATTACAATGAATCATGTCCCTTTTAATTCTTTGAAACATATGCATCTGAAATTAATTTAATGTAGAGATCTCTGTGCAGAAACAAAATATTGTCCACATTCCCTGACTTTATCTGCGCTCTCCGTTCCTGAATCACAAATTCAGTCGCAGAAAAATCTCTCTCTGGCAGCGCAGGATAGTGGGAACATTCTGCTGTCAGCGCAAAGCTGGGGGAATATTCTGCCATGTTCTCTCCACAAACACAATATATCAACACCATTCTCTTTGGGAGTCGTAAACAGACAAAATTATTAAATTAATACTTTTAACCTGCAGTAAAGAAACTTCAGCCAGACCCATTAAATTTAATTGATCTATTTTTCCATCTTGAAACGGGTACCAGCGGCACTGCAGGACTCTGCCCTGAACGTGTTTGCATACGGACTAAAACCTTGATGTATCCACTGCAAAGAACGCTGCAGCATCTGCGCAGAAAGAAACCATGACTGTATGAGAAAGTGCATTGGAGTCATTTAAATAATAGTCCGTTCAGATACTGATTATGTGGAAATTGTGCTGTGAGCACAAGTGGATGTTAGATCAGCGCTGGTAAGAAATTCATCAGGTTTAGAAAAGTGGTCGGGACATGTCCCTGGTGTCCCTGGCTAAAATGAGCCTATATGCTTCTGGAAACACGATATCTAACTGGGGTATCAGTGGAAGTGGAGCTTGTATGAGTAGCGATGCTGGCGTTGTCGCTGTCAGTGTTGCGCAGTCCACGAGCCCCACCACGGTACCGCCGCCACACGCTGTCACACTCCAGCAGAACACTGTATGTACAGCTGCTGGGAGCAACACACACTAAACAACCCAGGGATTCCTTTATCATAGTAATCAAAACAATTCTGCTCAAAATGTTCCGAACAGAGAAGAGAGGAGGTGGAGGAAGGAGCCCACTACTCACGGGTGCGTCTAACCTGTTTCACCCACTTAGACAGTAACTCTGGGTCTTTGGGAAACTTAAATAAACTGACACAGTCCTTGTGTGTATTTGAGCAAAATCCCCCAACATAACGCAAAGGCATTACAATCACTTTTCTTTGTCAAAAATAGAAAATAGCGATCCCAGTCACAGCTGAAAAGCCGCTGTCAAATGTGTCAACAAACAGAAGGAGTTCTCTCACTAACGTCACTTCCGGCTTTCTGCTCGTTCAGTGCGCAGTGATACAGTACTAAAATGCTAGTCACCGCCGCGGTTTTTTGCTCTTAGTAGGATTATGCAAGTTGTGTTTATTATTTTTGACTTAATCCATTGGGTTCAGATTTCTTTATTTTATGTTATGTTTAAAAATGTCAACTTCGTGTCATGAGGTCTTTAAGGGGAATTTATTGAGAAAATAGATCAACCTTACATCCAAAACATTTTGTCAATAATTCCCATCTATGCTAAAGCATGCAACAAATTACTACAGATCTTAGAACACAATAATATGTGAAAATGAAACACAATTAACATGAAATGGATCAGGGACAACAGACAGCTCAAGCTTTTTTCAGGGAGGGAGGTGGCCCTCACTCCAGGGGGGCTCAAGTCACAGATAGCCTAGGAGACAAAGGGTCATAAAACTAGTTCTGCACCAAGATGGAGAACTGCACACGGAATGTAAGGACACAAAGGGCCATAAAACTCGTTTTGGCTAAATGGAGGTCACGGGTTTAACTAACAGACAAAGGAACAATGAGGTTAACCTTTCAGCTAACAGACCAGCTATAGCAGATCGGACTGAGCCCGACTCTGCCGACCAGGTGATCAGAGAGCAAAAAAGTGTGAGGGAGAGAAAGGAAGGAAGGAAGGAAGGAAGGAAGGAAAGAAAGAAAGAAAGAAAGAAAGAAAGAAAGAAAGAAAGAAAGAAAGAAAGAAAGAAAGAAAGAAAGAAAGAAAGAAAGAAAGAAAGAAAGAAAGAAAGAAAGAAAGAAAGAAAGAAAGAAAGAAAGAAAGAAAGAAAGAAAGAAAGAAAGAAAGAAAGAAAGAAAGAAAGAAAGAAAGAAAGAAAGAAAAAGATCCGCTCAGGATAAAACCAGTTTCAAATACAGCTCAAACTTATGCATGCGGCGACGCTAAATGAGCCAACAGGTTCTGCGCTTAAAAACACTTTAAACCAACAATGAACGAGATCTAACTCGTTAGGAACTCTATTTTTCCTATTTATATCTGCCCTGACACAAGATTAGCATAAATGAACCGGTTCAGTCCTAATTTGCGTTGAGGGAAGTCCGGTCCACGAGGAGGAGAGCAAAATGAAGTTGAGCAAGAAAAGGAAGAGTTAGAAAACCTGCACAGGATTTTTTAGGACTTTGTGTCCCAACTGCAGGCCGAATGGCTTGCAGGTCGACGTCGTAACGAACTGTCTTGGAACAGCCCTGATATAGCTCAAACTGGATACACCAACAGGAAGAGCACTTCGAAGCGTTGAAATGTTCTTCCCGGTCCAGCGGGTCAGAACAAAAGAGAATCTTCACCGGTGAGATGTCCTCTGTATGGCAGGAGTTTCTGCTAAGAACCTCTGCTGAGAACAAATTTAAAATGGCCGCCACTACCACTCTTATAGCTTTTTGGCAGTGATGTCATCATTGATGTCACCATTGGTGGCCACGGACCAATAGGAGTGTGTTGGGGGTCACCGCTAGGATTGGTGGGAAATGTGGTCTGCTCAGTCCATCTAGGGAAAACGGAAAGCAGCCGTCCAACAGTCTGTTCATTTGACGAAAATGGAATCCCAACAACAGAGAAATCCATAGGAGATCCTGGTGAGTGGGTGGAAGGACTGAGAGATCAAGTGTATGGCCAACCTGGGGGGCACCCCTCGTCGTCCGAAAGGTCTCTTATGCCATTCCCACCCTGAAAGGATTTCGAAATTTGGCCCTTCCTAAAATTTATCGAGGCTCTTAAGTGGTGAACTGTTTTTTGTTTGTTTGTGTATCTGCTCTTGGACAATATCAGAGAGCAGCATTTGTATGCTTTGTCTCGGGGCAGAAAAAAAGAAAGAAAGAGACATTTGGGTTTCTGCATAGTCTGGATTAGTAATTAGATAATCTATGTAGTTTTGATTAGGCTTTTTGAGGCTCTGGTTTTTTTGGGGGATTTTTGGATTTAGCCGTTCTGTTTTTATTTGAAAATAAAGGTTTCGCTTAAAGTGAAAAGCCTTTTAGTTCTAGCCTTTCTGTTTTGGAAATAAGGGCTTCTGTTAAAGCTGTAGTATTTTTGGCTTAGCCTTTCTGTTTTGGAAAATAAAGGCTTCTGTTGAAGTGAGATCTTTTTCGTTTTAGCCTTTGAGAGATTTTGGTATTTGCCTTTCTGGTTTGGCCTTTCTGTTTTGGAAAATACAGGCTTCTGTTGAAGTTAGATCTTTTTCGTTTTACTCTTATTGGTATTTGCTTTTCTAGTTTGAAAATAAAGGCTTTTGGTATTTGCTTTTCTGGTTTGAGAATAAAGGCTTTGGTTAGAGTAAGAGCTTTTGGTAATAGCCTTTTTGGTTTGGATTAAATTAGTATTAAGGCTTTTTTTTCTCTGGCTGCCAAAGGAGGAGCAGCCTCTTCCAACCTCTCCTGATCTCTACCCTTATTTCTAGCCTTATTCTCTTTTCTTAGTTTTTTTTTGCCTTTTTTCTTAGTTACTCTATACACCCAGCCTCTTGAGTCACCTTATTAAACCGGATCTCTTTTTTGGATTACTTTCTGAAGGACTGTGGATTACCAAAATGGCTTTTTGCTCAGCTGAGGACTTTGGGAAACTGCTCCAGAGAATTGAAAGAATCGAGAAGAAGCTACACCATCTTCAGATCAATTTTGATCTAAACACTGGATATGGAAATGAGCCAACTTTACCGATGACAACATGCAGGGAGGAAGAACCTGGCAGCCCGGTGTTATCTCGGTCCAACAGTCTCGCACAGAAGCCACAGAACAACGCTACTCCTCCAGCCAAAAGGCGTTTAACCGGTAGAACACCCCATTCCCAGTTCGAGGTAGACTGGCCAGCTTTAAAGCGCACTGAATCTACACCTGCTTTCCTTGCTCCTAAGAAGAAGAAACGAAAGAACCCGCAACCCAGAGCAGGAGATTTCACTCCCCCTGGAATCCTGCTGAGAAACAGATTCGCAGCCCTCAGTTCCATGAAAGACAACAATTCAACTCAATTCAATTCAGTTTATTTATATAGCGCCAATTCACAACAGATGTCATCTCAAGGCACTTAACAAGAAGTCAATTCAATACATTTATACAAACATTCCAATCAGTTAAACAGTTTCCTATTTAAGGAATCCCAGCAGATTGCGTCAGTCATTGGGGTGAGGTTGGGCCCCGTTGATGCAGACTTTCCAACCACAGCAATCCTTCAGCAATCCCTCATACTGAGCAAGCATGTAGCGACGGTGGAGAGGAAAAACTCCCCTTTAACAGGAAGAAACCTTCAACAGAACCAGGCTCAGTAGGAGCGGCCATCTGCTACGACCGTCTGGGGGTTTGAGAAGACAGAGCAGAAACACGGAAAGGAACAGAAGATCTGATATAAGAGAACTTTCTATGTTACAGAAAGTAAAAAGTTGATAACAGGACACAGTGGATGTTCAGTTACTGGGAGGATCATCCCAGTCGATGCCCCCCGTCCAACAGGGCATTGCAGCCAAGCAGGATACCAGACCAGGTATATCTTCTATGGAGAGAAAAACACTGAGAGAAAACAAAGTTAACAGTCAAAATAACAGAATGTACTGTAATACAACTGGAGAGTCGTAGGAGAAAAGGAAGTAGCAGAGTGAAGATCATTGGTAAGTCTGTCCTCCAGGAGTCTAAGCCTATAGCAGCTTAACTACAGAGATAGCTCAGGATGACCTTAGCCACTCTAACTATAAGCTTTATCAAAAAGGAAAGTTTTAAGCCTGGCCTTAAAAGTAAACAGAGTGTCTGCCTCGCGGACTAAAGCTGGGAGCTGGTTCCACAGGAGAGGAGCCTGATAACTAAAAGATCTGCCTCCCATTCTACTTTTAGAAATCCTAGGAACTACAAGTAAACCTGCAGTCTGAGAGTGAAGGGCTCTGTTAGAAACATATGGAACAATTAGATCTCTGATGTATGATGGAGCTTGATTATTAAGGGCTTTGTATGTAAGAAGAAGGATCTTAAATTCTATTCTTGATTTAACAGGGAGCCAATGAAGGGAAGCTAAAACAGGATAAATGTGATCTCTCTTTTTAATATTCATCAGAACTCTTCAGAACAGTAGTCCAGCCTTGAGGTAACAAATGCATGGACTAGTTTCTCAGCATCACTCCTGGACAGGATGTTTCTAATTTTAGCAATATTCCGGAGGTGAAAGAAAGAAATCCTAGAAAACTGTTTAATATGGGATTTAAATGTCAAGTCTCGGTCAAAAATAACGCCGAGGTTCTTTACGTTATTATTGGGGGCCAATTTAATGCCATCCAGATGAAGTGATTGACTAATCAGTTTCTGTTTAAGAACTTCTGGTCCAAAGACAGCAACTTCTGTTTTGTCAGAATTTAAAAGCAAAACGTTTAGGGTCATCCATGTTTTTATGTCTTCCAGACATGCCTGTAATGTACCTAACTGACTGGGTTCATCAGGATTTATGGATAAATATAGTTGTGTATCATCTGCATAGCTGTGGAAATTTATCCCATGCTGTCTAATGATTCTACCAATTGGGAGCATATATATGGTGAACAGAATTGGTCCAAGCACAGAACCCTGTGGAACTCCACAAGTAACCCTTGAGAGTGAAGAAGATTTATCATTTAGATGAACAAACTGGAATCTATCAGACAAATATGATTTAAACCAGCCTAGTGCTGTTCCTTTGATCCCTGCAACATGTTCAAGCCTTTCTAAGAGAATATTATGATCGACTGTGTCAAAAGCAGCACTGAGATCTAACAAAACCAGAACAGACACCAGTCCATTATCTGAGGCCATGAGAATATCATTAGTAACCTTCACCAGTGCTGTTTCAGTGCTATGATGAGCTCTAAAACCTGACTGAAACTCTTCAAACAGCTCGTTACTGTTTAGATGCTCACAGACATGATTAGAAACAATTTTCTCAAGGACTTTGGATAAGAAAGGAAGGTTAGATATAGGTCTGTAATTCACTAAGTCATCTTGATCAAGGGAAGGTTTCTTGAGTAAAGGTTTAATTACAGCTATTTTAAATTCCTGTGGTATGTATCCGTTTACTAAGGATAGATTCATCATATCCAAAATGGGGCCAGGAACCAAATGGAATACTTCTTTAAATAATTTGGTTGGAATTGGGTCCAACATACAAGTTGAAGGTTTAGATGAGGCTAATATTTTTGATAATTCCGAAAGCTCGACTGAATCAAAACAGCCTAAGCACAACTGAGGTTCTACAGTTCTTTCCGATACTGCCTCATTTACTGAGGAAGAATTAATTATGTTTGGGAGGATGCCAATGATTTTATTTTTAATAGAATTAAATTTATTTATGAAGAATCCCATAAAATCATCACTGCTAAGAGCTGGGGGAATAGTTGGCTCAACAGAGCTATGACTCTGTGTAAGTTTGGCAACTGTACTAAAAAGAAACCTAGGATTGTTTTTATTCGCCTCTATTAATGATGAAAAATATGCTGTTCTAGCTTGTCGAAGGGTCTTTTTTATACAGCAATAGAATGTTATTCCAGGTTAAATAGGAATCCTCTAGGTGTGTAGAGCGCCATTTTCTCTCCAACTTCCTAGTATTCTGCTTTAAAGTACGCAACACTGCGTTGAACCAAGGAGTCAGCCTCCTATGGCTAGCCACTTTCTTTTTTAAGGGGGCTACACTATGTAATGCCAAACGCAATGAGGACGTAACGGTGTGAACCAGATCATCAATTTCTGAAGGGTTAGAGATAGAATTGCTGCCATCCACTGTGTTACCCTGAGACACTGAGGAAAGTAAGAATGGAACAGATTCTTTAAAAATTGTTACAGCATTGTCTGATAAAGCTCTACTATAATGACATTTTCTTTAAGATTTAAGATGGTCAGTTAAAGTAAATTAAACACAGCCCCTGGGACCAGTCAAGGCCACTAGGAGAAATCCATCCACACGAAGTGGACACATAACAAAGTAAGAACCCCCCCAGCACCACCAAAAGTTCTCATCATACATGACGGCTCTATTAATGGTGCTGAAGATTTCTCTAGCCAGAACACTATCAGCTACCTCAAAAATACAGTGAGAGAAATATCAGAAAAAATCCAGACGATATTGGAACAATTTCCCAACCTGGACAAACTTGTTATTCACACAGGTACAAATGATATAGCCAAAAAGCAATCTGAAGTTCTCAAATCAGACTTTTCTGATCTACTACAGAGACTTGGTGGACATAAACATCCTTATCAGCGGACCAATCCCTGAAGGGAATGATGAAAAGTACAGTTGACTTGGCATGCTCCATAAATGGTTGAAGAGACAAACCATTGAAAAATCCATCCCATTTATTAATATCTTTAAAATATTTGGATGTGCAAAGCACTTGTTTAAGTCAAATAACCGTTATCTTAACAGAGCTGGACTGAGGCTTTTGACCTCAAACTTTTTCTGTTATCTGAATAAACACCCAAGAACTGACCTTGGAGCACGGCCTGTTGATACTTCCAAAGAACAAACATTTCCCGACACAGACAAGCTGAATATTACATCATCCCAGACAGCTGTACAGCCTGACAGAGAACAAACACTTCCACCAAGTATTCCAATGTAATCAGACTGATCGACACCTAATGACTCTCTTTAGAGATTTCTCAGACAGAATGAAAGCACAAATTAGAATTGGATCACAACTAACACCAAAACTTGGACTACATCAGTCTCCTGGGACTAACACTGGATGTATTCTGCCCATACCTGAACTGGTAATCACGGATATCGGATGTGCAAGGGAACCGGACGGTACACCCCCTCCCACCGTCTTCCAGAAGTCGTCCGGCCACCCCCCAAAAAATCATAGAAGTTATTATTAGCAAGAGAAAATAAAAATGAAAGCCAAACGCACTTATAATAAAACAAATCTCAAATTGATCACCTGTCAGAAGGTTCAGCTACCGATTATCAAATCACTTAAGTTAGCTTTATTAAATATTAGGTCTCTATCAGGAAAGTCACTCCTAATCAATGAATTCATCACTGAAAATAAAATACATGCCCTTTTTTTTAAATCAAAAACATGACTAGATAGAAATAATGAAACATCTGTATTGATAGAATTTACTCCTCCAAATTACAATTTCTTAAGCAAGAGCAGGAAACACAGACGAGATGGAGGTGTAGCCACAATCTTTCACAACTCAATGAACTTTAAAAAGCTATCCCTGGGCACATTCGATTCTTTTGAATATCTAGCCACCCAGTTAAATGACCCTAAAAAAGCTCTATTTCTAAGTTTATATAAACCCCCAAAACATAACTCTAACTTCTTTAATGATTTCAGCGACCTTCTTTCCGTAATATGTATAGATTATGACCAATTAATCATTGTGGGGGACTTCAGCATACATTCTGACAACCACCAGGATAGACTAGCAAAAACATTAAGTGACACTCTTCACAACTTCAGCCTGACCCAGCATGTCAAACAACCAACACACAATAAAGGACACACTCTGGACTTAATTATCAGCAAAGGTTTAACTATATCTGACATCTCGGTAATTGATATAGCATTATCTCACCATTTCTGTATTTTCTTTGAAAGTACCATCTCTCCTAAAATATCTAGCCACACAGATAACTGTAAAAAAGCGTTTTCTCTGAGACAGTTCTGTTGAAACCTTTAAAATTATTTACCGTACCCCCACATCCCCCTCATCTCCCAACTCCAACTCAGTAAACAGGCTGGAAACCGGCTGGAAACACATATAGTACGTGCGTCAAATAATCAATACACCTTTATTTAAGCGGAGGAGAACTACAAGAAGACCGCCATTGTTAGTTATCATGAAATTTTTCTTTTTCAAATTGTGAGGGGGGAATCTTGGAACATTGCATACAAGGGGCACACTGCCATCTAAAGGCCGGGCATATGTACTACATCGTTTTCCATCGCGCGCCCTGCAGTGCGTTTTCACCCGAGTATTCAAACAAAAACGGTAACGTTGTCATGTAAACAGCCCCCAACTAAAGTTGTGGAGCTCGTTTAGGATTGCTTGATGCAGCAGCCACATCAAGGTAATCTAAACCAAACTCCTACATCTGCTAATTCTTTCTAACCTAATCTTTGACTTAACCACTTACTTATAATCAGCTACTAATCCTTTGAATTAGCTCACATATGTTTGGACTAGCATGCTGTAACAGTTAACTCAGCTGGAGATCACATCACATCAGGCGCCTCCTGATTGGTGATCCTTCCGTTCTGAGGCAGCGCAGAAGCTGAGGACTACAGGTGGACCTTGGGGGTAATGACATGGAGCAACTACAAGGGGAGCGTGCACAGTTCGACACCGAGTCTAGATTTAATATCTCATTGAGACGTGCAAAAAGAGGCTACATAACATCTCTCTCTGTTGGATTTTTCTAGAGTCCTGACAGATGAAGAGATGAAGTGTGGCCGTCCTCGGGGGCAGGAGGTCGTCAGAATCTTTTCCCACTAATATGAATGAAGTGATGAACAAAATAAAACCACAAATGGCGTAAATAAAGATCCCCGGTGTGTTTTTCATTCTGACAAGTTATGTCTCAACAAGGTCATCTGAAAGGACGATCCCTGGTTATTTTGAGCTAATTCCAAGGCCAGCATGATTCATGTCTGATTATAAATTGATTGTTTGATCATTGTGTTTTTTTTTGTCGGCTCTCCTTGCACCCATTAGAAATTGTATGAACTTGAAATATTTCTGTATGTTTTGGGCATTACAATTTTGAAAGAAAAAGAGAGGAAATCTTTCAGAAAATTTCAATGTTCTGTCAATTAACTGATTAAATAATTATTAGTAAAGGAATCTAGGGAATATGGCATAAATATTAGAGTCTTGAAGCACAAGGTCTCAAATAATGTAATCTGGATGGATGTATAGGTCTCATTTCCTATTTTACTGGTTCAAGTACTAAATTCATGATAATTTGGTAATGGACAATGAACTGAGGATGAATTGATGAATGATGAGTTTAAACTGTGTTTTTTTATTGTCTTTATTTTTTACTGCCTGCACACCCAAGAGAACAGCTTCTGGTCATCTTGTATTTGTGTTATTACTAAAAGAGTAATAAGAGGAGGGATACTGATGTGGAATTATTATTTCTGGATCTAAAGTCAAGGGCTTAATAAGAATAATACATTAGAAATAACTCTGTCATGTCTTAACATGTATACTGGGTAGAGTAAGCGTCAGGGACACTACCTGCCTCTTTGAACTCTGGCCCTGTAAGCACTGGCTCATGTGTACATGTCTGTGACCCAGTCTTGCTGGAGGAGACAGGAAGACTTCATGGGAGGATCTTCAGTAGAGATGAATGTTATCAAATCAGTATAAAATGGATGTTTTAGACTGGGGCTGGTTGAGAAGACAGACATGATCTGGGTGCGAGAGAGTTCGAGCATTGGCTCAGAGGGGCTCATGTTTAAGACTGGTCATAATAAAATAAGAAAAATGTTGATGCAGACTCCAGCCTCATTCCAATGAAGGGAAGAAGATACATTTCTTCCCATAACGATAGCAGATGCTGTTTATGTCATTGTGTGGATGTCGATTGTGGTATAGCCCTGTGAGCTAGACTGTTTCACCCTGATTAGGTTGAATGCACTGCACAGAATGATAGTGGAGACAGGGCCGGCTCTACGGGTGGGCAATGCCCACCCAAACAGAGTGCCTTCCCACCCAATAAAAATACAAGGAAACAAACGTGACGTAGCTTAGTCTTCCAATTAAATTAAAGCTTAATACTGAATATAACTTACATAGAATATTATATAGCCTAAACCTAATATAGAATAAAGTGTAACTATAATATATATCCTAATGTTATTTAACAATATATTATATAGCTAAAGCCTAATATTGAATATGATGTGACTATAATGTAATATATAACATGATATAACAATAGTATAATAAGTCAACTCCTTCCAGTCATTTAAATTTTCACATTCCTAGAAATACTGGGCGAGGAGGATTTGTTGCAACCATTTTTCGTTCTGATTTACTAATTAGTCACAGACCAATTGATAGCTACAGTTCTTTTGATCATCTAACCCTTAATTTTCCTTATCCAAGTTGCAAAACATTAAGACCATTTTTGTTTGTGGTTTTGTATCGTCCACCAGCTCCTTACTCTCAATTCTTGGATCAGATCTCACATTTTTTATCTGATTTAGTATTAAATACTGATAGGGTTATTATAGTGGGGGACTTTAATATTCATGTGGATACTGATAGTGATAGCCTAAATGCAGCCTTTAGTTCTATTTTAGACTCAATTGGCTTTACTCAAAAAGTACAGGGATCAACCCACTCGGGCAAACACACTTTGGACCTTGTACTGACATACGGTATTGAGTGTGAGGAAATAACAGTCCACCCACATAACCCGGTCCTGTCTGACCACTTCTTAATAACTTTTGAATTTACTTGAACTGACCATTTTAAATCTGAAAGAAAATTTCATTATAGTAGAGCTTCATCAGACAATGCTGTAACAATTTTTAAAGAATCTGTTCCATTCTTACTTTTCTTAGTGTCTCAGGGTAACACAGTGGATGGCAGCAATTCTATCTCTAACCCTTCAGAAATTGATGATCTGGTTCACAGCGTTACGTCCTCATTGCGTTTGGCATTAGATAGTGTAGCCCCCTTAAAAAAGAAAGTGGCTAGCCATAGGAGGCTGACTCCTTGGTTCATCGCAGAGTTGCGTACTTTAAAGCAGAATACTAGGAAGTTGGAGAGAAAATGGCGCTCTACACACCTAGAGGATTCCTATTTAACCTGGAATAACAGTCTACTGCTGTATAAAAAGACCCTTCGACAAGCTAGAACAGCATATTTTTCATCATTAATAGAGGCGAATAAAAACAATCCTAGGTTTCTTTTTAGTACTGTTGCCAAACTTACACAGAGTCATAGCTCTGTTGAGCCAACTATTCCCCCAGCTCTTAGCAGTGATGATTTTATGGGATTCTTCATAAATAAAATTAATTCTATTAAAAATAAAATCATTGGCATCCTCCCAAACATGATTACTTCTTCCTCAGTAAATGAGGCAGTATCGGAAAGAACTGTATATCCTCAGTTGTGCTTAGGCTGTTTTGATTCAGTCGAGCTTTCGGAATTATCAAAAATATTAGCCTCATCTAAACCTTCAACTTGTATGTTGGACCCAATTCCAACCAAATTTTTTAAAGAAGTGTTCCATTTGGTTCCTGGCCCCATTTTGGATATGATGAATCTATCCTTAGTAAACGGATACGTACCACAGGAATTTAAAATAGCTGTAATTAAACCTTTACTCAAGAAACCTTCCCTTGATCAAGATGACTTAGTGAATTACAGACCTATATCTAACCTTCCTTTCTTATCCAAAGTCCTTGAGAAAATTGTTGCTAATCAAGTCTGTGAGCATCTAAACAGTAACGAGCTGTTTGAAGAGTTTCAGTCAGGTTTTAGAGCTCATCATAGCACTGAAACAGCACTGGTGAAGGTTACTAATGATATTCTCATGGCCTCAGATAATGGACTTGTGTCTGTTCTGGTTTTGTTAGATCTCAGTGCTGCTTTTGACACAGTCGATCATAATATTCTCTTAGAAAGGCTTGAACATGTTGCAGGGATCAAAGGAACAGCACTAGGCTGGTTTAAATCATATTTGTCTGATAGATTCCAGTTTGTTCATCTAAATGATAAATCTTCTTCACTCTCAAGGGTTACTTGTGGAGTTCCACAGGGTTCTGTGCTTGGACCAATTCTGTTCACCATATATATGCTCCCAATTGGTAGAATCATTAGATAGCATGGGATAAATTTCCACAGCTATGCAGATGATACACAACTATATTTATCCATAAATCCTGATGAACCCAGTCAGTTAGGCAGATTACAGGCATGTCTGGAAGACATAAAAACATGGATGACCCTAAACTTTTTGCTTTTAAATTCTGACAAAACAGAAGTTGCTGTCTTTGGACCAGAAGTTCTTAAACAGAAACTGATTAGTCAATCACTTCATCTGGATGGCATTAAATTGGCCCCCAGTAATAACGTAAAGAACCTCGGCGTTATTTTTGACCGAGACTTGACATTTAAATCCCATATTAAACAGTTTTCTAGGATTTCTTTCTTTCACCTCCGGAATATTGCTAAAATTAGAAACATCCTGTCCAGGAGTGATGCTGAGAAACTAGTCCATGCATTTGTTACCTCAAGGCTGGACTACTGTAATTCTTTACTATCAGGTAGTCTACAAAATGCCAATAAAAGCCTTCAGTTGATCCAAAATGCGGCAGCAAGAGGTTTGATGAATATTAAAAAGAGAGATCACATTTCTCCTGTTTTAGCTTCCCTTCATTGGCTCCCTGTTAAATCCAGAATAGAATTTAAGATCCTTCTTCTTACATACAAAGCCCTTAATAATCAAGCTCCATCATACATCAGAGATCTAATTGTTCCTTATGTTCCTAACAGAGCCCTTCACTCTCAGACTGCACGTTTACTTGTAGTTCCTAGGATTTCTAAAAGTAGAATGGGAGGCAGATCTTTTAGTTATCAGGCTCCTCTCCTGTGGAACCAGCTCCCAGCTTTAGTCCGTGAGGCAGACACTCTGTTTACTTTTAAGGCCAGGCTTAAAACTTTCCTTTTTGATAAAGCTTATAGTTAGAGTGGCTAAGGTCATCCTGAGCTAGCTCTTCAGTTATGCTGCTATAGGCTTAGACTGCTCGAGGACAGACTTACCAATTTTCTTCACTCTGCTACTTCCTTTTCTCCTACTACTCTCCAGTTGTATTACAGTACATTCTGTTATTTCAACTGTTAACTTTGTTTTCTCTCAGTGTTTTTCTCTCCATAGAAGATATACCTGGTCTGGTATCCTGCTTGGCTGCAATGCCCTGTTGGACGGGGGGCATCGACTAGGATGTTTCCCCCCAGTAACTGAACATCCACTGTGTCCTGTTATTAACTTTTTACTTTCTGTAACATAGAAAGTTCTCTTATATCAGATCTTCTGTTCCTTCTGTGTTTCTGCTCTGTCTTCTCAAACCCCCAGACGGTCGTGGCAGATGGCCGCTCCTACTGAGCCTGGTTCTGTTGGAGGTTTCTTCCTGTTAAAGGGGAGTTTTTCCTCTCCACCGTCGCTACAGGCTTGCTCAGTATGAAGGGTTGCTGAAGGATTGCTGAGGTTGGAAAGTCTGCATCAACGGGGCCCAACCTCACGCCAATGACTGACGCAATCTGCTGGGATTCCTTAAATAGGAAACTTTTTAACTGATTGGAATGTTTGTATAAATGTATTGAAATGACTTCTTGTTAAGTGCCTTGAGATTACATCTGTTGTGAATTGGCGCTATATAAATAAACTGAATTGAATTGAAAAAAATTGAATTGAATTGAAATTGAATTGAATTGAATTATAATACCTAATATATTTACTGACCCACAAAATATATTTATACACATAAATGGATAGATGGATAGATACTTTATTGATCCCCAAAGGGAAATTCATTCAACTATCCATAGTTCCTTTCCCCAAATGTATACAAATGTTATATTTCAGCTTCTTTTTATTAAATAAAAGCTTTAAACCTACAATTTATTATCAATAATGTGCATTTGTCTATTGCCATCTAGTGATCAGCGTTCATATATCCCGTAAGTCCTTCCAAAATGCGTAGTCACAAAGAAACAACATAATCTGGGTCTTCGTCCAGTGGGCTGGGGGGGCTGGTGCGGTCAGAATTTTCCCTGTGGATTTTAGTGCCCCACTCCGCCCCTGCTTAAGTACCTGGAATAGGGAAATTCATGAAAAATTACTAATACAAAAGTAATTAAATAACTTTTAAATTACACAGTAGAGAGTCAAAAAAAGATATATTAAGTTGTTGGCTACAAAATTGGATTTATTTTGTTCTTTTCTGTTGATTTTTTTATAGCTCTGATCATCTCTCTCCTCCTGCAGAACTCCACAGTATTCCCCATTTGAGAAGGGTTGCCTTAGACAGGAAGGCTAAATGCTTCCATTCTTTTTGTAGAACATGATCTGTTTTTGTTGTCCACTTGTTTGTGTTACATTATTGCATTAGAATATGTGTGACTTGTTTTCTGTAGGTTTGTTGGACAGTTTGATTGGATTTAATAATTTTGTAAAAGGAAGCAAAGATGAGCTACAGACAGAGAAGGAGCCAGCAGCAGAGGTGTTCCAATCAAACATGGAAATTGGTCACAGTTATTTGAATATAATTTTTTTGTGATAACCAAGTAAACATTTTTGTAATACTCTTAATACACTCAACAAAAATATAAACGCAACACCTTTGTTTCTGCTCCCATTTTTCATGAGATGGACTTAAAGATCTAAAATTCATTCCAGATACACAATATTACCATTTCTCTCAAACATTGTTCACAAATCAGTCTAAATGTGTGATAGTGAGCACTTCTGCTTTGCTGAGATAATCCATCCCACCTCACAGGTGTGCCACATCAAGATGCTGATCTGACATCATGATTAGTGCACAGGTGTACCTTATACTGCCCACAATAAAAGGCCACCCTGGAATGTGCAGTTTTGTCTCACAGCAAAATGCCACAGATGCCACAAGCATTGAGGGAGCATGCAATTGGCATGCTGACAGCAGGAATGTCAACCAGATCTGTTGCTCGTGCATTGAATGTTCATTTCTCCACCATAAGCCGTCTCCAAAGGCGTTTCAGAGAATATGGCAGTACATCCAACCTTCCTCACAACCGCAGACCACTTGTAACCACACCAGCTCAGGACCTCCACATCCAGCAGGTTCACCTCCAGGATCGTCTGAGACCAGCCACTCAGACAGCTGCTGAAACAATGGGTTTGCATAACCAAACAATTTCTGCACAAACTGTCAGAAACCGTCTCAGGGAAGCTCAACTGCATGCTCGTCGTCCTCATCGGGGTCTTGACCTGACTCCAGCTCGTCGCCGTAACAGACTTGAGTGGGCAAATGCTCACATTCGATGGCGTCTGGCACGTTGGAGAGGTGTTCTCTTCACGGATGAATCTCGGTTTACATTGTTCAGGGCAGATGGCAGACAGCGTGTGTGGCGTCGTGTGGGTGAGCGCTTTGCTGATGTCAATGTTGTGGATCGAGTGGCCCATGGTGGTGGTGGGGTTATGGTATGGGCAGGCATCTGTTATGGACGAAGAACACAGGTGCATTTTATTGATGGCATTTTGAATGCACAGAGATATCGTGATGAGATCCTGAGGCCCATTGTTGTGCCATACATCCATGAACATCACCTCATGTTTCAGCAAGATAATGCACGGCCCCATGTTGCAAGGATCTGTACACAATTCTTGGAAGCTGAAAATGTCCTAGTTCTTGCATGGCCAGCATACTCACCGGACATGTCACCCATTGAGCATGTTTGGGATGTGCTTGACCAGCGTATACGACAGCGTGTACCAGTTCCCACTAATATCCAACAACTTCGCACAGCCATTGAAGAGGAGTGGACCAACATTCCACAGGCCACAATTGACAATTTGATAAACTGTATGCGAAGAATTGTTGCACTGCATGAGGCAAATGGTGGTCACACCAGATACTGACCGGTTCTGAGTCCCCAGACCCCCAATAAAGAAAAAAACTGCAGATTCCAGGGTGGCCTTTTATTGTGGGCAGTATAAGGTACACCTGTGAACTAATCATGATGTCAGATCAGCATCTTCATGTGGCACACCTGTGAGGTGGGATGGATTATCTCAGCAAAGCAGAAGTGCTCACTATCACACATTTAGACTGATTTGTGAACAATGTTTGAGAGAAATGGTAATATTGTGTATCTGGAATGAATTTTAGATCTTTAAGTTCATCTCATGAAAAATGGGAGCAGAAACAAAGGTGTTGCGTTTATATTTTTGTTGAGTGTACATCATGAGTGGATGTAGCCCAATTGTTTACATAATAATATTTAGTTTGTATTTTGTATTATTATAGGGTATAATAGTCATACTTTGCAACCTTAATTTGGACATTATGATTTTGTAGAGGGTAGGAGAGATGATATAAAGAAAGGAGCCTGCAGGAGCTGTAGCTGAAGCACCAGCATCATAATTAGGCATGTGAACTGGTAACATTTAATTATTTTAAAATTTTTATAATGAATCAGAAAATGTTCTTAGTTCCAATTATCATAATTACCTATTAGGCTACCTCTTAAATATAGATAGAAGCAAATTCAAAATGGGTCAACAACAGTGCATCATTAAAAACATAACATTTTGGTAGTTTACTGGTGGAAGGGCATAGATGGAAAAAAGCAAAGACAAAGGGGGGGAAAAGAAGTTACTGTTAATTAAATAACAGAAAATTGAGACCAACAGAAGCAGGTGAAGAAAGACTGACACCCTTTTTTTTCTTTACAAATATCACATCTTGCTGGGCTAAGCCCAGGTACTTCTTAAAGGCTGGAGAATTCCCTGATGGGTTAGCCTTCTCTACACTTTACCATGTGCCAGTATCCTTACAAATAGCATTCAGTGTGCCTAATTTCTTTTAAATAGAAGGATGTAGGCAGGGCTGTCCCATATCTCTGATTTTATTTGAGCATGCTATTGACCCTTTGTCAATCTACTTATGGACATGTGATTCTTTTAGTAGTATTACTCACCTACATACAGAGTTCTCAGACTATCATTGCACGGTGACAACCTATTATTGTATGTGTCAGACCCTGTTCATGCTGGTCTGGCAATTCTTTCGTTCTTTAATAGGTCTGGCTCATTTTCAAGGATACAAGGTCAATGTTGCTGAGAGAGAATGCTTTCCTGTTAAGTCATTAGCACTGACTCTCCTGTAGTCTGATATCCCTTTTAAACTGAAGTATTTGGGGTCACTGTAACCACGACCTGGAAATCTCCTTATTCAGCTCTTTTTTCTTCTTTACTGAGGTTGAAGTAGGCGCTCTGAGATGGAGTTGCCTTCCCACTCCCTGACTGAGAGGATCAATGTAGTTAATACGACCGTCCTGCCTAAATTTCTATTTATGTTTCAGTGCTTACCTCTGTTTTTACCGACATTCTTCAAAACTCTTAATCAGACTATTTCTGACTTTTTCTGAAAAGGTAAAGTGCCTAGAATTTGAAGTACAAGACTGGAAAGGTGTAACATTTGGTCTCTTCTTCCCATATTTTCAATTTTACTATTGGGCGACTTACATCTGTAAAACTGCATTCTGGTCAAAGTCGACAACAGTTTCTTGGTGTCAGTTGGAAAGACAATCATGTCCCCTGTCCTCTCTCTCTGCACTTTTGACAGCCCTGCCCCTGAACAACCCCTCTCACTTTACTAGCAACTCAATGGCTACTTCTACACATAAGAATATGGTCCCAGCTGCGGAAACAGTTAAAATGACCTAAATCTTATTCTTGACCCCACTGTTGAAAAATTATTTGTTAAAACCTATGTTTACCAACCCCACCTTTACTCAGAGGCACAATAAAGGAATCATTGTTTCAGGGTATGTTTCTGTAAGGATGGGGTTTTCTGCACCTTTATATATCTTGCAAAGGAATTATGCTCTTCCAGGTAAAGGTGGGACCAAGTCATTGTTTGCAAGTCTCAAGTCATTCAATTCAATTCAATTCATTTATATAGCGCCAATTCACAACAGATGTCATCTCAAGGCACTTAACAAGAAGTCATTTCAATACATTTATACAAACATTCCAATCAGTTAAAAAGTTTCCCATTTAAGGAATCCCAGCAGATTGCGTCAGTCATTGACGTGAGGTTGGGGAGACTTTCCAACCACAGCAATCCTTCAGCAATCCCTCATGCTGAGCAAGTATGTAGCGAAGGTGGAAAGGAAAAACTCCCCTTTAACAGGAAGAAATCTCCATTATCATTATCCTCAAATCCCAAGTCAAGTCTCAAGTAAATACAGGCAAGTTTCAAGTCAGGTGACAAGTCTGAAACTTTGAATTTCAAGTCATTTTGAGTAATTCTTTTAAATGTTGCAATTCTATGTTCAATGTAAATCATAAACCATGTGTTATTTTCAAAATCTGTAAATATTTCAAGACCTGATTAAACAAGTGCAACTGAGCATAGTGCTGTCACATCTATGGACAGAACACTTGCAGTAAATTTCTGTCCTGTCCTGTGGTCTCTGTGTGAACCTGTATTTGTATGTGTCTGCGTGTGAGTGAGTGACATACAGAAACAAAACAAATGTATTGACTGAACAATGAACAGGAATGTGCAGTTTATGTTAGTTTTAGTCAGTTAGCTATTCTGCATTGTATTTTTAAAATACCAAACTGACGAAAAGTTTGTCGGTCTTTTGGGTCCAATGGAATGAGTAGAATGATGCCACCACAGCTAAAAACTCGCTCCACTGGAGCATTACATGCAGGCACTGCCAAAACTCTGGTGGCTACATGAAACAGTGAAGGAAGAGGTGTGCCCAGAACAAGATGGCGTTCTGTCCATTCACAATATCCAGGTAGTGACTTAGCTGTAGTGCTGGACTGGTCCCTGAATCCTTCTTCTGCCTCTTGTAGTAAGCCGAAAAAAAAGTCCTCCATCTTTACAGTCCTCTTGATATTCTTCACAAAGTGTCCCTGGTTGCTCCTGTTGTGCCACAGATAGGTAGGTTTTGACAATGAATAATTATGAATAATTTCTTATGGCAATTATTAATAAGATTAATAATTTTATGTAAAAATGACCAAGTTTGGGGTACCACCTGGATTCCGGGAATATCAATAGCCAAATTGCTCAGTTTATGTTTATGATTACCTGGCTGATAAGGCTGAGATAATTAAACAATTGATTAAGGAATAAGTTCTTGGCATTCTTTGAACAGCAGGTTACACACATGTAGGTGAAATAACAGTTTTCCAAAATACAAGAGTTTATTACAAAGATAATCCAACTTTCAGTTAAAATTCTTTAATCAAAAAACTCACTAAGCTAGAACCACACAACTGAACCACTAAGAAAAGAATAAATTCCAATAAAAATAACACCCAAAAGTAAACAGTAAAAGTGATAAATATGCACAGAAGTAAAAACAATAACCAATAAATTGATCATGATGTCACAGTTCAGAATGAATTTGTTTGCTTAAAGACCAAGGCTTGTATTGAAGAGTTTTGGGAATGAAGCTAAATTAGTTTTAACAAATTGTGGTTAGGAGGGTCTCTGGTTTTTGCAGATGAAGTGGTCCTGTTGGCTTCATCGGAACGTGATCTACAGCTTTCGCTGGGGCGGTTCGCAGCCAAGTGTGAAGCGGCTGGGATGAGAATCAGCACCTCCAAATCCGAGGCCATGATCTTGAGCCGGAAAAGGTGGGGTGCCTTCCCGGGTCGGGGATGAGGTCCTTCCCCAAGTGGAGGAGTTTAAGTATCTGGGGGTCTTGTTCACGAATGAGGGAAAAATGGAGCGGGAGATCGATAGACGGATTGGTAGGGCATCTGCAGTTATGTGGGCGCTGTACCGGTCTGTCGTGGTGAAGAGAGCTGAGCCGAAAGGCGAAGCTCTCGATTTACCGGTTGATCTACGTTCCTACGTTCAGTTATCCGTGGGGGCTCAGAGTAGAGCTGCTGCTTCTCCACATCGAGAGGAGTCAGTTGAGGTGCCTCGGGCATCTGGTCAGGATGCCTCCTGGACGCCTCCCTGGTGAGGTGTTTTGGGCACTTCCCACCGGGAGGAGGCCCAGGGGAAGACCCAGGACACGCTGGAGGGACTATGTTTCTCGGCTGGCCTGGGAACGCCTTGGGATTCCTCCCGAGGAGCTGGAACAAGTGGCTGGGGAGAGGGAAGTCTGGGTCTCTTTGCTTAGGCTGCTGCCCCCGCGACCCGACCCCGGATAAGCGGAAGAAAATGGATGGATGGATAATTTTGGTTGGTTTAAGACTAATCAGCACCTTCTGGTTTGTTTTCAAACCACCAATTCACAATCCAAAGCAAAAGTGAAGGGAAACCTTCTTTGGAAGAAGTAATGTTTCATTAAACCGTTTGCTGAATTAGAAATAAATAACTTCATGGAGAATTGATTCTATTTTATGGATTGGTCACCGCAGTGATTTATCTAATTTAATTTTAAATGCTGACCTTAAGACGGGGGCACCAATTATGTTGATCTAATTTAGTATTTTTTACTTCCCAAGAAGGCGGTTTAAAAAATGACTTAAAAGATTAACTTTAGTGTTTAAACTATCTGTTTTAAAGTCGATCTCTATTTTGAATACCATTAATGGATGTCTTTATTGTTTATGAAGCCGCGCAGTCAAAGGCAGGCCCACGTGCATGTAGCCTACAGCTAACTCGCGTGAAGCTGCTTAAAGCCGCTCTGGTTTATTTACTAAACACCAATCAAAGGAAAACTGTCGGATTGAGTAACTTAGGTTGCAGGATATAAAACGACTTTCAATCGGAAAGCTCAAAAATCACTGTTTAAACCTTCAGGCCGACCGGCCTGTTTGTACCCAAACAATAAATGAAATCATAAATGAAATCTTACACAAGTGAACGAATCAGAGTGAAAACAAACAATCCTTAAATCTTGTTTATCCTAAATTACTCTTGCCTTTGCCCAGACAGACCTTATTGAATGGTTAAAATTCTCCAGGTTGCTCTGTGGATGATGGGTGAAGCTAAACAATGCTAGCCGGTAGGCTAACAATAGCTGCGGTCGGTTAGCAGTGGGAGGCCTTATGGCTGTTGGATCGCAAGCAACAGCCTTTAGCTGGGACAACGTGTCGTCCTCTCCGGCTTGCCTAGACAGCGATCAGCTCCACCTTAGGGGGCGACTGTGGCTCAGTAGTGACGAGTGAAGAGTTTGTCTTGTAACCGGAGGGTTGCCGGTTCGCGTCCCCGCTCTATCTGTCTCAGTCGTTGTGTCCTTGGGCAAGACATTTCACCCTTCTGCCTAATAGTGGTGGTCAGAGGGCTCGGTGGCGCCAGTGTCCGGCAGCCTCGCTTTTGTCAGTGTGCCCAAGGGCAGCTGTGGCTACAATGTAGTTTGCCATCACCAGTGTGTGAATGTGTGCATGAATGGGTGAATGACTGAATGTAGTGTGAAGCGCTTTGGGTTCCTCACGGACTAAATAAAGCGCTATACAAGTACAGGCCCTTTACCATTCCTTCACTGACAGTACCTTTTTCCGCAGCTTTCCAGCACAGCATTAATCCCACCTAGGCCTTGTTGCGGTGGGGCTCTGCGGCATGCAGTTGCTTGTTAGCGGTCTCTTCCTCACGACAGCCTCTGTAATTCAGAAAGCTTCTGCAGGGCTCAGGGCAGAACAGTGGGGTTTATCTCATCTGTGGTTTGCGATTCACCTGATCGATTGGCAGTCTTTGTCGTCCTTGGAATGAGTTTCTCCCATAAACTCGTGTCCTTTCCCTTCGCCAGCGAAGGAAGGATTCCCTGGGGTCTCTCTCTGGCCGAAAGCCAAGCGGAAAGAGGAAGTATTGCTACAAATTATACCAATTGGATTGCTCCCAATTGGCAGAATCATTAGACAGCATGGGATAAATTTCCACAGCTATGCAGATGATACACAACTATATTTATCCATAAATCCTGATGAACCCAGTCAGTTAGGTAGATTACAAGCATGTCTGGAAGACATAAAAACATGGATGACCCTAAACTTTTTGCTTTTAAATTCTGACAAATCAAAAGTTGCTGTCTTTGGACCAGAAGTTCTTAAACAGAAACTGATTAGTCAATCACTTCATCTGGATGGCATTAAATTGGCCCCCAGTAATAACGTAAAGAACCTCGGCGTTATTTTTGACCGAGACTTGACATTTAAATCCCATATTAAACAGGTTTCTAGGATTTCTTTCTTTCACCTCTGGAATATTGCTAAAATTAGAAACATCCTGTCCAGGAGTGATACTGAGAAACTAGTCCATGCATTTGTTACCTCAAGGCTGGACTACTGTAATTCTTTACAATCAGGAAGTCAACAAAATGCCATTAAAAGCCTTCAGTTGATCCAAAATGCGGCAGCAAGAGTTCTGATGAATATTAAAAGGAGAGATCACATTTATCCTGTTTTACCTTCCCTTTATTGGCTCCCTGTTAAATCAAGAATAGAATTTAAGATCCTTCTTCTTACATACAAAGCCCTTAATAATCAAGCTCCATCATACATCAGAGATCTAATTGTTCCATATGTTCCTAACAGAGCACTTTGCTCTCAGACTGCAGGTTTACTTGTAGTTCCTAGGATTTCTAAAAGGAGAATGGGAGGCAGATCTTTTAGTTATCAGGCTCCTCTTCTGTGGAACCAGCTCCCAGCTTTAGTCCGTGAGGCAAACAATCTGTTTACTTTTAAGGCCAAGCTTAAAACTTTCCTTTTTGATAAAGCTTATAGTTAGAGTGGCTAAGGTCATCCTGAGCTATCTCTGTAGTTATGCTGCTATAGGCTTAGACTGCTGGAGGACAGACTTACCAATTTTCTTCACTCTGCTACTTCCTTTTCTCCTACGACTCTCCAGTTGTATTACAGTACATTCTGTTATTTCAACTGTTAACTTTGTTTTCTCTCAGTGTTTTTCTCTCCATAGAAGATATACCTGGTCTGGTATCCTGCTTGGGTGCAATGCCCTGTTGGACGGTGGGCATCAACTAGGATGATGCTCCCAGTAACTGGACATCCACTGTGTCCTGTTATCAACTTTTTACTTTCTGTAACATAGAAAGTTCTCTTATATCAGATCTTCTGTTCCTTCTGTGTTTCTGCTCTGTCTTCTCAAACCCCCAGACGGTCGTGGCAGATGGCCGCTCCTACTGAGCCTGGTTCTGTTGGAGGTTTCTTCCTGTTAAAGGGGAGTTTTTCCTCTCCACCGTCGCTACATGCTTGCTCAGTATGAGGGATTGCTGAAGGATTGCTGTGGTTGGAAAGTCTGCATCAACGGGGCCCAACCTCACGCCAATGACTGACGCATTCTGCTGGGATTCCTTAAATAGGAAACTTTTTAACTGATTGGAAATAACTGACATGCCTGTTTACTGTTAGAGCGTGGAGGAGGGAGGGGGCTAACGGCACGGATTGTTTTGTAGCTTAAACATCTCTTTAGACAATAAATATTTTTGTTGCATGTTGCTTAATTTTTTATCAATTACCAAAGAAAACATGTCTTTTCAGCAACTTTCTTGCAAAAAGAGAGACAGATTTGGTGTAATTGCCCTTTAGCCTGATCGGAAGATAGAAACAGAAACCAACTTCAGCCTCGCCCTTCAAACCTAGTGTATATGATAGGATCCCATATGTTAATAGGGGCTTTAACTTGAAGGTGAAAGGTTAAAGAAACAATAATTATATACGCTGAGACAACTCACATTTCATACTTCACATGTGCCACTTTCATAAGGATGAGAGAAAATGACAATGACAATAAATGTTGATCTGCTGTGAACTAAAACATAAAAGAAACATGCATATTTCATAACTTACTTAAATATTGTTGATTAGTCTCCACATTGACATGTGGCTGCAGGAAGGGATGACTGCAGGGAGGAAAATAAGCAATTGATCTGCAACAAGTTTTGCAGCAACACAACTATGCTAGGCTACTCACCAATTGTGCAGTCCTTCTTGGTCGTTTATTTGAGTCTTCTTCATTACCAGTCCTCCATCGTTTTCCAGGTTTTCTTCTGGTCATTTTCACACAATGCTATATAAATACAGACAAAAGTTGCTGGAATGTACTGTGGAAAAACTAAAATAATTTTACGGTGAAGAATCAAGTGTTTGTTCAGTATAGGGGTTTACATCTAATCAGATCTTTAGTAAATAGAAATACATTTTATAACAAGTGTCAGTTTTATATTGCTCCACTTGCAAATTTGCAAACCTCTAAGATAGATAAGGTTTCTCTTAATTTATCAGTTCCTATTTTCACTTTCATCTTTAATCTGTAATACTTCTGTATTATACTTTCATAAAATCGATTTATTTAAGAATTACAGCTATGACTGGTATTAGAAACAATATAGAACTGTTTATTGATAATAGGCTACTGGACAGTTAAGTACAACAAGAAGAGAGGACGAGACTCCTTACCATCCATGTATCATATATATATATATAAACATTCTCCCACAGTAGTAGACATAAGTGTATAAGCTTGGTGTTGCTAGGTATCATAGCTAGGTGGTTGCCGTTGAAGGCGGCATGTGACATAATTGTGATAAAAAGTGTGTGTTAATAGAGCGCGATATTTCGGAAAACAAAAACAATTTACACTGTTACTTACCTTTGGTCATTTTTCTTTCCGTGCTGTGCTGTTTCGTCCAAGTCAAGTCAGGTCTGCCTTGCAAGTGACAATATTTTTCCAAGACGATCGAATATCATTGGACAAATTCATGGAGGTCAGTGCCAACTCTCACGAGAGTGTGCTGTTGCAATACAGACAGATCTCGAACACAGTACATTTTCTCCTGATGTGTCCTTCAGACTTATGCCATTATCGTGTCAAAATGTTCAGAACAGATATGTCTTGTGAAAAACTGGTCCAGTATTTACTTCCATTACTAGTAGACAAAAGAAGCGACTCTAATTTGCGTTCACGTTTCTAAACCGTTTTAGATTCCCATTTTATACCATGCCTGCCCTGTGGGGGGCAGCAATATGTCATATGACATTTAGCCTGTCGTAAACAAAGAAGAAAAACTATTTGCAGGTTTGAATGCTGTACAAACGTGAAAGTGCGGGAAAGTTCTGTTCTGTAGAAAAAAACTGTGAACGAGAGAAAACTCCATTGGCCGTTGAAGCTGTAAGGTTTTGTTCCAGCAACGCAGAGACTTGGAGAGGTAATAATGATCATATTTATTTGTTGGTTATTACGTTATGTTGCAAAGAGGTAAAATTTTTGATGACGGAGTGGTTCGTTGGAAGGGGTAGGTAACATTAATGGCGTCTGTCCAACAAGTAACGTTAGCTTAAATCTTAGAAATTAGCTTTCATAATGCATGTTAATTTTGGGGCCTTGACTTTTGTATTTTTGAGAATAATGGAGTATATACAATAATTGTGACGGAGTATCATCGCTATTGTAGACAAAATAAAATATGCTATTTGATCAAATTTCCGCCCAAAAATACTCCGAGATTAAATGAATATATTTTCCAGAAACAATTCGTTTTCTCTCGCAGATTTTAGATTTTTCTAAATAAGATTAATTCTGAGGGTTTTTTTCTGGAAAATATGTCAAATTAATCTTTATATTTTTAGTTTTTCATATTTTTCTTTACTATACTGTGGCACTATACTCTGTTGTAACCAATCGAGAAATAAACACCGAACTCATTTTTATTCAGACTGCATGAGATATGTGGTATTGTTAGCTCGCTGGGATAAGAACAAGTGGCAGATACATTTATTTTTCATTAACAGGATGGACAAAAAAAAATGACAGAAAAAAAAAAGGTTATGGGTTCCAACACAGAAAATTAAGGGCCTGCAGAACTCGCTTCCACCAAATGAGCAATCTGGTAAGTGTTTACTGTTAACTGGTATAGTTTCTGTTATATATGCTATATGTTGGAGTGTAATATTCATAACATTGTGGTCTAAATCAGGTCAAAAATCCCTATCTAAATTGTGACCAAATAGAAATTATTTTTTCTTGCTATTTTTTTCTCCCCCAGGGTGTTCTGTATTTGTCAGATGGGAGGATGGTTATACTGCCAAAATCCTTTCAGGCTTGGACATTTTGTCAAGAGATGAGGCTCCTGTGCAGCTGCAAGATCTTAGATCAGGAGATCCTATTTTAGCAAATTGGTCAGATGGTAAATCTTATAGGGCCATTGTTGAATATATTTCAGAGGAAGATCAGTCTAAGCCTCCCAAAGGCCGCCAAATTTCGCAGAAGTCTTTTCTAAATATGTTAAAAGAGGATGAGCCAATCCACAGGGTCTGACAACAATTATTATAGATAGGAACCCGCTGTCTGAACATGATGAAGAAATCCCTGCCCTGAATCTATCATCCGACGTGGGACATGCAACAGGCCGCAGCTCCACTGGCCCACCACCCTATGGGTAGGCTTGTCATAATAATTACATAATCACCTGGGCCAAAGAGTTTAAAACTTTTAATCGTTATATGATCAGATTTTGAAAAGTTCAAAACCAAAATTAACAGCATTTGGATAACTTGTTGTCCAATCACTGATCATAGAATTACTTAAGTAAATAGGTGAATGACAAATACAAGTTTTACTTATATTTGCTTGTATTTGTTTTTGTGACCCTAAATCCAACATATGTATGCTCTTGGATTTTGGGATTAGAAGTTTTGAACTCTTTGGACCAGATTAAATAATTTGCCATTGATTTTGTATAATAGAATTTGTTTATATTCATCTGTTTCAATCAATCTGTCAATCTCTCACAAAGAATGGAAATAGCCTCTCAAAAAGCTCAACTGTCACAACACATTGTGAGCTTGTAGATTAGCTTTTTCTCTATTGTAGAGCTGCTACAAACGATTATTTTGACAATAGACTAATCACTAATTATTTTGCCGATTAGTGGACTAATCGGGTCATGTTTAAAATGCATGTTATTGCAGGAGCAAATGCTCTAATATTTGCGTGTTACCTTGAAGTATTATGTAGTATCTAAAAATGATAGCTCATTTAACATTTATGAACTATATAAAAAAATAAAACAGGGTTACAGCAGACACTTGACTTGCGCTAAGCGTAATGAAATTACCATCACCACTGTTAATGTTGCAGCTATCAACTATTACAACAGCCTCTTCAGTCAGGAGCTTCATTAAAACTACTGAATGATCCATACAGAAAGATCCTTCCTGCCATTTAACATCTAAAGTCAGAGTAAACGTTTGTCATTAGCCACAGCGGGCTTCCCTTTAAGAAGCTTAAACACTGCTGTACTGCCATGGAAAGCAGTTTCTACTTTGTGAATTTTGCATTACACATGCTTCTCTTTTTATTTAATAAAACTCTCTAGAATTTCAGAGCTACATTGTTGGCTCACTGCTGATACTGCTGTTAGAGCTTTTCTAAGATGCAGCTGAGCCCGATTGCCACAACTGCGCATGTGTGCGAGGGGCAGAAAGGGAGCCGATAAAGGGACAGCGACCGCTTTAAATTAAAAATAAAGCTTAAAAAAATAAAAAACTACTGAATTACTTGTCGACAATTTTACTTGTCGACATTGTCGTGACAATTCGACTAAGCGTGGCAGCCCTTATTGAAATTTTCTATGTATTAAAGTAGAAGATGTTTATAAATATGGCAGATTTTGGTCAGTACAATTATTTTTAATTGTTATTACCAGCCATACATAAAAGGTAAAAATTGCTTTGGCCACTGTAGTTAATTATAGTTAGTTGGTTAATATGCCGATTATTTCAGTCCATTCTCTGTAGTCATTTGTCATATGTATTCTGGCCAATTTGTGTTTACAGAAATGTAATTTATGGTTCAATGTCATTTTATAGCGCTAACAAAGGAGGCACCATTGGTCCATCACCCTGCGGAGTTCATACAGCCAACCCATCACCGTATGGCCTCAACACTTCTCGTCCATCTCCCTACGGAGGTCATACACACAACCCATCACCGTATGGCCTCAAAACTCTGGTCCATCTCCCTATGGAGGCCATACACCCAGTCCATCGCTGTATGACCTAAACACCTCTGGTCCACCTTCCTACGGAGGCCATACACCCAGCGCACCACCTTATGGCTATGACGCCCCAGGTCCGTCACTCTATGGAGGCAAAGCACCCAGCCCATCACTATATGACCTCGACACATCTGGCCCTTCACGTGGTGGAGCTAATGCAGCTGGTTCGCTAGCTAGCTAGCTACAGAGCCCTATGCCATTTTTAGACTAGTCTAGTCTATGATCAGTGGTTTTATCCATTTACCCTCTGGTGTCCAGGGTATATTTGGTCATTTTTGACAAATGTAGATTTTTCAATTCAAATTCAATTCAAAAATACTTTATTGATCCCAGAGGGAAATTAAGTCCTAGATATTCAACAGTAAAAATACATTCATATGAGCTTATGTGGTATAATCTTTTTCAGCACAACCTGAACAGTTTGAATTTACACCAATTGTGTTAAATTAGACATATTGTGAGGCGTAATGCGTCTTTGTTCTTTGATCCAGTATCTGTTCTTTTGGAATGTAGAATAAAGTCCTGTATTCCACGCAGCCAAACGGGCGTTTTCATAGAGAAAGTAAAATTCCAACCAAAATAGTGGTTTAAGCTGCTAAAATTGGAACAGCTATGAGCTTTGAGAAGAGGGGAAGGTGTTTGCGCAACTCTACCAGAGGTAGGCTACTTTCTCTGCAGGGGCGGTGCAGACAGCTCTAGCACTTCCTTGTTTTCACTTCAGTGACGTAAAATACGTCACAATTTGAACACTCAGTCGTTTTCTAGGACAGGGTGGTCCAGCTGCTCAGAGAGCACTATGCAAGTAGGTAACTTTAGTTATTGCAGCATAAGAGCTGATGTGATGCAGCCAGCTTCCTCACAGTCTCTCCCGTTCGAAGTGGTCATAGCAAATCTAAACCTGGGAGAAGTCGTTCTGATCTGGTAAAAGAGCCGCATGTAGCCACAACTTATACACTTTATAACATTTCCAAATGCCAATATTGCAAATTTAACATCTTACAGAAATTTAATTTTCTTTTGCAAGTAACAAATTTTCTACTTTTCTGCATCAGATCATTTCCCTTTTTTCTGGGAAATGTGTGAAATCTGTCTAAAAATGTCAGTGTTTTAACTTGTAATTTTACAACTTTTAGGACAGAATTTGCAAGTTTATTTCTAGGAATTTTTTGGAATAAATCTCAGAATTTCTGAGTTTTGTTGGGTGGAAATTTACTGAAAAACATTTTATTTTGTCTACAGTGGCCATAATACTCTGGTATATTGCCTGCCATTAAAGCTGTGTAACCATTTTAAAGAGTAACTTGGTATTTTCTCACCCATGTATTGTTTCTACTATTTCTCCTTTTCAGATCCAGACCAGGTCAGAGAGCTTCAGACTCTTTGCGACCTCATTGAAACAAGACATCGTGACAGCCCATCTTCACCATCAGGCCAGCAGGAGCTCTTTCCTGGGAGTGGTTTGCTGATCTCATCGTTCCGCCTTGCTGCCATGAATCACGCATCGAAACCAAGTTGCATGCGTCTGTTCCATGCACTTTTTGATCATTTCTTCACTGTCGAGGAGTGTCAAAATGCAGTCCCTTTTGGTCGCCCTGGCAAAGACCCCTCTGGAAAGGAAGGAAAGCGGGTCCTTGACCGTAAAAAAGTTGACGCAATCCTAAGTAAGTTTTCTCAAAATGTGGCTTTTTAGGCCAGGATACTAGGGATAATGATTTAATTTTATGTTCTTGTTTTACAGCTTATTTCCTGAGATTTGCTACTCTACCTGGTTGGGAACAAATTAAGGAGGCCAAGCTCAAGAAAGCCTTTGTCAACAAATGTAGGGCCAGAGCAGGTTCTAAGGTGTAGGCCACTGCTACAGTATGTGGACTGCTTTCTCTTCCTTTAGTTTTTCCCTCTATTTTCATGGAGCAAGTGTTAAGACTTTCTGCCAAGTTGGTTCTGGGATTTGGTAGTATGCGAGTTACAGGCAGTATGTTCTCAGGTCCTTTTTCACAAGGCTTCATGTTCTTGACCCAAAGCCAAGTGTGACTGTTCCATGAACCTCAGCAGTACTGTCAGTGTATTTGTTGTTTACATTCTGGAAGTATTCATTATCAACATGCCGGTCGGATTGAATACACCACAGTTCAAATTGTACTTATTACTGTAAACAAAGCTAGCACATCATGCAATTTAGAAAATTTTGTTCTGCTTGTACCCATAATAGTTTGTCAATAGTTAAGAAGTCAAGTGTAGGTTTTATAATCTTTATTTGCAAAATAATATAGTGAACAAATGACTTCTCAGCAAGCATCTTAAATAATCATTGAATATTTTCATTTTGTTATATTTTTGTTTCTTATGCTGCTACACAAATACAAATGGTGCACTGACACATTATACTGTACTGATGATACCCAAATAAAGTGTTAAGCTCTTAAATTCTTTGTATTCTTTTTACAGTTAATTATAGTTACTACAGATAATTAATTTTGAAATTATATTCTCAATTTCTTATATTTCTCAGATATCGCTCAGATATCATTGTCATAAATGGCTTTGGTAAGACATTTAAGAGAAATAATTAAGACATAGGGCACACAATGATAAGATCTCTTTTAGGGCTCATGCTTCTCAGATTTGTCTTATAAATGTCTCAGATTCATCTCGTCATTCTCTTTAATTCTCCTTTGAAATAACAGACATAATTGAGATCAAGGCCATACTATTATGAGATCTCTTCTGTTTATCCCACGTCTTAAGTATTGCTCAAATAGTAGTCTTCTCAACTCAACCTCATCTGTCTTAGTGATGTCTTTTCTCTTTTCAACTTATCTTTTGCTCCTAAGGGACCCTTAGGAGAAATAATTCAGAAACAAATAACAGAACGATACAAATATGAGATGCTCAAACTGATCTCAGGAGATGAGATTGAACAATAGATGAGCATCAGATTTTTCCTATGGGTTAGGATGTCCACAAGTTCCACTCTTTTGTTGTGAATAATAACTCCTTGTGCCCAGACATTTCACGAACAGCAGAGTTTTGGATGTTCACATTGGAGGACTGCCTTCACTTGTCTCAGTGTTGAATTCCATCTTGTTATTACAGCAGCAGGGATACCTTTCTGTTCACCAAATTCAGTTTCAAACATCTTTGAATGTTTTGCTTGTGTGCAGTAGTGAGCTGAGCTTTCATAAGTTTGAAAGAGAAGACGATGCCACTTTGGCCTCTGTCAAGCCATCTGTCACTACCAGCTGAAGTGTGTGTGCACAACACTGCAGGCGGTGTTTCTTTGCCATAGAAGCAGCAAGTGTTTCCTGATCTTCCAAGGTTGATTCATGCCAGAGCTCTGGGTCATTAAGATGATCACCATCATTATCATGTTCCTCACTTTGCCCATTCGGAAAGCATGTGGTGGATGCTTTCTGCATAGTGG
The DNA here is from genome assembly GCA_963556495.2 of Valencia hispanica. Classification (NCBI taxonomy): domain Eukaryota; kingdom Metazoa; phylum Chordata; class Actinopteri; order Cyprinodontiformes; family Valenciidae; genus Valencia; species Valencia hispanica. The sequence goes on along the minus strand of OY747701.1, from coordinate 4,716,153 downwards.
CAGCATTGTCACTGATGATATAGTCTAGTTTGTCTTTGATCTTGTATTCATCACCTGTAGTTTCAAATTCCTCACACATTATTTCACCTGTGTGTAAGCCTTTGAAGCGGTCACAGGCCAACAGTAAGAATTTTAGCTGCATCCTCTCGGTCTCTTTTTGTATCCAGTTCACAGTGATACCAAGAAAACCCCGACTCTTTTGATCAGACAAAATGTCCACAGTTACTGAAACATGATCCGTAACCATAAATCAATTTAAAAAATAAATCATAGCTTTCAGACAATGAGTAATTCTAAAAAATATTCATTAAAATCCTTTAATATTCCTGCAATTTCCACCAAAAATATATTGAAAACACATACCCAAATGAAAATTAAAGCTGTTCTTGAATCATTTGGAGTAGATATATGGTTCTCTTTGGAAAAAGAACACTCTGAAGTTTCCTCCACAACACTCAGAATCGGTTTAAGTGCAATTGTTACCAAGTAATATGATTTTGACTACCCTGGAAAAGATTCAACTTTATGCCCCCTATTTTCTAAAAATACAAGCTTTAAAAGTGGCTATAGCACAGAGTGGTGGACTGAAAAACACACTGGGTCTACAGTCTGAATTATTACTTTTATCAACATCAAATTTGACAGTAATAAACCAAAAACTGTAGAAGTAATACAAATGAAAGAGAGGAAGATATAATTTCAAGAATAATATTTGGCCATACTGGATTAAACAGTACATTTAAAAAGATGAATAGGCAGAAGACAGCGAATTGTGATCTTAGTGGGGAAGAGGAAGCATTTGAACATGTAATGATAGATTGTGAAAAAGATCGGCAGGAGAGGTAAATACTCAAATCTGAGCTACAGAAAGTGTGTTCAGTTAATGATTAAAGATAGAGATTTTGAAGAATGACATGCATTTACTTAATAAAACTATTACGGTCCAAACTCTATTCCAGAAGGTGGCAGTGAATGCCCATTGACCGAGTATCCGTGATGTCACCTGTAGGTTTCTCCGCAACTTTCATGATATTTGCTCTCTGTCGCCCTCTTCAGGCTTGCCGCACAACATCACTGTCGTAAAATCAAATCGCTCTGTTGCTCATAAGTCTTATTCAGTAAACAAAATGACTTTACACTCATTGATGAGAATATTAGACAACTCAGATCGCAATACCATAGAAAGTATGGTAAGCATCACCGAACATATATTATGACATTTTTAAACACTGCCATTTTTTATATAGATTTACAGAGAAGACAACAAACAGGACTGAGGGAAAGTAGGAGATAACAAAACGCATTAGCTCTAATTTATCGGGATAATTTAGAGTAAAGACCTCACAGCTAGGTATTCAGTTTGTGGGGGAGGTCGAGGTAATTGGAAAAACAGTGGAATTAGATACAGAGAACGTCTAAGCGCCACGTAGCAAACACCTCCTGACACTAGAATCAGCTTACATCTTTAGGTGTTTTTAGGAAAAAAGGAAACAACAAAAATATAAATCACTATGACGTTCGTTCCAAAAGAACTCTCCAACGAGGAAAAGCCGGCCAAATATCTACTCTGGTCTTTGCTCTCTCTCTATCACGTTCTCTTTTTCTTTTTCTAGCTTCTTCTGATATGGGATTTCTCGGTCTCTTTGGTGCATCAGCCATCTCTAAAGTCTCTAAACAGCGAGGCTGTATGACTCTGCCGAAAAGAAGAACTCAGTCGGTACTTCCGGCGGCAGAGCGCCGCTCAAAATTTCTATAGTGCAGAAAAAGCCAAGGACCCCTGTAAGGTGGTTATAACTTTAAAAATGAACATAATAGATGATAAAATTCCACCATAACTTTTGAAAAAAACATTATATTAAGGTGTAAAAGTTGCGGAATGCTGCTTAAAGAGCTGAATTGAAGCCCGTTGGGCGGTTCTCACCCTCGCCATCTTGGCAGCGTCATGCGTCTCATCACTCCCGGAAAATTAAAAAAAAGAGGCAAAGAGGTGGAGCTGAGAGAGGGCCTGTGAGTGTGGGGGAGGATGATTGACGCCCATCAAACTCTGAGCCAATGTAACTACGAGCTAACTGAGCTAAACCGGAGCTAACAGAGGTTAACTGGCACTTTTAGCCAGAAAACTACAGTTCAGCAACTCTGCTATCCCTCTGCCTTCTAGGAAGATTAAATAATTTTGTCAAATAAAATCATGAAGCCTTGTTGGTCCATAACTTTCACTAAAACTCTGTGAGTTTTAATTAAAACAAGATTTGATAATCAATATGTAAAGAAGAAATGCAATCATTTCTACCCATTTTTGACCAAGCAGCATTATCTTAAATGCACAGCAGAAATATAATTTTAATTACTGAAAAAAATGGAGCAGAGACTTCTTGGACACTCTGCAATAAATCCCACAGCCTGCCATCTTTGAACAATAAGGGCACGATTAACCTGTTCGGACCTCGGGAATGACTTTTTTGAACAGGCTTGAGATAACACATCACATGACAGAAAAAATAGTAATAATTCACATCAAATTAAATAGAACAGCAAGCGCTACAAGGCTATCTAAACTATTTTTACCGACCACAAACACAACTCAGATGCCATGTAAAAAAATATTTGCGAACAAACTCATAACATCATAGTTTTGTCAACCCAGCTGCAACATTTCTGGCTCTACCGCAGCAATCCTTTGTGCTAAATACACAATCAACCCCTAAAATGAAAGCAGAAAATCTGCTGATTCTAAAGATGCATCTACCAAGACGCTACACCAAAGCACTGCGGAGATAGAAGCCAAAGTATAACACAACAAGAAATTGCATTTCAGAATCACAGTAGTAAAATTTGCCTTACCTTTGCTGTTTTGCCGTGTAAAGATGATTGCTTTGGCAAATGAACGCTATTTTCTGATACTTCCATCTCTTGTGCACCATTCAAAACTTTCTGAGCTTTTCTATTACAATTTTTGCTTCCTAGGGAGTATTATTAATCTATTCATGGAGAAACCTGGCATTCCCCCCGGGGCTCTGTTCTCGGCTTCCTGGTTGGCTGACTGTGTTGTCAATCTTGTTTGGCGAGTTTTGGCGTTATTCTATTGGCTTCTAAGAGTCCAACGAGGTGTCACTCATGCAAATTGACCAATCCGCTGCGGGGTAGGTCTTTGCGTAAAAATTTTTTACCAGCCGGCAAGACAGGCACAGGACACACGAGGGCGCACGACGCACAATACAAAAATATACATATATACATTATTGCGTTATAATTACTTTTTCTTTTTCAAAAATGCCCAAAAGTGTTTATTTTAGGTCTACTGAACACTATGTGATATCAAAATGAAAAATATAACTTTTACATGACAAAAATAGAAATGGCACTATTTGACACATCTATCTATTCTACTCAATGTTACCTTCACAGTGACACCAAAATGGTTCAAATACTCCTTTTGGTTGCTGAAATATACACATTTTTCATGGGTAAGCATTTTTAAGAAATAGGCTTCAAAATAGGCTTATCATCTGAGCACGAATAAACATTGTGAATGCAACTGATGGTCAAGTTCAGAGAAACAAAATGGCCTGGACTGTTAATATGACTCCGAGGCTGAAGGCCTTTGCTGGAGCAAGCAGGTGGGGGCAAGCCACTAGCCACCAGCGCTAGCACTGACACCTCATCTGAGATCTGTCAATCAAAAGGACACCCCCTTTATTCATAATTTCAAGCTTAGTTCACATCTAAACGGTTGAGTTAAAAAGAATTCCTCCCCTCAAGTTGTCATGATGGTAAACTTGACCTATTAAGCCAAAAATGTTTTTTTTTTAACCAGGCTCTAAACATGTTTATTTCTGCTGTGAAGTTGGCATTTTTAATATGGGAGTCAATGGGAACTTGCTCTTTTCTGGAGCCAGCCCCTAGTGGATGAGGGGGAACTGCAATTTTTTTGACTTATTCACTGGCATCACATGTGGCCAGCAGAGTTTTGCTCCTTGGATTGGACTGAATGTTTTTTCGTCTTCGAGTCCGGACCGCACCTGGTGTGAATCAGGCATAGCAAAGTCTGGTCATTAAGAGTTTCCTTCTTTCATTTCCCAATTTAATTTAGTCTAATCTAAATCGATAAATATAACACAGTTAAATTAAACTGTTATCAACTTTTTACTTTCATTAATATAGAAAGTACTCTTAGATCAGTGCTTTTGTTCTGTGTTCCTGCTCTGTCTTCTCGAACCCCCAGATGGCAGCTGTTCGCTCATACCAAGTTAGGTTCTGCTGGAGGTTTCTTCTTATTAAAGGTGAGTTTTTCATCTCCACTGTCGAGATATGCTTGTTCAGTATAAGGGATTGCTGTGGTTGGAGTCTGCATCAATGGGGCACAACTGCCAGTCAATGACGTGATGCAATCTGCTGGGATTCCTTACATGGAAAACTTGCGAAAACTTTAAACTGATTGGAATGTTTGTATTGAAATTACTTTCTTGTAAAGTGCCTTGAGATTACATTTGTTGTGAATCGGAGTTATTTAAATAAACTGAATTGAATGCAGTGAGATGTGAAATCGCATCAAGCTCTACACTTGACACGGTCTGTAAACCACACTTCAGACGTTACACAGGATGTTATTCAATGAAGTCTTTTGGCTCAGTTACATGCAATAGCTCAATATTACATAATCATTTATAGTTCATAGTGCCTTATTACCCAGATAATTTTAAAGAAACAATTTAAAGTCTGTGTGAAGTGAGCCTATCTTCACACCTTAAAATGCTCTCTTTAGACAAAAACAAGGATTTGAGATGATGTGTTTATTTAAGGGTTGCCAACTCTGTCAACTGGATGTCAGCATTAGAAGGGGAAACAGAATGAAAAACAAATCTAATAGGTTTGTAGATATAAGACAATACAAGATCAACAGATCAAAACATCAATTTAAATTTGATTTTCTGTAAATACATCAGTGTGCTACTCTAGTTTCAGCACATTTATTTGATATATTCTGTTGATTATCAAGAATCTTTAGGGGTCAAAACTAACAAACTTTCTCTTTTCAAATATTATATATTAGAGAGATTTCTGAACATGCCCATGTAAACACGGTAAACATGTACTGGACTGCAACTGAAATGCAATTACAACACTGAATGGTTTAAAATAGTCACAGTGGAAATGGTCCCAGTGAAATGTTAAAATTGGTCATTTACATTTAATAAAACATTTGAAAACTTTAAAGCACTCTTTTCTCTCTCTCATAATTCTAACATTACTCAAAATGTAAGTTGAATTCTTCATATAGAATCCCAAAGAACCATGATTTGAAATCCTCAGTCTGGGTGTGCCTAAACTCATCTCTCAGCAGCAACAATAAGGGGAAAAAAATTGGCTCTATTAAGCATGCCTCATACAGAAAAATGGTTGTACAGTCAATTACATGCACATATCCCAATTTACAATAAAATGATGATTAACAGTAGAAATATAGAAAGTACAACAGCACTGCAGTTGGTCTACCCCTCAGACACTGGGTAAGACAAAAAATTAGAGGAATGCTTCCAGCATCCCAGTAACTTCAACTTGGATAAAAGGGAAAAAACTTATATTGTCTTTAGAAGACATAAATATTACTCTCAGTGGAAGGTCAAAAATAGACAAAATCTTAAATATAAAACTCTGAGCTATGGACATTAAAACACAGTCCATAGATCTATGGAAGATGACTAGCAATCTAGGGAGTTTATTTACCTTAATAATAAAGCCAAATGTTAGGTTCTATTCAAAGTGCATTTGGTGAAAAAGAAAAAACTCATTTTGTTTAAAAAAGGCACTGATCACAAGCCACCACTAATATTAGTATAGGGCAAAAAATGTCATGATGTCTGCATATTTGTACATGCATACACAGAGGAATATTAAAGGAGGGTCAAAACATCTTGTGCTGAAATATTTAAGTAAGAAAGTACGCTGTATTTATACAGTGCTCAGCATAAATGAGTACACCCCCTTTAGAAAGTACGAATTCAATCCCTAGCTCAATGAACAAAACAACAATTTCCAAACTTTTCACAAGGCTGAGTTTTATTGAACACTTATTTAACTCCATAACATGAAATTAAGGTTAATAATCTAACTTAGATCACAAAATATTCAGTTTTACTCGAATTGGTTGAAGCAAAAATGAATACACCCCGCAACAAAAACTACTAAATCTAGTATTTTGTATGAGCACCGTGATTTTTAAGGACAGCACCAAGTCTTCTAGGCATGGAATGAACAAGTTGGCGACATATTGCAACATCTATCTTTATCCATTCTTCAAGAATAACCTCTCTTAGAGCCTGGATGCCGGATGGAGAGTGATTCTCAACTTGTCTCTTTAGAATTCCCCACAGGTGTTCGATTGGGTTCAGATCAGGAGACATACTTGGCCATTCAATCACCTTCACCCTAGCTTTAGATGTGTGTTTTGGATCATTGCCGTGTTGGAAAAGTGCACGACGACCAAGTGCACGGAGTGATGGCAGCATCTTCTCCTTCACTATAGAGCAGTACATTGTTGAGTTCATGATACCATCAATGAAATGCAGCTTCCCAACACCAGCAGCACTCATGCAGCCCCACATAAGGACACTGCCACCACCATGTTTCACTGTAGGCACCATGCATTTTTCTTCGAAATCCTCACCTTTACGACGCCATACAGTTTTTAAACCATTAGTTCCAAAAACAGTGATCTTTGTCTCATCATTCCAGAGTATAGAGTCCCAGTAGTCTTCATCTTTTTCAGCATGGGCCCTAGCAAATTCTAGGCGTGCATTTTAGTGCATGGGCTTTAGGAGAGGCTTCCTTCATGGACGATACCCATGCATGCCATTCCTCTGCAGTGTGCGTCGTATGGTGTCACGGGAAACAGTCATTCCAGTTTGGCTTTCTAATGCTTTAGCTAACTGCAGTGAACTTGCATGGCGATTTTCTTCAACCCTTCCCCATCAGAAGACGCTCCTGTCGAGATTTTAACTTCCGTGGACGGCCTGGACGTCTCTGTAAGATGGTTGTACTTCCATCTTTCTTAAATTTTTGGATCACTTTTGCTACAGTATTTTGACTGATATGTAAAGCTTTGCTGATCTTCTTGTAGCCCTCACCTTTTTTGTGTAAAGAAATTATTTTTCTTTTTCAGATTTTGTGACATTTCTCTTCCATGGGGAGCCATTGCTGACAGCATGAAATGGGAAGGGCTTTTCTTTGTTAAGTAATGCCCTTTTATAGTCACCTGTCTGCTGGACACCTCTTAAACGAATCATTACACTCACCTGTGGTTGAATGCCTGTTAATTAGAATTGTGTAGTCTGAAGTGTGGCTTTTCTCCTAAGACTATAATTGGGGTGTACTCATTTTTGCAACATGGGCATGAATGAATTTGTTAGGAAAATCACTTTTTTGTGTGTGCAAATTAACAATATGTTTGCAATCCATGGCCCACATTTGTGGGAGCATTTTGTAGTATAGCATCTCATAGAAAATGTTGATTCTGAAAGGAAACTAACATTTTCTGACCAATGTAGTTGGGTGTACTCATTTATGCTGAGCACTGTATGTGACTGCATTGATGGAAAAACAAACTTTAAATGCATCTTTAGTCTTTGGACAAGGGCAAATAAAAAGTTGGGAAAGTAGTAAGTAAAATTCAGGCTTTCTGATATGCAAAACCCTTTCCCTCATTGTAGATACGAGTTCCGTCTGTTAAACATTTACAGGATTCCTCCTATAACAGTTTATAGATTAACCAACATGTACTGAATTAACTACAATTACATATTTGGCATCATCTAATTTTCTTAAAGTCTGTTGTATTGTTTGAAATAGAACATGTGTCATGATGAGTAAGCTCGATCAAGCTAATGGTGGTTGGTCTTTGTCTCAAAAGTCTTTAAGAGATTTCACAGCCTTGGCCAGGTTGCAGTAGAACTCAGCCATGCTAGAAGGGAAGAACGAGTCAACCACAGAGCGTGGAAGCAGGCCACCCAGGTCTGTCTGGAAGAAACTGAAAACCTGAGTTTTGCTGGGCTCCCTGGAAAGGTAAACAGGGACAAAATTAACACGTAAAAAACTATATATATATATATATTTAACTATATATATATATATATATAATATATATATATATATATATATTTAACTATATATATATACATATATATATATATATATATATATATATTTAACTATATATATATACATATATATATATATATATATATATATATATATATATTTAACTATATATATATATATATATATATATATATATATATATGCACCCTTTCCAAAAAATTAGAATATCATGGAAAACTTTATTTCCATAATTCCACTCCAAACGGTTAAACTTCCATAGATCATTGAGTCAGGTCCCACAACTTAAACGATTTCAAGTATTTTTTTTTTTCTGTACATAATTTGGGCTTCCAGCTCATAAAACCTACGAAATCAGGACTTCAAAAAATTAGAATACTGTGAAAAAGTCACCATTTACTTCTCTGTTTTTGCAGAAAAAAAGAAAGAAATTAGGATCACACCAAATCAATTAATCGTTTAAGTAGTGGGCTCTGAATCCATAAACTACGGAAGTTTAACGTTTTGAATGGAATTATGGAAATAAAAAAACTTTTCCATGATGTCCGAATTTTTTGGAAAGGGTCTGTATATATATATATATATATATATATATATATATATATATATATACACACACACACACACACACACACACACACACACACACACATTAGCTACACATACATGCTGTGTGTGTCATTAACCTCACCCTGAGATGGGAATACAAGTGCAACCACATGCATGGTTGAATCCTCTCACATAGCCAGGCTGGGGAGGACAACTAGGATGAATCACATTGGTCGCTGTTGGATGTCACATGAAAAGCATTAAAAGCCATGTCACAACTTAAAAAAATCATATTGGTTTATGACCAAGGCATATATATTACCACCTCTAAACTTAGTGAAATTAGCTAGTTTAAGCATGATCTTGCCAGTGACAATAATCACATGAAATAACTTCACCTGAACAAGGGTGTCGTTGATTTTGTTAAGAGATACAAGAAAATCAATATACATGAACTACACGAAATAAACAAGTTTAATTGTGAGTCATAATTACTCTTGAAATCAATGACAAACCCACACAAAAGAATCAAGAAGACATTAACTTACGCACCATTCGAGGAAATGCTGCCATCTTCAAACTGCTTGACTAAAATGACATCTACAAAGTCACGTGGAGATATAATACCCATAGCGGCTGAGGGTGTGACTGTCCTGCAGATAGAAATATCCTGCACAAAAGTTGGAGACAAAGGACCAATAAACTTGAGTTAAACAAGAAAAATGAGCATGGCTGAATAAGGTAAGATATGGCAAATCTAAAAATAGGTTTGTACAATTGGCAGTTATACTACATTGATTTGCTAGTATGCTAGTATCTGGTGTTGCCATAGTCTTATTTTTCTTACATAGATTACAAGGCAAGGCAAGGCAATTTTATTTGTATAGCACACTTTCAACAGCAGGGTAATTCAAGGTGCTTTACATGATTTGGTGATTTAAAAGAAACACATAAAAGAAACACACATTACACATGATACACAATAAAGCAAGAGAAAAATAAAAAAAAGCAAGAGAGCATGAACACATTTCATACATATAACATCAAGCATTTACTCAAAGGCAATTCTAAACAGATGGGTTTTTAGTCTCGATTTAAAGCAGTTCAAAGTTTCAGCAGCTCTACACTCGTCAGGAAGTCTGTTCCAGATAAGGGGAGCATAGAAACTGAAAGCTGCTTCTCCATGTTTAGTTCTGAGTCTAGGGATGTTTAGTAGGCTAGAGTTGGAGGACCTGAGTGGTCTTGGTGGTTGGTACCATGACAACAGGTCTTCAACATATTTTGGTGCTGAGCCATGTAATGATTTATAAACTAGTAAAAGTATTTTAAAGTCTATTCTCTGAGCTACAGGGAGCCAGTGTAAGGACTTTAGAACTGGGGTGATGTGCTCTACTTTCCTGGTTCTAGTGAGGACGCGAGCGGCAGCGTTCTGGATCAGCTGCAGCTGTCTGATTGACTTTTTAGGCAGACCTGTGAAGATGCTGTTGCAGTAATCAATCCGACTAAAGATAAACGCATGGATGAGTTTTTCTAGGTCGTGTTGCAAAATCAGTCCTTTAATCCTAGAGATGTTCTTCAGGTGATAGAACGCTGACCTTGTTATTGCCTTTATGTGACCCTGGAGGTTCAGGTCTGAGTCCATTACTACACCTAGGTTTCGAGTCTGATCAGTAGTTTCTAGCTGAATTAACTGAAGCTGTGTGCTGACTCTTGATCGTTCCTCCTTGGGTCCAAAAATAATCACTTCAGTTTTGTTTCTATTCAGCTGGAGAAAGTTATGGGACATCCATCCATTTATTTGGTCAATGCATTGATTTAGGGTTTGAATGGGTTCAGAGTCACCTGGTGACATTGTAATGTAGAGCTGAGTGTCATCTGCGTAGTTATGGTAGCTAATGTTATTGGTCGCTATAATCTTGCCTAGTGGGAGCATGTAGATATTAAATAAGAGGGGCCCCAGGATGGAGCCCTGGGGCACCCCACATGTGATTTCTGTTCGTTCTGATGAAAAGTTTCCTATTGAAACATAGAAGTCCCTGTTCTTTAGGTAAGACTCGAACCAGCCAAGTACTGTACCAGAGAGTCCGACCCAGCTCTCCAGTCGTTCCAATAAAATATCATCATCAACAGTGTCAAATGCTGCACTGAGGTCCAACAGAACCAGCACTGTGGTTCTTCCACAGTCTGTATTTATGCGGATGTCATTAAATACTTTGACGAGGACAGTCTCGGTGCTGTGGTGAGCGCGGAAACCAGACTGAAAAGCATCAAAACGGTTTGTCGTTGTTATGAAGCCATTTAACTGCTGAAACACAGCTTTTTCAATAATCTTACTGATGAATGGGAGATTAGAGATTGGCCTGTAGTTCTGCATTAACGTGTTGTCCAGATTTTTCTTCTTTAGCAGTGGTTTAATAACTGCTGTTTTTAAAGCCTGAGGGAAGACACCTGATAGCAGTGATGAGTTCACTATTTGAACAAGATCAGAACCAATAACAGGAAGAACTTTCTTTAGAAAAGCTGTGGGTAGGATATCAAGACAGCAGGAGGAGGAGCTTAATTGGATAATGATTTTTTCAAGGCTGTTCTGGTTTAATTCGTGGAATTCAGACATTTTCTCTACATTGTTGTTGATTGGGGATGGCACTGGTTGTGGGTTCGATATTGAGGTACAGATTGACCGTCTAATTGTTAGAATCTTTTCAGTGAAAAAGCTGGCAAATTCATTGCAGGCCCTGGTAGAGTTTAGTTCTGGGGCTACTGTCACTAAAGGATTAGTTAGTCTTTCCACTGTTGCAAATAGAGTCCGTGCATTATTAATGTTTCTGTTGATGATTTCAGAAAAGAACGATTCCCTAGCATCTTTTATAGTTAGCTGATATCTATTCAGTCTCTCTTTGTAGATCTCACAGTGAACCTGGAGTCGAGTTTTCCGCCATTTTCTCTCGGCTCGTCGACACTCTCTTTTTTCACTACGTACCAGTGGATTACTTGTCCACGGAGACTTCTTTCTACCTGAGACTACTTTCACTTTAGTTAGAGCAATGGAATCCATGATGTCTGAGATTTTCGCAAGGAAATTATCTACCAACTTATTTACTGAGTTTGAGTTGGGAGATGAGGGGGATGTGGTGGAAGGATAAATACGTTTAAAGGTTTCTACTGAACTGTCCCCTAGGAAATGCTTTTTTATAGTGGTTTTACTGTGGCTGGATAATTTAGCAGAGATGGTACTTTGAAAGAAAACACAGAAATGGTCAGATAATGCAATATTAATTACAGAGATGTCAGAAATATTTAAACCTTTGCTGATAATTAAGTCCAGAGTGTGTCCTTTATTGTGTGTTGGTTGTTTGACATGCTGGATCAGTCCGAAGTTGTGGAGAGTATCATCTAATGTTTTTGCTTGTCTATCTTGGGGGTTGTCGGTATGGATGTTAAAGTCCCCCACGATGATTAGTTGGTCATAGTCGATACATATTACAGAAAGAAGGTCATTGAAATCATTAAAGAAGTTAGAGTTAAGTTTTGGTGGTTTATATAAACTTAGAAATAACGCTTTGTTAGGCTCATTTATCTGGGTGGCTAGGTATTCAAAAGATTCAAACGCGCCCAGAGTAACCTTTTTAAAGTTCATTGAGTTGTGAAAGATGGTGGCTACACCTCTGCCTAGTTTGTGTTTTCTGTTCTCGCTTAAGAAATTATAATTTGGAGGACTGGATTCTATTAATGAAGTTGTTTCGTTATTTTCATCTAGCCAATTTTCTGATAAAAAAAGGGCGTGTAAATTATGCTCAGTGATGAAGTCATTGATAAGAAAAGACTTCCCGGATAGAGATCTAATGTTTAATAAAGCTAACTTAAGTATTGTGATGATGGGCAGCTGAACCTTCTGACAGGTTATCAATTTGAGATTTTGTTTAATATGAGAGCGTGTGGTTAACGGTTTACGTTTCCTGCTGCTGATAATCACTGATATAGCCTCAGGGGTGCCGGGTGAATTCTGGGAGACGGTAGGGGTGGATTTATTGCCCGGTTCCCTCAAATATCAGATATCTGTAATAATCAGTGGGGGGAAGCTCCCAGGCTTATGGACACTAGTCCCAGGCGTTTGGTGTAGTCTAAGTTTAGGTGTTAATTGTGTCCCAAATTTGATTTGCTCGTTTAGTCTGTCTGTAAAGTTTCTAAATGGAGACTCATTTGATGTGGCTGAGTCACAGGAAGATGAAGACTTAATCTCTGATGGTTGTTTATCTGTTCGGTCCTGTGGTGTCATCATGACTTGCTGTTTTTGTTCTCTGATATCCATGGGCGCCTCAAGGTCAGCTTTTGGGAGCAAGTGTTTTGCTTTCTGATGTTGATAAGAAAAAATGTTGGCTGCTAACAGCTTTACTCCGGACCTGTTCAAATAGCGCATCCCTGCTTTGAACAGATGATTAGCACTTCCAAATACTTTGAAATTATTAATAAATGTGAACGACTTCTCAGCTGATTGTTTCTTCAACCATTTATGGAGCATGCGGAGTCTGCTAAATCTTTCATCATTCCCTTCAGGGACTGGTCCGCTGATGAGGATGTTTACGTTAAGTCCATCAAGTCTCTGTAGGAGATCAGAAAAGTCTCTCTTCAGAATCTCTGATTGTCTCATCGCGATATCTGCTGATCCAGCGTGAATGACGAGCTTTTCCAAAGCAGGATGTTGGTCCAAGATTTTAGGGATTTTTTCTGATATTTCTCTCACTGTATTTTTGTAGCAGCTATAAACTTTGGTATTCTTGGTACAAAAAGCCTCAATTCCATTAATTGATCCGTCTTGTATGATAACAGTCTTTGCTGGGGGCGCTCTTACTTTATGTGTCCGTTTGATGCGGCTGGGTTTCTCCTGGTGGCTTTGACTGGTCCCGGGGGATGCGTCATCTTTCGGGGAACTCAAGGCTGCGAATCTGTTTTTCAGCGGGATTCCAGGTGGAGAAATATCTCTTGTTTTTGGCTGAAACCTCTTTTGTTCACTTTTAGCAGAAGCGGCAGTTCTGGGTTCAGAGGTTTCTCTGTGTCGGAGTTTCTTTTGCTTTTTCTTCCTTGGAGAACGGGCTGGGGTTGATTTCATGCGTTTTAAAGCTGGCCAGTTTTCATTATAGTGCGGAGTTCTGCCGCTCAGACGCCTGTAGGGAGTCTCTGTGACACGGTTAGACCGACATAACACAGGGCTGTTTGTATTCAAAGGTAAAGTTGTTCATTTTGTCCATAATCAGCGTGGAGATCAAAATTAATTTCCAGACGACGTAGCTTCGTGTCAATGCCCTCAATTCTGTGGAGCAGTTTTTCAAAATCCTCAGCTGAGCAAAAAGCCTTGTTGATAAGTCCATAAAAAAGTAATCCAAGAAGAGATCTGGTCCAATACAGTAACTCCAGGGGCTGGGTAGATAAAGTAACTAAGAAAAAGTTAAGAAAGAAAACAAGAAAAGCAAACAGAAAAGAAAATAAGTGAACGAATCTGGAGAGAGACGGAGAGCAGCTGCTCCTCCTTCAGCAGACAGCGGGGACTTACAGGTCCTTCTCAAAAAATTAGCATATTGTGATAAAGTTTATTATTTTCCATAATGTAATGATAAAAATTAAACTTTCATATATTTTAGATTCATTGCACACCAACTGAAATATTTCAGGTCTTTTATTGTTTTAGAACTGATGATTTTGGCATACAGCTCATGAAAACCGAAAATTCCTATCTAAAAAAAAATAGCATATTTCATCCGACCAATAAAAGAAAAGTGTTTTTAATATAAAAAAAGTCAACCTTCAAATAATGATGTTCAGTTATGCACTCAATACTTGGTCAGGAATCCTTTTGAAGAAATGACTGCTTCAATGCGGCGTGGCATGGAGGCAATCAGCCTGTGGCACTGCTGAGGTGTTATGGAGGCCCAGGATGCTTCGATAGCGGCCTTAAGCTCATCCAGAGTGTTGGGTCTTGCGTCTCTCAACTTCCTCTTCAGAATATCCCACAGATTCTCTATGGGGTTCAGGTCAGGAGTTGGCAGGCCAATTGAGCACAGTAATACCATGGTCGGTAAACCATTTACCAGTGGTTCTGGCACTGTGAGCAGGTGCCAGGTCGTGCTGAAAAATGAAATCTTCATCTCCATAAAGCTTTTCAGCAGATGGAAGCATGAAGTGCTCCAAAATCTCCTGATAGCTAGGTGCATTGACCCTGCCCTTGATAAAACACAGTGGACCAACACCAGCAGCTGAAATGGCACCCCAGACCATCACTGACTGTGGGTACTTGACACTGGACTTCAGGCATTTTGGCATTTCCTTCTCCCCAGTCTTCCGAATGAAATGCAAAATTTGCTTTCATCCGAAAAAAGTACTTTGGACCACTGAGCAACAGTCCAGTGCTGCTTCTCTGTAGCCCAGGTCAGGCGCTTCTGCCGCTGTTTCTGGTTCAAAAGTGGCTTGACCTGGGGAATGCGGCACCTGTAGCCCATTTCCTGCACACGCCTGTGCACGGTGGCTCTGGATGTTTCTACTCCAGACTCACTGCTTCCGCAGGTCCCCCAAGGTCTGGAATCGGTCCTACTCCACAATCTTCCTCAGGGTCCGGTCACCTCTTCTCGTTGTGCAGCGTTTTCTGCCACACTTTTTCCTTCCCACAGACTTCCCACTGAGGTGCCTTGATACAGCACTCTGGGAACAGCCTGTTCGTCCTGAAATTTCTTTCTGTGTCTTACCCTCTTGCTTGAGGGTGTCAATGATGGCCTTCTGGGCAGCAGTCAGGTCGGCAGTCTTACCCATGATTGCGGTTTTGAGTAATGAACCAGGCTGGGAGTTTTTAAAAGCCTCAGGAATCTTTTGCAGGTGTTTCGAGTTAATTAGTTGATTCAGATGATTAGGTTAATAGCTCGTTTAGAGAACCTTTTCATGATATGCTCATTTTTTGAGATAGGAATTTTGGGTTTTCATGAGCTGTATGCCAAAATCATCAGTTTCAAAACAATAAAAGACCTGAAATATTTCAGTTGGTGTGCAATGAATCTAAAATATATGAAAGTTAAATTTGTATCATTACATTATGGAAAAGAATGAACTTTATCACAACATGCTAATTTTTTGAGAAGGACCTGTATATCTGATTAATTCAATTCCAATTCAATTCAGTTTATTTATATAGCGCCAATTCACAACAGATGCCATCTCAAGGCACTTAACAAGAAGTCATTTCAATACATTTATACAAACATTCCAATCAGTTAAAAAGTTTCCTATTTAAGGAATCCCAGCAGATTGCGTCAGTCATTGGCGTGAGGTTGGGCAGAGTTTCCAACCACAGCAATCCCTCATACTGAGCAAGCATGTAGCGACGGTGGGGAGGAAAAACTCCCCTTTAACAGGAAGAAACCTCCAACAGAACCAGGCTCAGTAGGAGCGGCCATCTGCCACGACCGTCTGGGGGTTTGAGAAGACAGAGCAGAGAAATAGAAGGAACAGAATATCTGATTTAAGAGAACTTTCTATGTTACAGAAAGTAAAAAGTTAATAACAGGACACAGTGGATGTTCAGTTACTGGGGGGATCATCCCAGTCGATGCCCCCCGTCCAACAGGGCATTGCAGCTAAGCAGGATACCAGACCAGGTATATCTTCTATGGAGAGAAAAACACAGAGAAAACAAAGTTAACAGTCGAAATAGCAGAATGTACTGTAATACAACTGGAGAGTAGTAGTAGAAAAGGAAGTAGCAGAGTGAAGAAAATTGGTAAGTCTGTCCTCCAGCAGTCTAAGCCTATAGCAGCATAACTACAGAGGTAGCTCAGGATGACCTAAGCCACTCTAACTATAAGCTTTATCAAAAAGGAAAGTTTTAAGCCTGGCCTTAAAAGTAAACAGAGTGTCTGCCTCACGGACTAAAACTGGGAGCTGGTTCCAATGGACTATGTCAAAGTCATGAACACGCCTTGCATAATCCTACTGAGAGCATAAAACCGTCGCGGTGACTAGCATTTTACTACTGTATCACTGCGCACTAAACGAGCAGAAAGCCGGAAGTGACGTCAGCGAGAGAACGCATTCTGTTTGTTGGCACATTTGACAGCGGCTTTTCAGCTGTGACTGGGACCATTATTTTCTGTTTTTGACAAAGAAAAGTGATTGTAATGCCTTCGCGTTGTAGTGGGGGATTTTGCTCATATACACACAAGGACGGTGTCAGTTTATTTCAGTTTCTCAAAGACCCAGAGTTATTGTCTAAGTGGGTGAAACAGGTTAGACGCACCCGTGAGTAGTGGGCTCCCTCCTCTCTTCTCTTCTCTGTTCGGAACATTTTGAGCAGAATTGTTTTGATTACTATGATAAAGGAATCCCTGGGTTGTTTAGTGTGTGTTGCTGCCGGCAGCTGTACCTGCAGTGTTCAGCAGGAGTGTGACAGCGTGGCGGCGGTACCGTGGTGGGGCTCGTGGACTGCGCAACACTGACAGCTTCAGCATCGCTACTTCTACAAGCTCGACTTCCACCGACTGCCCAGTTAGATCTCGTGTTTCCAGAAGCATATAGGCTCATTTTAGCCGGGGACACCAGGGACATGTCCCGACCACTTTTCTAAACCTGATGAATTTCTTACCAGCGCAGATCTAACATCTAGGCTAATTGTGCTCCCAGCACAATTTCCACATAATCCATATCTGAACGGACGATTATTTAAATGAATCCATTGCACTCTTATATACTCATGATTTCTTTCTGCGCAGATGCTGCAGCGTCCTTTGCAGTGGATATATCAAGGTTTTAGTCCGTTTACGACTCCCAAAGAGAATGGTGTAGATATATTGTGTTTGTGGAGAGAACATGGCAGAATTTTCCCCAGCTTTGCGCTGACAGCAGAATGTTCCCGGCATCCTGCCCTGCCAGAGAGATTTTTCTGCGAATGAATTTGTGATTCAGGAACGGAGAGCGCAGATAAAGTCAGGGACTGTGGACAATATTTTGTTTCTGCACAGCGATCTCTGCATCAAATTAATTTCAGATGTATATGTTTCGAAGAATTAAAGGGACATGATTCATTGTAATATAGGCTAATTTGCAATCCTTTGGGGATTGTGTAATTTTCTGTCTTTGATCGGTTTTTTAAAACTGTAGCCTAATGGAAAAATGTAAAGGCCGTAGTTAGCAGGGCTCCTTACGGTGTGGCAGGAAAATCGAGTGAGAAAATGAAGCAGGAGCATCACACAAAAGTTCACTTTCTGACGGGCGGATAAACCTCTCCACTACTCCATCAGGTAGTGAGTGTATTCACAAAAAGGAATAGGAACACCATCTGAAGAGTGTTTGTGTGATGAGCTTTTGCCGTCAGTTTATCATGACGCAACCTCTATTCATCAGTCAGTACAATAATCAGAAACACCTGTGGACCCGAACTAACAGACGTCCTTCATTGTGAATTTACGCCACTGACCACTTGATGCAGACGCACAGTCATTTTCAACTTTACGCAAAGAGTTTAGGAAACTGAATCAATCAAAAAAGATTCTAATGAGAGCAGCTGAGCATCATCAGACCTGGACACCGTACTCAATGCAACGCTATTTCCTCCTGCTGAGGCAATAAGAAAGTTGAGAAAGAAGTGGCGCTTGTTATCCCAGTGTGCGACCGGAGCGGATTCAGCCTCTCTTATGCACAAGCAGGTGCACAATTCACGTCTATAGACCATGAGAAAGTTGTGAGACTGCAGGTAAAATGTTCATATTTAGTACATGTTTTCATCTGCTCCATGTGTGATGGCAGGATGGAGATTCTTTGTTCAGATTGTTCGGGCTGAATATTAACTAAAATGAATGAAGAATTAAATAATATTGAATATGTTTCAGATTTTTTTCAAAATTAAATAAAAACTGTCAAAGACAGAAAATAACGGGATCCCTGATTAAATGTAAATTATAGTAGAATAGGTACCCGCCCCATGCAGGACTCTGAACTGTTAAAGTTTCCCCGCACAGAACAACGGCGATGGTTGTAAAGGGAACGCATTTTATTACTCCGCATATAGCCTATAGCCGACGGCTGAATAATTATAGGCTATATGAATAATTAATCATTTTCCCCAGCCGTTGTAAAAACAAACTGATGCCCTTGTCCAGAAGAGACAGTTACATATTCAAAGCAGTTTTGCTATAATTATGAATAATTCAAACTCTAGTGAGTCTGACAAAGAAATTAAAATAACAAATGTGTTTCACCTGAAACTAATAATTTGGTACGATAATCATAAAGAAGAATTGTAATGAAGTCTTAGGCTACTTGCTTTGTTGTTTGCCTTGAATGTCTGCCTACAATATGATTTTATTTTTCCGATATCAGTCTCAGACCTTATAATTAAATACATCTGGATTAGTTTTATTATTTTTAGTTTTAAAACTGATTTACCATATTTACATTATGTAGGCTAATGTTTATTTTTCAGGTCACTACTAAAATCACTACACGTTAATATTATTATGCTCATATATATCATTTTGTAATTTTTTTTTTTAAAAGAACCAACTATTAAGTTATTTCTAATCCTTACCAACCTGTGTATCCCTGACGTCACTTCTCCCGCTAGCTTCTCTGACCCACTTTCTTCTATCCATCTCAGTAGTTGTGTACGGCTCATGCCTGTACGGTTCTATGTCTCTAGAAGCACCAGAACCGGCTGCATTTTCTACCTCAAAAACCATCTCAAGGCTAGAACTGGAGGAAGAATCTTCCGAGCCTTCAAATATGAGCGGCTCCATCAGGCCTGACAGCAGTAGTTTTCGGACTGTCCAGCCTGAGCGGTTCTGTCGCTGACGTCACATGGAGACGTGGTTTTGAAGCTGCGGTTAAGCTAATATTTTTGAAACTCTAATTATTGCGTAAAATCAAGTCTGTTCGGCTCATAAATTTACACAACCACATACTTTGACAAGATGCATTATGTCATAATATATTTAAATTAAATCAGCTTGGTGTCATGAGATCTTTAAACCAGCCTAGTGCTGTTCCTTTGATCCCTGCAACATGTTCAAGCCTTTCTAAGAGAATATTATGATCGACTGTGTCAAAAGCAGCACTGAGTCATCTTGATCAAGGGAAGGTTTCTTGAGTAAAGGTTTAATTACAGCTATTTTAAATTTTTGATTAAAGAACAACTCACCCCCAAATCAACTTTTTTTCTGACCAACTGTATAAATTAGTGTCTAGGGCCGGGAATATACTTGCTTTTTAACCTCGCGTAACGTAGTGTTGACACCGTGCACTCCAGTTAGTACTGGAGAATTCCACTGGGAGGCAGAGTACAGAACTCATTCCAGATAGAGTGCTGGTGTTTCCGGATTTGTAGGGCAAAAACCAAACAAACATGGTGACCATTGAAGAGATAAGCTTCTGGTTATTGTTGAGATGACAACAGAAAAAAAGACGGCGGCAGTTACGTAGATGGTATGTGAGACCCCTAAACCAGGCACGCCGTGCCTCATCCGGTCAAGTAGCGCTCTATACTCGTAGCGCTCTATGCTCTTCCTACTGGTTACTTGCGTATTGCAGCGTGTGGACGCGTTGCGTAACTTTCAGAGGACGTGCACAAACAATGCTTGAAATAAACGCAAGGTACTCGAGGCAGCCATGATAAACAGGTGTACAGGTAATTAAAAGCAAGTATATTCCCGACCTAATAGTGCTGTCTACATGTCTGGTCATTATTTTGGCATCTTAGTAAAAATATACATTTTCTTCCTAAAACTGGCAGTGTGGCGCCCTCTTCAGCTTAAAACTCTATACTGCACTTGAATTTGAATCGAGCATTGCTGATGTTAGCTATCCTGCTGCTGTTTACTGTTTCAAACAGGAAATGTGGGCACAGTAAGACTGGTTGTGGAATGAGTTGCTCTTTAAGTTGTAGTATTTATCCAAACCGCCTGGCTTCTATTTAAATAAAGCAGAATGTTACAAACATGCGTTTCTCTCAAGGCAAAACAAATCTTCATTAAAAGTAACGAGACTGATTCTGAAAAAAGACAAACCTCCATGATCTGTTCAAGAAGCTCAAACTTTTTGACGTTGCTGTCCCACTTGACTCGGAGCCCATTGGGAACTGGTTTGAGACATTCCCATACTTTCTCAGGGCTGCCACTGACAATCCCCTCACCCTTGTAACTGCAAAATCAGGCAGATGGATAAAAACACAGTTAGAAGAGAAAGCTACTAAACATAAAAATAATATGATCACAGTATATTCCAGTCCGTATTCGGAGAGAAAAATACCGCTAACTACCTACTAACATTAAGCACATGGTCAAATTCTTTAACAAAAAAAAAACATTAATTTATTTCACTGCAAGGCTTAAAGTGCTTCTGCAGAGGCATCTTCATTTATAACGTGTAATAGATGTTTCACAGTAATTTAGTACTCAAATAAACTATACTATCAAAAATATTTGGTCACCTCTCCAAATTATTAAATTCAAGTATTCAAATCACTTCCATGACCACAGATGTATAAAATTAAGCAGCTAGGCATGTAAGCCCTCAGGAGCTCAGTGAATCCCTAATCCCTCAATTACAGAAATTTGGCCAAAAAGTGGTAGGACACGTCAAATAACAGTAGGATCAGAAGATCCTGAGGTGCAGAGTGAGCAGTGATCTCCACTGTTCTGCAAAGTCAGTAGCTACAAACATCCAAACTTCATGTGTCCTTCAGATTAGCTCAAGAATAGTATGTAGAGAGCATAATTAAATGGGTTTCCATGGCCGAGCAAATGCATTCAAGCCTTACATACAAGATGGTGCCATGGATGGCAGCCTTGGTTCTTCGCTCTCTTATATTTTGCTTGATTTTAAATGTTTATTTTTTATATTGAAAATATAATTTGCTGTATCCATTTGGTAAGGACATGTGTGTGCAGACAAAAACCTTTCGCACATACAATAACCCATGATCCACTTCACATTTGAAGAAGCTGCAACAATCCAAGGAAGCAGTGGGGACCAGGCCCCGTATAAGCAAGCCACGAACAAACAAAAAGAAGCTATAGCAAGAAATAAATAAACAGATTATCAGCGGATGATCCCACATCACTTTGGAATGATTTAAAACAACAGGATTCCAGTTAAAGCTATTTTTTATGCTTTACAATATCAAGGCATTTTGCACAGTTTAGTGGTTGTGGGAACCGTTTGGGGATGGTCCCAAAAATATTTGTGCACCAGTGCACAAATATCCAAAACTTCATAAAGAGTCCTGACCTCAACTTGTTCGAACACCTTTTGGATAAATTAGAACAGAGGCTGAGAGCCAGGCCTGCTTGTCCAACATCAATGTCTGATGTTAAAAATGTACTTCTGGAAGAATGTTCAGATATTCTCTTAAACATACTTCTAAACCCTTTAAGAAGTTTTCACAGAAGACCAAGAACTATAGTAACTGCAAAGGGTGTACCAATGCCATATTAAAACTTTTAAACCGATTCAAGTGACCCAATATGTTTGGCAATATAATATACATCCAGACATGTGATGGCCATTACATAGTAAGCATATAATTAAATTATCATTTTATGAAGGTTTGTAACGTATCTAAATATCCATCAACATTTGGGCCTGAAGTCTATGCATGTAATTTGATAAACAGAATCATAAGTCCTGAAACTTTTAGGTTGATTAGAATTAAAAACTGTTCATTTTACATGCTATGATATACTTTCTAACAAATCAAAGCCAAGTTTATTTTACACCAGCAGTTCTGATGTCATCTATGTTGATTTAGCCACAAACTAAGCCACCAATTTAGCCACCAATTGCTAATGTAGACATTTTATAGAAATGCAATAAATTGAAATAATGTCACATCGAGGTATCCACGGTGTTATAATATAAAATCAGATTATAAATAACAAAATAAATTTTTATCTAAAAAACCCTGCTAAGCATTGCCTATGCAGATTTTTTGTCTGAAATTCATTAAGTACATGTTTTACAAACATGATCAAGAGCTCTAAAGTAAATAAAGAAAAGAGAGCTTACACATTTCCAGGGAACTCAGACGAGGGACGCCAGGAAACAATCACATCATTCTGCAGAAGACAAGCAAGATATAGACAGTGGGATGATTTTGTACAACAATAGATTGGTTTCGCTATTAATAACGAATATTAGGTGCTATGGTCAAACTGGTGCTCTCAAACACATAGCACACATATACAGAATAAACACAGACAATGTCTCTCCAAAATGCTAAAATGTATTAACATTTACATTAGTTAGAGAAAAGGAAGCCAAAGCAAAAGTTCATGTTGCTGGGCAACAAGTACTCCAAGCATTTATAACCACACTTGTCAAAGCTGATGGCCTGCTTCAGCCCAAGTGAATTAAAAATCAAAACAAGGCAAAACACAATGAAATAAACAACATTTAAACAGTTTTAAACCAAGATAATTATCTCTTCCCTGACACAACCTCTTTGTTTAAACAGCTCTGAATAACGGTGAAGCATGTGAGGTTCCGGAATGTCCAATGGGACCAGAGAAATGCTGCACTTGCTTGATTTTCGTAAGCCCGCAGAGAGTGCACATAGTTGCTGTACGCAAGCAGTCTTCTTTCAGGCATTGGGGAGAAAAACAATGTATGGCTCTTTTCCACCAGGGGTGTCAAACACCAGTCCTTGAGGGCCGGTGTCCTGCAACATTTAGATGTGTTCCTGGTCCAACACACCTGAATTATATGGTTAAAAGGTTCAATAGGGTCCTGCTGATGACCTAATTTTCTGATTCGGGTGTGTTGAACCAGGAACACATCTAAATGTTGCAGGACACCAGCCCTCGAGAACTGGAGTTTGACACCTGTGCTCTAGAGCAGTGGTCCCCAACCCCAGGGCCGAGGACCGGTACCGGGACGTGGGTCATGTGGTACCGGGCCGCGAGCTACACAGAAAAAAATAAATAACTTCCAGTATTTCAGTTTTATTTATTATCTGAGGGTGACCGCTGTTTTATTTTGAAAAATAACCGGATATCCCCGTTACATAGCTCAGTCTTGACACGTAATCCCACAAGCTAGCAAGATGGATAGAAAACAAACGTTTCTTTGGAAAGGGGAAAAGGCCCACGGCTCTCACTGATTCAGCGTTGTGATGAGTTAGATTTTTCATGGACTTTGTATTTGATTTTGTGGTAAATCTTGAATTATTAAAGGTATGTTTACATGTTACCATGGCGACCAGAGATCGTTAGGGGGCTGAGTGTATGTTACTCGTGTTATGTTGTCTGCTCGATGTTAGGAGAACGCTGTTAATAAAGCTGCGAATACACATTGGATTTACGTCTATTGTTATACTTTTAAAAATAACCCGTTTTTATACCATCCATTATCATTTATCCGCCACACCTTAAAGGCTGGTCCGTGAAAATATTGTCTGATATTAAACCGGTCCGTGGCGAAAAAAAGGTTGGAGACCACTGCTCTAGAGCCTACTTGGCGCAAGTTGACACAGCCCAGTTGGTTTTCCGCTAGAACTGAGTAACGGTGGGTGGGCTCGACATATTGTAGGTTAATTGGTCTCCCTAAATTGCCCTGAAGTATGAGTGTGTGCATGCAGGGTTGTTTGTCCTGTATGTCTCTGTGTTGCCCAGCGATGGACTGGCGACCTGTCTAGGGTGCTTTTGCCAGACTGAAGGGAAGATGGCGTTGTGAATGTGATGTCCAACTTGTGATGTCGGTGCTGACCTGCATAACCTCTGTGAAACTCAAAGACAGACTTAGGAGACCTCATGGAAGGAACCTGTTGCAAATATCACTTTGGATGTTGAGATAAAGACATGCATTTTAAAAATGTCTCCACTTTTGTTGTGTCCAGATTATGCACTATGAAAAGGTGCATGTTAAAATTGCAAAACAAATCCTACAGTTGCATAATTTATTTGAGTTGGTATGATTAATATAAGTGCTGTCATCACAGAAAAGTAGCTTCAACAGTTGCTTTAGATTTTAAAGCATTTGGTTTAACTCTACTATATTGGTATGCTGAAGCCATAGCACATATTTTGCTCCCTACAAAGTTTTACAAATTTGTCCTATGATTTATCCCAAGGGTCCACAACATGTGGCTGCATGCTATCTAATCTAAAAATAGAAATACATTTTGGTTTTTCATCAGCTTTCAAAATCTAACATTTCATTTTGTACATATTTATGAAATTCACTTTTATCTTGCAGCTTTAGACAGATTTTACTTCATAGAAGCAGAGGCAAAAATTGCTGTCTGATTTTAAAAGGTGGCTGACACCTGATCTGTCTGGTATGTTTTTCGAAAATAAAATGATGAACAATTCAATTGTTTCAGTGATGAGCCAATAACATTCAACTACCAGTGGCAAATTAGGTTGAACTATGGATTCCACCAACCAGTGTATGCTAAGATGAAAGTACAAATCATAATACAAGGACATACCTTGCACATTTATATTGGACAGGTATACAAAAAAATGCTGTCACACATGCCTGTGGGTCATGGCGTGTGCAAGCTCTTCCAGCACCCAAAGAATGTCTGATTTTAGGCAGCATTCTGTGCAATCTCCTGTCTTCTCAAGGAAGCTTCCTGTCCCCCCCAAGGCAATCAGTGGCCAACAGTCGTTAGACAATGGGGCTTTTAGCAGGTATATCTTATATGGAGAAAAAAACACTGAGAGAAAACAAAGTTAACAGTCGAAATAACAGAATGTACTGTAATACAACTGGAGAGAAGTAGAAAATGAAGTAGCAGAGTAAAGAAAATTGGTCAGTCTGTCCTCCAGCAGTCTAAGCCTATAGCAGCATAACTACAGAGCTAGCTCAGGATGACCTTAGCCAATCTAACTATAAGCTTTATCAAAAAGGAAAGTTTTAAGCCTGGCCTTAAAAGTAAACAGAGTGTCTGCCTCACGGACTAAAACTGGGAGCTAGTTCCACAGGAGAGGAGCCTGATAACTAAAAGATCTGCCTCCCATTCTCCTTTTAGAAATCCTAGGAACTACAAGGACTCTCTTCCACTCTGGGGTTGCCCCCGCTGAGAGGCGCCGAGCTGGGGTGGGCATACTTGTTGCCCCCCATCTCGGCGCCTGTACGTTGGGGTTTACCCCGGTGAACGAGAGGGTAGCCTCCCTCCGCCTTCGGGTGGGGGGACGGGTCCTGACTGTTGTTTCTGCTTACGCACCAAACAGCAGATTAGATTACCCACCCTTCTTGGAGTCTTTGGAAGGGGTGCTGGAGAGTGCTCCTCCTGGGGACTCCCTTGTTCTGCTGGGGGACTTCAACGCTCACGTGGGCAATGACAGTGAGACCTGGGGGGGTGTGGTTGGGCGGAATGGCCCCCCCGATCTAAACCCGAGTGGTGTCTTGTTATTGGACTTCTGTGCTCATCATGGATTGTCCATAACAAACACCATGTTCAAGCATAAAGGTGTCCATATGTGCACTTGGCACCAGGACACCTTAGGCCGCAGCTCAATGATCGACTTGGTTGTCGTCTCATCTGATCTGCGGCCGCATGTTTTGGACACTCGGGTGAAGAGAGGGGCAGAGCTGTCCACTGACCACTACCTGGTGGTGAGTCGGCTCCGATGGTGGGGGAGGACGCCGGACAGACCTGGAAGGCCTAAACGTGTTGTGAGGGTCTGCTGGGAACGTCTGGCAGAGTCTCCTGTCAGAAGGAGCTTTAACTCACACCTCCGGCAGAACTTTGAACACGTCCCGGGGGAGGCGTGGGACATCGAGTCCGAGTGGACCATGTTCCGCGCCTCCATTGCCGAGGCGGCTGACCGAAGCTGTGGCCGCAAGGTGGTCGGTGCCTGTCGCGGCGGCAACCCCCGAACCCGGTGGTGGACACCGGCGGTAAGGGATGCTGTCAGGGTGAAGAAGGAGTCCTACCGGGTCTTTTTGGCTTGTGGGACCCCTGAAGCAGCTGATAGGTACCGACAGGCCAAGCGGGATGCGGCTCGGATGGTTGCTGAGGCAAAAACTCGGGCGTGGGAGGAGTTTGGAGAGACCATGGAAAACGACTTCCGTACGGCTTCGAAGCGATTCTGGTCCACCATCCGGCGTCTCAGGGGGGGAAAGCGGTCTGCCACCAACACTGTTTACAGTGGGGATGGTGTGCTGCTTACCTCGACGCGGGACGTTTTGGGTCGGTGGATGGAATACTTCGAAGACCTCCTCAATCCCACCGGCACGCCTTCCAATCTGGAAGCAGGGTTTGGGGACTTGGGGTCGGGCTCTCCAATCTCTGGTGCCGAGGTCACCGAGGTCGTTAAAAAGCTCCTCGGTGGCAAGGCTCCGGGGGTGGATGAGATTCGACCGGAGATCCTCAAGGCTCTGGATGTTGTGGGGCTGTGTTGGTTAACGCGGCTCTGCAATATTGCGTGGACATCGGGGGCAGTTCCCTTGGATTGGCAGACCGGGGTGGTGGTCCCCCTGTTTAAAAAGGGGGACCACAGGGTGTGTTCCAACTACAGGGGGATCACACTTCTGAGCCTCCCTGGTAAGGTCTATTCAGGGGTTCTGGAGAGGAGGGTCCGACGGATAGTCGAACCTCGGATCCAGGAGGAACAAAGCGGTTTTCGTCCTGACCGTGGAACACTGGACCAGCTCTACACCCTCAGCAGGGTCCTGGAGGGTGCGTGGGAGTTCGCCCAACCGGTCTACATGTGTTTTGTGGACTTGGAGAAGGCGTTCGACCGTGTCCCTCGGGGGGCCCTGTGGGGGGTGCTCCGGGAGTATGGGGTACCGGGCCCCTTGATACGGGCTGTTAGGTCCCTGTACGACCGGTGCCAGAGTTTGGTTCGCATTGCCGGCAGTAAGTCGGGCTTGTTTCCGGTGAGAGTTGGACTCCGCCAAGGTTGCCCTTTGTCACCGATCCTGTTCCTAACTTTTATGGACAGGATTTCTAGGCGCAGCCAAGGCGTTGCGGGGATCCGTTTTGGTGGCCTCAGGATCGGGTCTCTGCTTTTTGCAGATGATGTGGTCCTGTTGGCTTCATCGGAGCGTGATCTACAGCTTTCGCTGGAGCTGTTTGCAGCCGAGTGTGAAGCGGCTGGGATGAGAATCAGCACCTCCAAATCCGAGGCCATGGTCTTGAGCCGGAAAAGGATGGGGTGCCTCCTCCGGGTCAGGGATGGGGTCCTTCCCCAAGTGGAGGAGTTTAAGTATCTGGGGGTCTTGTTCACGAATGAGGGAAAAATGGAGCGGGAGATTGATAGACGGATTGGTGGGGCATCTGCAGTTATGCGGGCGCTCTACCGGTCTGTCGTGGTGAAGAGAGAGCTGAGCCAAAAGGCGAAGCTCTCGATTTACCGGTCGATCTACGCTCCTACCCTCATCTATGGTCACGAACTCTGGGTGGTGACCGAAAGAACGAGATCACGGATACAAGCGGCTGAAATGAGTTTCCTCCGCAGAGTGTCTGGACTCTCCCTTAGAGATAGGGTGAGAAGCTCAGTCATCCGGAGGGGGCTCAGAGTAGAGCCGCTGCTTCTCCACATCGAGAGGAGTCAGTTGAGGTGGCTCGGGCATCTGGTCAGGATGCCTCCTGGACGCCTCCCTGGTGAGGTGTTTCAGGCACGTCCCACCGGGAGGAGGCCCAGGGGAAGGCCCAGGACACGCTGGAGGGACTATGTTTCTCGGCTGGCCTGGGAGCGCCTTGGGGTTCCTCCCGAGGAGCTGGAACAAGTGGCTGGGGAGAGGGAAGTCTGGGTCTCTTTGCTTAGGCTGCTGCCCCCGCGACCCGACCCCGGATAAGCGGAAGAAAATGGATGGATGGATGGATGGAACTACAAGTAAACCTGCAGTCTGAGAGCGAAGTGATCTGGTGGGAACATATGAAAAAATTAGATCTCTGATGTATGATGGAGCTTGATTATTAAGGGCTTTGTATGTAAGAAGGAGGATCTTAAATTCTATTCTGGATTTAACATTGGGGCCAATGAGGAGAAGCTAAAACAGGAGAAATGTGATCTCTCTTTTTAATATTCATCAGAACTCTTGCTGCCGCATTTTGGATCAACTGAAGGCTTTTAAGGGCTTTGTGGACTAACTGATAGTAAAGAATTACAGAAGTCCAACCTTGAGGTAACAAATGCATACACTATTTTCTCAGCATCACTTCTGGACAGGATGTTTCTAATTTTAGCAATATTCCGGAGGTGAAAGAAAGAAATCCTAGAAACCTGTTTAATATGGGATTTAAATGTCAAGTCTTGGTCAAAAATAACGCCAAGGTTCTTTAGGTTATTACTGGGGGCCAATTTAATGCCATCCAGATGAAGTGATTGACTAAGCAGTTCTTTTTTAGAACATCTGGTCCAAAGACAGCAACTTCTGTCTTGTCAGAATTTAAGAACAAAAAGTTTAGAGTCGTCCATGTTTTTATGTCTTCCAGACATGCCTGTAATCTACCTAACTGACTGGGTTCATCAGTATATAAGGATAAATATAGTTGTGTATCATCGGCATAGCTGTGTAAATTTATCCCATGCTGTCTAATGATTCTAACAATTGGAAGCATATATATGGTGAAAAGAATTGGCCCAAGCAAAGAGCCCTGTGGAACTCCACAAGTAACCCTTGAGAGTGAAGAAGATTGATCATTTAGATGAGCAAACTGGAATCTATCCGACAAATATGATTTAAACCAGCCTAGTGCTGTTCGTTTGATCCCTGCAACATGTTCAAACCTTTCTAAGAGAATATTGTGATCAACTGTGTCAAAAGCAGCACTGAGAGCTAACAAAACCAGAACAGACACAAGTCCATTATCTGAGGCCATGAGAATTTTTTTAGTAATCTTCACCAGTGCTGTTTCAGTGCTATGATGAGCTCTAAAACCTTACTGAAACTCTTCAAACAGGTCGCTACTGTTTAGATGGTCACAGACTTGATTAGAAACTATTTTCTCAAGGATTTTGGATAAGAAAGTGTAATTCACTAATTCATCTTGATCAAGGGAAGGTTTCTTGAGTAAAGGTTTAATTACAGATATTTTAAATTCCCGTGGTACGTATCAGTTTACTAAGGATAGATTCATCATATCCAAAATGGGGCCAGGAACCAAATGGAACACTTCCGTAAATAATTTGGTTGGGATTGGCTCCAAAATAAAAGTTGAAGGTTTAGATGAGGCTAGTATTTTTGATAATTCCGAAAGCTCGGCTGAATCAAGACAGCCTAAGCACAAATGAGGTTCTACAGTTCTTTCCGATGCTGCCTCATTTACTGAAGAAGAAGTAATCATGTTTGGGAGGATGCCCATGGTTTTATTTTTAATAGAAATAATTTTATTTATGAAGAATCCCATAAAATCATCACTGCTAAGAACTGGGGGAATAGTTGGCTCAACAGTGCTATGACTATGATTTCTAATGGAAAAGTCTTAGAACCAAGTGGAGCTGGGTCGAGCTGTGCCAAATAGGGCTAACGGAAAAGCCCTATTGGTTAACATAATCCAACACCCATCTCTACTTGGTCTATATTCAGATGTACACTCACTGGCCACTTTATTAGGTACACCTTGCTAGTACCGGGTTGGACCCCCTTTTGCCTTCAGAACTGACTTAATTCTTCATGGCATAGATTCAACAAGGTACTGGAAACATTCCTCAGAGATTTTGGTCCATATTGACATGATATCATCGATCAGTTGCTGCAGATTTGTCGGCTGCACATCGATGATGCGAATCTCCCATTCCACCACATCCCAGAGGTGCTCTATTGGATTGAGATCTGGTGACTGTGGAGGTCATTTGAGTACAGTGAACTCATTGTCATGTTCAAGAAACCAGTCTAAGATGATTGGAGCTTTATGTTATGGAGCATCATCATGCTTGAAGTAGTCATCAGAAGATGGGTGTAATGTGGTCATAAAGGGATAGACATGATCAACAACAATACTCAGGTAGGCTGTGGCGTTGCAACAATGCTCAATTGGTACTAAGGGGCCCAAAGTGTGCCAAGAAAATGTCCCCCACACCATTACACCACCACCAGCCTGAACCGTTGATACAAGGCAGGATGCTTTCACGTTGGTAATGCCAAATTCTGACCCAAGCATCCATATGTTGCAGCAGAAATCAAGACTCATCAGACCAGGCAACATTTTTCCAATCTTTAATTGTCCAATTTTTGTGAGCCTGTGCGAATTTTAGTCTCAGTTTCCTGTTTTTAGCTGACAGGAGTGGCACCAGGTGTGGTCTTCTGCTGCTGTAGGCCCATTTGCCTCAAGGTTCAACCTGTTGTGCGTTCAGAAATGCTTTTCTGCATACCTTGGTTGTAACAAGTGGTTATTTGAGTTACTGTTGCCTTTTTCTCAGCTTGAACCAGTCTGGCCATTCTCCTCTGACCTCTGGCATCAACAAGGCATTTTCACCCACAGAACTACCGCTCACAGGATATTTTCCATTTTTCGAACCATTCTCTGTAAACCCTAGTGATGGTCATGCGTAAAAATCCCAGTACATCAGCAGTTTCTGAAATACTCAGACCAGCACGCCTGGCACCAACAACCATGCCACGTTTAAAGTCACTTAAATCACCTTCCTTGCCCATTATGATGATCGGTTTGAACTGCAGCAGATCGTCTTGACCATGTCTACATGTCTAACTGCATTGAGTTGCCGCCATGTGATTGGCTGATTAGAAATTTGTGTTAACGAGCAGTTGGACAGGTGTGCCTAATAAAGTGACCAGTGACTGTATATCTATATTCAGATTCTCTTCAAGGAGGAGTTCAGACAACTGGGCCCCTAGACTTAGTTTTTCATCTGCTACGGTCATCAGAAACGCAAACAGCAGGCCAAAATTTACTTTACTACTACTCTACTTCGAAGATCCAGTTGTTTACTCAAACAGCGAGATTAGGATGGTCACCACTGAGGTTTTTCCTAAACAGCTGGTGATGCCAGCTGAAGACAAAGACAGCTGTTCCATGCAGGCTAGGACATACGCGGGATCTTCATCTGTGTGAAATCCCTTCTTACTAGGAGCTCATCATGAAAATGAGTTAATGCTGCGCATTTTGAGATTCAGAGTTCTTTGCCAGTTCAAATGTTCTCTGTGTGCAGTTCAGTTCTTTGGTCTCCAAAGGCCGGGCCCAATAATGTTGTAATTTAAATAACACCAGTTCTCATCAAATGTCATTCCAAGGTGCTCTAAAAGACATAGATTCACTTTATAGACAGATGTTGGTTGTTTGCCAGGAACAGACCAAAACTGACAAGCTCTTCCTCTCACCCACCTCCTCCACAGAGTCCAGTGGCCAGCCAGGGACAGAGCCGTCCCTCCTGCCCAGCTTGTTCAGTCTCCTCCTGTCCCACTCTGTGCTGCCCGGGGCCCAGCAGACCACAGAGTAGTGGATAGCAGAGGCCACTAGCAGAGTCGTAGAATGTCCTGAGCAGAGGCCTGCACACTCCGAAGGACCTCAGTCTCCTCAGAAGGTGGAGGTGACTTTGACCATTCTTGTACAGGGCGGTGGTGTTGTGGGACCAGTCCAGTTTATTGTTGAGGTCAACACCCAGGTACTTGAAACGTCCACCATTTCAATGTCTTATCCCTGGATGTTCATGGGTGAGTGTGCCAGTATCCTTCTCCTGAAGTGGATCACCATCTCCTTTGTCTTACTGGTGTTTAAGCACAGGTGGTTGCTCTCATACCAGTCCATGAAGTCCATGATGACCGACCGGTACTCCAGCTCGCTTCCCATCAGACACACAGCCAACGATGGCCGAGAACTCCTGGAGGTGGCAGCTGGGTGAAGTCCGAGGTGTAGATAGTGAAGAAGAAGGGTGAGAGAACAGTCCCCTGGGGGCCCCTGTGCTGCAAATTACCTCCTCTGACTCACATCAGCACTGTGGACGATCAGAGAGGTAGTCAATGGTCCAGGCAGCGAGATGTTCATCCACTCCCACATCCTCTAGATTCCCTCGAACCAGTGCTGGCCTGATGGTGTTGAACGCACAGGAGCAGTCAAAGAACATGACTCTCACAGTGCTTCCGACGGTCTCCAGGTGAGGGAGGGCCAACTGCAGCAGGTAGATGACGGCGTCCTCCACCCCGATGTTCGGCCTGTAGGCAAACTGCAGCGGGTCCAGGGTGGGGCTAACCACAGAGCAGAGGTGAGTGAGGATCAACCTCTTCATGGTCTTCTCAGGTGGGATGTCAGAGCAACTGGTCTGTAGTGGGCCAGTTCCTTAGCGTGCAGTGTTTTGGGAACCGAGAAGGTCACAGGAGGTCTTCCACAGGACAGGGACCTTCTCCAGTCTGAGGCACAGGTTGTACATTTGGCTGAGGACCTCACAGAGCTGGTCTGCACAGACCCTCAGCAACCTGGGGCTGATGCCGTCTGGTCCAGCAGCTTTCTTCTTCTTCAGTCACCTGAGGTGTTTCCTCACCTGTTCCAATGTCACAGAGAGGGGGGAGTCAGGGTCCCGGGTAGATGGCTGGGGGGTCGAAGGGGGCTGGTGCTTGGGAGAGTCTGTGTGGAGTGGGCTGGAGACACTAATGCGGGGGCAGATGAAGAAAGTCCCGGGAGGTGTGAAGTGTCAACTGGCCCGGAGGCGTTTGAAGAGGAGGGTGTGGGACGAGGGGCAGAGAGGGTGGGGGGATTATCAAATCTGTTAAACCAACAGTTAAATTCATCTGCCCAGCGCTGGTCAACAACAGCTGTCCCTCTGGCACTCTATTCAAAGCCGGAGATCGTCTTTAACCTTCTTGACACGTCCTGCACGTTGTTCTGGGCCAGTTTCTCCTCCATCTTTTTCCCATAGTCCTTCTTGGCCCGTCTGATCTTCCACTGGAGCTCCCACTGCGCTCTCCACTGCTCCTATAGTTATTAATGCAGTGTGTGAGGTCCTCAATGTCCTCTCCATGAAAAATGCAGTACATGTTCCAGTCAGTGGTCTGGAAACAGCCTCTTGTTGGCGTTTTCCGTCTACACCTTAACTTTCATCTTCTGAGCTGGTTCTCTTCTCACCCTGGGTGTGTATTGGGGGAGCAGACGGACAAGGTTGTGGTCTGAGCGTCAGAGTGGGGGGAGGGGGACGGAGGTGTACACATCCTTCACATTAGTATAAATTAGGTCTAGCGTCTTATAGTCCCTTGCATGGCACCTAACGTACTGTGTGAAGGTAGGGAGAGTGGCGGAGTGAGAGGTGTGATTGAAATTCCAGTTGATGAGCAGGAGGGCCCAGGGATGCCGCATCTGAATTTGGGTCACAGCGCTGTGGAGCCGCTCACACGCAGCGGCCGCATCAGCCGAGGGGGCAACGTACACGCAAAACACAATCACGTGCCAGAACTCCCTCGGGAGGTAATATGGCCTCATGCTCACCACGATTAGCTCCAGGTCCCATGTGCAGAGTTGGTCCTTCACGTGAATGTGCTCCGGGCTGCACCCTCTCTCATTCACAAACAAACATCGCCAGTCCCCCTCCTTTCTTCTTTCCACTCTTTGCCATATTCCTGTCCGCGCACGAAAATAAGTTTGAATCCACTCAGGGAACCCATAGAGTCCGGTATATGTTCATTTAACCAGGTCTCTGTAAAGCACATGAGACTGCACTCCCGGTATTCTATCTGGTATCGGATCAGTACAACCAGCTCATCGGACTTGTTGGAAAGTGAGCAAACATTCCCCATGCTAACGGAGGGCAAGTACCATCTCCGTTTCTTTAGTCCAGCTCTGCAGCGCCGGGGCTTCCACCGTATGTCCTCTGGTAGCTCGGGCTTGTCGTCATAGTGGCCAGGGCGCAAAATCCGAGCAGCTGATCCCTGGTGTAAACAATGGGAACTCTGTAGCTGTGCGTAGATGTATTCCCTGATGCAGACTCAAAAAGTGCCAATAACAATAAAAAAAACAAATACAAGTGTGCTAAAAGTAGACTACCCATGTGCATATTTGCACAATAAATAATAATAAATTAAAAACACATCTATAAAGTATACAAAAAAGTGAAAGTAGTAAAAGTTGAGGAAGAGCAGTTGTAACTTGCTGCTGCTCGCACAGCGCCATAATGATAAAAGGAGTGATTCTGCAGGTGGTGACCACAGACCACATCTCAGTTCCTATGCTTTCTGGCTGATGTTTTGGTCTTCTGAATGCTGGCGGTGCTTTCACTCTAGTGGTAGCATGAGATGGAGTCTACAACTCACACAAGTGGCTCAGGTCGTGCAGCTCATCCAGGATGGCACATCAATGTGAGCTGTGGGAAGAAAGTTTGCTGTGTCTGTCAGCGTAGTGTCCAGAGCATTAAGGTGCTACCAGGAGACAGGCCAGTATATCAGGAGACGTGGAGGAGGCCATATGAGGGCAACAACCCAGCAGCAGGAGCGCTACCTCTGCCTTTGTGCAAGGAGGAACAGGAGGAGCACTGTCAGAGCCCTGCAAAATGACCTCCAGCAGGCCACAAATGTGCATGTGTTTGCTCAAACTGTCAGAAACAGACTCCATGAGGCTGGTATGAGGGCCCGATGTCCACAGGTGAGGATTGTGCTTACAGCCCAACATCGTGCAGGATGTTTAGCATTAACCAGAGAACACCAAGATTGGCAAATTCGCCACTAGCGCTCTGTGCTATTTACAGATGAAAGCAGGTTCACACTGAGCACATGTGACAGACGTGACAGAGTGTGGAGACATTGTGGAGAACGTTCTGCTGCGTCCTCGTGCATGACCGGTTTGGCAGTGGGTCAGTATTGGTGTAGGGTTGCATTTCTTTGGGGGGCTGCACAGCCCTCCATGTGCTCACCAGAGGTAACCTGACTGCCATTAGTTACAGAGATGAGATCCTCAGACCCCTTGGAGGCCATATGCTGGTGCGGTTGGCCCCGGGCTCCTCCTAATGCAAGACATTGCTAGACCTCATGTGGCTGGAGTGTGTCAGCAGTTCCTGCAAGAGGAAGGCATTGATGCTATGGACTGGCCTGCCCGTTGCTCAGACCTGAATCCAATTGAGCAGATCCGGGACATCAGGTCTCGCTCCATCCACTGACGCCACGTTGCACCATACTTTACCTCTTAATCATGTAAAGCACCTTGAATCACCTTGTTGTTGAAACTGTGCTATACAAATAAAATTGCCTTGCCTTATCTATCTATCTATCTATCTATCTATCTATCTATCTATCTATCTATCTATCTATCTATCTATCTATCTATCTATCTATCTATCTATCACCCTTAATAAGTAAAAACAAATTTGCTAAATCAACAAAATAATGTAGATGGCCTATGAGACAATTTTGCAGACCCCCCACAAAAAAAATAGACCATGAGTTCTACCAACTGGCACATAAAACATGACGGCACGGTTGGCTGGGTTATAGTATGACAGAAATATGCAGTTAAACTAATAGAAAAATATCAACGGATTTAATTAAATTACATACATTCCAATATAACATTTGTTAATTTGCAGTCAAGTTCAGTTTATTATGCCAATTGGTTAATTGGTTAAAAGCAGAAAACCGCCCCAAAATTATGATGATGGATCATTTGATGAGCATCACTGCCAGAAATATTACTGTCAAACAGACCTAAAGGCCAGTTCATTGTTACTGTATCCTCATTGGGCTAACATATATGCAGTTCTTTAGATTTTGGTTCTGGATAGTTACCTATAAATCTATGGTTGTAACCCAGTGGTTCTCAAAAAACACATGTTTACTTTAAGAACCTATTCAGGAACCAGGGTCGTTTTTGTTCCCCACTGCATTTCCAGTGAAACCATGACCAAATCAGACCAAAAGCAGTATAAAGAAGCATCTATCCAGAAAACATTCCTGGTAAGGTGATAGGACTTGGATTGACCTTAACCCAAAGGTAGAGGATTGTAGTATGCTAAACTTTTCTCACTGGTTTAGTCAACTCCCAGTTATTCCTCCTCTGCAGCTCATGGTTTGTTAACTTTAAATTCCAACATTAGTTCTGTTGAAAACCAAATGTAAACCACCCCACCCATGCTGAATACCACAGTGTATTACAATAATAATAATAACAATAATACACAGCAAATACATGGTCTCCATGCAGAATAGGAGAGAAAGAGTAATGCACTTATCAAAACCTTTTTTAGGAGATTTTTACAGGTAAACTTAGAATATCCTCTAGTGTTTATGCTCTGAGATGCAAATTACAGCAGCCACAGTTTCCAAGGATTGTTGTTCATTCACTAAATTTAAGTTTAAATCAGGCATGTCTAAAGTCTGGCCTGGTCACATTTCATGGTTCAGTCTTATTGTGCGCTATTTATGGCTCGCTAGCTATGTCAGAATAAATAAATCCTAAAACATTAAATTAGTAATTCCTCCTTTCACCACATGGTGGAAGCGACAATATACTGCTATCTGCATCTGTGCCACAAACCCTTCTTCACTCATCTCTGACATGGCGACTGCACAATTATTATTGACTATCATTATTGACCATGTTCACACTGAAAACCCTCACCAACATTTATACATTCAACCCAGGCTGCTACTTCACATTACACTACTTTTTAAGTACACTGCTGATACACTTTATTGCTACATTTACATCTTTATTTATAGTATCAGTAAAAAGTATAAGCCTTAAGATATTTGCACCTATTAAGTATGACTTTAGAGATTAGGATATGTTCTTGTTGTGTCTGTGCACTTTACGGTTGACAGTGAGGGCAGCCGCTTTCAGGAGCAGTGGGAATTACAGTACTTCTTCACTGAAAATCGAGGTAATTATGTCTGTTTAATTTGTAAAGAGACGGTCGTCTTGTTTAAGGATTTTAACATTAGGAGATACTACGAGACTAAACATGCTACAACATATACCAAGCTGACAGGGAATGACTGCACTGAAAAAGTGAAGCAAATCCAAGTTGCTCTGGCATTGCAACACTGATTCTTCATGTGGGCTGTGAGTCACATAAAAATATCACCAAAGCCAGCTACGAAGTGACCAGTTAATAGCTTAACATGGCAAACTTTTTACTGAAAATTATTTTGTCACAGACTGCGTCATGAAAATGGTGCAGAACATCTGCCTCCGAGAGGAATCAAGAATTTAGGAATATTTGCATGACATGCAACACTGTGGCACGGAGAGTTGAGGACATACAGGTCCTTCTCAAAAAATAAGCATATTGTGATAAAGTTCATTATTTTCCATAATGTAATGATAAAAATTAAACTTTCATATATTTTAGATTCATTGCACACCAACTGAAATATTTCTGGTCTTTTATTGTTTTAAAACTGATGATTTTGGCATATAGCTCATGAAAACCCAAAATTCCTATCTCAAAAAATTAGCATATTTCATCCGACCAATAAAAGAAAAGTGTTTTTAATATAAAAAAAGTCAACCTTCAAATAATGATGTTCAGTTATGCATTCAATACTTGGTCAGGAATCCTTTTGCAGAAATGACTGCTTCAATGCGGCGTGGCATGGAGGCAATCAGCCAGTGGCACAGCTGAGGTGTTATGGAGGCCCAGGATGCTTCGATAGCGGCCTTAAGCTCATCCAGAGTGTTGGGTCTTGCGTCTCTCAACTTCCTCTTCACAATATCCCACAGATTATCTATGGGGTTCAGATCAGGAGAGTTGGCAGGCCAATTGAGCACAGTAATACCATGGTCGGTAAACCATTTACCAGTGGTTTTGGCACTGTGAGCAGGTGCCAGGTCGTGCTGAAAAATGAAATCTTCATCTCTATAAAGCTTTTCAGCAGATGGAAGCATGAAGTGCTCCAAAATCTCCCGATAGCTAGCTGCATTGACCCTGCCCTTGATAAAACACAGTGGACCAACACCAGCAGCTGACATGGCACCCCAGACCATCACTGACTGTGGGTACTTGACACTGGACTTCAGGCATTTTGGCATTTCCTTCTCCCCAGTCTTCCTCCAGACTCTGGCACCTTGATTTCCGAATGACATGCAAAAT
Organism: Valencia hispanica; assembly: GCA_963556495.2. Classification (NCBI taxonomy): domain Eukaryota; kingdom Metazoa; phylum Chordata; class Actinopteri; order Cyprinodontiformes; family Valenciidae; genus Valencia; species Valencia hispanica. Next base: position 4,677,544 of record OY747701.1, on the reverse strand, counting down.
TTGGTCTGGAATCGGTCCTTCTCCACAATCTTCCTCAGGGTCCGGTCACCTCTTCTCGTTGTGCACCGTTTTCTGCCATACTTTTTCCTTCTCACAGACTTCCCACTGAGGTGCCTTGATACAGCACTCTGGGAACAGCCTATTCGTTCAGAAATTTCTTTCTGGTCTTACCCTCTTGCTTGAGGGTGTCAATGATGACCTTCTGGGCAGCAGTCAGGTCGGCAGTCTTACCCATGATTGCGGTTTTGAGTATTGAACCAGGCTGGGAGTTTTTAAAAGCCTCAGGAGTCTTTTGCAGGTGTTTAGAGTTAATTAGTTGATTTAGATGATTAGGTTAATAGCTCGTTTAGAGAACCTTTTCATGATGTGTTAATTTTTTGAGATAGGAATTTGGGGTTTTCATGAGCTGTATGCCAAAATCATCCGTTTTAAAACAATAAAAGACCTGAAATATTTCAGTTGGTGTGCAATGAATCTAAAATATATGAACGTTTAATTTTTATCATTACATTAGGGAAAAGAATTAACTTTATAACAATATGCAAATTTTTTTAGAAGGACCTGTATAGACAGCTGGGGGACAGAGGAGTGGATTTTGATTATTTCTTTAGCCTGCGACGAAAGCACCGATGCATCTGACACTGCGCAACTAAGGATTTTTTAAAAAGGAGTTTACGACAACAGGAACCTCAAAAGCCTTAAAGGGCAAACCAGAGGAATGGATTTATTTGTTTCCGTTTGTGAAGCTGTTGATGGTGTGAAACTACCATGGAGTAAAGTTTCTGGGATCATTACTGATGGTGCGTCTGCCATGGCTGGTGAGCGAAGCGGATTGTCAACACTGATTTATATAAAGTCAGCAAAGAAGCGGGTAACGTTATTAAACTTCACTGTATCATTCATCAGCTGGCTCTCTGTGCCAAACATCTAAAATCTGAAGATGGTAGGAAACCAGTAGCAAAGGCAATCAAATTAATTTGCCCTAAAGCTCTATACCAAAAGTTTCCGCATGAAATCCAGGCTGAATAGAGTGACGTAATTTATCACAACGATGTTGTTAAGGAGTTGTTGTATATGATGATAGCTGTGGGCAGGAAGGATTTCCTGTAGCGGTCTGTATTGCAGCGAAACTGAAGAAGCCTCCGACTGAAGACGCTCTGTTTTTGTATGACTGTCTCATGAAGAGGATGTTCAGGGTTGTCCATAATTTTTTTGATTTTATGAAGAATCCTTCTTTGCATTATCATCTCCAGATTTTCCACAGTTGTCCCAAGAACAGAACCAGCCTTCTTTATCAGGTTGTTTAGCCTATTTAAATCCCTGGCTCTGATGCTGCTACCCCAACAGATGACGGCTGAAGAGATTACACTCTCCACAACAAACTTGTAGAAGATCTCCAGCATCTTGCTGCAAACCTTGAAGGACCTACGCTTCCTCAAGAAGTACAGTCTGCTCTGTCCCTTCTTGTAGACGGTTTCACTGTTGCGTCTCCAGTCCAGTCTGTTGTCAAAGTGAACTCCGAGGTATTTATACTCCTCAACCACCTCCACTTCTTCTCCCATGATGGAAACAGTTTTTGACTTATCCCTGTTTCTTCTGAAATCTACAATCATCTCCTTTGTTTTGTTCACATTCAAGGTGAGACGATTGTTTCCACACAATGTCACAAAGCGGTCCACCAGCTCTCTGTATTCAGCTTCTTGCCCATCTCTGATACACCCGACAATTGCAGAGTCATCTGAGTATTTCTGCAGATGACAGGTCTCTGATTTGTACTGGAAGTCTGAGGTGTACAGAGTGAAAAGGAATGGTGAGAGTACGGTCCCCTGTGGTGCTCCTGCGCTGCTGACCACCTGGTTTGACACACAATTCTTCAGTCTCACAAATTGTGGTCTGTTGGTCAGGTAGTCATTGATCCAGGCGATTGTTGAGGGCTCCACCTGTGTCTTCAGGAGTTTCGGACAAAGTAAATCAGACTGAATTGTGTTAAATGCACTGGAGAAATCAAAGACCATGATTCTCACAGTGCTGCCTGCTTTGTCCAGATGACAGTGGATTGGTTGAAGCAGGTGGATGATGGCATCATTAACTCCAACTCCACAGCGATAAGCAAACTGCAGTGGGTCATGATACGTTCTTGTTTGCTTACTCAGGTGTGCCAACAGGAGTCTCTCCAGGACCTTCATGATATGGGATGTCAGGGCAACAGGTCTATAGTCATTGATGACTGATGGGTGAGTTCTTTTGGGTACTGGAACAAGGCAGGATATCTTCCACAACACTGGAACCTTCTCCTGAGTTAGGCTAAGGTTGAAGAGGTGCTGCAGAATCCCATAGAGCTGCTCTGCACATGCCTTCAGGACTCTGGGGCTGACACCATCTGGACCTGCTGCCTTGTTCCGGTTCAGTTTCTCCAGATGCCTCTTCACCTGACTTTTGGAGACAGACAAGTGGGAGGGGGAGGCAAATGGGGTAGCAGCATTTCCTGACTTGGTTGAAGTCAAACTTGTGGAATTAGAAGAGTCCATGGCTGTGGTGAAGGATAAAACATCCGAGGTGTAACAGGAAAGCTGTTGATCAGAGGAGAGTGGGATGTCTGTTTGGCTGGGAACAGAAGAGGGGGGTGCTGAGCTAGTTCCTGAACTGAACCTGTTGAAGAATGTGTTCAGTTCATTGGCTCTGTCCAGACCGCCAAGGGCCCCACAGTGGCAAAGCAGCCCGACCGCCCAGGCCCCCGACTAGACCGCCTGTCCTCCTCCGGACCCCAACCCCTGATGGCCCGTAGCGAACAGGGCTGGGAAAAGACCCCTAGCCTCCATCCTCCCGCTCGAGTATGGTGTTGATGCGTGTTGTTATAATGTGCATTTAAAACAGAGGGGTGGGATGTGGGGGAGGCAGCCACACATCCCCCAACCCCCACCCCGAGCCCTCAGTGTCTATATGTGGTTTAACAGTGGGCACCGGCACCAGAGGGGAAGCTGATTGTACCGCTCCCCCTCTGGATGCCGAAAAGTGTGCCCACCCCAAAGTCCCTACATATGTGTCGTGTGAGAATGTTATAAGTGGGAGTGTCTAAGTTGTATATTAAAATTGGGACCCAGGACACCACGGGACAGCGAGGAGGGAAGCCCCTCCTCGCACCCCAGTGATGTGCCCATGCCCCAAGACCCTATATGAGTGGTAAAGTGATGGAGCGGGTGGACAGAGGTGTCCAGGGATGGGGAGGGAAGGACTGGGAGACAAAATGTCTTCCCAGGGAGCCAGCTCCCCCACTGACCCCAATAGGCACCGCTGTTCAATGGGATCCACAAGGGGAGGGAGGCCATGGCACGTTCGACCCGGGGCCCCCGGCCACAGCACCACAAAGCCCCACGGACCCCAAGGCAGTCCCCCCAGCCCCATCCCAGAAGGGGAACTAAACCCACCCTGACATTCACTCTACTCTCAAAACACAAAAGACACTAGACACCCAGGTTGAGTTCGCCCACCCCCCAACCCCCCCCTCCCGCACACCCCTCCCCCCCGTCCAAGTGCCCTCGTAGGGGGAGAGCATCTGTTGCTACACAGCAGCAGCCTCCCCGCCAGCAAAGGAGGCCCCCAGCGCCACCCGCACACCGGAGGCCCCCGTAGCCCGAACCACGTCGACGTACCTGCCCAGACCAGGAGCAAACCGATGAGCCGGGCGGCCGACCCACCAGGCCGACATCCACCAGCCTCATTCTTTGTGGAGCGACCACTGTTGCTCAACGGCCCGGCAGGAGACCAAACCCAGCTCCCCACCCACCTGCCCTGCACGCCCACCACCCGGCCAGTCCACCCGCAAGTCCAACCGATCCCGGCCAAATGCCCAACCCCAGCGCCCCACACAAAGACCAAGACCCAGGAGCCAAGTCCAGTGCAAAAAAGGACTGATCCGGCCCAGAAACGCCACCCAGCTGCCGCGACCAGCAGCCAGGCACCCCAACCAGCAAACAAGGCGAAACGCCATACAGGGACTGGCGATGACAATCGTCCCAGAGAAAAAGAGAGAGGCGGCTGCACATGCCGGCCGCCGGCCGGCCGGCCACAACCCCCACAGCCAACAGAGACCCCACGCCGGCCGACCCCCAGCCAGGACCACAGCTAGGGGGCGCGGCGCCCCCGAGCCCCGAATCCCCAGGCCCACCCCAGACCCTAACCAGGCGCAGAACGGCCACCAGGCCAGTAACCCATGTCCGCCAGTGAAACCCCCCCAAGGCACCGCATTCAGCCATCAGGAGTCAACACCCAAAGCCCAACCCCAGGCCGGCCACGACGTCCAGCGCCCCATCCGCCCAGTGATCCCACCCCCCGGGGTCCCCCCAGACGCCTCCAACCCCAAAACCCCCACATCAGCAACAGTGTCCCAAACGATAAAACCAAGTGCCCCCCACCCCCACTAGGTGATGGAGCCGATCAAAGGAGCCCAGAGAGATTGATCAGATATGGAGCCAGAGGCTGTCTCAAGACCAATATGGTCCAACAAGAGATTTTTATACTGATTAATATTAAGAGCTTTTTTATTTTTCCAGTTCAGGAGGATAGTTTTCTTAGCGATGCATAAGGCAATGTGAACCATTAGAACTGACTTTGTGTCCATGGTGACATCATTTAAATTTCCTAACAGGCAAATTGAGGGAGATGGTGGGATGTTACATTTCAGACACTTTGATAAGTCCTCACATATCTGGCACCAAAATTTCTTAACAGGTGGACAGAACCAAAGCGCATGAACATAAGTATCTGGTATATTGCTTGTGCATTGTAAGCAGGTATTAGACGATGTAAAACCCATCCTAAACATTCGTTGACCTGTATAGTGTACTCTATGAAGGATTTTGTATTGCATTAATTGCAAATTAGGATTTTTTTGTTATTTTAAAGGTTCTTAAACATATCTGAGACCAGACGTTTTGGTTAAAGCTGGCTGATAAATCCACCTCCCATTTTGAAATAGGGATGGCTATTGATTCATCTAATGTAAATAAAGTTTGGTATATTTTAGACAGCAATTTGTGGGGGTTGAGATTAAGAAAATCTAAAACTCTTGCTGGAACATGTAATTCAGCTGTATTGGGCCTAAATTTACCTTTAATACTAGATTTAATTTGTTGATATTCTAAGAATTTGTTTTTATCAATTCCATATTGTGTAATTAATGTATTAAATGGGATAAAGTCTGTTCCTTCAAATATATGTTTCAGGTATTCAATTCCATTGCACCTCCAGACTGGGAAACTTATCATACATTTTTTTTGCAAAATGTCGGGGTTATTCCAGATGGGTGTACGTCTGCATGGGATTATTGTGGACTCTGTCATTTTTAGAAACTCCCACCATGCTGTCATAGAAGAACTGATATTTATGCTTTTAAAGCATTCATATTGTTTTATATTTGAGCTAATAAATGGTAGGTCTGATCTTATTACATAGTGTCTGTTGTACGTCTATCCAGGACTCGTCTAGGTAGCTATGTTTTAACCATCTTGATATGTATTGGAGCCTGTTGGCTAAGAAATAATGATGGAAGTTTGGTAGATCTAGACCTCCTTTTTCTTTGGTCTTCTGCAGTGTTTTTAAGCTGATACGTGGGGGTTTATCTTTCCAAAGAAATTTAGAGATAGAGGAGTCCAGAGATCTAAACCAGTCTAGTGATGGTTTACTTGGGATCATTGAGAATAAGTAGTTGATTCTGGGCAAAACCATCATTTTTATTGAAGCAACCCTTCCCATAAGTGATATGGGTAGAGATTTCCATCTAGCAAGATCATCTTCCACTTTTTTTAAAAGTGGGATGTAGTTTAGCGTTATTAAATCTGCCAGTCTTGGTGAGACATTGATACCTAAATAGGTAATATTCCCTGACTGCAGTTGTGTATTAGTTGGATTCTGGACAGAACAATTGATTGGAAGAACTGTAGATTTTAACCAATTTATAGAATAATCTGAAACATTTGAGTAAGAGTTTATCAACCCGATTACCTCAGTGAAAGAGGTTTGTGAATGCTGGAGAAAAAGTAATACATCATCTGCATAAAGACTGATTTTATGTTCTATGTTATTGCATTTTATGCCTTTAATATTGTGAGTTTGCCTGATCGCTGTGGCTAGTGGTTCAATAAAAATAGCGAACAGGGAGGGTAAGAGAGGACATCCCTGCCTGGTACCTCTCTGAAGATAAAACCTAGATGATGTTTGGTTATTTGTTCTGATACACGCTGTTGGTGAACTGTATAATATTTTCAACCAGTTTATAAAAGAATTTCCAAAGCCAAATTTATGTAAGGTTACAAATAAGAATTTCCAGTTAACTCTATCAAATGCTTTTTCTGCATCTAAAGATAATATATTAGTTTTACTGTTTTTACAGTTAGAAAAATCTATTAAATCTATTAATCTACGTGAATTTGTGGATGAATGTCTCCCTTTAATAATACCAGTTTGATCAGGATGTATTATAAGAGGGGTTACTTTCTCTATCCTTTTTGCGAGGGCTTTGCGGATTATTTTAAGATCAACATTAATGAGGGATATGGGACGATAGCTGGTAGGAAACAAAGGGTCTTTACCTGATTTTAGTAGAAGACTAATGTAGGCAGAATTCATATTTGGTGGGAGTCTGCCATTTTCCTTGGTTTCCTGCAGCATTCTTTGGAATGTTGGTGCCAGAATATTCCAGAATTCTTTATAGAACTCTGCTGGAAATCCATCTGGGCCTGGAGCCTTATTATTGGGCATGCCTTGGAGGGCCTCCTGGAGTTCAGCCGCTGTTAGTGGTGAATCCAGGGCCATCGCTTGACTTTCAGATAATTTAGGTAGTGTTATGTTATCAAAAAAAATTTGAATTTCATGATCCGATGGATTTATCTCTGGTGAGTATAAAGCCTTGTAAAATTCTTTAAATGTGTTGTTTATTCTTCCAGGATCATGTACTGTATTCCCGGTCTGATCTTTAATAGCAGATATAGTTGTTTTTTCTTTATTAATTTTTAGCTGGTTAGCCAAAAATCTACCTGATTTATTACCTTGTTCAAAGTTTTCTATCCTAAGTCTTTGAATTAAGAACTGGGTCTGTTTATTAATAATTTGATTTAATTCTAGCTTTGCTTTACGGATTTTGCCTAGTCTCTCATCTAGAGAAGCTTATAATGAATTAATAGTTTCTTCTAATTCCTGAATACGTTTTTTTTCCATTTTCTTTTTATTTGATGAGAATGAGATTATTTTACCTCCAATCACAGCTTTTCCTGCCTCCCAAAGAATGGATGGCGATGTACCAGGGAGGTCATTATATTCTAAATAAGAAGCCCACTCTTTTTCAAAAATATTTAAGAAATTCTTTATCCTTAAGTAAGGATATATTAAATCTCCAATTTTTGCTTTGAGGTGTTTCTGTTTTATTTACTAAAGTTAGAGAAACAGGAGTATGATCGCTAACAGCTATAGGGTGTATCTCAGTGTCTGAAATGTCAGTCAACAGTGAGCTGCTGACTAACAAATAATCCAGTCGAGAATATGAATGGTGGACATTTGAGAAGAAAGTATATTTTTTGTCATTGGGGTGAAGTGATCGCTATGCATCACAAAGTCCATAATCGCTCATGTACTGTTTGACTATATCTATAGATTTCCAGCTGCGCTGAGTCCCTGCTGTGCTGAGCCTGTCTATTTCTTCATTTAAACCAAAGTTGAGGTCGCCCCCAAGAAGAAGTGAGCAATCCATGTGTTCAAGGAGCACAGAGAAGAAGGAATGAAAGAATGAGGGGTCATCAACATTTGGACCATATATATTGACAATACATAACTTTTGGTTATGTATAGATAGTTTTACTATAATAAATCTACCCTCTGGATCTGTAACTGTATCTATTACTGTAAAATGTAAATTTTTATTTATTAATATTGCTACTCCCCTTTGTCTGGAGTTATAGCATGCAGAAAACACATTAGGAAACTCAGGGGATTTAAGATCATCTGCAGCTGAGGTAGATTTATGGGTTTCTTGTAATAAGACGACATCTGCCTTCAATCTTTTAAGCTGGTTAAGAATCTTAACTCTTTTCTCTCTGGTGCCAGCTCCATGAATATTCCACGTGACAAACCTTAGAGTAGTCATAGTTTTGAGATAAAAGTTGTAAAGTCCATATCACCATAGAAACAGATAAACACAGGTGTATTATTAGTTTGTACCTGGGGTTGCCTGATTGAAAATCCAAAAGCCGAGATATAAGAAAGAGAAAAATAGAAGAAAGTTGTGAAGGTGTGAAGGGTGAGGGTGAGAGAGAGAGAGAGAAAGAAATAGTTATGTTACGAAAAAATTCTGTGTGTGTGTGAGTGATAAAAGAAGGAAAAATGAGTGACAAAGACATTTGGTGATAGACATGTGAAGATGAGAAAAGAAAAAAGAGCCAGTATCCCAGTGCTTAGCCCTGGCCCCGCCCACATTGAGTGATGTAAACAACTTTACAGAGCTGTGCTAACATTAGATTATAGTTGACTGATAAAACAACTCTTATCTGACCAGTGTTACATGACTAATAAAGCCAAGGAGTAAGCTGGGGGTCCCTGAACAGCTGCCCATTAACATACAGTTTATCTACCGCTACTGTAGCTCTGGTGCCTTCACTGATATATTTCTTCCTGATTGGGAACAAAACGCGCCTTCTATCCAGGATCTCCTTCGGATATTGATCGTTAACGCTATAATTCGTTCCCCGCAGCTCTCTGCCCTGGCCTCTGACCTGCTCTTTTTGCTTGTAATGCTCGAATTTAGCAACAATAGGTCGCGGCCAGCTGTTGTTGGGCTTCTTACCTCCGAGCCGGTGGACGCGGTGAAAAGTTATGTTTTTTACCGTGTCGCTTGGGAGCTTTAACTGATGTTGGAGAAAATCTCGGATGGTGGATTCAGCGTCGTCCTCAGCCTGTTCTGGGATCCCGGAAAAAAAACAAGATTGTCCCGCATTCCCCTGGCCTGTATATCCAAGACAGTTTCTTTCATCCTCTTCCTTTCTCCGGACAGCTGCGTCATCCCCTCGGTGAGTTTCTTTACACTCTCCCTAAGCGTTTGGTTTTCTGCAGCGAGCGATGCTACCTGTTGTTGGCTGAACTCTAGAGATTCCCTTAGAGCTTGAAATTCTTTATGGAGAACCTCAACCAGGCCCAGACGGGCGTCTAGGCTGGTTAGCTTCTTATCTATTGAGTCCAGGACATCGCTGTAGCTTTTCTCTGGAGAGATGGTGGAGGTGCTGGCCTCAGAACGAGTGCGTTTCTGTGATAGTGTGCTTGTCGGCATAGCAGAGGTGGATTTCTGTGGCTTGCCCATTACAATGTTGTCAAAGCACTCGTCCAAGTAGCTTTCCAGGCTGTGCAAGGTTTCCTCGTCCAGTTTGTTTATGGAGAAATACAAAATAATGGTTATTATTATTAAACGTTTGCTATATTTGGCTCAAATGTTATGGTTTGTTTTTACCCGAGTTTGTTTGTTTTACCAGTTTACCGCCATATTACTTACGCACAGCTCTCTCAAGATCTCAGCAGCAGCTCATCTCAGCTTCTGCTTCTGTAACAAGCTCATTTCACTAATGTCAGACGCTAATACGCTCGTTCATTTCAAGACAGCATTAACTTTACCTTGAATTTAGAATACAACGATGGGTGGTGCTCCCGAACATGCGCAATCATATTCGATGTATTGTCTCTCTCGACAATGGAGGCGCGGAACATGGTCCACTCGGACTCAATGTCCCACGCCTCCCCCGGGACGTGTTCGAAGTTCTGCCGGAGGTGTGAGATGAAGCTCCTTCTGACAGAAGACTCTTCCAGACGTTCCCAGTAGACCCTCACAATACGTTTGGGCCTTCCAGGTCTGTCCGGCGTCCTTCCCCACCATCAGAGCCGACTCACCACCAGTAGTGGACAGCTCAGCCCCTCTCTTCACCAGAGTGTCCAAAACATGCGGCTGCAGATCAGATGAGATGATAACCAAGTCAATCATCGAGCTGCGGCCTAGGGTGTCCTGGTGCCAAGTGCACATATGGACACCTTTATGCTTGAGCATGGTGTTTGTTATGGACAATCCATGACGACCACAAAAGTCCAATAACAAGACACCGCTCGGGTTCAGATAGGGGGGGGTATTCTGCCCAACCACACCCCTCCAGGTCTCAGTGTCATTGCCCATGTGAGCATTGAAGTTCCCCAGCAGAACAAGGGAGTCCCCGGGAGGAGCACTCTCTAGCACCCCCTCCAAAGACTCCAAAAAGGGTGGGTAATCTGATCTGCCGTTTGGCGCGTAAGCACAAACAACAGTCAGGACCCGTCCCCCCACCCGTAGGCGGAGGGAGGCTACCCTCTCGTTCACCGGGGTAAACCCCAACGTACAGGCGCCGAGATGGGGGGCAACAAGTATGCCCACCCCTGCTTGGCGCCTCTCACCGGGGGCAACTCCAGAGTGGAAGAGAGTCCAACCCCTCTCGAGGAGATGGGCTACACTTTGTCTGATCCCTCACCTAGAACCAAATTACCATGGGTGACCCTACCAGGAGCAAAAGCCCCCGACAACATAGCTCCTAGGATCATTGGGACACTCAAACCCCTCCACCACGATAAGGTGGCAGCCCTGGGAAGGGCTATAAAATATTTAATATTCTGAATACAATCTGTGTTGCCAACTTAGCGACTTTGTCGCTATTTCTAACGACTTTTCAGACCCCCTTAACGACTATTAAACAGATTTCTAGGACTTCTTTTTTCACCTCGAGAATATTGTCAAAATTAGAACTATCCCGTCGAGGAGTGATGCTGAGAAACTAGTCCATGCATTTATTACTTCAAGGCTGGACTACGGTAATTCTCTACTATCACAAAGTCCACAACATGGAATTAATTAATTAATATTGTGAAAGTCTGCTCCAAAATTATCAGAATCCAAATGAGCGACCTAAATTCCATTTGGGAGAAACGTGTTCTTCAAAAAGCCTGATGAACCAACATCATATTCTGGGAGATAAATTTGTTCTTATGCCATCAGGTCGGCGCTACTTTGAGCCCTCCAAAAAGACAAACCGTTACGGAAGATAATTTATTCCTTCAGCAATTACGCTGTTAAATGCTAAGCTGAGGAAATAATTATGGACCGATCTGTTATTAGCACAATGCACTTTAGGAGCTACGGATATGTGCAATTCATCTTCCCTTATTTATTTATTGCATTTTTATTACTTTTTGGTAACATTTAATTTTGTTTTTAGTTTTTTATTTTTATCATTATTTATTCTGCTCTGATGTCTTTTTATCTATAAACTGTACTTGGACCCAGACCCTATCAGGTTACTCCAGCTATATACTATTGCTGTGTGAATGGTTGTATGTCTAGACGGTGGACTGACTGTAGAAACTGAATTGCCCTTTGGGATTAATAAAGCTATCTGTATCTGTATTAAAAGCCTTCAGTTGATCCAAAATGTTGCAACAAGAGTTGTGATGAATATTTTTTTTAAAGATCATATTTCTACTATTTTAGCTTCCTTTCATTGGGTCCCTGTGAAATCCAGATTAGAAGTTAAGATCCTTCTTCTCACATAGAAAGCTCTTATTACTCAAGCTCCATCATACATCAGAGATCTGATTGCTCCATATGTTCTTAATAGAGCACTTCGCTCTCAGACTGCAGGTTTACTGGTGGTTCCTAGGATTTCTAAACGTAGAATGGCAGATCTTTCAGTTATCAAGCTTCTCGCCTGTGGAACCAATTCCCAGTTTTAGTCCATGAGGCAGACACTCTGTCTACTTTTAAGAATAGGCTTAAAACTTTCCTTTTTGATTAGATTAATGCCTTGTCCAAACGTAGCCGGGTATCTCACAAAACAAAGATATTTTTCTACGGTTTGGCCTGTCATCCACACAAAAACGCAGATTTACGGCACCGAAAACAACTATTTTTGAAAACTATGGCCCAAGGGAAGATCTGTGTTTTCTAAAGTCCTTACACTGGCTCCCTGTAGCTCAGAGAATAGACTTTAAAATACTTTTACTAGTTTATAAATCATTACATGGCTTAGCACCAAAATATGTTGAAGACCTGTTGTCATGGTACCAACCACCAAGACCACTCAGGTCCTCCAACTCTAGCCTACTAAACATCCCTAGACTCAGAACTAAACATGGAGAAGCAGCTTTCAGTTTCTATGCTCCCCTTATCTGGAACAGAGTTCCTGACGAGGGTAGAGCTGCTGAAACTCTGAACTGCTTTAAATCGAGACTAAAAACCCATCTGTTTAGAATTGCCTTTGAGTAAATGCTTGATGTTATATGTATGAAATGTGTTCATGCTCTCTTGCTTTTTTTTTTCTTTCTCTTGCTTTATTGTGTATCATGTGTAATGTGTGTTTCTTTAATGTGTTTCTTTCAAATCACCAAATCATGTAAAGCACCTTGAATTACCCTGCTGTTGAAAGTGTGCTATACAAATAAAATTGCCTTGCCTTGCCTCTGTTTTAAGCATTTGCGTGTGGACAGAAATAACCAGTTTTCGGCTCTGCAACATCACTTTCCGCAACTAAAATGCTCCGATATCACTTGTGCAACTTGTGTTTACACTCAGAAACAGCATTTATGCCCTCAGAGATGTGTTGGCATCATCTATTGTCCAAGCGCTTTTTGTTTGCTTGTTTTTACAAGCTCAATTAGTGCTCTATGTAGAAGTTAGAGCATAGAAAGTTACTCTGAGTGGATAGGGTTTGGGGGAACTACTGCCCCCTACAGGTTTCGCATGTCTATGAATGTGCTTGAAAACGCAATTACGCGGTTAGGTGTGGATGGAGATTTTTTTTTAAACGAGGTGGTAAGAATATTCTTTTTTTTTTAAACCCGGCTAAGTGTGTACATGGTCCAAGTGCATAGTTAAAAGCAGAATAATCTTAGCCAGTCAATGGTAGAGTGGCAGAGTGGGAGGGGGGGTCTAGTCTGAAAGACTCCTCCCTGGCTCTCATGTCTCATTCTAATGTGCTGGGTTATTCTAAGCTATCTCTGTAGTTAAGCTGCTATAGGCTTTGACTGCTGGAGGACAGACTGACCATTTCTTCTTACTCTGCTATTTTCTTCTTCTACTACTCAGCAATTGCATTATTTGCTGTTATTTTACCTATTAACATTATGTTTTCTCACAGTGTTTTTCTCTCCATGGAAACTACACCTGGTCTGTTGTGCTTGGCTGTGATGCTTTCTTGGATGTGGGCATGATACTCCCAGCATATGAACATTCTCTCTCACCTGTTATTTACTTTCTTTAATATAGAAAGTACTCTTACTAGTTTTTCTGTTCTGTGTCTCTGCTCTGTGTTCTCGAACCCCCAGGTGATCGTGGCAGATGGCCGCTAGTACTTAGCCAGGTTCTGCAGGACGTTTCCTCCTGTTAAAGGAGAGTTTTTACTTTCCACTGTTGCTTCATGCATGCTCAATATGAGGGATAGACCCATACATCGGTGGACCAATATTTAGCATTTTTTAATATATCAGCATCGGCTGGTACCTCTTTAGTAGATAGATAACAATTTCAAATTACATTTCCAAAATAATATAGAAAACCTACATTAGCCCTTTGCCACCAAACAGAAAGTGGCTATAGTATCCATCAAGAAAGTTGGATTTCCGCAAAGTTTTGAATACTTCTCACCAGAGCTGAACTGAGTGTACCTGAATGTAACATCAAGGCTGGCACACTGTACTGCGAAGTGGTGATATGCAGAAGGGATTGATGGTGGAGTCATTGGGATGTCAGCGCTCATACAGTGGGGTAAAAAGTATATAGTCAGCCACCAATTGTTCAAGTTCTTCCACTTAAAAAGATGAGAGAGGCCTGTAATTTTCATCATAGGTATACATCAATTATGAGAGACAAAATGAAAAAAAAATCCATAAAATCACATGGTCTGATTTCTAAAGAATTTATTTGCAAATTATGGTGGAAAGAAATAAGTATCTGATCACCTACAAACAAGCAAAATTTCTGGCTCTCACAGACCTGTAACTTCTTCTGTTAGAGGCTCCTCTGTCCTCCACTCTTTAACTGTATTAATGGTACCTGCTTGAACTTCTTATTAGTCACAACCTCAAACAGTCACACTCCAAACTCCACTATGGCCAAGACCAAAGAGCTGTCAAAGGACACCAGAAACAAAATTGTACACCTGCACCAGGCTGGGAAGACTGAATCTGCAGTAGGTCAGCAGCTTGATGTGAAGAAATCAACTGTGGGAGCAATTATTAGAAATGGAAGGCATACAAGACCACTGATGATCTCCCTCCATCTGGGGCTCCATGCAAGATCTCACCCTGTGGGTTAAAAATGGTCACAAGACCGCCGCCAGGGACTCAGATCCTGCAGTGTCAGACGTGTCCCCCTACTTAAGCCAGTACATGTCCAGGCCGGTCAGGTTTCCTCTTATGGATCATCCAGAAGAGGATTGGGAGAATGTCATATGGTCAGATGAAACCAAAATGTAACTTTTTGGTAAAAACTCTACTTGTCGTGTTTGGAGGAGAAAGAAAGCCGAGTTGCATCCAAAAATACCAAACCTATTGTGAAGCAGGGGGGTGGTCAAGGGACCAGGGTGACTTATCCACCTAAAGGAAAGAATGAATGGGGCCATGTATCATGAGATTTTGAATTAAAACCTCCTTCCATCAGCAAAGGCTATGAAGATGAAATGTGGCTGGGTCTTTCAGCATGACAATGATCTTAAACACACCACCCGGTTAATGATGGAGTGGCTTCGAAAGAAGCATTTCAAGGTCCTGGAGCGGCCTAGCCAGTCTCCAGATCTCAACCCTATAGAAAATCTTCGGAGGAAGTTCAAAGTCCCAAAGCATCACTGCTCTAGAGGAGATCTGAATGGAGGAATGGGCCAAAATACTAGCAACAGTGTGTGAAAACCTTGTAAAGACTTACAGAAAACGTTTTACCACTGTCATTGCCAACAAAGGGTATATAACAAAGTATTGAGATGAACTTTTGTTATTGACCAAATACTTATTTTCCACCATAATTTGCAAATAAAATCTGTAAAAATCAGACCATGTGATTTTTTTTCCCTCATTTCGTCTCTCATAGTTGAGGTATACCTATGATGAAAATTACAGGCCTCTCTCATCTTTTTAAGTGGGAGAATTTGCACAATTGGTGGCTGACTAAATACTTTTTTACCCCACTGTAGTTGCAACACACTGGTGTGGGGCTGAACTCCAAGGGCCTTTTGAGGCTTGTTATGGCTTAAATATAATGAAAACCCAAAATGCAGTGTTTCAAAACATTAGAACATTATATAAAATCAATAAAAAGGGATATTTTAAAAAGAAATTGCAGGCTTTAGAACTGAAGAAACATTTTGGATGAGAGGTGGAAGGCCTTCAAGATAACAAGAGAAGTCCAGCTGCCTTCAATTTTAACTTTCAAGAATTGAAAGACTAAAAGCATGTTCACTTCTATGCAATCAATACTTGATTTGGGCTCTTTCTCTTGACAGTATTCAACAGATTCTCCAATCAGGCACAGTAACTCCATGATCATTGAACCAGCTTTTGATACCTTTGGCAGCATGGGCTGGTACAAAGTCCTACTGGAAATAGAAATCAGCATCTCCATAAAACATGTCAGCAGAGGAAAGCATGAAGTGCTCTAAACTTTTCTGGTAGATGACTGCCTTGATATTGGACTTCATAAATCACAGTAAACCAACCCCAGCAGATGACATGGGACCCCCAATCATGACTGACTTCACACTTGACTTCAGGCAACATAGATTCTGGGCCTCTCCACTCAAGGCTGCGGTTATCCATGTTGCTGGTGCACCTTTTTAAACTTTCTATGCATTTAAATTTTGCACAATATTTTAGTTTCCTGATACACTGAATTTTGGGTTTTCATTATCAATATGCCATAATCATTTAAATGACCAGAAATAAAGGCTTAAAATATTTCACTATGTGTAATTAATCTCTGAGTTTCACTTTCTAAAACGAGCGACAAAAAATATCTTAAACTTTTTCAAGATATTCTAGTTTTCTGAAAGGTAGTTGGGTTTTTACATCTATACGTTTATATAGTCCATAATGTGAGAATAATTGTTTTATGTCTGCAGTTGTTCAGGTTTGTGTTTTTTGCCCACCAAAACTAATTCCTTATTCATGTAACATCTGATGTGGAAATAAACATTTCTGATACATTTCTTAAGCATCAGTAGCCTACCCGGAATGAAAAAAAAAATAAATAAATAAAAAAAATTATAATAATAATTAATCCCCGTTTTAGCGATTACCATAACAACAATAATTAACTCAAGAGTCAAGTTCTAATGAAATTATCTTTTTTTGCCATGTAGGCTATATTAGAACATAGGCATACATGCCACAGAATACATACTTTATTATTTGCCTGTGTGCAAGGCCTAGATGTGGTAATGGTTTAAACTAAAGTCACCCGTTTTAACTATGAGCTTAATGTGCCAGGACATGTGACCCACACAAGTCGTTCAAGCTAGCTGAAAGTACCTCAGATAAATACTGAACAGAGCCGTACGCAAACCTGGAGCATACAATGACAAACATAATGTAGAACATTACACTGAAAAGATCGACTTAATGCTCGATAATTCGGACGTTTTTAATTAGTCTGGATAAGCATTTAATTTTGTTTCTTTTTCTTGATGCATGGCAGGTGGAAACTATTCTGAGGTGGATCAGGACTCATCAGACACGAATATGATACATATGACAGCAAGACTTTACCGATTTCCTGCAGACCTTCCACCCAGATTCATCCCTCCTGTAGCTCAGCAGGCAGTCCGCCACCGCTTTAGCTTTGTGTTCATAATCCATAACAGTTGCCGGCTAACCAAGCTTATCCTGAACACAAAGGTTCTACAGCAGCTCAGTGGTAGACACAAAGCCGTATCCTCTTAGTCTGAAAGAAGAATAACAATCGGAGTCATGGTAAAGCTGAGCTGTACAAAAAAGATCCGGCTTCAGTAAAAGCTAACAGCTACTACCAAGCTAACATTAGCCCAAATGAATGAAACGTAGCCGCTGCACCATAGGTAGGCTACCGAGGGCTAAAAGTGCCCCAATTCAAAACAATAAGGATTTCGTTATAGAAGTATAAAAAAATAAAAACATTGGAAATATATGCGTTTAATAAACCATCTGATTATTTGCATTTTTAATAGCCTATATTAAATATATAAACATGTAAATTTGTGTTTAAAACTAGTATTTAATATATGTAAAAAATGTATAGCCCCTACTGAGTTATGTAAATACTTCATTGTCCTTTTTAGAGTTTTTGGTCACAGAGGAACATAAATCTTTTTTTTATCCATCAGCAATAAGTGAGCAGGCTGGGCTTACACAGCTTACATCCAACTTGATATCATTTGCTTAGATTTACTCAAACAGCGTCTGTATTTGGAATGAACACTGGGGCTCATAACAAAAGAAATTACCTAGCTAGCCTTGTTGTTCTAAGGTTATCATTGTAATAAACTAATCTTGAAGTTGCTGGCAGAGATTCCCCATATGCACTTCAGCTGTGAACTTTGAGAGGAAGACCATGGAGGACTTGTTTTACAACTCTGAAAATAATGGAAATTCTAACACAATACATTGCACTTGTACACTGTTTCCTCTGGAAAATATCAGTCAGCTTTAAAAGGAACTCCGACTGTTACGACACATTGGTCTTAAGATACAGCCATAAATGTCTACTGTTAAAATAACATTTTTAGACACAAACAGCAGTAAAGTTGTGGAATTCAAAGTTGTGAGCGTCACTCAAGCAGCAAACTTAAAGCAACACTATGTAAGTTTTGCTCTCAGGGTCCCCCTACAGTTGGGAAAAATGTATTGTTTTCTACTACTGTCATAAAATCTGTTATGGTTACATCAGGGGATTCACATGCATTAACAAGTGATGCCCTCTAACATTACAGATTTTCACGTCTTGGTCAGCCTTCGTTCCGTGTCAAATGTCTTCGTCCCAGGTACATTTTCTATATTTCACCATGTCATATGTACAGCGGCGAAGAGCTGTCAGCCATATAATAAAGAAAATGGACCGTATCACGTTATAACGTGATAGTTTATTGTAAAAACGTGAAACTATCAAACTATCACGTTATAACTTGATACGGTGTAATTTCTTTATTATATGGCTGACAGCACTGTTCTGACGATCTGTGCTACCTCCTCAGAATATCCTACCGTAGCGCGCATCTGTCGGTGCTACCCCTCGAAAAGTATGTTACATGCACAAAACAACAACTGTTAGCTTTGATGTTAAACATAATCATCGGAAAATATTTTTCAAGTGACTGGATTGAAGTGGCAGTTTTGCAGTAATGCCTAACATAGCAAAAAATTATGAATAACGAAAACTTTTCTTTCAATCCACAGAACATGCTACCCGTTTAATATAAAGCTAAAACTAGCACATAAAACTAGCACATAAAACATGCACGGAAAACCTTGATCAGAATATCCTACCTGTTAAATAGGCCTAGAGATGAATAGCACACTCTGGAAATCTGTTATTAGTTTGTAAAGCAGCTAATGAATACCAAGCCAGTAAGACGTAGAGCAGATAGCAGTATTATTACTCCAAAATATTAAAATGTAGAATGATTATGAGCACAAATAGCCCGGAAAATACATTGCATTTACTCTACGACTCTAATTAATGGGACTTGTTTACATGCAGTATAACGATATCACAGAAGTGAAACTATAGCATACAAGGGCTGTCATGTAAACTTGAAACAAGTAGCTTAAGGAAAGCCTTAAAATATTTTGAATACAAATTAGGCAGTAATAAAATAATTTAAATAAAACTCACCATAAACTTCAAAGAAATAAAACAGACGAAATGGAACTTTCAGGTAGGAATTCTTGATGACAGATTTGCTAAGTAAGCGAATTGTGACGTAACATCGAAATGTGCATGCGCAGTGCCACAGGGTAGCGCGGATTGAGGGGTAGCACAGATAGTCGGAACACCGGCATACATATGAATACAATTCCGGCTCCGTCATGATGACAATTGTTCAAGCTACCTGCTGCTAGGCATCTTCCATTTATATGTACCTGCCGAGGATGCTCCACCTACCGGCTTTTGTGAAGCCTGCCGTAAAGCAAGTCGCATTTTTAGTCTCATTTGCACTACAAAACCGCTACCCGACGACCCAAACTTGCATAGTGGTGTTATGGCCGATAGAGAGCCGCAAAGCGAATCTGGAAGTGGCGTTTCACCCTGTTATGAGTTGATGAACCACTGACATGAGTTCGAAAACATTATTTTAAGGTAAAAAAAACTCTTTGGTGTTGCTCTAAATGCCATGGAACTGGATGCATTTGATGCATGTGTTTCAAAAAAACTGACAACAGAGGCCAAGAGAAAGGGATATGAGGACCTGGGAGCATGGATTCCATCTATCATTAACCACCTCTGGTGGAGTGCCCAGACCTGTGAGGAAAGATGCTGTGCTGCTGAAAGAGAAGTGGGTGTCTGTGATACATCATTTCACCAACCGACATGACTGGCCAGGGAATCAACAGTACCATTAGCTGTGCCCATGAGCCCCATGATGAAGAGAGCCAGAGAAACCACAGAGCTGTGGTTAAAGCCTGACTCTCAAGCCCACAGCGCATTGCTGAAGATTATGACCAACAAGTGGCTCCTGAAAGACTTGGATCACCTCACAAAGTGCATCCACACAACCACATATGTATGGATCCACGTATGTATGGATTTTAAAATGCTTCTGTTACATAGATTTTCTGTCTGGATACTTGACTCATTCAATTTAAATTTCAAAAGCAGGTGTATCACTCCATGTACCTCAAGTACCGGACCAGTGACGACATGTTTAGCTGCATGCTGTCATTCCATCAATGGTTGTCTAGGTGGTGTCCTGCAAACGATGTGGGCTACATTGATAACTGGCGAACATTTTGGGGAAAACCTGGTCTGACCCGGAGAGACGGCATCCATCCCACTTTGGATGGAGCAGCTTTTCTTTCTAGGAATATGGCCGAATTTAATAGCCCTCCAAAACAGTGACAACCCAGGGTCCAGACCAGGAAGCAGAGTCGTAGTTTAACCCACCTCTCTGCTGCTTCTGTACTGTTACCCACCCATTACCCTATAGAAACAGTGTCTTGCCCACGGTCAAAATTAAATGGATTAAAAGTTAAGCCAACAAAAGCAAATCATGGAAATCTCATAAAAATAAATATGACTTTGACTGAACAGAAAAATAAATCTATTAAATGTAGTTTATTAAACATAAGATCTCTCTCCTCAAAGACTTTGTTAGTAAATTACTTGATTTGTGATAATCACATTGATTTGCTTTGTCTCACAGAAACCTGGTTGCAGCAGGAGGATTATGTCAGTATAAATGAGTCAACTTTTTCCAATCATTAAAATTTTCACATTCCTAGAAGTACTGGGCGAGGAGGAGGAGTTGCAACCATTTTTCGTTCTGATTTGATAATTCATCCTAGACCAATTGATAGCTACAGTTCTTTTGAACATCTAACCCTTAATTTTCCTCATCCAAGTTGCAAAACATTAAGACCATTTTTATTTGTGGTTTTGTATCGTTCACCAGGCCCTTAGTCTCAATTCTTGGATCAGATCTCACAGTTTTTATCTGATGTAGTATTAAATACAGATAGGGTCATTATAGTGGGCGACTTAAATATTCATGTGGACACTGAAAGTGATAGCCTAAATGCAGCCTTTAATGCTATTTTAGACTCAATTGGCTTTACTCAAAAAGTACAGGGATCCACCCACTCGGGTAAACACACTTTGGACCTTGTACTGACATACGGTATTGAGTGTGAGGAAATAACTGTCCTCCCACATAACCCGGTCCTGTCTGACCACTTCTTGATAACTTTTGAATTTACTTTAAATGACCATCCTAAATCTGAAAGAAAATTTTATTATAGTAGAGCTTTATCAGACAATGCTGTATCCATTTTTACATTCTTACTTTCCTCAGTTTCTCAGAGTAACACAGTGGATGGCAGCAATTCTATCTCTAACCCTTCAGAAAATGATGGTCTGGTTCACAGCGTTACTTCCTTATTGTGTTTGGCATTAGATAGTGTAGCCCCCTTAAAAAAGAAAGTGGCTAGCCATAGGCTGACTCCTTGGTTTAACGCAGAGCTGCGTACTTTAAAGCAGAATACTAGGAAGTTGGAGAGAAAATGGCGCTCTACACACCTAGAGGATTCCTATTTAACCTGGAATAACAGTCTATTGCTGTATAAAAAGACCCTTCGACAAGCTAGAACAGCATATTTTTCATCACTAATAGAGGCGAATAAAAACAATCCTAAGTTTCTTTTTAGTACAGTTACCAAACTTACACAGAGTCATAGCTCTGTTGAGCCAACTATTCCCCCAGCTATTAGCAGTGATGATTTTACGGGACTTTTCATAAATGAAATTCTATTAAAAATAAAATCATTGGCATCCTCCCAAACATGATTACTTCTGCCTCAGAACATGAGGCAGCATCGGAAAGAACTGTAGAACCTCATTTGTGCTTAGGCTGTTTTGTTTCAGCCGAGCTTTCGGAATTATCAAAAATATTAGCCTCATCTAAACCTTCAACTTTTATGTTGGAGCCAATCCCAACCAAATTATTTACGGAAGTGTTCTATTTGGTTCCTGGCCCCATTTTGGATATGATGAACCTTTACTCAAAAACCTTCCCTTGATCAAGATGACTTAGTGAATTACACTTTCTTATCCAAAATCCTTGAGAAAATAGTTGCTAATCAATTCTGTGAGCATCTAAACAGTAATGAGCTGTTTGAAGAGTTTCAGTCAGGTTTTAGAGCTCATCATAGCAATGCAACAGCACTGGTGAAGGTTACTAATGATATTCTCATGGCCTCAGATAATGGACTTGTGTCTGTTCTGGTTTTGTTAGATCTCAGTGTTGCTTTTGACACAGTCGATCATAATAATCTCTTAGAAAGGCTTGTCTTATCTGATAGATTCCAGTTTGTTCATCTAAATGATAAATCTTCGCATTCAAGGGTTACTTGTGGAGTTCCACAGGGTTCTGTGCTTGGACCAATTCCTTTCACCATATATATGCTCCTAGTTGGTAGAATCATTAGACAGCATGTGATATTTACACAGCTATGCCGATGATACAAAACTATATTTATCCATAAATCCTGATGAACCCAGTCAGTTAGGTAGATTACAGGCATGTCTGGAAGACATAAAAACATGGATGACTCTAAACTTTTTGCTCTTAAATTCTGACAAGACAGAAGTTGCTATCTTTGGACCAGAAGTTCTAAAAAAGAAACTGATTAGTCAATCACTTCATCTGGATGGCATTAAATTGGCCCCCAGTAATAACGTGAAGAACCTCTGCGTTATTTTTGACCAAGACTTGACATTTAAATCCCATATTAAACAGGTTTCTAGGATTTCCTTCTTTCACCTCCGGAATATTGCTAAACTTAGAAACATCCTGTCCAGAAGTGATGCTGAGAAACTAGTCCATGCATTTGTTACCTCAAGGCTGGACTACTGTTATTCTTTACTATCAGGTAGTCCACAAAATGCCATTAAAAGCCTTCAGATGATCCAAAATGCGGCAGCAAGAGTTCTGATGAATATTAAAAAGAGAGATCAGATGTCTCTGGTTTTAGCTTCCCTTCATTGGCTCCCTGTTTAATCCAGAATAGAATTTAAGATCCTTCATCTTACATACAAAGCCCTTAATAATCAAGCTCCATCATACTTCAGAGATCTAATTGTTTCATATGTTCCCAACAGAGCACTTCGCTCTCAGACTGCAGGTTTACTTGTAGTGCCTAGGATTTCTAAAAGTAGAATGGGAGGCAGATCTTTTAGTTATCAGGCTCCTCTCCTGTGGAACCAGCTCCCAGTTTTAGTCCGTGAGGCAGACACTCTGTTTACTTTTAAGGCCAGGCTTAAAACTTTCCTTTTTGATAAAGCTTATAGTTAGAGTGGCTAAGGTCATCCTGAGCTATCTCTGTAGTTATGCTGCTATAGGCTTAGACTGTTGGAGGACAGACTGACCAATTTTCTTCACTCTGCTACTTCCTTTTCTACTACTACTCCGCAGTTGTATTACAGTACATTCTGTTATTTCGACTGTTAACTTTGTTTTCTCTCAGTGTTTTTCTCTCCATAGAAGATATACCTGGTCTGGTATCCTGCTTAGCTGCAATGCCCTGTTGGACGGGAGGCATTGACTGGGATGATGCTCCCAGTAACTGAACATTCACCAGTGTCATGTTATCAACTTTTTACTTTCTGTAACATAGAAAGTTCTCTTATATCAGATCTTCTGTTCCTACTGTGTCTCTGCTCTGTCTTCTCAAACCCCCAGACGGTCGTGGCAGATGGCCGCTCCTACTGAGCCTGGTTCTGTTGGAGGTTTCTTCCTGTTAAAGGGGAGTTTTTCCTCTCCACCGTCGCTACATGCTCGCTCAGTATGAGGGATTGCTGAAGGATTGATGTGGTTGGAAAGTCTGCATCAACGGGGCCCAACCTCACGCCAATGACTGACGCAATCTGCTGGGATTCCTTAAATAGGAAACTGTTTAACTGATTGGAATGTTTGTATAAATGTATTGAAATCACTTCTTGTTAAGTGCCTTGAGATGGCATCTGTTGTGAATCGGCGCTATATAAATAAAACAGAATTGAATTGAATTGAAAGTACGTGCCAAAGAGGACACACTTTGGCTATTATGTGATGGTCCATGCCTCCATGCCGGCTGGTCTGGATCATAACAATAACGTGAACAGAGAGCAGGTAAGCGAACTGTAAGCATTCCTTTTTGTTTCAGTTTGGCCAGATTTGTGACAAATACTATGATAACTGACAATTGATGGCTTTCACTTAACATACATTGTCGACCAAATTGCTCTTACAACAATGAAATTTTTGGCATTCTATATCTTATTTTGTTTGTTAATCAAGTTGTAGTTCACAGTACACACTTATACACTTATTCTTATGGGTGAAAGTTCTTTCTACTGGCCAAAATCAGGCACGTTTCTGAATATTGAGTCCTCTGTTGGACACGTTTGTGAGAAAATAATACCTTAGTTCATATGTGCTGACAGAGAACCCATTTAACTTTGTGACAGTTTTTGTTTCTTGTGGATTGGCCATGGGATTATAGAGAGAATAGCAAAAAACTAAAATTAGAAGTCTTAATTTTTACAGTTACTATATTCACTAGCAGTTTTCAGTTGACCCCCACCTCAATTTCAAACTATATGCTGTCTAGAATATTATGATGTCCTTTGAACACAACTAATGGGCTATGCAAAATTGACACACTAACACATTTAAATGGTTAAAATTAGCAAATCACAAATGGCTATTATTTTGGTTGCACAATATTCTCTGCAAACACTAAACACAGTGTGCTATTATTGTGTGTGTAACCTGTTAACTCCAATTTCCTAGATATTTTTAATTACACACTGAACTGAGTCTTACATTTTTACAACATAAACATAAACTATAATATAATTGAATATTAAGCTCTTAGAATATTGAAATATTATTCAAATATCCGTCAGATACATTTTATTATTTAAACTAACATCTAACCAGCTACAAGAATCACATGCATTTCAGAACATTTTTGATGTATTACTTAAATGAATATCTGCACCTGCAAGTGATTTTTCTTAATATTTTAGTAACAGTTCATTTGATGCTGTCATTCTCTTTTTAAAAGTGAAATTCTCGCCAGCAAAGCATGACACATACTTTCATTTTGTGCTTGAAAGGCTCTTTATCAGGATGGGGAAAGGGTTGACCTAAGTTCAAGATCCCATGGAGTAAAGTCCAGACGAACTTCAGGGCCAGACCGGTAGCTGTTGAGGACTACAGCTACATGACAGCGATGGTGGTGGATGTTCTCTCCTCTGCCAATGACACAAGGAACATGGGCTCTGCACTGACCCCTACACACGTTATTGCTCCACAAGAAAGACTAGTGACACTATATCCATATCACAAAGTTGTAAATATTTTTTTGCTAATGCAGCCTAAAAGGAGAGCATAGGGGATTTGACAATGTAAAACTGATTTATGAAGTTAGTTCCATTTTTAGGTTTGTTTTGGTCATGGCTTAGTGTTTTTTTTACTTTAGTTTTTTTAATAGTCTTTTCTTAATTTAATGACAAAACAAATCACCAAAATATATACATGTATCATAATTTACAGCCCTACTTAAACAGCGGCACCTGGTGGTTTGAAAAATGTATGATGCTGCCTGAGCTGTTCAGAAATGTGTGATGACGAAATGTAATGATAAAGCATATAATTGAATAAGAGGGTAACTTCACTGAACACTGTGGGAATAGAAATTAAGTGCGTACAATAAAATATAGTCTAAGAGCATTGTTAGGAACGTCACTTAAAACATTAATTAGTTTTAGTTTGTTATTTATTTGTGCTGGTAAATCTCTTACAGTATAAAAAGTAGCTAGTTGCAGAAAGAAAATACAGAATTACATACAAATCTACAGTAAAACAGACATTTCTGCTTGTTCCATTTTTTTTATTTAGCCACATAATCCCCAATAGCTCAGAGATCCAGCTCAATTGAACTGATGTCTCGCTACGTGTGATACGATACAAAATGATTCAAGTTTGCTTAGAAATAAACCAAGAAAAGAAAAATATTTGTATATATATAAATAATACTAAAACAATAAATACTATATATATATATATATATATATATATATATTGTCACGCTGCCCTATTCCTGCCTCATTTTCTTCACCTGTCTGTCTCATCATCCACACCTGATCCTACTCACCTCCTGCCTTTAAGACCCCTCACTTCCTTTCACTCCCGGCCGGATCATTAGTAGTCAGTAGTAATTGTCAATCCCCATGGTGTGTCGTCTTCCTGCTGTCTTCCTTCCCTGCCCGATGTCCAGTGTTTCTGTCCCTGCCATCTTCATCATCATCATCATCACGACCTCCTCACTATAATAAACATCCTGCACCTTCCTTCAGCGAGTGCGTTTCGGTCCATTCTCCACACACCACGTGACAGAATGATCCGGCCCTAAACATGGACCCAGCACTCGCCCAGGAGATCGCCGCCCTGCGCCAGGACGTCTGGGCTAACCTGGCCAGACTCGCTGCCTCTCCTCACCTCCCTGTGCGGGTCTCCGGAGCCGGGGAGATCCTCGGAGTGCTCCCTCACTTCCAGAGTGTCTTCTCGGCCCGGGAGCTCGGCGATCTGCGGCGCGAGGCGGAGAGGATTTGCCAGGAGGCGTTGGACCAGACGATCGGTCCGCCCTCTCCACCTCCACCATCTGGCCGTAGGCGACGGACCCGCCGAACCGAAGTTTCAGCGAGCGAGGAGCAGGGCAGCGCGGCCACACGGACCATCAACGTCGGCTCCATCTCCGCGTGGCACCCACCGCCGGTTCTCTCCCCCGCCGTCTTTGTCCCTCCTCCAGCTGGCTCTTCGGGGGCTCCTCACATCAGGGAGGAGGACCTCTTTGAGTTTTTCTATGGGGACAAGACGGCCTACCTCTGCTCCAGGGGAGCGCCTCGCCGCAGGCAGCGACGCCGCCGAGGTGGGGCCGCTTCCGGGGCAGTTCCGGCGGTCCGTGAGCCCGTTCCAGCTCCAGAGCCCGTTCCAGCTCCAGAGCCCGTTCCAGTCCATGAGCCCGTTCCAGTTCCAGTCCGTGAGCCCGTTCCAGTTCCAGTCCGTGAGCCCGTTCCAGTTCCAGTCCGTGAGCCCGTTCCAGTTCCAGTCCATGAGCCCGTTGCAGTTCCAGTCCATGAGCCCGTTCCAGTTCCAGTCCATGAGCCCGTTCCAGTTCCAGTCCACGAGCCCGTTCCAGTTCCAGTCCATGAGCCCGTTCCAGCTCCAGAGCCCGCCATTGTTGTGGCTGCTGTGTTTCTGGCGGTCACAGCGGCGGCTCTCCAGCGATGGACATTTCCCCATGCGTCACTGGAGCTCCCGGGGAGGGTAAGGGAGGACCCGTCCCCGTCGCTGAAGCTCCCAGGGAGGGTCAGGGAGGACCCGTCCCCGTCGCTGAAGCTCCCAGGGAGGGTCAGGGAGTACCCGTCCCCATCACTGGAGCCTCCAGAACGGTCGTCTCAGCAGGCGTCCGAGCCTCCAGAAACTTCGTCTCAGGAGGCGTCCGAGCCTCCAGAACCTTCGTCTCAGGAGGCGTCCGAGCCTCCAGACCCTTCGTCTCAGGAGGCGTCCGAGCCTCCAGACCCTTCGTCTCAGGAGGCGTCCGAGCCTCCAGACCCTTCGTCTCAGGAGGCGTCCGAGCCTCCAGACTCTCTTTGTCTCGGCCGACCTTTACCGGCCAGGCATCTTTGGCGCTACCTGACCCTCAGAAGAGGACCTAAGGGCCGTCCGCCCGACCTCCGTCCAGCCAGAGGACGCCACCGGGGCCGTCTGACCGACCTCCAGGTCCTCAGGGGCCGCCGCCGGGGCCGTCCGCCCGACCTCCAGGTCCTCAGGGGCCGCCACCGGGGCCGTCCGCCAGACTTCCAGGGGCGTACCCAAAGAGACTCGGGCCCTCCTTCCGTGGGCCCCCTCCACCCACCCTGGCAAGGGTGCTTGATTTTTTTCTCTTCCCTTTCTTTTTCACTCTCTCCACGGCGTCTGGAATCCACCTTTAAAGGGGGGGGGGTCCTGTCACGCTGCCCTATTCCTGCCTCATTTTCTTCACCTGTCTGTCTCATCATCCACACCTGATCCTACTCACCTCCTGCCTTTAAGACCCCTCACTTCCTTTCACTCCCGGCCGGATCATTAGTAGTCAGTAGTAATTGTCAATCCCCATGGTGTGTCGTCTTCCTGCTGTCTTCCTTCCCTGCCCGATGTCCAGTGTTTCTGTTCCTGCCATCTTCATCATCATCATCATCACGACCTCCTCACTATAATAAACATCCTGCACCTTCCTTCAGCGAGTGCGTTTGGGTCCATTCTCCACACACCACGTGACATATATATATATATATATATATATATATATATATATATATAGTATTTATTTTTTTAGTATTATTTATATATATACAAATATTTTTCTTTTCTTGGTTTATTTCTAGGCAAACTGCCAACTTTTTAGCAGAAGGCTCCTATATGTTTGCAGATTGTGTTACATGTGTTCCTAATTTAATCTTTGGTGCACCTTAATTTAATTTATTCACCATCTGGTCATGTTGTTCTTAGAGTGCATTCACACTAACTTTCAACATGACCTTACTTTTAAATTGACATAATTGAAATATGTTATAAATTTACACTTTCTAATTTGGTTTAAATGTTTATTAAAATATTTATTTGATTTAAATCTCTGTTGTCCATTCCTCAGAAGTTTATCCATGTGTCATCCACTTCTGAATCCAAGCCTACAGACTGAAACCCAGTGTAGAGTCCGCTTGGTTCAGGGTAAACAAGCTGACTGCACATGAAGGAATGACTCGACGAACTCTTCTCCCAAGCCATCCGTGCATCCACCAAGTGAACTGGCGATATCCTGCATATCTGTTGGACCTGATAAACATAATAGAAATTATTTTCCGGGTAAAAAGTTTATTGGAAAAGCAGTGTTTTATTCAATGATGTCCCACAAATTGGTGGCGAAACACCAGATGTTTGTGTGAAAATCAAAGATTAATCAAAAGAATCACAAACTGATTTGACATTTTAAATTGAACTGCCCAATCTCTTACTAATCAAAAATAAATCTAGAGAAGTGAAAGATACAAAGCTACATTAGCCACCAGTCCAGTGCTTATTTCGTATCATTTCAGTGAAGCAATTTTGTACACAAGTGAACACATGACTTGCCTGTTGGTGATCTAGCTTCTGATCGTGTTTTAAATATTTTTATTAGTTGAATGCATTAAACATATAATTGAGTTTATATGTCTCAAATCTGTGTGAAGAAAAAGGTGCATTCAAGCAGCTTATTATTAAAGGGCACTGAGGGGGTGTAGTGTTGCAGAACTTGCAAAACAGGAACCATGCCAGCCACAGAATCTTCCCGTGTGAACCAAGGTTAAAGGATGAAACGGCAAACCACATGGGAAGGTTTGCATGAGAAAGAAAAGGAGGATAATAGCAACAGAATGATTAATCGATACGAAATTGTGATCTATGATGAGAGGAGCTGACTGTGAGCAGGGGACGGACTGCCCCTCCCCTGCAGGGCTGTAAGCTAAACTGCTACAATAAAACCGGCATTGCACACAAAGAAAAGAGGAAGATAGAGGGTGCTAGAAACAATCTACTCTTCCTGACATATGCCAGTACCTGAAGCCTTAGTCATTTGTGTTTTATTTTTGCAGACTGGCCGGACATCCAAAGAACCAGGAGGGAGACGTGTTATCAGCGGTTAGAGGCCTGCTGAAGTGATCAGTCACTTCGTGACTGGATCTAGGTCTGGTTAAAGTCCAGACCGATTCTGGTTAGAGTCCAGAAATAGAGACATAGCTCAGAGGGTCAGAAATAGTTTAACAGAAGTCTTCTCCAACATTTTTGGTGCCAAAACCCGGGATGTTCCAGTCAGGAGAGCAGTAAGTAGTGAAGTGGACATTCGAGGTTGGATATGGGACAGAACACGGCTCGAACCTAACAACACGGTAAGGCAGTACCTTTAATAAACTACTATATTGAATATTCTAAAAATGTGACTGTCCCATGACTGACTGGAAAATGGTCCAAGGACTGAAATATTGATCATCTTTGTCTTTCTTCAGAGGTGATCGCCCCCAGATCAAGTTCGACGGGAACTCATTAGCAACTGCGAGGCAGTAGATCGAGTGAGGACAAGACTCGGGGTGTGAGGAACCCCTAACTTCTTCCGTCCAGGAGACGTTTGAGGCGTCCATCGAGTCTAGGACTCAAGTTAGTAAAATAATTGTGGCAGGAAAAAGATAGTAAATGCAGGTTATAATTTTTGTGATTAAAAATCATGGGGCAAGGAGTGAAAGTGGTCTGAATGTGAGTGTGACTGTGAGCAGCGAACAAAAGGCTTCACAGAGGTAAGTCTCAATAGTAGAAGCTTGAATTCTGGGGATTGGGTAAACGCCACTTACGCATTCTCCTCGAAAACAGTTCAGTAGTTGTACAAGGAAATTGTTGAGATTGTCATAATGTCTGAAGAAAAGAGTAAGTCCAGGTCTGCTGGACCAGGCAAACGGTGATTAACCTTAGATTGTGGTACCCCAATTTATATAGTCTAGCACTTGTGTTTTTATGTACGCCGGCATCTTCTGTGCCTTGTGAAAGAGTGTTTTCGAAGGCTGGTGAGGTGGTTTCAAGAAAAAGGAATTGCTTAAAACCTAAAACTGTTGAGAAACGGCTATTTTTGAATGCATTTTTTCCCCCTGTTCTGTACATCATTGCCCAAGTTACACAATCATTTTCAGTGCCCTCTTCCTAGTTCCACAAGCATTTTCACTTTCCTCTGCCTGCTTAAGCCCATGCCTTTTGCCTCAAGTGACAGAAAAACATTATTACACAACCTGCCATAACATATGCTACTTTTGGGATAATTTACAGACAGAATACATAAAAAATATTTTTATTATTCACATTTGTAATATTTTATGTAGAGAAATTATTTTTTGGGGAACTCATAGTCATTCCCAAGAACCATAGCAGACTTTAATGCATCACACATTAAGTGGCGAAGAGCTACAGCTGCCTGTGATTATGTACCTGGCCAGTAGGGGGGTTTGTGTTCACATGAAGCCCCGTGAGCAGAACCCTTCCTTAAACCAATTGGCTCAAGTGGTTCAATGCCTCATGGGGCTTCATCTCACCATCACTACTGAGCAGCTACCGTAAAGACAGGACCGACAATGACCAACTCTAGATTCTGGGTGGCTCTCTTCGTCTCTTTTTTCATCACGGCCTTCTTCTTCACTTTCTTCATGTCCACCATCACGCTGTGGCTGGAACTGAAAAGGCTCAACACTGGAACTCATCGCTGCTAACCCGGTGGCTGCTACGGCTAATGCATAGGCTAGTAACACCGGTGCAATCTTTTGACGTCACTACCCAGAGTGCATTGCCACCAAAACAACAATGGCGATATATGCATAAAATTGTTTCTCAGACATATACAAAACCAGGAAATATTTTGGGAATTCTTATCTTATAAATATGTTGCTGACAGCAAAATAAATCATGGATTAAACATGCCATTTCACACAGGGTTTCCTTTAAGGCAGACTTAATCTAATAGGTCTTGCAACTCTCAAGAAATGGTGGAATGAATACAGAGGACTGTGTCCACACAATGTCCATAACAGGTATATTTCTACACTATACACTGTTTAAAATAAGGTTCTATTTTTTACCCCCCAGACATTTTTGCACCATTTCCTCCCATTATGACCGACACTTCTGAGCCCTCTCTAATTGTTGGCATAAAATAAGTAGGCGTAAATTACAAGTTCACAGCGTATTGTGGTGTTATAGAAAAGAGTTGGTCACCCTAGGATACCAATCATTGTTATAGGCTTTATGACCTGTCAGATTTTGTTCATACATATCATTGTAAATGGCTTCCATTTGTTTTATGTAAGCTCTTCATTTGAGTCAAATGAGAATGGAGTTGAGAGACTACTTTTTCAAGAATTTTAAAAATGAAAGGTATATTAGAAATGGGCCGAAGGTTTTTAAAATTGTTAGGATCTTAACCTGCATGGTTTTTTTGAATATGGGAGTAACTGCAGCAGTTTTAAATTGAGGCCGGACTATACCAGTGGTAAGAGAAGAGTGGATAATGGCAGTTATAAATGGAGAAAGAGAGGAGAATCAAGCGAGGAAGGAATAGGATCAGGTGGAAGTTTTAGATTTACTAATCAGATCAGAGATTTCTGAGACATTAGGAAGTTGGAAGTGGGAAAAAGGTTGGCAATACAGAAAGGAAAACAGCTGGAGGAAAGGTGGTGGATTAGAAGATAGGTGCTGATGGATCTGACAGATTTTTGTATTAGAAAACAGCAAAAGAGATTGGCAGGTATCAGCAGAGTACATGTACAATGTTAAGGAGTTTGGAGACTGGACTAACTTATTCAGCTGCAGAATTTTTGTTCTCGTGTTACCAGTGTGGTCTAAGTTCTTAAATAAAAGAGATGAAAGAGATTCCTTCAGATATTTGGAGGTTTTAATACAAACTTGGTTGATCAAGCAAGGAGGTACAGCGTCAACAGAGAATGTGCTACACTGACCTGCCTTCCAAAACAAGACACATAATTATATAGGTTCAGTAATCCTGACTCCTATCAACATGACATCAGAAAACATTTCTTCAGTATGAGAACATTAGACTCACAGGCTTCAGGCCCTTCAGGCGCAATCAATGTATGTCAGGACGTCCTTAGATGTAAAAGAGAGTTGCTATGCCAACCCAGGATGTAAGAGCCTAAATCAGTAGATTTGTCCTGACACAAATTCATACAGTGTCAAATAATCAGATTGGTCACCATATCACAAAGAGCTGGCACACAGTAACTATCAGTACATGAAATACACAGAACAGATCATTCTTAATAATTAATTTTCCATAACACCAGTGTTTGAAGTTATAAGTTCAGAGAAATAATCAGATTTGGCTGAGTCCTTGTAGTGCAATAAATTTGATTTGTACATATTTCTGTGAATACTGACACTAGTTCTTTTGTAGACGCTGAAGTTGGTGAGGTTTGGATTTCAGTACTCGTATACCAGGAATATACCATGGAGCACTTGTGGAGAAGGAAACAGACCTGGTTTTTAACAGACGAAGAGAATTCAAAGTGTCATTTAATACATGTTGTAGTGACATAAAAGTTCATCAGTGTTGGAGTGGTGATCCGGGATTTGCATAATGTCAATATTAGTGGATGTTGAGTAGGCCATAGTTGACAGAGGAGTTATTCAGTTTTAATGACGGCAGTGCTAGTCGACCTAGCTGGGTAGGCCAATACACGATGATCAACAGTCCAGCGGCCATATTTATGGTAGTAGTTGCGAGATGTAGACTGGAAGGATTTTTTGGTACTGGAAGTGTCAAAGGAGAAGGTCCTACGGGAGCCATGGTGAATATAATGTCAGCGTGGAAGCAGAGTGATATCCGGATGGTTGTGAAGAGCAGAGAGTGATGGACCAGACGCAAGCCGATTCCAGCGAAGCCAGAGGGGCTCAGCAGCTGTCTGTCAAAGTAGTCCAGCAGCAGGGTGTTAGCAGAGGGACAAGAGTAGACCAGATGAAAAACCTGCTGGAACAGCAGGTTCCAGGAGGAGCAGTAGCGAGGCCGGATGCTGAGATCCAGAGACAGGAGGGTAGGTAGGAGTCCACTCACACTCAGCGCGTGGAGCATGTTTAATAGTGTGTCCAAAGGCCAGACTCAGGCACGAACATGGGACTAGACGAATACAAGACTGAGGACATTAGACCACGACCTGATAAGGACTGGGAAACACCACAGGGCTTAAAAAAGCTGAGAGAACAATGGGACACTAATTGGAGAGACAAGGAACACTTGGGGACAATAAGGTAGACAGACTGACAGAAGGAAACAAGGAGTGACACAGACAAGAAGAAAGTCACACCGTGGCACAGAAACATGCTTAAAAATGCTGTAGAATTAAGAGAGTCAGAGCTGAGCAGCGGCAGAAACTCGCACCAGCGTCCACTCAAACAGCGCATGTGTTTCACATCCGTTTAACAGCTTTACTTTAAAGTGCAACGAAATGTTAAGTGTTGCTTTATCCGTTCTTAGTAGTGGATTGTAAATCTATTTCTGCTTACAAAAGTTGGAACTTGTTGAATAACTCTAGATTGCATACTAATTAATTGGCTTTGTTTACTCGTGCAGAAGGCGTCATGAAATTTGATCTGATGGCCACCGAGGGATTTGTTAGGACCTCTCCTTCACATGACCTGAAAAATGCGTCACAGAGACATGGAATAATCTCTCCAACTAGGACCAACTAGGACTAGGACTGTATCGACCCCTGATGCCACTTATCCATGGCCCATGTTACATAAGCCTCTTTCAAACAGGCCATGAAAAACATTGATTTTCCGGACTTTGTCTGTTTTGCTTTTGTGTCTGAAAGCAATCTTCCGAACTTTGTCCGGATACCCTTTACCGGTAATTTTACGGCTGAAGACCTAGTAACAAGAGCGGATTTTCATGGTATGGTGTTTGCATTCAGACAGTCAGGTAATGTTACGCGAAAGCTGGAGGGGTGTGGGGCGGTGGGGAAAAGGGGAGGGGGACAGGGAACGCTGTGAGCACACAAATTGATGACGTATAAATGTCACTATTTTCCTTTCAGCTTTTTCATCGATGTCTCTTAAGCGTTCCATGTGCGCAAAATTGCACACATCACAAAGAGGAGCACTGCGAGTAGATCTGCTGTTTCGTCGACCATCTTTGCAATAATGCATTTGTTTGGGGAAATGACATGTACGCCCGCCGCACTAAGTTTACGTAATATCCATATACAACCCCCCACTCCCCCTCACCCCCCACCCCACAGACATTCAACAAGACCCTCCGGTACATTTCTTGCTGTGTGAAAGCAGCCGAAAGGCAATATTCCGGAAAAAAGTGGTGTGTTTGAAAACACAACTCCGGTTAAAGACCGGATGGAATTGTCCGCAAATATTCCAGAACTTCTGTCTGAAAACGGCTATAGAGACTGTTCCAACAAGTCCATTTTAAATATAGTTTGTGGTGTGTTTGAGTGTGTTTCTCTATTTTGAATTTTGCGAAACAAAGATGTTAAGATGGGTTATTTTTGTTGATTAAGTCATTCACCAGTTCAGAGGGTGGTGCTCAATAGCGCTTGCTGCTTATTTCTTTGACTCGCTGTGTCACCACAGGTAATGTGCGTGCATAACTGCTGCGGTAGGGCTGGAGGGAGAGAGCAGGGGTTGGGAGGGGCCTTTGTATGTCGGATTCAAAAAATCTCTCTCCCTCAAATACTCCAGACTGCAGCTTTAAATAGAAAAATAGCTCAAACTTTAAACTGATTGGAATGTTTGTATTGAAATTACTTTTTTGTAAAGTGTCTTGAGATGCCATCTGTTGACATCGGCACTTTATAAATAAACTGAAACTGAAGTGATTTTTATTTGTAAAGTGTGTTGTGTGTAAGGGTATTACGATAGTTCCAGAAGGTGTGTTCCACAACCTTTTCAATAAAGCACATTTTAAAAAAAGATAACAAATTACATGGAGGAAGAACATTCTTAATCGGTGTTGTATTGATTGTCTATTGTCAATTTATTGAAAGAAACCAGGGACGTGTGAAAATTGGAAATTATTTATGTTGACGTGTGAAAAGTGGAAATTATTCACTTAACTTTCCTTTTTGATAAAGCTTTTAGTTAGAGTGGCTAAGGTCATCCTGAGCTATCTCTGTAGTTATGCTGCTATAGGGTTAGACTGCTGGAGGACAGACTTACCAATTTTCTTCACTCTGCTACTTCCTTTTCTCCTACGACTCTCCAGTTGTATTACAGTACATTCTGTTATTTCGACTGTTAACTTTGTTTTCTCTCAGTGTTTTTCTCTCCATAGAAGATATACCTGGTCTGGGATCCTGCTTGGCTGCAATGCCCTGTTGGACGGGGGGCATCGACTGGGATGATCCTCCCAGTAACTGAACATCCACTGTGTCCTGTTATCAACTTTTTACTTTCTGTAACATAGAAAGTTCTCTTATATCAGATCTTCTGTTCCTTCTGTGTTTCTGCTCTCTCTTCTCAAATCCCCAGACGGTCGTGGCAGATGGCCGCTCCTACTGAGCCTGGTTCTGTTGGAGGTTTCTTACTGTTAAAGGGGAGTTTTTCCTCTCCACCGTCGCTACATGCTTGCTCAGTATGAGGGATTGCTGAAGGATTGCTGTGGTTGGAAAGTCTGCATCAACGGGGCCCAACCTCACGCCAATGACTGACGCAATCTGCTGGGATTCCTTAAATAGGAAACCTTTTTACTGATTGGAGTGTTTGTATAAATGTATTGAAATGACTTCTTGTTAAGTGCCTTGAGATGACATCTGTTGTGAATTGGCGCTATATAAATAAACTGAATTGAATTGAATTGAATTCACAGTTTACAGTTTTGTTTAATTGAAAATATAAATACTCTATAACAATAGTTTTTGGACCATGAAAAAAAAAATGTTCACGGATGTAAATTAAAAATATTACTGTGCGTAGCATCTAATTAACTTGAGGTTTTTGCATAAAATGGGAGGTACTGTATAAGCTAGCTAGAGCTTATAACATGTTCTTCGAACATGTTCTACTTAGTTACATCATTTATTCTTTATTTATTTTTTAGAAATTGTCAGTATTGTTTCACATGTTCTAATAAATGAATAAATAAAGTTTCAAGGAAACATGTCCAACCCCTGTTTGGGCATATTGAGTGCACAACAGTTCATTTGTTCCTTCCATACTGACATGATCAATCCTCTCTACTGGCTCCTGGCTCTGCTTGACACTAAATAAATGCTTATTCTTTGAACAAATATTCGTCCACATTGGTTGTTTCAAACTGCGAGCTCGTTTTAATAAAGAACTTGCCAATTTTTGCACATTTAGCTTCGTCTGTTTTCAAAAAAGAGCGGGAGAACACCGGCCCTTGCAGCCCAAACATCAGACTGGACCACCAGGAATTCTCCCGATCCCCCTGTTTAGCCATTCTGAGCCTAGGTAGCACTGACCTTGCATATGATGAAGTCTTTCGAGAGGTTGGTTCTCAACCATCTTCACCCCCTGGTGAGGTACTCATTGGCTCCGCTGCCGTTTTCCTATCAGCCTGGCATTGGGGTGGATGATACCATCATCTACCTTATGCACTGAGCTCTGACTCACCTGAAAAGGTCTGGAAGCACTGTGAGGATAATTTACTTTGATTTCTCCAGTACTTTCAACTGCTTACAGCTGGGACAAGTTTCTGAGGGACAAGCTGGATCTGTCAGGAGTGAACCACCAAATTTCCCTGTGGATAGTGGATTATCTTATGGGAAACCCACAGTATGTGACGACACAGGGCTGTGTCTAACAGGCTGGTCTGTAGTATGGGGGCTCCACAGGGAGTGGACATTGATTTTGGCTGAACATCCAGTGTGTCCTGTTATCAACTTTTTACTTTCTGTAACATAGAAAGTACTCATATCGGATCTTCTGTTCCTTCTCTGTCTTCTCAAACCCCCAGACGGTCATGGCAGATGGCCGCTCCTACTGAGCCTGGTTCTGTTGGAGGTTTCTTCCTGTTAAAGGGGAGTTTTTCCTCTCCACCGTCGCTACATGCTTGCTCAGTATGAGGGATTGCTGAAGGACTGCTGTGGTTGGAAAGTCTGCCCAACCTCACGCCAATGACTGATGCAATCTTCTGGGATTCCTTAAATAGGAAACTGATTGGAATGTTTGTATAAATGTATTGAAATGACTTCTTGTTAAGTGCCTTGAGATGACATCTGTTGTGAATTGGCGCTATATAAATAAACTGAATTGAATTGAGATAGTGGACTCTTATACGTACCTGGGTGTTTAACTGAACAATTAACTGGACTGAACCCATTACACTGGTACTCTCTACAAGAAGGGTCACTGCAGACTCTACCTGCTGAGGGGAATGAGGTATGTTGAGGTCCAAGGAGTGCTCTTAAAGACCTTCTTTGTCTCTGTGGGGACATCAGCCATCTTTTATGGTGTTGTCTATTTGAGCACTAGTTTGTCTACAGCTAAGAGGAATAGATTATATAATCATCAGAAAGGCCAGCTCTGTTCCGTAATGCCCCCTCGACCCACTGCAGGTGGTGGGAGACAGGACTCTGACTAACATGATATCACAGCGACAAACTGTTGCATCTTAGGTGCATGAAGGAACCACAGGTTACTACAGGTCCTTCCTACCAGCAGCTGTATAAACATCCCTCCCAACAAACTCAATAAATGTTTACACCTCTGCTGTAATTTTCAGTTTTTTTCAAGTTCAAATAACAGTTTTGCTGTTATTTAGACATCTTTGTTTGCACAGTTTAAATTTTTTACTTCATAAATGTTTAATGCACAAATACACATCTTGTGAATATTTTTAAATTATCCAGCTCATATGCAAATTTTTTTAAATCAGATTATGCCATTTTTTTATTTTTTTAAACTGCACAGTACTTTAGAGTTGTAATTTTCCCCACTGTGGGACAACAAAGGATTATTCTACTGTATTCTATAGTCTACCAAGAAACCCAGTATAGAACCTATTCCTCCAACATAGCAGCAAACTCAGGAACACCTACGATCTACAGAAACCCTT
This sequence comes from Valencia hispanica, assembly GCA_963556495.2. NCBI lineage: Eukaryota > Metazoa > Chordata > Actinopteri > Cyprinodontiformes > Valenciidae > Valencia > Valencia hispanica. The sequence goes on along the minus strand of OY747701.1, from coordinate 4,639,120 downwards.
AAAGCAACGTTCAAGCAAGAATACAAATATTGTGATACTCGCTATGAACACCTTCTCCCCCTAACACACACACCTCAGCGTCAGTATTCTTCAGAAATAGTTTACTTCCACTGGAAGATCCATCCATTCATTATCTGTACCCGTCCATCCTATGCAGGGGGGCTGGTGCCTATCTCCAGCATTCATGGGGCTAGAGGCTGGCCACACCCTGGACAGGTCGCCAGTCCATCGCAGGGCAACACAGAGACACACAGGACGAACAACCATGCACACACACACTCATACCTAAGGGCAATTTAGAGAGACCAATTCATCTCACAGTCATGTTTCTGGACTGTGGGAGGAAGCTGGAGTACCCAGAGAGAACCCACCAAACCTACCAAAGAGCCTTCACTGTGCAGCCCCCACTGGAACTTGACAACCCTAAACCCTTTACTAGATAGGCTAAACCATTTCAACATTCACCATGGCTTGATAAATGTTTCTCATGTTGATGTAGATTCTCTGTCACGTTTACATAAAAATCTCAAGAGCTTAATGCTGCTTGCATTAACTAGATCATAGCATTGATTTTAGAAGCCTTCCTCCACAAATGGGAAGAGTTATTTGAGCTGCCTACATGAATACATAAAAGCCCCCAAACCCTCGAAATTATGAAAGAAAGTTGCAATAAACCTTTTTTAAACAAACAAATCAAACAACAGAAATACACTCATGCAAGAAGACACTGATAGTCAAAGGATCAACTTTATTTTCTCATAGAAAGGAAGTGTAATATTTAGCAAAGCTTTGTAATTTTTAGAGCAAGCTCAAACAACAAACCTTTACTTCACAATTGTGCAATAACTGATGTAATTGTACGTTTCATATATCTTTTATGCCAACACATGTTTACAACAACAAATGGATTTGTAGTTGCAGGTTAACAAATACTAGTTGCAGGTTAACACACAGTAGCATACATATAATATATAAAAAGGCACACAAATTTAAATAAGATAACAAAAACGTCATACATTGGAGCAGACCAAGTCATTTGACTCAATGTAGTTTAGATCAAAGTTTGTCTTGGTTTTCTTTTTAGACAGCTTTTCTTGCCTGACATCAGAGCCTAGATGGCGGTCTTTGCTATGGATGACCTGAATGTACTGATCAGTGCTGCTGTTTTGTTGGTCACTGCTGGAGGCTATTGAGGCTGAGTCAGATTCAGTCAGAGGAGTCTCAAGCTGACCCCTTAACTTCGGCTTCAATTGAGACCCCGTGTGTCTGGTTCTTGTGGGTGAGTGATATTGTCTCATTGGGGAGCAGATAAGATGCCTTTGCATGTGAAAAGGCTCCGTTTCTTTTACACTGGCCTGGGATGGAGAAGGTGGGTTGAAATCTCCCCAGTCAATTTCCTCTTTACTATCATCCTCTTCATCTTCTTGCATGTCATATCTTGCTCTCTGGCTTTCTCTAAAGCTTTCTAACCTTTCGCCAATGTAGAAGTGTGCTTGTTGGTGGTGGTCAGGCAATGAACGGGGTCGAAAGCTTTTGCCTAATGAAGTCCTTTTCCTGTCTTTTCCAGTGTCTTTCTCCTCTTCTTTATTGACTGGCTGTGATATATGGGACCGGTGGGGATGCAGTTGGTGGTGAATAGTGCGAGGTGTGTATTGTTTTATGTGGCGTGGGTATAGCTCTAGGATCTCTGTGGGCTCCTCCATGAGATAGTGGCGTGGGATCCGTGTGGCTGAGCACAGCAGCTTCTTACGGGGCCTGTGCTCATTGACAATCACATAGCGGGTAGTGGGACCACGGCGCCCTCCATAATTTTGTGCAGCAATGATCCCAGCAGCCTCAACATGGTGTAGGGAACGTATAGCCTTCCTGTACAAAGGGTCAGTGTGGATGCCGTTAGAAAGGTCAGATGGTGGATTATATGCCATATAGTGGCAGGACTTTGACCTGCGGGAACCACTTGGGCCACCAATAAAATGCCGGGGTCTATTATGAGGGGCAAAAAACAAAAACAAAACATTAATCAACTCATGCAGTTATTCTGTATTTTCTGCAGGGACTGCATGTTGACTGAAAAAAGTAAAAATCATGACAAACTCCATGGCTACAGTAAAACATAAAATATTTGGTGTTACAGCGTCACAAGAATAAAATCAAGTGTATGATGAAAGCTTGTCAAAAAAAAGAATCTAAACACCATCACATTTTACCACACTTCTTTTTCATATTGATTTGAAGTTAATTGTTTTTGCTTTTAAGTATTAGTCATGACGGTTAGTGACTGAAATATTCCTATAAATATTTCACCCCAGTAGCTCTCATTTGGGTTCCTAAATACCTAACGTATAAAAGGAATTCAATGATTTGAAAATCAACACCAAGCCAGCAAGTCAAACATGATAGGCTATGACTTTCCTGTTTACTATAAAAATGTTTCTCTTATTTTTTTGCCTGATGTTGAATTTCAATTGATTAACACTTCGAAACCTTCAATGGCATATTTTAGCTTTCAGTAAGAGGTGGGTAGAGTAGCCAAAAATTACACTCAAGTAAAAGTAGCTTGACTTCAACATATTTTGACACATGTAAAAGTAAAAAGTAGCCATGCAAGAAATTACTCAAGAGTAAAAAAGTAGTTTGCAAAGAGTCTATTGAGTAACTGATCATAACATCTGATTTAATAATACCTTTGGTGTCTGATTTAATAATATTGAATACTTATCAGACAGACAAAAATATAAGGTTTTGCAGATAAAGTTAAAATGACTAAATAAATTCTGTCAGAATAAACACTTCACCAAATCCAATTTTTTTCAACATAAACCTAATGAAACCAATACTTAAAGTAGGTCATACATACATATATGTCATACAGTGGGGTAAAAAACAGGTGTCATTAATACAGGTAACGAGTGGAGGACAGAGGAGCCTATTAAAAAAACTTTAAAAAGGTATCTCTGGGCACATTTGACTCTTTTGAATACCTGGCCACCCAGATAAATGAGCCTAACAAAGCTTTATTTCTAAGTTTATATAAACCCCCAAAACTTAACTCTAAGTTATTTAATGATTTCAACGACCTTCTTTCCGTAATATGTATCGACTATGACCAATTAATCACTGTGGGGGACTTTAACATCCATACCCAAAACATTAGATGATACTCTTCATAACTTAGGCCTGACCCAGCATGTCAAACAGCGAACACACAATCAAGGACAAGCTCTGGACTTAATTAACAGCAAAGGTTTAACTGTATCCAACATCTCAGTAATTGATATTGCATTATCTGACCATTTCTGTGTTTTCTTTGAAAGTACCATCTCTGCTAAATTACTCAGAGAACAAGCTGGTAGATAATTTCCTTGCAAAAATCTCAGCCATCACTGATTCAATTGCTCCAACTAAAGTGAAAGTAGTCTCAGGTAGAAAGAAGTCTCGGTGGACTAGTGATCCACTGGTACGTAGTGAAAAAAGGGAATGTCGACAAGCCGAGAGAAAATGGCGGAAAACTCCACTCCAAGTTCACTGTGAGATCTACAAAGAGAGACTGAACAGATATCAATCAACTCTAACAGATTCAAGGGAATCGCTCTTTTCTGAAATCATCAACAGAAACATTAATAACCCACTGACTTTATTTGCAACAGTGTAAAGACTAACTAATCCTTTAGTGACAGAAGCCCCTGAACTAAATTCTACCAGGGCCTGAATGAATTTGCCAGCTTTTTCACTAAAAACATTTGAACAATTAGATGGTCAATTTATACCTCAATCCACTACCAATGCCATCCCAAATCAATACCAATGTGGAGAAAATGTCTGAATTCCATGAATTAAACCAAAAAAACCTTGAAGAATTATTATCCAATTTAGCGCCTCCTCTTGCGGCCTTGATATCCTACTCACAGCTTTTCTGAAGAAAGTTCCTCCTGTTATTGGGTCTGATCTGGTTCAAATTGTTAACTTATCCCTGCCAATAGGTGTTGTTGTGATTGCATTTCTCATAAGATGAACTGAACAGACTTTTGGATGTCTGGGAGCTATTTCAAAGATGGACTGAGCAGACCACATTTCCCAGCAATCCTAGCAGTGACCCCCAACACACTCATATTGGTCCGTGACCACCCACGGTGACATCAGCGATGACCTCACGGCCAAAGGGGGCTATAAGAGTAGTCGCGCCCATTTTGAATTGTTCTCCAGCTGGAAGTTCTTGGATGAACTACTGCTGAACAGAGGACATCTCACCGGTGAAGATTCTCTTTTGTTCTGACCCGCTGGACCGGGGAAGAACTCGCTTCGAAGTGCTCATACGGTTTGTGTATCTCGTGTGAGCTATATCAGAACTGTTCCCAGACAGTTCGTTAGACGTCGACCTACAGGCCATCCAGCCTGCCTTTGGGCCACACGGTCCTTAAAATCCTGTACAGGTTTTTTTTTTATAACTCTTCCTTTTCTTGCTCAACTACGGACACAATTCGCTCTCCTCCTAGTGGACTGGACCTCCTTCAAGGCAAAGTAGGACTGAACCGGTTCATTTATACTAATAATGTGTATAGGCATAGATAAACAGAGAAAATAGAGTTTTAACGAGTTAGATCTCGTTCATTGTTGGTTAAAGTGTTTTTAAGCGCTGTACCTGTTTGCTCATTTTTGCGTCGTCGCACGTATAAGTCTGAGCTGTGAAATTGCTGTCTTTGAAACTGTCTGTTTTATCCTGAGCAGATCACGCCTTTCTTTTTCCTTCCTCTTGTTTTCCCTCTCTCTCCCTCCCTGATAACTCCATCGGCAGTCGGGCTCGGTCCGGCCTGCGTTAGCTGGTCTTAGCTGAAAAGTTTAACTCCATTGTCTTTAGTCTGTCGCTAAAGCAGAGGCCTACCACATGGACGCTTCCCCCATGTGCTCCTTTAGCCAAAGCTAGTTTTATGATTCTTTCTTAGGCTCCATGTGCTCTCCTCCATCTTGGCACAGAGCTGAGATTTATGACTTTGTCTCCTAGGCTATCTGTGATTTGGGCTCCCTGGAGTGAGGGCCCCCCTTCCTTTTCTGACCCGAACCTCAGCTGTCTCACTGATTTCATGTTAATTGTGTTTAATGTTCACCTATTAGGGGAAGGCCCAGGACACGCTGGAGGGACTATGTTTCTCGGCTGGCTTGGGAGCGCCTTGGGGTTCCTCCCGAGGAGCTGGAACAAGTGGCTGGGGAGAGGGAAGTCTGGGTCTCTTTGCTTAGGCTGCTGCCCCCGCGACCCGACCCCGGATAAGCGGAAGAAAATGGATGGATGGATGGATGTTCACCTATTATTATTGTCTAAGATCTGTAGTAATTTTTTGCATGCTTTAGAATAAATGGGATTTTCTATTTCCTAAATAAAGTCCCCTTATCTTAAAGAGATGCTGTCTGGGATTACTTGGAGTGATGCATACAATTAATGTCCACAGCGTTAGAACTTATTCCTTCATCTATTGTTTAATTATCTGAGACTGAACAATTTGGCTATATATATATAAATGTTCCTGGAATCCAACAGGATGGTGCCCCTAAACTTGGTAATTTTTACATAAAATTATTAATCTTATTAATAATTGCCCTAAGCAATTATTAATAATTATTCATAGCCAAATCCTACCTATCTGCGGCACAACAGTGTCTTCCCCCAGGCTTTGAAGACGAAGAAGCAGTTAATAAACCGCTACTAAAGAAGAAGAATCTGGACAACATGTTAATGCAGAACTACAGGCTGATCTCAAATCTTCCATTCCTCAGTAAGATCATTGAAAAAGCTGTGTTTCACCAATTAATGCTGCAGTAGGTAACTCTGAGAGGAGAGCAGACTTTGCTTGAAAATTGAAACTCAAACGAGCTTCACATCACTCCCCCTCCCTCTCCAATGCACTCAAGCCCCGCCTCCAATGCCCTCCTCCCTGTTTTGGCTGCGCTACTAGCGTAACAACTGCCAAAGATAATCAGCTGGCGCGACTTAGAGAACAAACTTTCGTGAATATTTCCTAACAGTGAACCACATATGACAACATTAGCTGTGAGTGCACGGATGATCGTACGCGCTGCGGAGGTTTACTGTAATACCACCACCAAAAAAACCCAACAAATATTAATCAAGCAAGGGTGATTACCTGTCAAGCAGAAACATTGCCAACTCGGAATCAGTTTTAAACGCTTTCCGGTCCCGTAGCTCCCTCCACCTCTCAAAGGCTACGCCAATATTTACCCTCGTTTTATCTCGGGCTCGGTCAACTTCTTTCTTCTTAGCTTTTCTGTCCTCCTCGGTCATCTTTTTTTTTTGTTGGCAGCGGCGGTACGGCCAGTTTCTCTTTAGGTGGCTGTTGCAGCCGGTTACATAGCGGAACGAGGGGCGGGTCGCGGTGTGTGTGTGAGGAGTGATAGACAAATGTCAGACACTCCTTCAGACGCTGCTCTGGCTCTGATTGGGTGTTTTCTATCGGGGGTGGTGGATTCTTGCAAATCGTAGTAGGGGCTGTAGGCGTGACCAATTGAGCTGCTTTTTTTAACAGATTACAAATCTCATTTCCTACTTTCAGCACATATGTACAGTTTTAGTTAATATCACAAAAAGTTACTTCTATTCAAGTTACCTACTGCAGCTTTAAATAGCTTCCTAACAATGACAAACCTTTTTGATGTTTTTCAGTCTGGTTTCCTTGCTCACCACAGCACTGAGACTGGCCTCGTTAAATAATAACAATAATAATAATAATAATAATAATGATAATAATAATAATAAAATAATAATAATAATAATAATAATAATAATAATAATAATAATAATAATAATAATAATAATAATAATAATAATAATGGCTTGAATTTATATAGCGCTTTACTACTGCATTATTCATTCACTCTCACATTCACACACTGATGGAGAAGTGAGGACCTGTTGTCACCGTACCAACCACAGAGATCACTCAGGTCCTCCAACTCTAGCCTACTAAATATCCCTAGACTCAGAACCAAACATGGAGAAGCAGCTTTCAGTTTCTGTACTCCCCTTATCTGGAATAGACTTCCTGGCTAATGCAGAGCTGCTTAAACTCTGAACTGCTTTAAATCGAGATTAAAAACTCATCTGTTGAGAATTCCCTTTGAGTAAATGATTGTCATATGTATCAAATGTGTTCATGTTCTCTTGCTTTACTGATGTTTCTCTTGGTTTATTGACTTTTAATTTCCAATGTTAAATTCTGTTTTTGGTTTCTCTTTTTTTAAAGTCACCAGATCATGTAAAGCACCTTGAATTCCCCTGTTGTTGAAAGTGTGCTATACAAATAAAATTGCCTTGCCTATTGTAGAAGAAGTTACAGGTCTGTGAGAGCCAGAAATCTTGCTTGTTTGTCCGTGACCAAATGCTTATTTTCCACCATAATTTGCAAATTCTTTAAAAATTAGACCACATAATTTTCTGGATTTTTTTATTTATTTATTCAAAAGAGTTTTTATTTTGTCTCTCATAGTTGAGGTATACCTATGTTGAAAATGACAGGCCTTTCTCATCTTTTTAAGTGGGAGAACTTGTACAATTGGTGGCTGACTAAATACTTTTTTGTGCCACTGTATATTGCAGTTGATGACTTGCATGCAGAATAACCAGTTACTAGGAAGCAGAAGCATAAAAAATATGCTTCCTTAGCAGCCTGAGTAACTTAAGACTTCAGCATTAGTGGAGCGCTTATTGATGTTTATTTTATCCATGCTACATGTACTAATGAACAGTGATGTCAATGGTTCCTCCTGTCTTTAAGATGCAGCGTCGATGTGTGCTTTTGACCTTATCAAGAGAGGTTCACAACACCATCATGTCTATTTTCATTGCATTGCATCTTAAAGGGGTTCTAGAATTCAAAATCACATTTACCTTGCTGTTGAATATAGGCAGCTTAGGGTGTCAAATGTACCTTACAAAAAAGTCTGTGCTGTCCTTAACTTGCTTTTCTATGCAAATTTGTAATGGCCGTGGTGAAACGGTTCAGTCTGAGCAAACCAGCAATTACATGTCACAGGAGCTGTAGCCCACTTAGACACACCCCCTAAATTTTAATGTCCCAAGCCACTTCAGTGTCAGTAATATATAAATGTTGGTTGCGATAATGCCCAACATCATTGTGCCAACTGCAGAGCAACGCTAGCCTGAGCTTCTGCTAATGTCGTTGATGGAAGAGAGGAAAAACCACAAAGAAGACATTACTGTCGGAGCACATGTGTAACTTTCCAGGATCTACAGGAAATATGCAGACCGTGCACAGGCTTCCATAAGGATACTGTACACGGCTGTTCACAGAGTTTCTGGCTTTAGCAGTTTCTAGCTTCAAGCAGTGTCATAGAGCTATCGTGGTAAACTGGCCAATCAGGACGCATCTCATTTGATATGATTGTCCATGCCAAGTGGGCAGAGAAAACCTGTCTATCCATTATAGGGCTTTGTTATGGGGATGTATTTGGCTATTTATCACAGCTACTGGGCCATTTTTAGCCCCAATAAAGTTTTGTATATTATATAGAGGCTCCAAGAACAGTTTTCAATTGTCCAAAACTGTTGTTCTAGAGCCGCTTTAAGGGTATATTAATATGGAGCATATGGGTTTCTGCCACTTGCACACAGAAAATGTTCTGATCTTTACAACCTTGATGATATCTTTTATGCTGATTATGATTTTTACAAATACGGTTATATTGTGAAATGTTGCACCATTTCCAGTTCATTTTTTATATTTTGCTCTGGTTCCACTCTGCAAAGTGTTTTTGTTGTTGCTTATTTTTTAATTCTTTCGGTTTTACTGACCTGTTGAAAAAATAATTTTGTTGTTTTTTATGATTAGTTGTGAGTTCGCCTCCGAATAAAACTCTTACTTTTTTTCAGTTTTACTGAGCAATGCGATTACCAAAAATGATTGAAAAGGAAAGTTTTGTAGAACTAACCAGAACAATAAAAGTTAACGTTTGTGTTTTTAATATGACATGTGAAATAAGAGATATTAATACTTTTGCAAGATGCTGTACAGTTTTCATTGAAAATGTAATTGGCTTAATTGAAAATTATACACAATTCAATTCTGACATAATCATAAAATGCTTGATACCTGTTAGGTAAGTGTTCCACCTTGTGCTTGGGTAGAATGTTCATGGCTGGACTTCTGACAGATCCAAACACATGTCCTCCATTCAGGTCAACTCTAGAAGCTGATTGGGTGATGGTACGGATACTGTTACTACGATGAACAGGAGACTGAAAGTTTGTAACGCTACCATTTTGCCTAGGAGATGGGGAATGTATAGAAGCTTCCTGGCTTGGGATGTCACTCTCCTGCTGATCTGGCTTTTTGTCAGCTGAGACCTCTGGAGCTTGCAGCCTTGCTGTGAGAGTGGCAATATAAACACAATAACAACACTAATAATTATATCAAAACAAACATAAACCACAAAAAAACCCACGAAAGTTACCTGCAGCCATCTGAAATACTTTTTTCTTGTCCTCTGTCCGCTCCTAAAAAAGATGAATAAAATTCCATCCAAATATTTAGGTAGAATAGAATACAACAACAATAGTTTTTTTGTTTTAAATAAAATACACTGACTTAACCTTAACATTCTTTAAACTTAAGTACACAGTTTTTTCTTATCAGCAGTGTTTTAAATAATCTACATCAGTAAACGTTTTGGCCAATTGCCCTACTTTTTCTGTTCTGTTACACTATTATAGAACAGCCTGCACAATCCCAGAGGGAACATTAGAACTACACCCTCCTTACTATCGGCCTGCTGCTGTCATATTCATTTTTAATATGCAATGCCATGAGACTCTAGCCCCTTTCAAACAGGCCATGAAAAACAGTACTACTCCGGCTTCCTCCTACAGTCCAAAAACATGACTGTTAGGTGAATTAGTTTCTCTAAATTGTCTAAATTGAGTGTGTGTGTGTGTGAGCATGGTTGTTTGTCCTGTGTGTCTCTGTGTTGCCCTGCGATGGAGTGGCGACCTGTCCAGGGTGTACTCTGTCTCTCGCCCCATGACTGCTGGAGATAGGCACCAGCCCCCCCGCAACCCTGCATAGGAATGACGGGTACAGAAAATGGATGGATGGAGGGGTGTGGGGTGGTGGGGAAAAGAGGAGGGGGCAGGGAACGCTGCGAGCGCACGCATTGATGATGTATAAATGTCACTATTTTCCTTTCAGCTTATTCATCAATGTCTCTTAAGCGTTTCCATGTGCGCAAAATTGCACACATCACAAAGACGAGCACTGCAAGTAGATCTGCTGTTTCCTCGACCATCTTTGCAATAATGCATTTGTTTGGGGAAATGACATGTACGCCCGCCGCACTAAGTTTACATCATATCCACATACAACCCCCCACCCCCCCCCCATTTATCAGGATCCTCCGGTACGTTTCTTGCTGTGTGAAAGCAGCCGAAAGGCAATGTTCCGGAAAAAAGTGGTGTATTTGAAAACACAACTACAGTTAAAGACCGGATGGAATTGTCCACAAATATTCCAGAACTTCTGTCTGAAAATGGCTTAAAACTGAACACAGAAAACAAGCACTGTAGACTGGGGTTGCCAGCTGTCCCTTAGAATACAGAAGCGTCCTACTAAGTCAAACAAGGCATCCCATGTTAAATTAATACAAATACAAATGTATTGTTTTCCAAGTTTATAAAGTGGTAGAAAGCTATTCATAGATTGAAGACACGGATAAAGTGTGAATCAATCAGTTATCTCATTAGGCTGTGTTTCCAAGCAGGAGGAAAGTATACTGTCAATAAGACAATTATTTGCGACAACAACAGCTGCCCGCAACCAATTGTTGCTAAATTTCTAGCACTACAAGCAAAAGAGCAGGTCAGAGGCCGGGGCAGAGAGCTGCGTGGAACCAATGACAGCGTTAACCTGGTTAAAAGGTGAGTTTTATTACCAATCAGGAAGAAATATATCAGTGAAGACACCAGAGTAACAGTGGCGGTAGATAAACTATATGTTAATGGTCAGCGGTTCAGAGACCAGCAGATCACACCGTGGCTTAATTAGGAGCAACAAACAATAGGTCTGAGTCATGTATCACTGGATAGATAGGTGTTTTATCAGGCAATTGTAATCTAATATAAGCACAGCTCAGTAAAGTTGTTTACGTCCTTCAATGTGGGCGGAGCCAGAGCTGTGCACCGGAATATCTGTTCTTTTTTCCTCCTCTTCACATGTCTATCACTAAATCTCTCTCAATTTAATTTTCTTCTGTCACTCACACACAGAAAGTTTTCATACCATAACCATATCTCTCCCCCTCTCACCACCTACACCTTTCTAACTTTCTTCTTTTTTTCTTTTTCTTATATCTCTACTTCTGGACTTTCAATCAGGTAACCCCAAACAGGAAATATGACTCCACTTGTTTATCTGTTTCTATGTTGACATGCACTTTGCAACTTTAGTCACACAACTATGGCTACTCTAAGGTTTGTCTCATGGAATGTTGATGGAACTAGCACCAGAGAGAAAAGAATTAAAAGTAGATGTTGTCTTATTACAAGAGACTCATAAACCTACCTCAGCTGCATTTGATCTTAAAGGGATATTCCACCTCTAAGCCAAAATTTGTCTTTTGCCATATTCCCCAGAGTTATACAAGTTAGAAAAAGCATTTTATAATCAGCCCCATAATTCTCTCGATCTGGCAGCAGTTCATTTGCTTTAGCTTAGCATAAAGCAATGTAAACGAATGGTAGCCAATAGCATTTTGTGTACAAAAGTGATTACAATTAAACAATAATGATCGTAATTTTTACTGGTGAACTCAATAATAATATCGACTGCAAATGAAAAGTAAGAAGTTGCACAAAGGAATTACAGGAGCTGATTTATACTTGAGACTACATTAAGACAAAGCACAGCTGTAAGCCGCTGCTGCAAGGCAGAAGGACATGACGCAGCGGTCCCTAAAGTCACCTGCTTCCATGAACACACACACATGCATGGCAACTACCAGTACAGCATAGTTGGTTGCAACAACAATTGCAGGGTACATGACAGACAAAGATGATGACTTCTTTGAACCCATTTATCTTGGGTTAAACTTAGCTAAAACTACAGAAAAAAAAACTGCGCAGCGTTCCCTCCACGCATTACGGAAGCAGGTGGCTTTAGGAACGGCTGCGACATGTCCTTGTGCCTTGCAGCAGGGGCTTACAGTGGTGCTTTGTCGTAATATAGTCCCAAGTCTAAATCAGCTCTTTAAATTCCTTGGTTCTAGTTCTTACTTTTCATTTGCAGTCAAGATGATTATTGGATTCACCAGTAAAAATTATGATCATTATTATTTAATTTTCATCACTTTTGTACACAAGATTTTATTGGGTACCATTCACTTAAATTGCTTTATGCTAAGCTAAAGCATACGGACTGCTGCCAGATCAGGAGAATTATGGGGCTGGTTATAAAATGCTTTTTTCTCATTTATCTAACTCTGGGAAATATGGCAAAAGACAAATTTTGGCATAGAGGGGGAATATTCCTTTTAATCACCCGAGTTTCCTAATGTATTTTCTGCCTGCTATAACTCTAGACAAAGGGGAGTAGGAATATTAATAAATAAAAACAGTTAATTTTACAGTATTAGACACAGTTACAGATCCAGTGGGTAGATTTATAATAATAAAACTATCTATACATAACCAAAAGCTGTGTATTGTCAGTATATATGGCCCAAATGTTGACCCCTCTTTCTTTAATACCTTCTTCTCTGCACTTTCTGAAAACTTGGATTGCTCATTTCCTCTAGGGGGTGACCTCAGCTTTGGTTTAAATGAAAAAATAGATAGGCTCTTTACAACAGGGACTCGGCGTAGCTGGCAATCCATAGATCTAGTAAAGCAGTACGGAGGTAAAGAGTCTAGATCTCTGTCCCATTCTGCTGCAGGGAGCTTGTATGGTCTACGTTTCTGCTTGGCGCCGGAAGTGAGTTTCTCCACGTAATGATCCTTTTCTTTAGCCTGCTTCTCCATTTCTTCTTAATGTTATTCGTAATTTCTCCGTTTAAATGCGCAATTCCAGTCGTATTTCCTGCTCCGTCCCTGTGTCGCTTTGACAGTGTTGCCCATGGCAACCGATAGTGTAGCCTGACAACATGGCCGACGGGCTCAGACACCGCACAAATTGTTACGTGTCTTCTCATTCTCGTCACGTGTCTCCTCATTCTCAATAGCTTTCCAATTATATTTTTATTACTTGAGCCCTTATGTGCATCTATAAATATTTGAATAAGTTTTGGGGGGGTTCCATCCCTGAGCATTGTATTTCTTTTAAAAAGTAATGACAGAGCTGCGGGTACCTGTTAAAATCCTGTTTGGTTAGTCCATACCTCAGGGAAAGGTTATGGAAGCTGTCTATTTGTTCTTTTGAAAAGTTAAATATAAGAGCCTGTGTTTTCTGAACATTAAGGGAATATCCTGAGAGAAACCCTTAGGTTTTAAGAATGTCCATCAGCCGAGGCGCTCCAGTGTCAGGTATTTTTAAGAACATCGTCGGCGTACAGACAGATGTTATATTCTAACCCCTTATGCTTATGCCCTCCAGGCCCTTTTCCTGTCAATAAACAGGCTCAATAAACAAGTTGAAAAGACCTGGGCTGAGAGGGCATCCTTGGCAGCATCCCCTTTGAAGTGTTATTGGGTTTGATAGACTACCATTTATTTTGATAATTGCGGTTGGGGAATGATATAATGCTTTTATACATCGAGTAAAGTCTGGAGAAAAGCCGAAGCGGCCCATCGCTTGATACAGGAAATGCCAGCTCACTGAGTCGAAGGCCTTCTCCACGTCCAGGCTGAGAAGGACTGCACTCCATTTTGTCTTTGATATCTGCAGGTTTACTTGTAGTTCCTAGGATTTCTAAAAGTAGAATGGGAGGCAGATCTTTTAGTTATCAGGCTCCTCACCTGTGGAACCAGCTCCCAGTTTTAGTCCGTGAGGCAGACACTCTGTTTACTTTTAAAGTGGACCTGACATGAAATTCCCTGCGATGTTTGGGCCCGATTTAGTCACACTGTAAGTACCTTAATACTGTATCAAAGAATCGTTTGCCATAACTCAGCCTTGTTGTAGAATTGCAGCCCCTACTAGGTGGCCCTTCTGTTAGTATTAGCACAGAACGACTGAGTTTTGGTGGGCGGGGCCCAAGCCATGTGCCTCTATTGTCAAATGAGTCTCTAACGTCCGCATCTGATGAAGCATTGACAGACATGCATTTGCGCACCACAAATTGCCCAAATTCCAATATTATCTATGAAATCTAATTAGGTTTAGGCTTAATTATGTTGTGAATTGAACAATGACCTGTTTACAAATTACAGGCCTAATAAAATATTTGATCATCCATCTGTCCACATTACATCTCTAGCTTCACCACGATAGTAATGGCTCAGTTATTGGCTACTGTAATGGCGTTTCAATTTGATCCGGAATCTGATCCGAAATGTGATCCAGATGGCGAGGCACCTGTGGAGGAACCAGAAAGGTAGAGGACGTCTTACACAGGTGATCCTGACAGACTTGCTGTGCACGGAGGGGAAGGGCTGTGTGTGTGTGTGTGTGTGCGTGTGTGTGTGTGTGTGCATGTTTGTGCGAGAGAGACTTGAGTGACAGAGAAACGAAGAGAGAGCAGGGAACGGAAATGCAGCTGAACAAATACGCTGCGTGTTTTAAATAGCATAAAAAAGAAAGCGAAATGCAATATGTGACAGTCGGTGTTGATTTATTTATTTTTGGTCGCTGTTGAATCTGTGGCGGTTGGAGTTTAATCTGTGGCACACCGCCACAGATTCGTTTATATGTGTGGAGAAACACTGGTATATAACAGCTGAAGGACATTATTGCGGAAATATACTTACTTGTATAGAGATATTTGCTGGTTCACGGAGAGTTGGTATTGATCCTGGTAAAAGTTTAAGAAGATGTGCGAATCCACTGCTGTATTGTCCAATGTTAATAAAACATTCGTCAGAGAAATGTTTGCCACAAACGACCACTCGCTTCCTTGCATAAATACAGTCCATGCACAAGCTTTTCAGTGGGGAGGAAGTGGGGAGGACAGTGTCGATGCGGTCTGGACTTCATGCTGTCGGTTTGTTGTTTGTTGGCCTTTTACTGTAGCTCTTGTTATTTAGGTTGTAATACGCGCCGGGGGGGACGACTCGGAGGGTGTAATTCGGAGAAGGGGGTAATTGGCTGGAACTCAAAACGTCATATGCCATTATGTGTGGTCATATGCCGATCTGCAAAACAGATTGAGTGCTAATTTCACTATGAAGGCAGACATACCCGGGGACAAAGGAAAAGCTAATCAGTAATTTTAACCCCTTAGGGGACATAAGTAGGCTGGGGAAACTAAAAAATATGACCAAAAAAACTCAAAAAATGCAAATTTCATGCCAGGGGCACTTTAAGGCCAGGCTTAAAACGTTCCTTTTTGATTAAGCTTATAGTTAGAGTGGTTAAGGTCATCCTGAGCTATTTATGTAGTTATCCTGCTATAGGCTTAAACTGCTGGACGACAGACTTACCAATTTTCTTCACTCTGCTACTTCCTTTTCTCCTACTACTCTCCAGTTGTATTACAGTACATTCTGTTATTTCGACTGTTAACTTTGTTTTCTCTCAGTGTTTTTCTCTCCATAGAAGCTCCACGTGGTCTGGTATCCTGCTTGGCTGCAATGCCCTGTTGGACGGGGGGCATCGACTGGGATGATGCTCCCAGTAACTGAACATCCACTGTGTCCTGTTATCAAATTTTTACTTTCTGTAACATAGAAAGTTCTCTTATATCAGATCTTCTGTTCCTTCTGTGTCTCTGCTCTGTCTTCTCAAACCCCCAGACGGTCGTAGCAGATGGCCGCTCCTACTGAGCTTGGTTCTGTTGGAGGTTTCTTCCTGTTAAAGGGGAGTTTTTCCTCTCTACCGTCGCTACATGCTTGCTCAGTATGAGGGATTGCTGAAGGATTGCTGTGGTTGGAAAGTGTGCATCAACGGGGCCCAACCTCATGCCAATGACTGACGCAATCTGCTGGGATTCCTTAAATAGGAAACTTTTTAACTGATTGGAATGTTTGTATAAATGTATTGAAATGACTTCTTGTTAAGTGCCTTGAGATGACATCTGTTGTGAATCGGCGCCATATAAATAAACTAAATTGAATTGAAATTGATCTATAATGTGAATTGTACGGCGTATATTGTCATGTGTCTGTCTGTCTTTGATGGTCTTCATCTATAAGAAATTACTTGGCTTCCTCCATTCTTGTATTGAATTGAATTGAATTGTAGCTAGAATTGAGACAAACAGCTTTTAATCCATTTTCAGGACACAAATGGGTCTGTATGACTTACAATCTAATTTGTCCTTGCCCTCTTTGTGAATCACCATAATAAAGGCCTCTCTCTAGGAAGGAGGTGGGGTGCCACCCTTAATAATATGATTAAAACAATCTTTGAGCATGAGCAACAGTGGCTCTCTCATTATCTTGTACCACTCTGCTGGGTATCCATCTGTGCTTGGTGATTTACCTGGCTTAAGTGCTGAAATGGCTCTCTTAATTTCTGAGTCCAAAATGTCTGCTGTAAGGGTGTTATTATGATCTCTGCCTAGGGATGGGAGATCTAGCAAGTTCAAAACATGTCCCAATTTTGCTTCATCCAAATCCATGCATCATTCTTCCTTTCTATTTTTGATTGACAAACAAAGATCAAAGCACAAAAATGTGATTGCTTTTTTTATTTGTTCTTAGATCGGAAATAAAATACGAAAAATGCCTTGAATCCGTGTATCATTCGTTCTTTCTATTTTTAATAGACTAACAAAAATCAAAAAACGAAAATGTGAATTTTTTTGTTATTTGTTTTTAAATTGGAAACATAATACAAAAAATGCCTTGTTTCTCATGTTTTATATTTTTGTCTCGGCTCATTGAAAAACGGGGCGCATGAAAGAATTTTTTTTTAATATTTAATTGCTGGGATGTAGATGACCCAGAAATTGTTTTGCATGTGAAAATGCGGGTAGGGTAGCGACAGACACCAAGGCAGCGCTGGAGCCACACTCCACATTAATTATGGAGCTTCTCAAAACCCGTGCTACGGATCAACGTTATGTTTTTGTGTTGACTGGTTTCCAACTTCAGTTAGCGTTAGTGGTTGCTATTAGATAGATGTTACTGAGCCCAAGGGCGCTGCTTAGTGATCAACTATAAGCAGACTGGACCTCTGACTGTTTCATGTGTGTTAAAATGTTTCAGTGACGATCAACTGCTATGTTTTGCAGCTGGAAGCTGAATGGAAGGAGCACCGCCCACCACAGTGTCTCAAATGAATAATAAAATAAAGTTACTTATCTGATGTCAGCTTTTGTTTTCTCAGGTAACACGCATAGGGTACAAAATGGTATATAAGGTCAAATGAAAAAACGCAAAATAAAAAACACATGAAACCATGACAATCTACGGAGTTCAATCCCGCGGTTTTATGAGAAAACAGAACCCTATAGCGATGACTAAACCACTAGGCCAACAATACACTGCAGTTCTGGCCGCCTCACCTGTATGATACATAGATCATTCTGTCAGCTGGCAGTTTAATCCCACATTAATTTGTTACCACTGTTGATACAGAGGGTAAGGCAATCTAAAGTATTAATTTCATATTCCAGTTTGTCTTTATTTACATCAGCGATCTCTATCACACTCTGGATTTACTTTAAGGTTGTCTCACCAATTACAACTTTTCATAAATATAAACTTAAAACTAAACAAGGCTGATCTGATTTGGGACTCAGATAGAATGTTTGAAATGTGCCCTTTCAAAACAAGAGTCATTCATCTGAACGGTAGGCTGTAAGGATGAAATTAAATTGTCTCCATTCTAAAAGGGCCTTACATTAGTTTAGAAAGACTACAATTTATTATATTTTTCTATTACTTTTAATACATTTCATACTATTTTGTACTTTATGTGTGTTAACTGAGAAAACAAAAGCTGACATCAGATAAGTAACTTTATTTTATTATATATTTGAGACACTGTGGTGGGGGGTGCTCCTTCCATTCAGCTTCCAGCTGCAAAACGTAGCAGTTGATTGTCACTGAAACATTTTAGCACACATGAATACAGTCAGAGGTCCAGTCTGCTTATAGTTGATCACTAAGCAGCGCCCTTGGGCTCAGTAACATCTGTGGTAGCTAATAGCAACCACTAACGTTAACTGAAGTTGGAAACCAGTCAACACAACATTTTTCGTATTTTGTTTCCGATTTAAAAACAAATAACAAAAAAAAAAATCACATTTTTGTTTTTTGATTTTTGTTTGTCAATTAAAAATAGAAAGAACGAATTGTTTCACGGATTGCCTTGTTTCTACACAAAATTGAAAAACAGGAAACCAGTTGGAAACCATTTAGCACAAACACACGTTGATCCGTAGCACCGGTTTTGAAAAGCCCCATTACTAATGTGGAGTGTGGCTCCAGCTGCCATGGTGTCGCTAACCTACCCGCATATATGCACGCAGATCAATTTCCGGGTCATCTATATCCCAGCAATTAAATATTAAAAACAAATTCTGTCATACCGCCCGTTTTTCAATTTTATATTTTTGATCTGAGAGAAAAATTTCAAACATGAGAAACATGACATTTTTCGTATTTTGTTTCAGATTTAAAAACAAATAATAAAAGCAATCACATTTTCGTTTTTTGATTTTTGTTTGTCAATCAAAAATAGGACGAATGATACACGGATTCGGATTCATCCACTTCACCTGTTTGGGTATACAATGATATGTAATAGTTTTCAAGTGAGTGTTGGATTCCTTCTAATTTGGATGTTACTTTATTTGTAGTTTGATCTCTAATTGTATAAACTGATTGTTCCTCTTGTTGTTTTCGGAGTCTCCAAGCTAAAAATTTAGCACTTTTTGGACCAGCCTTGTTGTAGCCCTGCCTCACTAAATTTTGTCTATCTCTTGTTTAATAGGTTTCATTAGTGCCAAATGAGAGGGGTCTTTGCTATTACTATGGATTCTTTCCAGGGTTCTAAGTCTAGATTCCAAGTCATACAAATTTTTTTGTTTTTCCTTTTTTTTTAAATGAGAATTTGGCTATTAGAATGAAATGTATAGTCTCTCTCTCGCCCATGGAAGTCCCCCCATACGTCTATCAAAAGTATTTGTCATATCATGTTATTAATCCGGGTTTCATTAGGAGTCATTTTCCTCTTAATACTAGTTGTATTAGGATTCAGTAACACATTCAAGGCCCCTGAGCATATCAATATACCTTGTGTTTGTAGGGCCATTAAATCAAATATCTTTTTAAAAAGGCAGAAGAGCTTCCGGGGGATGCATATATATATATATATATATATATATATATATATATATATATATATATATATATATATAACCAAAGTGATTTGTTTGTTCTCTATTCTGCCCTTTACTAAAATGTATCTGCCCTCCTTGTCCTTAATTTCTGCGATTAGCTTGAACTTGACCTTATTTGAAATTAATATGGCCACACCCCTTTTGTTCCCTGATTTATGTGAGGAAAAAAAGGTGCTGCTAAAACCCATTTTCTTGAGTTTCTCATGCTCGGTATGGGATAAATGGGTTTCTTGCCAGAAGCCAGCATTAATCTTTTCCCTCTTCAGTTTTGCAATCATTTTGCTCCGTTCAATGGGACTGTTTATTCTATTTAAGTTTAGCTATTGAAACCTGTAGTACTGATATGACATAGTCTGAACTCCGTCAACTTTTTAATACACACTGAGTGTAACCCTGTGACTTCTAACAAAAAAAGGAAAGGACTCATAACGACAACAACAAAATAACAATAACCAAGGGAGCTATGCCACAACTGCCAAGTGTGAAATGAGGCTTCCATATGGAGGAACAATTATCTCCTCTAAGAACAATGAGGGGATGTGGCCACTAGGTGGGGCCCCTCTCTAACTGTAATGTGAAGCAAGAAACGAAACAATTATTGTCTCCCCGCAACAAAGTAGTGTATCACTAACACATTGAAACAGACCGTATTTTAAGCCTAATGTCACGGGCCTTATAATAAGAAGAGGGTACGAGGAGAAAAAACAATTTGAATTGTTGTGAAATCCTCGTTTAACAAATTATACAATGCAGAGCCCCTCAACCCCAGTCATCTATGCCCACCACTCACCGCACCGACGCACCCGGCCCGACAATTCTGCCTTAGGTATGCCAAGGAAAGGGAGCTCGCAGGGATCCGCTCCCCAACGGCCAGGACAGAAAAAACACTAATCCAACTATACATTTAGCAGAGGGGTCATAATTGGAGCAAACCTACAGTCCAGTCAACCTCTGCTTTTAAACCTTACAATAGTCCTACCACTTTAAATTAGCTTAAACCATCAGTTTCCAGGTCAGGTGTCCCCCTGGGCAGCTCTCTGAAAACCACGCAACCTGGTGTCCCGATAATCCATCTCTCTAGCGGGCGGCACCCCCGACGTATGCCATGGCAGCAGTTGGGATAGCGATGCCACTACATGGTTCCGCTGTTGTATGGAATTTTTCACACGTATTGGTTTGACTGCATAGCCTCGCCTCCTCAGGTCCTCCGCCACCTCCGAGCATCGCTGTAGATCACCGCACCAGAGTCGAAGTGTATGTGCATCCTTGTCAGCAGGATTTGAAAGCGGATCCGGTTTTCCCTTGATCGGGATATACTCCTTCCTTTTCTGCTGCACAGCCGTTGCATAATCATGGTCTAAGTACACTCTTCTGCTTTGAATGTGCAGCTGCTTTTTCCAGGCGACTTGAAGGGCTTTCTCCTTAGTTGTGAACCGTAGGAAACGAGTCACAATCAAGCGCGGTGACACACTGGGCAGCGGAACAAGCCAGAGGGCCCGGTGAGCCCTCTCGATTCTGAGATTTGCTACAACTTGACCATTGATTGATTCCCCTAGCTCAGTCCTGATAAATATCTCAACCAAGGCTACTGCAGAGGTGCCCTCGGCACCCTCCTGGACACCATATGTCCGCACATTGTTACGCCTTAACCGGCTCTCCAGCTCGAATAACCCTGTCCTTCACTGCTACATCCCACTCCTCCGACCTAGATGCATTTTTTTCAACCTCCTCCAAGTGCTGAGTGACTTCTTCAATCTGGCCTGAAATATCTTGGAGTTTCCGGTTAATGTCCGCGACTAGATTATCCAGTTAGGCTTTCATGTCCTCTTTAAAGGAAGCTCAGTATGAGGGATTGCAGAAGGATTGCTGTGGTTGGAAAGTCTGCCAAACCCTCACGCCAATGACTGATGCAATCTGCTGGGATTCCTTAAATAGGAAACTTTTTCACTGATTGGAATGTTTGTATAAATGTTTTGAAATGACTTCTTGTTAAGTGCCTTGAGATGACATCTGTTGTGAATCGCCGCTATATAAATAAACTTAATTGAATTGAAGTATGTGGTTAAGATTGGACAGTGCATGTCAACATGGAAACAGATAAACACAGGTGAAATCATAGTTGGGGTTGCTTGATTGAAAGTCCAGAAGCAGAGAAATAAGAAAGAAGAAAAAAAGAGTGACAAAGATTTGGTGACAGACAGTTGAAGAAGGAAAAGAAAAAGAGCAGATATCGAAGAACACAGCCCTGGCCCCACCCACATTAAACAACTTAAACATCATATTGAGCTGTGCTTACATAAGATTACAATTGCCTGATAAAAACAACCCTTATTTAACCAGTGTTACATGACTCAGACTAACCTGTTGTTGCTCTTAAAACCACAGAGTGACTTTGGTGCCTTCAGTGATACACTTCCTGCTGATTGGGAATAATTCTCACCTTCTATTCAGGACCTCTTTTGGGTATATCGATCGTTAACGCTGTCATCCATTCCACGCAGCTCTCTGCCCCAGCCTCTGGCCTGCTCTTTTTGCTTGTGATGCTCAGGTAAAGAACTTTGAATTGCCTTGTTGCTGAAATGTGGTATACAAATAAAACTTGCCTTGCCATTTGGAAAACCCTGTGGCACCCAAGCCTTAACTTCCTGGCTTATGTCTTTAGATATTGTTTTAATATTTCCACACAATTTTCTTTCCTCATGAATCCATCTATTTTATGAAGTGCACCAGTTCATACTGCAGTAAAACACTCTCACACAACATGATGCTACCACCCCCACAGGTGGGATGGTTTTCCCGGCCCTACAATCATCTCCCTTGGAGGTCTTTGTCCTGTGTGCATTTGCAAACTGCAATCTGGCTTTTTATTATTTCTTTTGAAATAACGGCCTAAGTCCACACTGAATGGCCTTTCAGCCAATATCGATACAGAAAACGCTTCACTGTGGATAATGACACAGTCTTACCAGCTTCAGCAGCATCTTCAAAAGGTCTTTGGCTTTTGTTCTGGGGTTAAATTTCCACATTTTGGACCAAGACTTATCAGAAATGTCTAAAGCCATGACATCATCATCTGGGCTTTTCCTCAATGTTTAAAGGGGAACTGAACCCCATGAAAAAGCATAACCTCCCCCCAGACAACATTTCAAAAATTCTACAAAGTGGGCAGTGCCAGGAGGCAACGAGGAGCATGGCCAAGTGTGGAGGATGAGCGGAGGGGGGAACGTGGGGGTGGGGTCAGGAGGACAGTGACACGTCACTTAATCTGACACTGAAACATGGACAGTGACCAAAGTCACGTTGGCAGTTTTACAACTGATCGACGTTCAGGACGCTGCCGGTGCTTCTGAGGCAGAGGGAGACAGGAGGAGTCCAGTCTCTGAGTTGTAATGCTAACGTTCAAAACAGTATGTTAGCTATGCTAACTAAGTAGTAATGTGATAATAATGGTAACCTGAAAAACGCAAAACATGCCACGGGGCGAGTGTGTCTGAGAGATAGTTTTCTACCCAATCCCACGGGCCTGTCTTAGAGACCATGCCTGTGACGTAGAGTGAAAAAGATGTACCGCTCTGCACCAATCACAAAATTCAAATGCAGTAGCCACACTTCGACCCTAAGAGGGAAGCACTAAGACGTTTGTAGACCACAAAGTGTAGAATTAAACAAGCGTAAACTAAAATGTAAAAAAATTCCCAGAAACTGAAAGATTGCATTGGTAACACGATGGTGGGATAAAGGGGGTCTGGAGGTGGTGGCCAGGCTGTCAACGTGCAGGGTTGCGTATAAACTGTGAGACGGAAGGTCCCATAGTTAACAGAAAAAATAGCTTGGACGTAACTTGTTTTTTTATCCCAATTGAAGTCCTGCTCCTCAAGTCTGTTGGTGAGTCGCTCCAAAAGGTGGCTGTCCTACCCAGTCCCGTGAACTGTCTGGCGATCTGGTCTTCAGCTCTAAAGGCAAGAAGCTCCTGGACCTCTGCATCACTCCAGTTTGCCATTTCAGCTGACACAGCTGCATTTTAAATACTGTTGCCGGCTGGGGCTCAGCGCACATTCCACACATAATCATGACATCACCCTCTGTTGAGCCAAGGTGTGATTTTCATTCATAAATACAGCAATGTTACTATCAAGCTTGCCTGCACGATTGTGTCTATTTTATTGCTGTATGTAAACTTTTGGTTTCAACTGCATGTCGTGTGCCGTTATTCTTGTCATGAACAATAGAGCCATACAGAAGGGAAGGGGATTCTAAGCATTGCCAGATATTCTAAAACAAGTAGAATTACTTTTTAACGCGTTTTTAATGTGGAATAACATTGCTTACACAAAATCATCCTTGAAAAACGTTCTGTTTTGTACTGTCAGTTTGCATAGTGAAGATTGATACAACGCAGAAGACATTCCTTTTTTGCAAACTGTGAGGGTGACCCTTTTGAAACTTACAGTCTGGAGCTGCATCCTCAGTTGGGTGTTGGTAAATTTTAGGGATCTGGCAATGGCTTGAAGATAATATATCAGCATACTGAAACACACAGAGAAAATAGATTTTTTTTTAAAGAAAAAAAAAGTGCTGAAGCAAGTGACATAAGTACGAAAGCGTAGAGCTGCCACCCAGGTGAAATAAAAAAAGAGCTATATCACGTTATAACGTGATAACTTTATTGTTCTAACAATAGAACTTTTTTGTTTTACAATATACTATTACGTTCTTACAATATAATTTTCACGTTTTAACAATATACATGTTTATCATGTTCTTACAATAAAAATATTATATTGTAAGAATCTGATTATATATTGTACAAACATGAAAAGTATAGGCCTATTGTTCGAACAATATCTTTTATTGTACAAACATTTAAAGTATATTGTTCGAACAATAATTTTCAAACAAAGTTGATGACGGGACATATTGACTGAGAAAATGTCTCGTCTATCGGAACTGATTAAGTTCTATTTTATGCTTGGACTGAAGCATGGAGAGATTTTGCTGTTATTGTACAGCTTGGACAGTATTGAAATAAGCATGCGTACACTGAGAAGGAAACTAAATCGCATGATGATATATTGTACAAACATGAAAAGTATATTGTTCGAACAATATCTTTTATTGTAAGAACGTAAAACGTACAGCGCTCAGAAACCCAAATCAGGCTGATGTGGAGAGCCCTCACTTTTGAAGGTCTTTGTTCTACCCCATAAGGGTCCAGATATTTCAGTAAATGTCTCACAGTACTCTGTGTGACAACATAACCTGCCTGAATACAGTTCAGGTGGTGTAGTTTGTATCCATGGAGCCTCCCGTGTCCCTCCAGTTGATCAATAAGAAACGCTGCCACCTCAATAGGATCAGACTCATTTTCCTCCTGTACAGCCTCATGCGATTTAGTTTCCTTCTCAGTGTACGCATGCTTATTTCATTACTGTCCAAGCTGTACAATAACAGCAAAATCTCTCCATGCTTCAGTCCAAGCATAAAATAGAACTTAATCAGTTCCGATAGACGAGACATTTTCTCAGTCAATATGTCCCGTCATCAACTTTGTTTGAAAATTATTGTTCGAACAATATACTTTTCATGTTTGTACAATAAAAGATATTGTTCGAACAATAGGCTTATACTTTTCATGTTTGTACAATATTTAATCAGATTCTTACAATATAATATTTTTATTGTAAGAACATGATAAACATGTATATTGTTAAAACGTGAAAATTATATTGTAAGAACGTAATAGTATATTGTACAAACAAAAAAGTTATATTGTTAGAACAATAAAGTTATCATGTTATAACGTGATATAGCTCTATTTTTATTTGACCTGGGTGGCAGCTCTACGCTTCCGTACATAAGTATATATTTTTTATATATAAAAACATATATATCTCATGATGATATGTAAATTGTGTAATCCCATGTTAGTGTGTGAGGTGTCTTACAATAGCAGTAGCACTGCTGGTAGTACCACAACCGGGCTGGTGACATAACTCATCACTTTACTGAACCAAAGTGGGAAGTCAGATGCCACTGTATCTGAGATGATGTCATAGATCTTCTCTTGACCACTAAAACACATTTCAGCACTTTTACTTGAATTTGTAAAGCATGCACAACTAAAGGATACACTTAAGATTGTCTTTCACAATTGTTAACAAAGCTGTGTGGTCTCCTTACAACTCAAAACAGTTAGGCTAAAAGGGTAATTAAAAACAAACAGAATTAGACCTTGATGACAAAATTCTTTAATAACAAGCACATCATAATGTACAGAGCTCAACTAGGTTAAACTATTTTGGAACAGAGCTATTGTTTCATAAGATCGTAGAAATAAAATGCTCATCTCTTAATTTCTGCTTTTACCTGAATGGTCCACAGTGTTCCGATGGTCTATATCGTACGATTGCAAAAATGGTGGGGAGCATACACAGGAACAGCATGAAAAGTAGCATAGCCAAGTAGAAATTATTTGATCTGAAAAAGCAAAACAAAGTCAGCAAAGAGCAATTTGTGAAATATTTAATTTGATTTTTATAAAACACTGTAATGCAAAGGGTTGGTTAGTTTTTTTAATAGGTCAAGCCAAAATGAACTTTTACCTGAGTGGTCAACAGCCTCAACAGCAGGGACAAAATGAGGGAGACATGGTTTGTAAATGGGGTTTAGATTCAAGAATTTTGTGACTGCACATTTGAAAGGTAAGTTAACACAAAAAATGCTGGACCCTAATATAGATGGATTTGTTTTACTCTGGAGGTATAGTAAGGATTATGTACAGGTCCTTCTCAAAAAATTAGCATATTGTGATAAAGTTCATTATTTTCCATAATGTAATGATAAAAATTAAACTTTCATATATTTTAGATTCATTGCACACAAACTGAAATATTTCAGGTATTTTATTGTTTTAACACTGATGATTTTGGCATACAGCTCATGGAAACCCAAAATTCCTATCTCGAAAAATTAGCATATTTCATCCGACCAATAAAAGAAAAGTGTTTTTAATATAAAAAAAGTCAACCTTCAAATAATTATGTTCAGTCATGCACTCAATACTTGGTCGGGAATCCTTTTGCAGAAATGACTGCTTCAATGCGGTGTGGCATGGAGGCAATCAGCCTGTGGCACTGCTGAGGTGTTATGGAGGCCCAGGATGCTTCGATAGCAGCCTTAAGCTAATCCAGAGTGTTGGGTCTTGCGTCTCTCAACTTCCTCTTCACAATATCCCACAGATTCTCTATGGGGTTCAGGTCAGGAGAGTTGGCAGGCCAATTGAGCACAGTAATACCATGGTCAGTAAACCATTTACCAGTGGTTTTGACACTGTGAGCAGGTGCCAGGTCGTGCTGAAAAATGAAACCCAGACCATCACTGACTGTGGGTACTTGACACTGGACTTCAGGGATTTTGGCATTTCCTTCTCCCCAGTCTTCCTCCAGACTCTGGCACCTTGATTTCCGAATGACATGCAAAATTTGCTTTCATCCGAAAAAAGTACTTTGGACCACTGAGCAACAGTCCAGTGCTGCTTCTCTGTAGCCCAGGTCAGGCGCTTCTGCCGCTGTTTCTGGTTCAAAAGTGGCTTGACCTGGGGAATGCGGCACCTGTAGCCCATTTCCTGCACACGCCTGTGCACGGTGGCTCTGGATGTTTCTACTCCAGACTCAGTCCACTGCTTCAAGGTCTGGAATCGGTCCTTCTCCACAATCTTCCTCAGGGTCCAGTCACCTCTTCTTGTTGTGCAGCGTTTTCTGCCACACTTTTTCCTTCCCACAGACTTCCCACTGAGGTGCCTTGATACAGCACTCTGGGAACAGCCTATTCGTTCAGAAATTTCTTTCTGTGTCTTACCCTCTTGCTTGAGGGTGTCAATGATGGCCTTCTGGGCAGCAGTCAGGTCGGCAGTCTTACCCATGATTGCGGTTTTGAGTAATGAACCAGGCTGGGAGTTTTTAAAAGCCTCAGGAATCTTTTGCAGGTATTTAGAGTTAATTAGTTGATTCAGATGATTAGGTTAATAGCTCGTTTAGAGAACCTTTTCATGATATGCTCATTTTTTGAGAAAGGAATTTTGGGTTTTCATGAGCTATATGCCAAAATCATCAGTTTTAAAACAATAAAAGACCTGAAATATTTCAGTTGGTGTGCAATGAATCTAAAATATATGAAAGTTTAATTTTTATCATTACATTATGGAAAAGAATGAACTTTATCACAACATGCTAATTTTTTGAGAAGGACCTGTAGAGTTTCAGATGAATCCCAAATTTGTAGTTTTTGGAGGAAATCTTGATTTAAGAAATTTTTTTGGGGATAAATATTTCATTAAAAGGTCAACATCTGTGTGTATCTCTTCCCGTTGGTGTGTATGTGCTTGCCTATACTGCATACTGAGGACCATTTTTCCCCTTTTCACATTTTTTCAGCATCCAGTCAGCCCAAACTCCTTACTTTGTATAACATGAAGCAGCAGAATTCCCTTTGATGACAAGGGTATTTCCCGACAGCTGCTCATGCTGCATTCAGGTACAGCTGGGAGACTAGGTTGTCAAAATATCAAAACTCCAAAGTGCTTTAAGCGTGTTTCATTCTCAAATATTAGCACAGTATTATTTAAACATTAACACTGACTTTTCAAGTGGGTATATCGTTTTCTACTCTATGCAGGTACCTACCACGCCTGACTATGTTATTTTATGTATTGGAAATAATCCAACCAATTCTGCAGTAAGTTTTACACTTTTGATTTTTTAAGTTATAGAACAAAATGAAATTAAAATCTGTCATAGTTCTTAGGTTTTTGTGTTTTAAGTTCTTTTCCTTATTCGGTTTAATTATCATTTTAATGTATTCTTTGGTATTTATTTTATGGCACTTCCTTGTTTTCATATCCCCTTCTTGCTCTCAGATGTTTTCACCTTGTTGTTTGTGTCCACCTTCTCATTTGTGTTTCCTTAGTTTATTTCTCTTTAGATAGTTTTCTAATTTATTTCTTCCTTCTGTTCTCAAATGTTTCCTTCAGTTCCCTTAGATTCCTTCTTGGATATCTTTAGTTATTTTCTAGTTTAGAATTGTTTTCTGTTTCTTCTCATGTGTATTCCTTTCCTGTTGTCTCCCTGCCACACTGCTCCTGACGCAGTTCTAATTGATTCCACCTGTGCTTTCTCTCTCACCTGCAACCACTAATTCTTCTTCTTCTTCTTCTTTTTTTTAATTGGCGGTGACATCCAACTTCAGGTGCATTTCCGCCACCAACTTTGAGTCGAAGTGGGGAGTACCCTATTTATAATAGTCACTATATTCTATTTATTATTCCACTTCTTCTAATATTTTCCTATTTAATACATACTTTCTACAATGACATAATACATGTTTCCCTTTCTTTCCCACAATCACATAATCCTGTAGAATGATTTCCTTTTTTTTTCTCTTTTTCTTTCTTTCTTTCTTTTTTTCTTCTTTTTCTTTTTTTCTTTTTCTCTACAATTTTCTCAAGGATTTTGGATAAGAAAGAAGAAGTAAGAATAAGAAATAAGAAGGTTAGATATAGGTTTGTAATTCACCAAGTCATCATGATCAAGGGAAGGTTTCTTGAGTAAAGGTTTAATTACAGCTATTTTAAATTCTTGTGGTACGTTTCCGTTTACTAAGGATAGATTCATCATATCCAAAATGGGGCCAGGAACCAAATGGAACACTTCTTTAAATAATTTGGTTGGGATTGGGTCCAACATACAAGTTGAAGGTTTAGATGAGGCTAATATTTTTGATAATTCCGAAAGTTCGACTGAATCAAAACAGCCTAAGCACAAATGAGGTTCTACAGTTCTTTCCGATGCTGCCTCATTTACTGAGGAAGAAGCAATCATGTTTGGGAGGATGCCAATGATTTTATTTTTAATAGAATTAATTTTATTTATGAAGAATCCCATAAAATCATCACTGCTAAGAGCTGGGGGAATAGTTGGCTCAACAGAGCTATGACTCTGTGTAAGTTTGGAAACTGTACTAAAAAGAAACCTAGGATTGTTTTTATTCGCCTCTATTAATGATGAAAAATATGCTGTTCTAGCTTGTCGAAGCAGTAGACTGTTATTCCAGGTTAAATAGGAATCCTCTAGATGGGTAGAGCGGCATTTTCTCTCCGACTTCCTATTATTCTGCTTTAAAGTATGCAACTCTGCGTTAAACCAAGGAGTCAGCCTCCTATGGCTAGCCACTTTCTTTTTTAAGGGGGCTACACTATCTAATGCCAAACGCAATGAGGAAGTAACGCTGTGAACCAGACCATCAATTTCTGAAGGGTTAGAGATAGAATTGCTGCCATCCACTGTGTTACTCTGAGGAAAGTAAGAATGGAACAGATTCTTTAAAAATTGTTACAGCATTGTCTGATAAAGCTCTACTATAATGAAATTTTCTTTCAGAATTAAGATGGTCAGTTAAAGTAAATTCAAAGTTATTAAGAAGTGGTCAGACAGGACCGGGTTATGTAGGTGGACTGATATTTCCTCACACTCAATACCGTATGTCAGTACAAGGTCCAAAGTGTGTTTACCCGAGTGGGTCGATCCCTGTACTTTTTGAGTAAAGCCAATTGAGTCTAAAATAGCACTAAAGGCTGCATTTAGGCTATCACTTTCAGTATCCACATGAATATTGAAGTCCCCCACTATAATGACCCTATCAGTATTTAATACTAAATCAGATAAAAAATGTGAGATCTGATCCAATAATTGAGAGTAAGGGCCTGGTGGACGATACAAAACCACAAACAAAAATGGTCTTAATGTTTTGCAACTTGGATGAGGAAAATTAAGGGTTAGATGTTCAACAGAACTGTAGCTATCAATTGGTCTGGGACTAATTAGTAAATCAGAACGAAAAATGGTTGTAACTCCTCCTCCTTGCCCAGTATTTCTAGGAATGTGAAAATTTAAAGGACTGGAAGGAGTTGACTCATTTATACTGACATAATCCTCCTGCTGCAACCAGGTTTCTGTGAGACAAAGCAAATCAATGTGATTATCACAAATCAAGTCATTTACTAACAAAGTCTTTAAGGAGAGAGATCTTATGTTTAATAAACCACATTTAATAGATTAATTTTTCTGTTCAGTCAAAGTCGTATTTATCTTTATGAGATTTCCATAATTTGCTTTTGTTGGCTTAGCTTTTAATCCATTTAATTTTGGCCGTGCGCAAGACACTGTTTCTATAGAGTAATGGGTGGGTAACAGTAAAGAAGCAGCAGAGAGGTGGGTTAAACTATGACTCTGCTTGCTGGTCTGGACCCTGGGTTGTCAGTGTTTTGGAGAACAAATAAATTCGGCCATATTCCTAGAAAGAAGAGCTGCTCCATCCAAAGTGGGATGGATGCCGTCTCTCTGGATCAGACCAGGTTTGTAGAATGATTTCCTATTAAATAAAGTGTGCTATTTAAAACTGCATGTCCCATTCTCATCCTTGATATTATTACTTGACTTCTGTTATTCATTTGTATATTTTCCATTATACCCACCTTTCCTTTTATATGATATAAATGCCTTCCCTTCTCTTCCTTTATCCACTGTTTTTGCCAGTCATCCATTATCTGTTATGACTGCTTTCATTTCTGCCACACTATATGGTACTTCAATCATTGTATTTAGTTTTGTTGCTTGTTTTGAATGATAATCCACTATTTTATTTCCCTCTACCCCTCTATGTGCTGGTACCCACATAAATCTAACTTCTGAATTAGTCATATTTAATCTAAATAAACATTCATATATTTCAAATAAAATATCAGGTCTTTTATCTGCTGACATTGATTTAATAGACAATAATGCTGAAATCGAATCTGAACATATTATACTTTTTTTAATTCCATTTTGTTCCAACCATTGTAAGCTAAATGAAATTGCTAACATTTCCACCATATATATCGACAATTTATTAGATGTTCTAATTTTACTATATATACCTAATTTTGGAATCCAAAAAGAGAGCCCTGTACTCTCTTTTCCTAAATCTTTAGATCCATCTGTATATACTGGAATAAATGTTTTATGTACATCACTTAATCTTTTTTCCACAATATTTTCCCAATTTCCACTACCTTTTTTCCTTTCCATTTCATTCTGAATATAAAAATCTATATTTACTTTTTTAAACAACCAAATTGGAGTAGGTGAATATTAAAAGTTTTTAACAAATATTTTCTCATTTAATTTGAATTATTCCGCTAATCTGCTTGATTTCCAAATCATGCTTTCATATTTTGCATTTCCATACTTCCTTCCTGATTTCATCTCTCCCTTAACCAAGTGCACATCATCTGTACTTCCCTGTATATTAGTCCAATAATTCAATTTCATTAATTTAAATCTTAGATACAAAGGCAAGTCTCCCATTTCTACTTGTATTGACACTATTGGAGTTGTTTTCATTGTTCCACAACATATCCTTAAAGCCTGACTTTACCTCAATCTTTTTTAATACTGTTTTACTTGCTGAACTATATACAATACTACCATAATCTATAACCGACCTAATCATTGCTATATACATTTGTTTCAGTGCTTTGGTACTAGTTCCCAATTCATTCCCCCTTAAACATCTCATTATATTTATTAACTTTTTACATCTTTCTTCTATTTTATTAATATTTTCCTTCCAAATTAATTTTGTAGCAAATATAACTCCCAAATATCTAAAACTATTTACTTGTTCCAATTGTTCTCTATATAATTTAAGATCAATTATTACATTCCATTTCCTTGTAAATACCATGCTTTTTGTTTTTTCGACTGAACATTTAAACCCCCAATTATATGACCAATTTTCTACCATTACTATTGCTTTTTGTATCTTTTTCTGCAAATATTGACTGTTTCTTCCTCTATTCCATATTATTCCATCATCTGCAAATAATGCTTTCCGATTATCATACCCTATATCTTTAAAAGCATAATTTATCATAATAGAAAAAAGAACTGGACTAAATACATTTCTTTGCGGCGTTCCATTATCAACGATATAACTCTTTGACATTTTATTTCATACTTTTACTTGAATGTATCTATTAAACAAAAAATCCTTTATCCATTCATATATTCTTCCTTCAATTCCCAAACCTTTTTAATTTAATCATTAACCCCTCTTTCCATACCATGTCATGTGCTTTTTCTATATCAAAATAAACTATTACTAAACTTTCTTTATTATTTTGCGCTTTCTTAATTTCATTTTCCAAACTTACTATTGCATCCATTGTTCCCCTACCTTTCCTAAATCCACTTTGATATTTTATTAATAATTTCCTACTTTCAAGATAATAGTTTAATCTTTCCGTAATCATTCTTTCCATTAATTTCCCTATATGAGATGTCAGTGCTATTGGTCTATAATTATTTGGATTACTTGGATCTGTCCTGGTCTTATTATTATTATTATTATTATTACTGCCTCCTTCCAAATCTTTGGTAATTGCCCTTTTTCCCAAACTTCACTATATAATTCTAATAACTTTTCCTTCATCTTATCTCCTAAATTTTTAAGCATCTCGTAATTAATATTATCTTTACCAGGAGACGATATCTTAGTTCTCCCCATTGCTCGCTCTAATTCAAAAAATGTAAATGATGCATCCATTGTTGACATTCTTTTTCCTTCATTACCTTCTACATAATTTTTCTTTCTAGTTTCTTCTTTTCTTCTCCTTCTATCTTCTGACAAATTATCATTACTATTAAATCTTATAAATGTTTTAGCTAACATTTCTGCTTTATCTTCATTCTTAATGGCTACCTCTTCTCCTATTTTAATCACTGGGTATTTCCACTCTATAAATTCCTTTCATTGACCTTACCATTTCCATACCTCACTTACTGATGTTGTTCTCCCGATTTTATCACAAAACCCCCTCCAATTTTCTCTTTTTGCTCTTTTAATTACTCTCCTTGTCTCAGCCTGTAACCTTTTATATTTTATTAAGATTATGTGTCTTTTTTAATTCTTTCATACTTTTATTTCTCTTCTTAATTGCTTTTTCACATTGCTCATTCCACCAAGAAAAATTCTTCTTTTTCATGTTTCCTTTACTTTTAGGAATTGTTATTGTCATGCTGCCCTAATCACCCTCTCTTCATCATTGTCCTCACTTGTGTCTCTCCAATCATGCACACCTGATCCTCCTCACCTCCTGCCTTTAAAACTTCCCTTCACTCAGCGCCGGATCATTGTAGATGTCTCCGTGGTGTGTTTTCCTGCTGTTACCCATCCTGCTCGTCTGATGTCCTGCCTCTCCGTTCTTGCTGTCACCACCATCATCATCATCATCATCAGCATCACCACCTCCTCCACCAACAGAACTCAATAAACATCCTTGCATCTTTTCACGGGCGTCTGCGTTTGGGTCCATGCACCACACCGTATACTCCTGACAGAATGATCTGGCCATAAAGATGGACCCAGCCCTCGCTCAGGAGATCGCCGCCCTTCGCCAGGATGTCTGGGCCAACCTGACTAAGATCTCCCCTCATCCTCCACTACGCATCTCCGGAGCTGAGGAGATTCTCAAGGTGCTCCCTCAGTTCCCAAATGTGTTCTCCGCCCAGGATCTCGCCGCGCTGCGGAGCGAGCCGGGGAGGTTTTGCCAGGAAGCCTGGGAGCAGACCATCGGTCCGCCCTCTCCATCTCCACCATCTGGCCACCGGCGGGGATCCCGCCGCACCAAGACTGGTTTCGGGAGCAGGAAGCAGAGCATCGCCCCCTCACCAACTGCCTGCGCGGGCACTGCTCCCTCATCAGATCGCCAACCGATGCAACCAACGTCCGATGCGGAGGACGACTCAGAGCAGTGCTCCGCCTTCGTCGGGACAAGGCTTCTGTTCCCCAGGCACTGGTCCCCAATGGCATGAGCCCCCACTGCCAACTCATCGCAAGCAGCGACACTGTCGAGGTAGGGCCGCTTCCGGAGTGGAAGCGGACCTGTCTGCTTGTCCCCGGTCCTCCCTGCACCGATCTGCGCACTGGCTCCACCCACTCCTCCTGATCCAGTCAGCCTGTCTGTTCCTGCCGGTGAGCCAGTTCCAGTCCCAGAGCCTGCCGCCATAGTGACTGCTGTGTTCCTGGCAGTCACAGCGGCAGTCACAGCAGCAGCTCTGCAGCGACCAACATTCCCCCATGGGTTGCTAGTGCTCGCAGGGAGGGTCATGGAGGATCCGTCCCCGTCGCTAGAGCTCCCAGGGAGGGTTATGGATGACCCATCCCCGTCGCTGGAGCCTCTTTGCCGCCAACCGCTGTCGTTCGAGCCGCCAGACTCTTCTCAGCCGGCCTCCTTGGCGCCAGACTCAGCTCAGCCGGCCAGGCCTCTATGTCGCCGCCGACCAGTCAAGCTTCTCAGCGGCTGCCTGGTCCTCAGAAGAGGACCACCGGGCCGTCTGCCAGATCTCCAGGTCCTCATAGGATGACCACCGGCCCGTCCGCCAGACCGCTGTCCTGTCAGGGGAAGCCACCCGGGCCGTCCGCCCGGCTCCCGTCCTGTAAAAGGATGCCCTCTGTCGGGCGTCCGCCCGACCGCCCTCCAGCCAGAGGACGCCCTCCTAGCCATCCGCCAGACCTCCAGGTCCTCAGGCGCCGCCCTCCTGGCCATCCGCCAGACCTCCAGGGACGTACCCACAGAGACTCGGGCCGTCCACCCACCCTGGCAAGGGTGCTTCCTTTTTTTCTTATCTCCCTCTTTCCACGGCGTCTGGAATCCGCCTTTAAAAGGGGGGTCCTCTCATGCTGCCTAATCACCCTCTCCTCATCATTGTCCTCACCTGTGTCTCTCCAATCATCCTCACCTGATCCTCCTCACCTCCTGCCTTTAAAACCCGTCACTTCCCTTCACTCAGCGCCGGATCATTGTAAATGTCTCCATGGTGTGTTGTCCAGCTCTTACTCGTCCTGCTCATCCGATGTCCTGCCTCTACGTTCCTGCTGTCACCACCATCATCATCATCACCTCCTCCACCAACAGCACTCAATAAACATCCTTGGACCTTTTCACGGGCGTCTGTATTTGGGTCCATGCACCACACCGCATACTACTGACAGTGATTCCTGCTGCTTCAATTATCACTTTCCTTACCATTTCTATATCTTCCTCCATATTAATCCTACTTTGTTCTTTTTCACATATATGCCTAAATTGATCCCAATTTGCTATTTTTAAAATTCTAATTCAATTCAATTCAAAAATACTTTATTGATCCCAGAGGGAAATTAAGTGTTTGTATAGCTCATATAATTAATTCTTTAAGCAGTTGTAGATGATGACTGTGGGCAGGAAGGATTTCCTGTAGCGGTCTGTATTGCAGTGAAACTGAAGAAGCCTCCGATGAAGATGCTCTGTTGTTGTATGACAGTCTCATGAAGAGGATGCTCAGGGTTGTCCATAATTTTTTTTATTTTTTGAGGAATCCTTTGCATCATTGTCTCCAGAGGTTCCACAGTCGTCCCCAGAACAGAACCAGCCTTCTTTATCAGGTTGTTTAGCCTTTTTAAATCCCTGGCTCTGATGCTGCTACCCCAACAGATGATGGCTGAAGAGATTACTCTCCACAATATCATATAATTATCACTCCCTAAATTAATTTCCTGAACTTCCCAAACATTTTCGTGCAATTTCCTTTGAAACTAATGTAAGATCTATTGCAGAACTTTCACCTTTATTTATATTAATCCTTGTCCCTCTACCATAATTTATACATACTAAATTTATATCATCCATTAACTCCTCAATTACCTTTCACCATTTTTAACCACCTTATTTCCTTCCCACAATGTATTATGAGCATTCAAATTTCTGCATAATACTACGTGCTTATAATTATATTCTGTAATTAATTTAAGGTTATTAATATCTAGTTTATTGCATTGATTATAATAATTGACTACATATATCTTTCCCTGATTTATATAAATGTATATTCCTATATACTCTTCTGTCCCTATTTTTATTATTCTATACTTCAGATTATTATTAATAAAGGTAGTACATCCTTCTCTTATACCCTCTTCTCTATCACATCTAACTTGTCATGTCTTTTGTGGAAAGGACCCAAGCGCAGAGAGGTTCAAAACAAAATGATTTAATGAAAAACAAGGAACCAGGAACTTACAGAGCTCGGGAGGGTGAAGGCACCAAACGGGGAAACAGGAACCAGACGGGCAACAAGGAAAACGAGAACCAGACAGGGAAATACGACGAGGACCAGGCAGGGAAATACGACGAGGACCAGGCAGGGAAATACGACGAGGACCAGGCAGGGAAATACGACGAGGACCAGGCAGGGAAATACGACGTGGAAATGACGATGAACCAGCGAGTTGTGACTGAGTGAGAACCGAATATATACTGAGGAGGAGTGTGAGGATGTGAACAGAGAAGGAGCAGGAGACCAATTAGGAGAAGCGGTTGCAGCTGAGAGGGAGTGAGCAGGTGAAAATCATTAGCAGCTGGGATGGAAGGCAGAATGGCTAGGGAAGCAGGAAGGACCAAAGAGACCAGAAACAGCTGAGAACAGGGAAGGACAAACACGGGAAGACCAGGAGTGACGCAGAGGAGGAATGCGAAACATAAGGACGAGACAGAGATGAGTACTAAGGATGAATACAGACAAGGGCAACAGAAAACTCTTAAGATACTAACCAAAGATAATCTAGGAGCATGGAAAAAAATGAAATAACTAAAACTCAAAACCCAAACACCTAAAGAACCTAACATAACTATTGTATATGGAAATAATTTGTATTCTATTTTCTTGTTTAACCATGTTTCTTGAATACATATAATATCTGTTTTTTCTAATAATTCATCTATATATCTTTTAAACTCTTGACCATTGCCTATCAAACTCCTTACATTCCATTGTAAAATTACTACCATTCACTATCCTACACCCTCCCCCCCTCCCCCATCTTGACTAGAATGGGCGCTGAGATTATTCCTAACCTCCCCCCATGTCAACTCATTAATGTCCAAATGATTTGCAGCTGCTTTCACAATGATTTGCATTCTTTCAGTTTTTGATTTTGTTTCCATTGTCGCATTTATTACTCCTGCAATGAAAGTTGCAAGTTTTTCATGTCTATCCACACTTTTCCTTCTCTTTCTTTTCCCAGTCCTTTAGATGATTCTTCTCCACTAGCTTCAAGTCTTTTTTCTGTACTTTTCCCAACCATTCTAGCTGCATCTGCATATGAGACTTTGCTTTGAACTTTTGTTTGTTGAATCTGCATTTCTCTTCTCATAACCTGACAACCTGCTTAAGCAGCACTATGGTCTCCTCCACAATTACAACTCTTTGCTTTCCTTCTATTTCCACATTCTTCAAATCTATGATTGTCTCCACATCTTGGGCATCTCTTCTTTACTTTACATACACTAGCTGTATGTGCAAATTTCTGGCAGTTAAAATATCTAATTGGTTTTGGAATGTACTCTCTCACTGTGTATGACATGCATCCCAAAAATACTCTGTATGGTAGAATATCTCCTTGAAATTCTATCAACACAGTTTCCTTTTCTTTATTTGTACCATCCTGAAATTCTGTAAATCTTCTAGCATCTTTCACTTTTGCTCCTCTTAGATTAGCTTTAATTTCCTCAATAGTTACCTCAACAGGTATTCCCCAAATCACTCCTTTTGGCCCCTTTCCAATCAATCCTACCTTACTCACACTGATTACTTTATGTTTTCCCACTTCTCTTATTTTACAAGCCTTCTCTTTCTGTTCTTCATTCCTACACACTATCAGCAAATTCCCATCTCTTAGAACCTTGGCCAGGTTTATATCTTCAACCTGATGCTTTAATATAGTCGTTAGTTTAACCGGACATATTGCATTCAACCCATTTCCCTCACTAAATCTCAAAATGATTTTGAACTCATTTTCCTTTTTTTCTGCACTCTCACTTGACAATACCTTTCTCTGTTTCCTATTTTGTATCTTCATCAGAAGTGTTACCTCTCTTTCCTTTCATTGTATCCTGTCCAAGACTCAACTCCATACTATCCTCACTTTCATATTCCTCTATTTCTTCCCACTCCTCATTCACCACACAGCCGTGCCTACCCGCCATTGCTTTTGCTTCTCTTCTTGATTTTGGCATTTTGTCCAACTTAATTCCTTTCCTTCTGAGGATCAAAATATTCCCAAGACTTTTATCTTTTCCAATCGCCACCACCTTATTATTTCCTGACGATTGTCCTTTCACCATTCGTTTCCTCAATCGAGATTCTCAAAAGCCCATTTACCAAGAGCAACTCACACGCCAAAAACTCCCAAAGCCTAATCATTAATTACCCCCATGTCTTCTCCCTGTCACTTCTCACACCTCCTCAGTATATTTAAGCAGGAAAGTTTGACGACGGACCAGCGAGTAGTGATAGAAAGAGGTCTATCACTACTCGCTGGTCCGTCGTCAAACTTTCCTGTCTGGTTCCTGTATTTCCCTGTCGCTGCACTTTAGATCATCATTTTTTGTAAGTTATATTCCTTGTTTTTTTGTAATTAAATCATTCTTTTTTTTTTACTTTGTTGCATTTGGGTCTTTCAAATACAGCAAACATGGCAAATTCAGGAATTGAAAGAACTAAAAAAAGGTTTGCTGATCAAAGTAAAAACAAAAGTCAGATAAGTGTGTTTATTTTTCTTGAAGTGTGCTGAAAATGTACCAAACCACAATAACATCCATATTATATGAATCCAAAATGATTAGGTGATTTTACTTCAGTCTGGGATTCATAACCAGGACAGCAGGACTCTATCCATTGCTTTACTGTTTAAAGCAGTGTGCTAAAACAATGTTTTAATCAAATGAACAACAGAAACGTTTGGATGTAAAATACAGAGCCAAGACATAATATCATGCCCTTCATGGCTTGTATAATAAACTTCAAAAACTATACATTCTTATTTTTGTTATTTCACTCTGGGAGAATTTGAAATAATGTGGAAATTAGTTTCCTTTTTTTTCCTTCTCTTTTTTTTCGCTCTCAAGTTCCAGACAGTATTTGGAAGCAGCTTTTGGCTTTGACTGTGCCACAGCTTAGATGGATACTTTTATTTTTCAGCCATTTGCAGACGTTTGGGATCATTGCTTTAGAGTCCACCAGCAATTTGCCCAAATACTGTAAAACAACCCCAAATCACCAGCCCTTCATCACCATGTTGGCATGAGGTTTTCTCTTGTACATTACAGGCAAACAATTTCAGTGGTTAAAAGATAATCGTATCTACTTTAGTAAAAGTAGTTACTGTAGTGAGATTTAACTTTAGTGAAAGTAAATGTACTTGCTAAAAAATATCCTCAAGTAAGCATAAAGTTGGATGCTAAGTAAAATTTACTTTATTCTGAGGCTGTTTAAAGGTTTTGACAGGAGTACTGGGAATCTGTATGCTACACAACGGCTGTAGGGGTTACTGGTTGAGACTAATCAGCATTTCCTTCGCAATTTGGAAAAAAACATTTCACCGTCAGGCATTAAAGCAGCATTATGACAGATGAGTGGGAAGTGTTTATGAATGATGTTACTGATTTTGTGGGTGGGTTTCTTTTTAGCAACACCAGCTAGTTAGTTCTGTATGGTTTTAGTATGCATGAAGTTAAAGACATTAAAGCCACTCATCTCTATATCCATTTATCCTTGCAGGGTTGCGGGGGATGGGTGCCCATCTCCAGCAGTCAATAGGCGAGAGGCAGGGTACAACCTAGACAGGCGCCAGCCCACCAGAAGGTGACATTAAACCATACACTTTTCTCTAAAAATTATTTATTGTATTTTCACATAACCACAAAAGTGGTTAGTGTGATGTATCAAATTTCCTATGTTATGCCTGTCAGCAAATCCAACCTGAGAGGGGAAGCACTGTGATTTATGAGAAGTAGTAGTTGTTCGGTGACTTGTTCAATAAAGTGTTCTGGACCAGTCTGTGTTGTGTAGATGTTTGCACACATTACAGATACTTCTTCTGGTTTTATTTTAAGTGTTTAATTAGAATTGGTGAAAAGAAACCTATCCATTATTGATGTTTATTACACCTTACCATCAAGCTGTTTTACATTGTTCATCACATGTTACTTTACAATTATGGGTGCTATTGAGCTTGGTGTCAAAGTATTTTATTATATATATTTTAATAAATGTTATGTTTATGATGCATACTATGTATTTAAAAAAAGGCTTAAATAAAATGCAGTTCGTGTTCAGTGTATTGTGAATGGTTGTATGCTTTTTTACATAAGGTCAAGTTAGTTTTAGTTTATTGTCATTGTAAAAGAACATTACACCAAATTTATCAACAGCACCACTGTCGGTTTGTCCTAAAAGCAATAATTAAAGACATACACACAAATGATACAAAATGAAAATGGATGGATACCAAAATTTGATCAGCCATCTTAAAATAAAGTGCCATAATCGTAATAAAATACAGTTCCCTTTGAAAGGATCATATAGTGTCTATGTGTCCTTGCATTCTATGGGGAGGTTCTGACCTGGAAGCTCGGAAAACCTGCTGATGAGGAACATTACAAGTGAGGACGGCCCAGCTCCTTAGATACATGAGACCAATCAGTTTCAACACATTAAAGGCAGGAAGGCATGGAGAGAAAAAGGCTCCCATCCTGATAAAAGACACAAACAGACAGCAACATAAAAAAGGGCATTATGCTTAGAGGGTCATGGTTTCACTTCATTATCTTTATAGTAGCAAGTTGACATTTTCTGAAATTGGATAAAACAAAAAGAATTTTAAAAATACCCTGGCCAGGCACTTAGCTGTAATGAAGAGGTTTTTAAGAGGGTCATATTTCTTTAAACAGGGTCACAGATCAGTCAGCACCAGCCACACCATTAGCTCTGTCAGATCCTTTTTATTGGGATTAATGGTTCAGACTTACCAGATCATGCCTTGGTTGTAGATCAAGTGTAGGACATTTTCAGCAATTTTAAATTCTCCATATTCGGGCTGCAAAAAAAACCAAACATCTAAAGATTATTTTAATGTCATGGTATGAGTTCCTTTAAATTAAAAGAAACACATACATGGTAAATTAATACTTCATTACAGTGGGGAGAGAAGTTAAATGAACTACTGTATCTGAACCAAATCCGTCAGTCAGTCCTTTTATCAAAGTTTTGTTTTATAGTCTCATTTTCAGGGTGTAGTCTGAACATGTAATTCTAAAAACGGATTCAGGCTGAAAAGTTTAGTTTGAAAATGTCCAGTTTTAAAAAACTTACATTGTCTACACATAGAACTTAAAAGATATTTCCCATACCAAAAGCAAAGCTTAAAGGGTAAAATGTACATTATAGGCTCTTTTGTAATTGGACCAGTTGCAACATGGTCCAGATCCCATTTCAAAAACACCTAAACTATTTTCTTTACTTTTTCAATTAAATAAAAACCAGCAGCTTTTAAAAAGTTAATTTTCCAGTAAAACATATTCTACTTCATGTTTGAATAGTGTCAGATTTCAAGCTACAGCTGGGTAAATACAGTCAGAGCCACAAATTGAGATGGAGTCAGAGGGTAGACAGTCCTTTTTTGCCTGCCCTCTGATGGAGCAGGTGCAAGAGAATGACAGTGTATGAGAGAGAATAGTACTATGTGTCATAAAGAGTTTAAAGTACTTATAAACAACTTACAAACTTGCTCTCCAAGTCCCAGCAGCAACAGTCACTCAGATAGCGAACCACCAGACCCCTGATAAAGTCGATGAGCAAGATGCTGGCCACTGTGAAGATCATGTCAATGATAGAAAGTTTCAACATCTCCTGAAAACAGACCAACATGTAGATGTTATTGTACTGCTGAAATTATATAAAAACTGACATTTTTTTAGCTAGATTTACCAAGAGAATAATTCATTAGAAAATTTACGAAATCATAGTCAGACGTGTTCAGCTGAATAAGCTAATTGGACAGTTACTTGCACTGCCTGTGTTGTAACATACAAACATATTATGTGTGTGTGTGTGTGTGTGTGTGTGTGCGTGCGTGTGCACGTGCGTGTGAGTGCGTGCGTGTGCGCGTGAGTGCGTGCGTGTGCGCGTGCGTCAAATGAAAACTGAAACAATCACAAGAGCAACCTGTCCAACATAGGTCTCCCAGCACTGGTCCTGCTGAGATCGTGCATTTTTCTCAAAAGCAGTTGTCTGGTTGTATGCGATCATTAAGCTGCTCCTGTTGAGGATAAAGTTGCTTGCTGTGCTGATGGTTGCCATGGTGCTGTTGTGATGCTCAGACACAGATATCCTTGATACTTGGGTAGAGAGACTAGATATGGTGGGGCTGGTGTCAGTCCAGTTACTTGAACTTACTTGAGGCTGAAAGAAAACCATTATATGGTCAGTACAAATAACAGGAATTAATGTGTTTATGTAAGGGATTTTGCAAAGCAGCTAGCAGTTCCTGCATGGTGAGCCCTTCCTTCATGCTTCTGCTCCTCCTCTACACACACCCTACATAAGAAGAGCATCAAACCAATTTTCTTTAAGATTAACTAGCAATCTTTTCTTCCAAATAATAATAATAATTTTAGGAGGACCCAGATGCAGCAAGCCCTGTAGAATCAGGCATATTTATTAAACGAATTAACAAAGAAATATACAAGGTAAAACCAGCGAGGAACAAAAACAACCCAGAGCTTAAATATACTGAGGAGGATTGAGGAGTGACACAGAAAACCTGAGAACCAATCAGTGACAATGCAGATGAGAAAGAGAGAGAGCATTGGAAGACTGGAGATGAATTACAGCTGGGCAGGGAAACAGAATGGCAGGAAGCAAAAAAGAGAAGAAAAACAAAGGTGTAAGCATAAACAGAAGTAGAGACTAGACAGAAAATAATCTAAAATGGTAAGGTAAGACTAGCACAGAAGGGTAACTAAGAATAATGAAATAGAAGTAAATAAATAAGAATAGAGAAGCACAAGAGAGATTTAAAATAAAGCACTAATGAATCAAGCAGTAAGGAGAGGCAAACAGAAGGAAAACATAAGTATAAACACTAGGTGGAAAGAAACTGGAAACAGAGAACAAAATCATATAGAGAGAAATAAAGTAAAACAGAACTAACACTGACGAAAATTATTAGATAACAAAATAACTAACTTTAATTTAAACGGGGCCTGCCACGTAATGGGTATTCAGCCGGACCACCAGTCAGAGGTTCTGTTGCCAAGTTCGCTTCAGCAAGATAACTAGCTAGCATGTTCCAATTATTATCCAAGCACTCAGTAGGACAACTTAAGCAAAATTCTAAAATTAGCTAAAATGCTAACTTGAGCTAGCATGCTAATGGTAACTATTACATTATCATTAGCCTCGAAGTAATCGGTAGAAAAAGTAAAGAAAATGCAAAAATTAGCTGAAATGCTAACATGAGCTAACATGCTAATGTTAATTAGCATGCTATCAATAAGATACT
Organism: Valencia hispanica; assembly: GCA_963556495.2. NCBI lineage: Eukaryota > Metazoa > Chordata > Actinopteri > Cyprinodontiformes > Valenciidae > Valencia > Valencia hispanica. Next base: position 4,595,185 of record OY747701.1, on the reverse strand, counting down.
CCTTTATTTGTCCAACACCTGGGGGAAATTCCAGCTGTTGCAGCAGCAGCAAAAAGTCAAAGATTTAAAAATAATAATAATAATAATGATAACAATTATAACGCTTTACAGCATATACACATAAACATCAATATGGATAATAACAGTAACAGCATGGAAATAAATTAACTAACTAATAAATTAACAGACAGAAAGTGATGTTACAGGGTGAACTACTGGGAACAGAGCTGATTATACAGTCTGACAGCAGCATGGAGGAACGACCTGCGGTGTCTTTCCTCAGACACTGTGGATGGAGGAGTCTGTTGCTGAAGGAGCTGTTCAGTGATGTTACTGTGGCATGCATGGGGTGAAGAGCATTGTCCATCATAGATGATAACTTGGCCATCAATCTCTTCTTGCTCACCACCTCCACTGCTTCTAAGGAGCCCCCCAGCACAGAGCTAGCCTTCCTCACCAGCTTCTTTAGTCGTTTCCTGTCCGCAGGTGAGATGCTGCTGCCCCAGGAAGCAACTCCATAAAAAAGGGCTGATGCTACCACTGAGTCATAAAAAGTCCTTACCAGGGTCTTCTGCACCCCAAAGGACCTCAGCTTCCTCAGCAGATACAGCCGACTCTGACCCTTTTCATAGAGAGCCTTGGTGTTATCAGTCCAGTCCAGTTTGTTGTTCAGGTGAACACCCAGATATTTATAACAGTCCACCATTTCTATATCTGTTCCCTGGATGGTCACTGGAGTGGGGGGGAGGACAATTCTGCCTGCAGAAGTCCACCACCAGCTCTTTGGTTTTCCCTGCATTGATGTGGAGGCAGTTTTTTTGACACCAGTCCACAAAGTTCTCGTTCAGGTCTCTGTACTCACTGTCGTCCCCATCTGTGATGAGACCAACAATGGCAGAGTCGTCAGAGAACTTCTGGAGATGGCAGGATGGAGTGTGGTGGGTGAAGTCAGAGATGTACAGCGTGAAAAGGAAGGGGCCAAAACAGTTCCCTGAGGGGCCCCTGTGCTGCAGGTGATCCAGTCTGATACACAGTCCCGTAGCCTCACAAACTGTGGACGGTTAGTGAGGAAGTTCAGGATCCATGATGTCAGGTGATGGTCCACTCCAGAGTCCTGCAGCTTGTCCCCTAGAAGTGCAGGCTGGATGGTGTTAAATGCACTGGAGAAATCATAAAACATGATCCTCGCAGTGCTGCCCTTAGTGTCAAGGTGGGAAAGAGCTTTGTGCATGAGGAAAATGACGGCATGATCCACTCCGATGCCGGGCCGGTAGGCAAACTGTAGCGGGTCTAACGATGAGCTCACCACAGAGCGGAGGTGGGACAAAACCAGCCGCTCCAGGGTCTTCATCAGATGATAAGTTAACGCTACAGGCCTGTAGCTGTTGAGATCCTTCGGGCAGGGGATCTTTGGCACTGGTACCACACATGATGTTTTCCAAAGCAGCGGTACTTTCTCCAGTCTCAGGCTCAAGTTGAAGAGGTGCTGAACAATCACCCTTTGCTGGTCTGCACAGCATCTCAGGATCCTTGAGCTGATGCCATCAGGACCCGCTGCCTTCCTCATCTTCAGTCGGCTGAGCTCCCTTCTCACCTGCCATGTTGTGAAGGACAGGCTGACTCTGGAGCTGGATGGCCGAGGGCTGTAGGGAGTGGTGGTGTATGTGGGGGGTAGTGGAGGGGCCTACTTTGAAGGACTGTAGCTGGAGATGTTAGGTGTCTTGGCTGTGAGCAGACTGCTGTGGCTGAAGCAGCTGATGTAGGACGTAGACATTGCTCATGTGGTGGGAATGATGGGGGTTGTGAAGGAGACGGCTGGTTAGGGGGGAGGGCAGATGCCTTATTAAACCTGTTGAAGAAGTTGGTCAGGTCATCTCCCCACTTCTTGTTCCCTACAAGCTGTGAGTTGGTCTCCTTATACCCAGAGATGGATTTCAGTTCTCTCAAGACCCCGCTGATGTTGCTGTTCTGCAGCTGGTCCTCCATCTTATTCTTGTACTGAGCTTTGCCCTCTCTGATCTTTCTCATCAGCTTCCTCTGCACAACCCTCAGTTCATCTTTGTCCCCTGACTTAAAGGCACTCCTCTTCTGTTTTAGTAGTGCCTTAATGTCAGGAGTAATCCACGGCTTATTATTGTAGAAGCATCGTACAGTCCTGCTGGGGACAGTGGTCTCCACACAGAAGTTGATTTAGTCTGTGATGCTCTCCGTTAGCTGATCGATGTCCTCCCCACAGTCATCATTAAACACATCCCACACAGTTCTGTAAAAACAATCTTTTAGCGCCTCCTCAGCTTCAGCAGACCAGATCTTCACCGAGTGTTTGATTACCGGTTGTCTGTGAAACAGAGGTTTGTACTCAGACTGAAGATGGATCAGGTTATGATCAGATCTTTCCAGGGGGGAGGGAGGGGGGGGGGGGGGTGGAGGGACGATGCTTGATATGCATTCTTGGTGTTGACAAAAAGCAAGTCCAGTGACTTATAATCCCTGGTGTGGCATGTAACATACTGGGTGAATGTAGGCAGTGTTGATGAAGGAGAGGCATGATTAAAGTCCCCAGAGATCAGGAAGAGGGCCTGTGTCTGCAGTCTGCTTGTCACAGAGTCTAAAACATTACACGCTGTATCAGCTCTAGATGAGGGAGGGACCTAAGCATATTATCACGATAACATGCAAGAATTCCCGCGGAAGGTAGTATGGCCTCATACTAACCGCTAACAGTTCAATATCCTTACTGCAAAGCTGTTCTTTCACAGTAATGTGTTTGGGTTTACACCATCTGTTGTTAACAAACACAGCCAGGCCCCCTCCTTTTCCTTTACAACTCTCCTTTGTCCTGTCAGCACGTAGATGCATGAATCAATCCAGTGAGATGAGAGCATCTGGCGTTACGTCCGTTAACCCTGTCTCCGTGAAAAACATAAAGGCGCTACACATACTGCCGTTGATGGCGCTCTAATGCCGTCAGTTCATCCAGTTTGTTAGACAGGGACCTCACATTACCCATGATGATGGAGGGTAGGACAGGTAGACAGCGTTTTCGTCTCATATGACATGCAGCTCCTCCACGACATCCTCTCCTCTTCCTCCTCATCTCACGGGGGATGTCGGGTCTGCTAGCATGTAGCGCCTTTATGTTGTTGTTGAGCACTAACAGCTGATCTCTAGTGTATACGTTACATGGCAACGCATAGTCTCCGTAAGCAAACACAGGATAACGAAAATGGTGCCAATTTTTTTTACAAACTAATAAAAAAGTTATTAATAAAAGTAAAGTACTATATCTATGAAAAATAACAGCAAAACATTTATGAAAATTAAAGAAAAAGACAAAAAACGAAGGGAAACTAATCGGAGCTGCTGTAACTTGCTGCCACCATTCTCAAAGGGGGGGCGCAAAAAAGAAAAAAATAACCTCCCAAAAAAATCAGTGTAAAAAGTTAATCAAAATTCTCAAATTAGCTAAAATGCTAATATGAGCTAGCATGCTAATGCTAGCTAAAATGTTATCGTTAGCATTTGAGGGATCAGTGTAAAAAGTTATTCAAAAAGCTAATTTTAGTTAAATTGTTAGCATGAGCTAGCATGCTAATGCTAACTAACATGCTAATGCTAAGTAGCATAATGTTACGTAAGGGGTATGAATACCTTTCTATGGAGTAGAATACTCTCCCAAGTAAGATAAAAGAGGTTGGTTTAAAAGCACAGGCAGCAAAATGCTTAGAAATAAATGGACAATGTCATCGCTGAAGCATTATGGGAAATGGAGTTGTGGCCCCAGAACAGAACCAGCCTTCTTTATCGGGTTGTTTAGCCTTTTTAAATCCCTGGCTCTGATGCTGCTACCCCAACAGATGATGGCTGAAGAGATTACCCTCTCCAAAATAGACTTGTAGAAGATCTGCAGCATCTTGCTGTAGAGGACCTAAGCTTCCTCAAGAAGTACAGTCTGCTCTGTCCCTTCTTGTAGATGGTTTCACTGTTCAGTCTCCAGTCCAGTCTGTTGTCAAGGTGAACTCCGAGGTATTTAGGGGCTGTTTACACGACAACGTTGCCGTTTTTCTTTGAATACGCGGTTGAAAACACACTCCGTTTACACGACAGGGCGCGCGATGGAAAACGATGTAGTACATATGCCCGGCCTTTAGATGGCAGTGTGCCCCGTGTATGCAGTTTTCCAAGGTTTCCCCCTCACAACCCGGAAAAGAAACATTTCATGATACCCAACAATGGCGGTCTTCTTGTAGTTCTCCGCTCAAATAAAGGCATATTGATTATTTGACGCACGTACTGTATGCGACCAAATAACTTCAGAAGCTGCATCAGCAGTAACCGCATACCTGGATCCGCCATTGTTGTTGTTTTTCTGTAGAAAGGCGGGGTGCGCAGGTGCAACATGTCCGTAGGTGGCTGGCAGTGACGTCATCGTTTTCAAAAGTCTCCGGCTTGCGTTTACACGACAATGAATCACTCAGCGTTTTCAAAACTCTCCACTCTGGAAGCCGTTTCCCAAAAGCTGCGTTTTCGCCCCCCGTTTTCCCGTTGTCGTGTAAACGAGAGGCCGAATCGGAGATAAAAACCTCTGTTTTGCTGAAAAACGTTGTCGTGTTAACAGCCCCTTATACTCCTCAACCACCTCCACTTCTTCTCCCATGATGGAAACAGTGTTTGACTTATCCCTGTTTTTTTCTGAAATCTACAATAATCTCCTATGTTTTGTTCACATTCAAGGAAAGACGATTGTTTTCACAAAGTGGTCCACCAGCTCTCTATGTTCAGCTTCTTGTCCATCTCTGATATACCCGACAATTGCAGAGTCATCTGAGTATTTCTGCAGATGACAGGTCTCTGATTTGTACTGGAAGTCTGAGGTGTACAGAGTGAAAAGGAATGGTGAGAGTACGGTCCCCTGTGGTGCTCCTGTGCTGCTGATCACCTGGTTTGACACACAATTCTTCAGTCTCACAAACTGTAGTCTGTTTGTCAGGTAGTCATTGATCGAGGCAATTGTTGAGTGCTCCACCTGTGTCTTCAGAAGTTTCTGACAAAGCAAATCAGGCTGAATTGTGTTAAATGCACTGGAGATATCAAAGAACATGATCCTCACAGTGCTGTCTGCTCTGTCCAGATGAAAGTGGGTTGGTGGAAGCAGGTAGATGATGGCATCTTAAACTCCAACTCCACAGCGATAAGCAAACTGCAGCGGGTCCTGATATGTTCTTGTTTGCTTATTCAGGAGGGTCAACAGGAGTCTCTCCAGGACCTTCATGATGTGAGATGTCAGGGCAACAGGTCTAGTCATTGATCACTGATGGGTGAGTTCTCTTTGGCTTGGAGCAAGGCATGATGTCTTCTACAACACTGGAACCTTCTCCTGAGTGAGACTAAGGTTAAAGAGGTGCTGCAGAATCCCACAGAGCTGCTCTGCACAGGCCTTCAGGACTCTGGGGCTGACACCATCTGGACCTGCAGCCTTGTTCTGGTTCAGTTTCTCCAGCTGCCTCTTCGCCTGACTTTTGGAGACAGAGAAGTGGGAGGGGGAGGCAAAGGGTGTAGCAACATTTCCTGACTTGGTTGAAGTCAAACTTGTGGAATTAGAAGAGTCCATGGCTGAGGTGAAGGATAAAACATCTGAGGTGTGACAGGAAAGCTGTTGGTCAGAGGAGAGTAGGATGTCTGTTTGGCTGGGAACAGGAGAGGGGGATGCTGAGCTAGTTCATGAACTGAACCTGTTGAAGAATATGTTCAGTTCATTGGCTCTGTCCAGACTTCCATCTATCAAATCCTTCCTGTCATTAAAACCTGTGATCTTTCTCATTCCTGACCAGACATCTCTGATATTGTTCCTCTGTAGTTTGTTCTCCAGCTTCTTCCTGTATGCCTCCTTGCTGTCTCTGATCTTGACTTTAAGTTGCTTCTGTATACTCCTCAGTAATTCCCCGTCTCCCTCCTTGAAGGGTCTTTTTTTCTTGTTTAGCAGTTCCTTCAGGTCACTGGTGATCCACGGTTTGTTATTAGGGAAGCATCTCACTGTTCTGGTGGGGATGATGTTGTCCACACAGAAGTTTTTATAGTCACTACAATAGTGTAAAACAAAAGGCTTTTAGGATGCATTCACACCGAACATATTTGCAGCGTAATGGGCGTCAGGTTGACATGTAAATTTAATGCAGAAGCGCGCTTTTGCGCCAGGGTTTCTGCATCACCTCAGAAGCAGATTTGCTGCGTGAAGCCACATTTCTGCCTCATTCGCGTGAATGAGGCGATTGACGCGCGTCAGAAAATATACGCAGAAAATGTACGTTTTTTTATGTAGTGCATTCGTGCGTGACGCGCATTTTTGCGTCTGTCAATGAAGTTGAAAAATCTGAACTTCGGCGTTAATTTGCACCGCATCAACCAATCAGGAGCCTGGTGATGTGGTGTCACGTGATGCTGTGACCGAGTTCACGGGGTCTGGTCCGGCAAATTTTTTTAATTTAACATTGAGGAAATACTGATAACGTCCGTGGCTAATCACCCCAAGCTATATGACACCAGTTGCTTTCCCTACAGAAACAGGAATAAAAAGGAGCTCGCTTGGAGGAATACAAGTGAAGAGAAAGGCAACCTGGTATGTTCATTTCACTTTTTCAAGTTTTCACGTTACTGACCCTGCAAACCTTAGCAGGGTACTCTCCACAGTAAATAGAGAATGTAAACTTTCTCTTCCAACACTACAGTCGTGGCCAAAAGTTTTGAGAATGACACAAATATTAGCTTTCACAAAGTTTGCTGCAAAACTACTTTTAGATCTTTGTTTAAGTTGTTTCTGTGATGTACTGAAATATAATTACAAGCACTTTATACGTTTCAAAGGCTTTTATTGACAATTACATGACATTTATGCAAAGAGTCAGTATTTGCAGTGTTGGCCCTTCTTTTTCAGGACCTCTGCAATTTGACTGGGCATGCTCTCAATCAACTTCTGGGCCAAATCCTGACTGATAGCAACCCATTCTTTCATAATCACTTCATGGAGTTTGTTAGAATTAGTGGGTATTTGTTTGTCCACCCGCCTCTTGAGGACTGACCACAAGTTCTCAATGGGATTAAGATTTGGGGAGTTTCCAGGCCATGGACCCAAAATTTCAATGTTTTGGTCCCCGAGCCACTTAGTTATCACTTTTGCCTTATGGGACGGTGCTCCATCGTGCTGGAAAATGCATTGTTCTTCACCAAACTGTTGTTGGATTGTTGGAAGAAGTTGCTGTTGAAGGGTGTTTTGGTACCATTCTTTATTCATGGCTGTGTTTTGGGCAAAATTGTAAGTGAGCCCACTCCCTTGGATGAGAAGAAACCCCACACATGAATGGTCTCAGGATGCTTTACTGTTGGCATGACACAGGACTGATGGTAGCGCTCACCTTTTCTTCTCCGGACAAGCCTTTTTCCAGATGCCCCAAAAAATCGGAAAGAGGCTTCATCAGAGAATATGACTTTGCCCCAGTCCTCAGCAGTCCATTCACCTTTCTGCAGAAGATCAATCTCTCCCTGATGTTTTCTTTGGAGAGAAGTGGCTTCTTTGCTGCCCTTCTTGACACCAGGCCATCTTCCAAAAGTCTTCGCCTCACTGTGCGTGCAGATGCGCTCACACCTGCCTGCTGCCATTCCTGAGCAAGCTCTGCACTGGTGGCACTCCAATCCCGCAGCTGAATCCTCTTTAGGAGACGATCCTGGCGCTTGCTGGACTTTCTTGGACGCCCTGAAGCCTTCTTAACAAGAATTGAACCTCTTTCCTTGAAGTTCTTGATAATCCTATAAATTGTTGATTTAGGTGCAATTTTAGTAGCCACAATATCCTTGCCTGTGAAGCCATTTTTATGCAACGCAATGATGGCTGCACGCGTTTCTTTGCAGGTTACCATGGTTAACAATGGAAGAACAATGATTTCAAGCATCACCCTCCTTTTAACATGTCAAGTCTGCCATTCTAACCCAATCAGCCTGACATAATTATCTCCAGCCTTGTGCTCGTCAATATTCTCACCTGAGTTAACAAGACGATTACTGAAATGATCTCAGCAGGTGCTTTAATGACAGCAATGAAATGCGGTGGAATTTTCATGGCAAAGAAGGACCATGCAATTCATCTGATCACTGTTCATAACATTCTGGAGTATATGCAAATTGCTATTATAAAAACTTAAGTAGCAACTTTTTAAATTTCCAATATTTATGTAATTCTCAAAACTTTTGGCCACGACTGTAGATCGACAGCTGCCATCTTGCAAAAACACCGTCTGGCACTAGCTCCTCCCACAAGTTGTGTATTTCTGGCTTGACATTTGCAGCTCGACGTGAGTCCAAAGCGAATCGGATGTGTGTCGAGCTGCGAATGTTGAAACGTCCAACTTTGGCATGCGGCTTTTTGACGCTTTGGTGTGAACACACCATAATGATCTTAAATGGGTTTCTGAAGGCTTTTATTTTATACAGCCTGTTTGAGTATTTGAGAATTTTGAAAGTCTACCATGGATGTCAATTAAGGTTAATTGAGTATCATTAGTATCATTAGCAATGCTCCCAATGGTAATCACGAGTACATATCCACATAGAGTTACAGTGAACTTAAGTGACCTTTTGCTCTCCTCAGAAGCATAGGTGTGCTGTTGCCAAGCAACAGCAAGGCTGTCAGCAGTCTATGTGTGACATGTGTCACTTATTCTCTCCCTTACTTAAAAAAGGGGTCCGAACAAATAGCTGCTGTTTGAAAACCGTACATGGTATCAGAAAAATTCTCAAAGAGTCAGTGAGAGTTATGTTTTGTTTCTGATCATGGAAAAATTCACAGTCCAAGAATGAATGAGAGAGAGAGAGGACTTGCAACAGGGCTCAGCTTCAGAAAATTACAGAATCCTCCATGTTAAAGTATAGAAGAATCTTCTCAAGTCTGGTCAGAATTATTCTGCATCTGTGCGCTCTAGAGAGCTTAGAAAGCAATTGTGAGACATAGGGAAATTTTGAAAAGATTGTGTGAATGTCGACGTCCGTGGCTGTCACATGATCGAAAATCATTTCAGTTGAGCGACATTTGTGACCGTGATGGCGAGTTAAAAAATAAACTGCCTTCCAGCTCTAAAACAATCTTACACTCTAACTTAACGAGCGCTCCCTTCTAAAAATGGAAATTTTGGGGTAAACTTAGGGTCACTCAGAAGCATATTGTTAAAAAAAAGTAACAGATATCAACATCCCATCTTCACTTCTGAACAGAGCACGGATTTTCCTACAATCTGAAAGTTAAACGGGGTATCTAGATGAACATATATTGACACAACAAATCCACAAAAATAGTGGATTTTTATGATTGCTTTGACACCTGACTCCATTCATTCCTATGGGATTTTTGGGCGTGGTTTTTGGCTAATTACGTTGCCATGGTAACTCCAATCGCCAATAAAAGTAATAGCACACCTGTCGAGATTTGTTTTGATATATATATTGTGGGGGTGCATGCTACAGTATGACCCACATTAACGGAGAAAAATAAAGAGTCCAGTTTCGAGGTGAAGAATAATAGGGGCCTGCCATAGCAATGCAGGGAGAAGCAGTGCAGTGCAGGTGCCTGCAATGCAATTGCACTGCTTCTCCCTGCATTGCTCTGGCAGGCCCCAATGACAAGATCAAAACAAAGAAGCAAAAGTATAAACATCTAAGGATCATAACAACAACAAACAAATCCAACCTTTTTTGTTTTAATAGTTTCTATTTCGTGAATGTTTGTAGCCTCAGAGCCTTTTCGAATGCAGAATTCTTTCCAGCTGCAATCAAAGCAGCACAAAACAAGCAGTTCATGACTAGCGACAGCTAAGTGTTAGTTAACTGTCTGTTAATTGGGCCATGCAGTGTTTCCCTGTTAGCGCTACATTTTCTCCTATCCATGGCTGCTTCAGTTCTGTTTATTTGTATATCACCAACTTACAACAAATGTTGTTTCAAGGCACTTTACAAAAAAGTTAATTCAACCCAATCATACAGATTAAAAGTCTGACCTAAAGTCATTCCAATTTGATCCTAGTTATCATGCAATGCAGTTAAATTTATTTTATTATTTAAATTGGGGGAAAAAATTTGTCAAAAGCAAAAATTTTATTGCAGTAGAAGCTCCTTTAGTGGCGTCATCTAGGAGCGAAACACAGCTAAGCAGATACGCTCTGAGCCAGTTTTCAAAGGGGTTAAACACTGATAGACGGTGTCAAGTGCATCTATAAATTTCAAGATACAAACATCCACAGAAACAGTTCCTGACTGTAAAGACATTGTTTCTTCAAATTTGCTAGTTGTGTCATGGATTAGGAGGTGAGTGCCGGATCAAATCGTAGACAGAACATTTGTTGTTGCATGATGATTTAATAAATGAGAGTCCAAACACTTAGAGGGAGCTCGGAAGGAAAAAGCCACACAGGTGGCACTGAAGATCACAATGGGGATACACAAGGGATGCATGGGAGACGTCATGAAGATGTCAGAGTCCGACGAAGACAATAACACAGATGAGAACATATTTACAAGCATGGACAATCAAGGAGACTAGGAACAGCTGGAGGTAATTATAGCGATGGAGAGGGAACAGAGGTGCAAGACTAGAAGATGAAAACTATGATCTAAGGAAGAAGAAATAACTAATCAAACTGAAATGCATGGATTATAACAAATACAAAGGCACTAGAAAGCCAATATCTAAACTGAGCATAATCAAATGAGGAAATGTTTTTTTAAAAATGCAAAGACAGGGTAAACCCAAAACAATCCAGCATCATGGCTGGTTGGGTATCAATAAGCGTAGTGTAGAAGGACTCATGTCTAAAGCAGAGAGGATGCCACAGATTGATTTGGAATCCCTGCACATGGACTCAGTTTTATTCAAATAATCTCACTGTATTTATTGAGAGGTGTCCCTTAGTGTTAGCAACAAGCACAGACATCACCTCATACCACTGAAACGTAGCTAATCTCTTTCATTGAAAAATAATCTAGAGGGAATACCAAAAGGCACATTTAACTGAAACATTTATATTTATTAAACATCAAAACAATGTGAATATTTATTTTTGTTAAAAAATTTTATCCCACGGTTTTTTCCCATTATCTATCACCCAGTGCTCCTAACTAGTTCCAGTCCTGGGGTTCCGCTCTCCCTCTGCCAGCCCCGGGAGGGCAACGCACTGAAACCCAAGCCTCCTTCATGCTTGGGGAGTGAGCAGGCCCTTCTTTTCACCTGACGGGGTTTCCCCGGCTGGACTTAGCCCGTGGAAGGATCAAGTTATTCCAGCCAGATCCTCCCCATCCCTTCAGGCGCCCCGGCCAGCCAGGAGGGGGCAGTATACAGCCCCAGGACTAGTGCAAGTTTTTGTGGGAGTAGCTCACATTAGCTGCTCAAGGGAACACGGGGAGAACATGCAAACTCCACAAAGAAAGTCCCTTTCGCCAACCCCACCCAGGGTGTGGGTGCCGATGATGCAGGGGAACAAACACACCCTCAGCACCCACAGTATTCCCCGGCGGTAATCAAACCCAGGACCTTCTAGCTGTGAGGTGAGCCACGCTAACCACATATTTCTAACCACAATAATTCTGTTCATATTGTTTTGTGTAGAAAAACCATGGACTGCTCTAAATCTTATTGAAGTTGATGTTATCATACAACCTGATCAATGCACACCTTTAATTATTTTAAACCAAAGCTTAAAAGCTGAGCCTTTTTACTCAGATTAAAGCCTGTTGATTATTGTCATTGTATTTTTGATTTGTATAAAACTGCTACAAGGTCATGTCAAAAATACATTTTGCACTTGCATATGTTTACATTGTTGTCATGTATACATTTTCCTGAAAACTCAGTCTGTGTCATCTGATAATTGTCTTGTTTTTCAAATACAGTCTTGCTTTTAAGGAGGAACAGTTAAGAGTGAGCTATTTGTTCTCAACAGGAACACTGTTGAAACCAAGCACATCTCAAAAGGAAACATTTATGTGCATGTGTGTAATCTACACAAAGCTAAATTTCCACGTTCCAGGCACTTATTTTGCTGTTCTACCTACATATTTCAATCATACAGATGCTCAGTATAAATAATCTCAATACTTACAGCAGAGCTCATAATGTTGACTTTATCCAAAAGGGCAATAATGAGGCTGTAGAGATTTCCCAGGTATAGAACAAGGACTCTGCAAACACATAGGTACACGGATCTATAAAACGATCACAAAATAATTTGGTTTATCATGTAAATGACCTTCACTTATATAGCGCTTTTCCAAGTCTCCAAAGTGCTATACACTATATTCAGTCGAACACACATTCACACACCAATGATGGTCAGCTAGACTGTAGTCACAGCAGCCCTAGGGCAGAGTGACAACAAACTACAGTCGGCACCACCAGGCCCTCTATCCACCAGTAGGCACAGCATGTGTGTACTTCATGGCCAGAAGCTTGGATTTACTCACACAGTGAGGTGATGGTTTAGCAATGGCTTTGTGTTGAGAAGTGCACCAAACTAGCATTTAGGTTACATAAATTGTCAAGAACTGAGAGATATTTTTAAGGATGTACAAAAATTGACCACAAAAGACAGGTGCAAAGTTATTGTTCTTGATCAGTCCACCATTATGATTGGTTAGGACAACAAAATAAATTGTTTATCTGGACCTGCCATAAGTGCTGTGTGGCATCCTGTTACAATTCATATGTGGGGTTCGTTTTCAGTGAAGACGGGGGGATTATTTTCTCCCCAAGAACACCATGCTGAAAAATGGGTGGGATAAAAAATCTCATCGAAAGCAAAGTCGTCTAATAATCTAAGAGTAATTTGGTGATGATCTGTGTATTTTGCAACATGACAGAGCACTGTGCTACAAAGCTAAAGTGATCATAAAAAGGCTCAAAGATCAAAACCCAACACTAAAAGTTTGGACAGCTGTAATATGTCCTTGGCCTGGAGCTAATGATCCATTCAAATCAAGTGTGATCAAACAGGAAAGACATAAAGAAAAACATCATGTATGTGCGACACTAAAAACTCCAAACCATATTAGGAAGATAGTGAGTGACTGAATTGAAATTACTTGTCTTGTATAGTGCCTTGAGACAACATGTGTTTTGAATTGCTCAAATAAACAGAACTGAACCGAATAGTGACCCACAATTAGTGGGTCATCATTAGTTGGGATTTGGAAGAAAAATTAAAATTCATCTTGTTCAAAAATACATTATTAATCCCACATGGAAATTGACAAAACAGAAAATACTGACTCCTCTTCTTAAAGTTGTCTAAAACTTTGTTTTATAGACAGAAGGGATGACCTTTTTCAAAGACATTTCTTTCAATAATTCACCCTATATAGTCTCTAGGGAGTTTTCTTTCCAGCATCTTCACCCTTTTGTGATTTTGTTAGCAAATTCTAAGATAAAACCAGTACTTAAAGGTGTGTTTAGGGGTTTACACAAACTCTTGCAGCATTGGGTTTATTGCTGATTTTTGTGTGTTTCATTCACCAGAATTTTTTAACCAACTTAATACTCTGTTAAAGTTCTCAGTTATAAAAATTAACTGATGTTATATGAAAGCAAAGGCTTAATTTGACACCATAAGGTCCAGATTCCACCACAAATGTGAAATAATTAACATCTTAAACTTGGGATTTATCTATAAGGTTGCCGCTGAAAAATATTGCAAATCTAATATCTTTGTTGTAAGACAGAATAATTTCTGTCTCTGTCTTTGGGCTTGGAAATATATTCTACAGTAAGAAACATGACATTGATGTAGGGTTGTAATGGTACACAAAGATCATGTTGGAGTACAAGGTTCAGTTTTAAAGTAACCGTTCGGTTGGTTTTTGGTTCACTTTAGTTAAAGCTGCAGTCCGGAGAATATATGTACCAAAGTTAGGGTGACCATATTTTCATATTTTGATTTCCAAAAAAGAGGACACTTTGCAAAGTCCCGAAACACTGTCTGTGACCAGACTTTTGATTTTAAAGGGGGGGTGGCACGTTTTTCTCAGGCAGACAGAACAATTCTATGGTACAGTACAGCCATAATATTACCGTAAATCGATCCGTAAGTTCAGTAAATAATCTAAACTAGTAGAAATAAATAAGGTGAGATAGGGCATCCTTGGCGGATACCCCTCGTACATCAAATCTAGCTGAAGAGCCATGTTTAAACTTTATAGAGCAGTTCGCATTAGTGTAGAGGGTTTTTATAGTATTGCAAAAAAAGTCACGAAAACCACATTTTTTAAGAGAAAGATAAAGAAAATTGTGCTCCACGGTGTCAAAGGCTTTGCGGAAATCAAGAAAAAAATAAAACTCTCTTCTGAAATTAAGTCTGAGTAATCAATAAGGTCTAACACCAGCCTAATATTGTCATAAATATGTCTGTTGGGCATAAACCCTGATTGAGCCTCATCGATAATGGAAGCTAGCATAACTTTAATTCTTTTGGCAAAGATGATGGCCAATATTTTGTAATCATTGTTTAATAAGCAGATTGGGCGCAAGTTATCTATTAGAAGTAAGTTTTTATTTGGTTGTGGAATTAGGGTTATTAAACCCTGAGTAATACTCCATGGCAATACATTAGCTGATAAACATAGTCTTAAAGGCAAGGGATAGCCACCTCATTGCAAATTACAGTCAGGTCAGGTCAGCTCTCGTCCATCAATAAACGCACGCGCACCAACGTAGAAGGCAGACTTTCCTTCACTCCGCGCCTTCTTTATCTCAGGCCAGAACTTCATTCTTGCCTCTTTGGTCGTCTGTGATAAATCTTAGGCGAAATGGAGCTTGTTGTCACGGAAGAATAGGTGGTGTATCAACCCTCACAAAGCAGCAGGGCCCGACAACATCCCAGGGCGGGTACTGAGGGACTGTGCACACCAGCTGGCTGAGGTGCTGGCAGACATCTTTAACACCTCACTGTCACTGTCATCTGTCCCCACCTGCTTAAAGACTGCCACGATTGTCCCCGTCCCCAAGTGCTCCACAGTGACAAGCCTGAATGACCATCGGCCCATAGCTTTAACCCCGGTAGTCATGAAGTGCTTTGAGAGGTTGGTCATGACCCACATCAAAGATGCCATCGATATCACTGTGGACCCCCACCCCTCCTGTTCACTCTGCTGACGTATGACTGCTCAGCGAGACACCCCAGCTGTCATATAGTTAAGTTTGCGGATGACACAGCAGTAGTGGGACTAATCACTAACAACGATGAGTCCAAATACAGAGAGGAGGTGGAAAACCTGGTGCAGTGGTGCAGAGAAAACAACCGCTGCATCAATGTGAAGAACACCAAGGAGATGGTGGTGGATTTCAGAAGGGACAAGCGTCCTCTCCTTCCCCTGTACATCGGAGGAGCAGCTGTGGAAGTGGTCTCCAGCTTCAGGTACCTGGGTGTGCACATATCCAATGACCTCACCTGGAATGCCAACACTTCACGTCTGGTCAAGAAGGCCCACCAGCGTCTCTACTTCCTAAGGAAACTGCGGAGAGCTGGACTTGGAAGCTCCGTCCTGAGGAGTTTCTATCACTGTGCAGTGGAGAGCGTCATCTGCACCTGCATCACCGTGTGGCACGGCAGCTGTACTGCTGCTGAGAGGAAGGCTCTGCAGCGGGTGGTGAAAGCTGCACAAAGGACTGTGGGGAGCATGCTTCCCACCACCTCGGACCTCTACGTGTCCCGATGCAGGGGACGGGCCCTCCGCATCCTGAAGGACTCCAACCATCCGGCTCATAGCCCTTTTCAGCCCCTTACCCCAGGCAGGCGGCTGAGGAGCATACAGAGCAAGACCACCAGGCTCAATAACAGCTTCTTCCCTGCAGGTGTTAGACTGCTGAACTCCAGCTGTGTCCTGTAGAGCACATTTATTTATATTTATTTATTACATTTATTTATATAATGTTTTTCACTAATTTAATTTAAATGGCTTATAATTCCGGACCTGTGTCCTAATTTCATACCATACCATACCATTTCATACGTGAGATGGTATGACAATAAAAGTTCCTTGAATCCTTTTTTGCAGCCTTCCAAAGTGCATCTCTGTAGGATTGGAGAGAGAACTGGATGATGATGGCTCTTGACTTTATTTGCCCCGATTTCCCAAGGCGATGTGCGATGTCAATGGCCTCAGCAGCTTTGGGCTTTTCTTCTGGGATTATAGTTTCACATATCTCCATCACCTTCTTCTTGACGTTTTCATTCTGGCTTTCCTGAAGTCCATAGAGCTTTAGATCCCACCTTCTGCCATATGATTCCATATCAGAGACTTGCGTTTGGAGCTTAGACAACTTTTGTTCTCCTTTTTTAAGTCGAGCATCAACATTTTCTACTCTCTTTAATCTCATTTCACGCAAAGTCCAACGTTTTCTTCAGGCCCTCTATTTTCAGAGTATTTCCGTCTATTTTCTTTTCCAATGAATCTGCTCGCTCATTGATGAGTTTGGACAGGGTGTGGATGACAATATTATCCTCTGCAGATTCATCTCCCGGTCCGTAAAGAACCTTTTTCGCAGCCGGGGACTTGCATGGGGTTACAGGTAGTGCAGGGAACTCTTCGGGTACAACTGTTAGTGTCGACATGCTGCTGTAGTCATGGCACGATGCTATCAGACCTCAGGGTTTTTGTTTTGGACGCTATGTAGGCCTAGTCTTTTCCTTCCACGACTCGACATTAGGTTGCAGTAGCTTTTTTATGCGGGCCTACAGTTTCCAGTTCATCTGTACTTCGTTTGTATGCTGGTGGGCCAGTCTTTCTAGATATATTTGAACTTTTATGCAGGCGCTCATTAAAAGATACCTTACACGGTCGCCATCTTGGCCCCCCCCTACAGCTCCTGTCATTCACATGGGGATGGCTAGCGGGACGTCACAACATCACTTCTGTGTCCAACCCGCCTCTGCTCCTAATGTAAACACAATGGCGGTTGCCAAGGTTTATTCTTTTAAATTACTTAATCTTGTAAATTATTCCCTAAATCTCATAAATTACTTAATTTTCATAAATGAGTTTAATTTCTTAAAATATGACTTTTCATAAATAACTACCAAAATTCTCTGACTATTGAGCACACCTGAATGAGCCGCACCAGCTAAATTTGAAAAGAAACTACATTTTGTTCATATACAGTAGTAGCCAACTCGAAGTTCCCATCCCTGCTGGCTGCCACTCAGCTGCCAGCAAGAGTCCCAGCAGAGTTCCAGCGGCTGGAGCATTGACTGAAGTGACGCCCACCAACCAGTTTTTACTGGAACTCCTCCCACTCAATGAAATACAGAACATTACCAGGAGATGGCGCTTCTCTCACAGAATACAGTACACACTGCCAGATTTAAAGCGCAGCCTCTGGCGGTGTGTGGAATTTCACATAATTCATAGAACCAAGAGTGACATACATGTGTTTAATACCTACATGTGATTTAAGAAGTGAAATTATAACAGAAATAGCTACTGGAGATTCGCTGGCCACTGTTTTATCTGGAGTTAAATTATTGTAGCTAATACCTCCTGTCAAATTCTTTATCACAATTTATTTACTGTGAATCGACATATAAAGAGGAAAAACGAAGCCTTTTGGAAGATGTTTGCAGTTGCAGGTATTCAGTGCATGCCTTCAACCAGGGAATTAGCATTATTATTACTCAACCTTTTGTTTTGCACTAATGGGCCATTGGTCACCCAGTCGCATAGGCAATTTGTGTGACAGAGCCGCCCTAAAATGCAGCTGGGTGTTCAACTTTGATCATCATTTGTGTTTGTTGTCAGAGCTTAAATCATATGTTCAGACACAAACTTGCAGAAGCATTCTGATTGTGTAAGGAGGGAAATTACATCTTCTGTGAGAGTTGAATCAGAGAGAATATTATTGGGACGGGGATCGGGAAACTCGCTGCTCTGTCCCGGGTAGAACATGGGTGTGATTGCGCCCTAAGATGGGTTAATGCCATATCTGAGCTTTGGCCCAGGCCAGAGCTTTTACTGTCATTGGGCCAGAGTGAAATACACCAATGTGACGGCACACGTCGGCTACGCAGCCAGAGCCTTCAATATACTCAGAATTGCGACATACATTGACTTCGCTGTATGAACGGTTACATGACTCGAGGCGCATTTGTAGTTTAAGAGCAGGCCTTAATGCTCTCCCTTCGTGTTATTCATGGCCACCCAGAACTTTAATAATAATATTATCGTAGCTATCTCGAAAAATGTTTAGTGTTCCACTGCTGACCTCTTGTGGTGGAGGGGGAAATTACATGTGTTTTGGGGAAAAGAAAAAAAGGGCTAGAGAATAAGACCCCATGGACACGTGAAACACCTGCAGAAGAAAACAAAGTAAAGGCAGTAAAAATGGACTAACCACTCCTGAATGTTTGGTCGGAAGGTACACACGGTAAATGTATTTTATTTTATTGTATATTTTGGTTTTTTGTGGTTCTTTAATTACTGATAAAAGGTATGTTTATCTTTTCTTTCGTTTTTCATGGTGATTGTCGGTGATTGTAATTATCAGCAAGTCTTCTTTTAACACAAAGTAAATACTAACAAAATCATCATTTGGAGTGTGGCTTTCTCTGATTCAAACCAAAAACTTTAGGAGCAGTTTAAGTGAAAAACGTGAACCGTCAGTGCCGGTGGGGTTCATTAAGAGAGCTGTCTTCTGCCATTGTCGTCGAGGGAAACGAGGCCAGTCAGCGAGGGTGCAACGTGAGTCAGGCCCAACCATGCTGTGAGGGACGTCTGCCCAGATCTAAGTCTGTATCCATCTGGTTCCATGTTCACGGTCCTGCAGCAGCTGGGTACCCGAAGAGCCGCAGATACATCAATTGAGTTGAAAACGGACTGCTACGGTAACATCGCAAATTATTCTCAGCAGGTCAGATTGTATTTGGTAAAAAGAAAAAAGAGAGAAAGCAAAGAAGACTTATGTGTAAATATTTTTTCTGAAATGTTTTAAGTTTGCTCTGTTTAAACTATTCTTGGCATTTGAAATTTGGGGTTACATTAAGTCCCCTGTCATTGCTGGATAGTTAAAAGATACATTGAATATTGCCAATATTATTTTTACAATGGCTACTGAGACTTGTGATTAAGAGGTCATAATTGAGGCTTTAAAGTCTGAGAAAGCTCAATTAGAAGCGACATTAAACAATAACCTTGAAGATTTAGAAAGAGAACAGGTTGAAGCCTGTATAGGGGAGATTTGTGCAGACCTTGAAATACACAAAATCAGAATCCCCCAACCAGCTCCTGAGGGTGGAGCGGAAGTTAGACGGTCTGAGAGAGAGAAACATTTGACTGAAAAGATGTTTGACCTCAACAAAGATGAGTTGATAAATAAGGAGAGAAGTCTTTTGTCAACTTATATGCACTTTAAGGCAGAAGTTCAGCTGACAAGGTCCAAAATCAAAGTAAAATGCTCCAAAGTAGAGTTAGGAGACAGGAGCCGTTCAATCGAACAATGTGAGTCAGATGCAAAACATTGTTATGAATCTATTCGAGCATTAACTGCACCATGTCCAGACATTAGACGGAAAATGGACAGTTGTACTTCAGTTTCTGCTGAAATTATTCTACTGTTGTAAAGGCGTTATGCGGATGTAGAAAAGGAGTTTGATACTGAAGCAGTAAAATAATCTCTCCAGAAGTTGCTACAGAGAGAGGATGCAAAGTCAAAATATGGCTCAACAGTATCAAGAGCTGAAAGGAGTCAGCACAGTTCTAGTTGTCACAGCAGTCATGTCACTGCAAAAAGAGCAGAAGCTGCAACACGTTTAGCTCCAAAAAGGGCTGAAATTAACAAAAGAGCTGAAATCTCTGCACAAAGACAAGTGGTTGCAGCTCAACAGGAAAAGTTAAAAATGTTGGAAAATCAAAGAGATCTTGAGGCAATACAGGCAGAATATAAAGTGTACGCTGAAGAGGAATCAAAAGTGAATGCTGAAATAAGGGAGAGTGAAGTAAAAATCACTCCGTTAAGGCAGCCCTCAGTGCAGCTGCACAGTGACTCGTGCCCCCAAGTTCCTTTGAGTTCAGCTCCTCCTCCCTTTCTTGACACAAGAAACACCCAGGTTTCCAAAAGGGCTTCAGTCTCCCAAACTACTGACAATAAGGTAGCAGCAAAAGATAGTGAAGTGTCCTTAGTTGAAGCGCTAAAAGAATCCTTGACAATGACTAGACTCCCAGCTCCAGAGCCGTTTGTATTTAATGGAGACCCACTGAAGTTCATAGAGTGGAGTTCTTGTTTTAAGGCTCTTATAGAGGGAAGCTGTGTAGATTCAGCACGTAGACTGTTCTATCCGAAAAAATACATGTGGAGAAGCTCTCAGTGTGTTAGAAGGAACGTTCTACCGTAGTGATGAGGAGGCGTACACACAGGCATGGGAGGCCTTGAATAAGCGTTACGGCCATCCTTTCATAGTACAGAGAGCATTTAGGGGAAAACTAAGCAGTTGGCCAAAGATTGGGTCATAGGAGTCACTCAGATTAAGAGAGTTCGGTGATTTCCTCATTTCCTGTAAAAATGATATGCCTTATGTGCCAGGTCTAAGGGTCTTAGACAATTGTGAGGAAAATCAAAAAATACTCCTGAAACTTCCAGACTGGCCAACAACTCAATGGAACAGACATGTGACTAAAATGTTTGGATGAAGTGAATGAATATCCAGGATTTTCTGAATTTGCAGAGTTCGTGGCCGAGGAAGCGCGTATAGCGTGCAATCCAGTTTCTTCTCTGTTTGCATTAAAAATACTTGTAAAAACCAGACATAGAACAAAAACGTGTCAAGACAAGTGTCCTAGCCACAACAAAGGTAGTTAAAACTTCCAAGACCTCCTGGGCAACACAGAGCAACGAGACTAAAACCAATTGTTCTACATTTTGGAACAATTTGGAATGCATTTGCTGTAAGGAAAGTCACTTTATCTACAAATGTGGAAAATTCGCAGCAATGGCACTCGAAGAAAAAATTGTCACTGAAAACAACGTGTTTCGCCTGCCTCAGAGTTGGACACATTTCCAAAACCTGTTGTCAAAGAGCTAACTGTAATATTTGCATGAAAAGTCATCCTACTCCTCTTCATGAAGATTGCCCATCAGTCGACACTTGGCCACCAGAAGAGAATGCTTCTGCTCTGTCAAACAATGTGAGAGTGGATTATAGTGACTGTACCTCAATGATTGTTCCTGTCTGGCTGTCTTGCTCAAAAGGTAACGAACAGGAAACCTTAGTTTATGCTCTGCTAGACACACTAAGCAGCAATACATTCATTGACCAAGAAATTTGAGACAAGATTCAAGCCGTAACCAAACCTGTCAAGTTAAAACTTACTACAATGACCAACAAAGGTTTGATTGTGCCAAGTCATAGGGTGAAGGGGCTTAAAATAAGAGGGTATCACTTACAAGACTACATAGAGCTACCACCCACATACACTCGTGAATACATTCCCCTTGAACAAAACAGCATACCCACTTGTGACACAGGAAAGGAGTGGCCTCATTTGCACAGCATTGCAGAAGAAATCCCTAATCTATTGGACTGTCCTGCAGCACTTCTGATAGGTTATGATGGTGCAAGAGCTCTAAAGCCAAGAAGGATAATACCAGGGAATGACTACGACCCATATGCAGTGAAAACAGACTTGGGTTGGAGTATAGTGGGATCCATTAAGCCTCGGACAAATATTATGGATGTAACAGGAGCATGTCATTGTATATCTGTGAAAGAGTTGCCATCCATCACGCCCTCTTCTGTCATAAAGGTGTTGGAAACAGATTTTATGGACACAAACCCCAAAGAAGGAAACATTTCTCAGGAGGACATTAAGTTTTTGCAGTGTTTAAGGGAGAGCACTCACTACAACAATGAGGGTCATTTGGAAATGCCTTTACCTTTCAAGGGGCGTCCGCAACATCCAGATAATAAACATCTCGCAACAATACGCCTGAAACATTTGAAAGGAAAAATGGAAAGGAACCCAAAATACAAAGAGGATTATGTGAGGTTCATGAACAGCATCTTTGAGGATGGTGATGCAGAAGAGGCAGTTGGCACTTCCCAGGATGGTAACACATGGTATATACCTCACCATGGTGTGTACCATCCAAGAAAGCCTGAGAAAATAAGCGTCGGGTTTGACTGCACTGCTAAAAGTGAGAACACCTCTTTAAATGACTACCTTCTCACTGGTCCAGACTTGATTAATACCCTCATAGGAGTTCTTTGTAGGTTCCGCCAACATCAAATCGGCATCACATGTGATGTGGTGAAATGTTCCATCGCTTTCATGTTAGTCCCAAGGATCGAGACTTCTTAAGGTTCTTGTGGTGGCAGGATGTGCAAACAGACACTGAGACCAAAGAATATCGCATGCGAGTACACATTTTTGGAGCAGTATCCTCGCCAGGATGTGCAAACTACCGCATGAAGTTTCTTGCTCATGAACATGAAAATGACTACCCCGAAGCAGCCAGCTTCATTCACAGAAACTTTTATGTGGCTAATCAGTGTTGATTCAGTCCAAAAAGCGAAACAGTTGGTCAGTCAAGCACAAAAGATTTGTGCAAAGGGCAAGTTGCGCCTACATAAATTTATGTGCAACAAATGTTAGGTCTTGGATGTCATACCAGAGTCAGAGCGTGCTTGTAATGCCAAAGATGTAAATCTGAACTACTCTGGAGTTCCAATGCAAAGTGTACTAGGTGTAAAATGGGATGTAGAGACGATACACTCTCATTCAGTGTCGATCTCAAAGAAAGACCAACCACTCGGAGAGGGATCCTGGCAACTGTTGCAAGTGTCTATGATCCGTTTGGATATCTTTCTCCCTACATACTAACTGGAAAACAAGTTCTTCAGGAAATCTGTAAACGTGGCATTGTATGGGATGAACCTCTTCTGCCTGCATTGGAAACTAAATGGAAATCATGTGATCTGGAAAATCTCCCAAAGATTCAAATATAAAGATGCCTCATCCCTGAAAACATTGGTTCAGTCAAGAAAATTGAGCTGCATCATTTCTCAGATGCTAGTAGTAGTGGCTATGGGCAGTGTTCATATATAAGAGTTGACAAAGTATACTGGGCCCTGGTCATGGCAGAGGCCAGAGTAGCGCCCACAAGAGTGGTTACTATACCACGTCTTGAGCTCACTGCGGCTGCAGTCTTTGCAGGAGTAAGCAACTGCCTCAGAGCGGAGCTAGAGCTGAAGATAGATGAGGAGTTTTTCTGGACAGATTCCCAATTGGTGCTTGGGTACAGACAAAATGATGCACGCGGCTTTCATGTTTTTGTAGCGAACAGAGTGCAGAAAATCAGAGACCTCACTGACCCAAGCCAATGGTTCCACATTGAATCAGACCAGAATCCAGCAAATCACACATCTAGAGGACTCAAGGTGGCAGAGCTTACAGAATCAAACTGGATCACTGGACCTAGATTTCTATGGGAACAAACATTTGTCACAAAACCGCATTCTCCAGAGCTTCTAGTAGGAGACCCTGAAGTGAAAACTCTAAAAACACAAACACAAGAGAAAGACAATTTTCTTGAGAGGTTCTCTAGATAGGAATACAGCACTTAATGTTGTCGCAAGGATAAAAAAACTTACAAAGGGAGACAAATCAAGACCAGTTAGTGTTGAAGATGAGCAGCATCCTTTGCGCTCATCAAAGCTACACAAAAATAACCCTTTGAACAAGAGTTGAAACAGTTGAGTCAAGATGCAGGCAAACTACCCAAAACAAATAAGTTGTACCAACTTGATCCCATTCTGGATAATGGCATGCTTAGGGTAGGAGGCAGGTTAAGAAAATCAACTGCATCGTTTGAACTTAGACATCCCGTGATTCTTCCTAAGGAAGGCAATGTTACTCAGCTGATTCTTGATTGTTGTCACAGGACAAAACAGCATCAGGGTAGAGGGCAAACTGTAAATGTACTCAGAGCTAAGGGTTATTGGGTTGTAGGTGCCAGCAAGGTTGTGGCCAAGTATATTAAAAGTTGTGTGACATGCAGAAAGGTTCGAAGGTCAACAGAAGAGCAGCGTATGGCTGACTTACAAGCAGATAGAGAAGATCCTTCACCTCCTTTCACATTCACCAGATTAGATTGTTTTGGCCCCTTTTTCACCAAACAAGGTAGAAAGGAATTTAAGCGTTATGGTCTTTTGTTTACCTGTTTGAGTTCTAGGGCCATTCACATTGAGATGCTGGAAGATCTCTCCACAGACTCATTTATAAACGGGCTGAGATGTTTTATTGCCATCCGGGGAACAGTGAGACATATTCGATCCGATCAAGGTACTAATTTTGTCGGGTGCAAAAAATGAGTTTGAAAAGTGTCTTTCAGAACTAGACAAGGACAGGATTGCTACCTATTTAGCAAAAAAACAATGTGACTTCCAAATGAACGTTCCCGATGCTAGTCACAGAGGTGAGGTTTGGGAACGCCAAATGAGAACTGTTAGGAGTGTCTTGAGTTCTGTTCATGCACAAGCTGCAGGAAGGCTTGATGACTCGTCCTTAAGAACCATGTTTTACGAGGCCATGTCAATTGTAAACAATTGTCTACTCACTGTGGAGACAATCAATGATCCAAAAGGTGTCGAGCCTTTAACGCCTAACCATTTGCTCAATATGAAAGAAACTGTGCCCCTTCCACCTCCAGGGAGATTTATCAGAGAGGACTTGTATGCCAGAAAGAGATGGCGCAGAGTTCAATATCTGATAGAACATTTCTGGTGTACTTAACAAGCATAAGCCTAAGACAGCAGTGGCATACATCCAAAAGGAATGTAAAAGTAGGAGACGTAGTGATACTCAAGGAAGAAAACGTTAAGCTATGTTGTACTAACAAGCTGAATCAGAGCATTTCCACTTATCGGTGTTGGCTCTGAAGAAATACTCTTGAGAGTGGGGACGAAGAAATAAGAGTGGGGATTGCATCGTTCTTCAAAGTCAACTTGCTTACTAATCCACTGTCACATAAACTTTTGTTCTGGAAGCAATATTCTGTGAAATGGCCGGCACAAACGAAGCAAATCTTCTCAGGAGGAGGGTTGTTTCCAAAAATGAATTCCAACCATTTTTGACAAACAGCCTCATTTTTTGGAAGAATAAAAAGAGGCCAGTCTGGCATCCAAAGATAACTTTTCTCTAAGAAGGCATTGTGCAATTTGGAAAAGTAATTAGCTATATAGAAGTTATATCCACAGCTGCTAGCTGATTACTGTTGACCTGCTGCTTTGGAGAGATGTGGGCGGTAATCAAAATGTCGGGGCGTTGCAAGGTGGTGACGGCGTACCTAGGAGGAATCAGGCGTTCAGTGCTCAAAATGACGGCCGCAAGAGTTTCCAAAGATTACTCAAAAATACATAAATTACCGTAAGAAACACTTTAGGCATCTTTTCAAGGAGGGAATGACATAACAATGTGATTAAAAAAGTTGATTTTACATGCCACCCCCGCAGTGTTATGGAGTGCTAGCCTTTTATCATAGTTCTGAACCCCACTATCATTTTAAAGATTTATAAAACTTTGATTAGGGTGACCAACCGTGCTGTTTTCCCCGGACATGTCCACTTTTCACGTGCTGTCCTATGGGGGGGGGGATTTCATAGATGATTTCATAGAATGATTTGGGCTCTCAACCAAAATAAAAGCAGAGATGTTAGTTTTTGTGGGGACATTATCTGAGTTGGTCACGTTTTAGATTTGCCTGTCTGTTAAAATTACATTTAAGAGTCATTTTGTTTTGCTAAGGTTTGCTAAGGCCATTGTTCACAAAATGATATGTTGGTCTTCTACAAGTCCGGCGCACCGAAGATGCTGCTGTACGGTAATGCTTCATGCCCATGTGGAGAATGTTGTGATGACATTGAAAACAGCGTCCCAAAGAGGGAGTGTTCAAGGCTCTTAAAGAGACACGCGACTAATTTCAAGGCATTTTGTTCGGACATGTTGGAGTGCAAATTTCAAAAAGGTACATTATATTATTTACTGAACTCCTGGATCGATGTTCGGTAATATTATGGCTGTACTGTACCATAGAATTGCTCTGTCTGCCTGAGAAAATCGTGCCACCCCCCCTTTAATCCCACCTTCCTCCCGTAGATCCCTTTGTATTTCACACTGAGTGCCGAATTCTTTTAGCCAATAGAATTCGAGTTTCCGCATTGTCGCCTGTCAATCAGCTTGCATGCGGATCGCGCAAACGTGAACATGGGGCAACGCACACAGACTGCTCCGTGTCTTCCCGTTTACAGTCGCCATGTTGTGAGAGAGCATCTGTCATGCAGAAGTTGCTCACCTCCGAAATGTTCATAGCAAAAATACAATCGGGTGGTGCTCAATACTGCTTGCTGCTTATTTATTTGACTCGCTGTGTCGCCACAGGTGATGCAGGTGCACAATTGGTGCGGTAGGGCTGGAGCGAGGGAAGCGAAGGGGAGGGAAGGGGGAAGTGTTTTGGGAGGGGCCTTGGTACGTCGGATTAAAAAAAATCTCTCTCCCTCAAATACTCCGGGCTGTAGCTTTAAGAGAAACAACAAAAAGTGGTTATTATAATACTGACTGAAAATGTGGTTAGATTTTCTTAATCAATAAAGGATAAGCAGGTAGATGGATGGATGGATGGATGGATGGATGGATGGATGGATGTTTTTTTACAAGACTGTTGATGAAAGCTTAATCACGTTTTTTTGAGGAGTCAAACCTGTGACAGCCGCGTCGAGGACCATAACCTTAGCATAGGGCTCTTACTCTACCACTACGCTACGTGATGCCCCAGCTTGAATCACTTTCACATTGTTTTGATATTCAGACAGCCTAGTGTACCAGAATCAATAGCAAGCATTGGAAGAACTGCTGGATATATATATACAGTAGGGCAAAAAAAGTATTTGGCAACTACCAGTTGTCTAAGTTGTCCAACTTAAAAAGATGAGAGAGGTCTATAATTTTCATCATAGGTACACTTCAACTGTTAGAGACAGAATGTAAAAGAAAATTCAGAAAATCACATTGTAAGATTTTTTAAGAATGTATTTGTATATTGGAGCAGAAAATGAGTATTTAGCACCTACAACAATGCCCTGTTGGACAGGGGGGCATCCCAGTAACTGAACATCCCCCTTGTCCTGTGATCAACGGTTTACTTTCTTTAATATAGAAAGTACTCTTACATCAGTGCTTTTGTTCTTTCTGTATCTCTGCTCTGTCTTCTCAAACCCATAGATGGTCATGGCAGATGGCTGCTCGTACTGAGCCTGGTTCTGCTGGAGGTTTCTTCCTGTTAAAGGGGAATTTTTCCTCTTCACTGTCGCTACATGCTTGCTCAGTATGAGGGATTGCTGTGGTTGGGGTCTGCATCAACGGGGCGCAACTGCCAGTCAATGAGATGTAATCTGCTGGAAATCCTTAAATAGAAAACTAGCTAAAACTTTAAACTGATTGGAATGTTTGTATTTAAATTACTTTTTTGTAAAGTGCCTTGAGATGACATCTGTTGTGAATCGGCACTATATAAATAAACTGAATTGAAAATTGAATTAAAACCAAGTAAGACTTCTGGCCCTCATAGACACCAGGGACAAGATTGTGCACCTGCACAAGTCTGGGATGAGCCAATGTACAGTAGGTTAGCAGCTTGGTGAGTAGAGATCAACTGTTGGAGCAATTATTAGAAAATGGATCATTGACAATCTCTTTTGACCTGAGGCTCCATGCGAGAAAACAGCCCAGAACTACACAAGGGGAACTGGTCAATGACCTGAAGACAGCTGGGACCACAGTAACAAAGGTTACTATTAGTAACACACTATGTCATCATGGATTAAAATCCTGCAGTTTTTCTGCTTAAGCCAGCACATGTCCAGGCCAGTGTAAATATTCCCAGAGACAATCTGTATGATCCAGAGGAGGATTGGAAGAATGTCATGTGGTCACATGAGACCAAAAGAACTCTTTGGTATAAACGCCATTCGACATGTTTGGAGGGGGAAGAATGCTGAGTTGCATCCCAAGAACACCATACCCACTGTGAAGCATGGGGGTGGAAACATGCTTTGGGGGTGGAAACATGCTTTGGGGCTGCTTTTCAGCAAAGGGGACAGGACGACTGATCCGTATTAAGGAAGCATGAATGGGGCCATGTATTGTGAGATATTGAAGAGAAATCCCCTTCCATCAGTGAGAGCATTGAAGATGAAACCGGGCTGGATCTTCCAGCATGACAATGATCCCAAACACACCACCACACAGCAATGAAGGAGTGGCTAAGTAAAAAGCATTTCCAGGTGGCCTAGCGAGACTCCAGATCTTAATCCAAATAGAGAATATGTGGAGGGAGTTGAAAGAAGATCTACATGGAAGAATGGGCCAAAATAACAGCTACAGTGTGTGCAAACCTGGTGAAGACCTACAGGAATTGCTTGATATCTGACATTGCCAACCAAGGTTACTTTAGAAAGGATTAAACTGAACTTTTGTTATTAGCACCATTGTACAAATAAATTCTTAAAAAATCAGACAAGGTGATTTCCGATGTGATTTTTAACATTTTGTATAAATTAATTGAAATGACTTCTTGTTAAGTGCCTTGAGATGACATCTGTTGTGAATTGGTGCTATATAAATAAACTGAATTGAATTGAACATTCTGTCTCTCACAGTTGAAGTGTACCTATGATGAAAAATACAGACCTCTCTCATCTTTTTAAGTGGGAAAACTTGCAGAATAGGTGGCTGCCAAATACTTTTTTGCCCCGCTGTACCAACACGGTGGCTTGTAATATTCTGTCTGGCGGAGGTAAATTTATATTGATGACAGAGCTGGTGATAATGAGCGGTATGAAAGTAGACTGTTTGAAAACTGTGGCATGGTAGATAGACAAGGATAACACCTGATATACAGATGAGACGAGGGAGTATTCTAAAGTACGGTGACAAACAAGCAGGATCATAACTATCAGGTTCCGTGGGTATTTTGAGTTTTTCCTTCCACTTCATTTCCTTCCCCTCTGTACCCCAAGCTGCTCTCTTGTTTTGTCCCTCCTGTTTGTGTTTAAACTTAGTTCTTTTCCTTATCTAGTTTTATCGTGTTAGGTTATTCCTTGTCTTTATTAGTTTATTCTGGCACTTCCTTGTTTCTGTATCTTCTTCTTGCTCTTAGATGTTTTCACCTTTTGTTTGTGTCCTCATTTGTTTCCTTAGTTTATTCCCTCTAGATAGTTTCCTAATTTATTTCTTCCTTCTGCTCTCTAGTGTTTCCTTCCTAGACTTATTATCTTTAGTTTCTAGTTTCTTAAGAGTTTTCTGTCTCCCTAGCCATTCTACCTCTTGTCCCAGCCATTGATTGTTTCCACCTGCTCTCTTCCTCTCACCAGCACCTGATTTCTCTTATTGGTCATTGGTCTTCTCTGTCACGTCCTCATATCCTCCCCAGTATATATTCTGCTCTCATTCAGTCACTACTCGCTGGTCTGTTGTCATATTTTTCCCTGTCTGGTTCCTGATTCCTGCCCAGTTCCTGTTTTTTCCTCATTGCTGTATTTGTTGGTTCTCCTAAGTTCTGTAAGTTCATACTCCTAGTTTTTGTTCCTATTAAATCATTTAAGTTTTATTTGCTGCTTTTCGGGTCATTAATAATACACAAACATGACAATAACACTTTGCTTGATATGAATTAGCATTGGAATGACCAACGGTTTAATGTATTAATTACTTTCACAGAAGAACATAAGGTTTTTTTTAACTAATTCTTCTTAGACACAGAAAATAAAATAGAGAGAATATCTTAGAAAAGTTAATTTCAAATATCTGTCTTCTAGTGTCTTTCTTTCACACTGATATTCTCTGTGCCTTCCTAATTTTCAGACCACAGAGTTTTACATGTAATATACAATTGCTTCATATTGTAGGTAAAAATGTTGTAAGAGTGCTTACATTACAAAGTGGAAGATTATTGTAATGACCTCCCATAAGTTTGTTTTTCTGTCTAAATAATGATTCCTTGATTCCAAACCTGTACAAAACCCTTCCCTTACAACGAGTCTATAGATGAGAACAGACTCCACATAGATGGCCACCTGATGCACAGAAAAATCATGTGGCTCACACACTGCCCTGGCATTAATTACAGTTGCTGTGACTTCTATGGTAGCAGGAGCCCTGGTATTAGTGCCAGGTGGTGTGACATCTGTGTTAGCTGGTGTAAGAAACTCGGAAAATTCAATTCAAAACTACTTTATTAATCACAGAGGGAAATTTAGTGTTGTTGTAACTCATACTATTCAAGTTTCTTCAAGGAGTTCTTGTAGATGCTGATGGCTGTGGGCAGGAAGGATTTCCTGTAGCGGTTTGTGTTACAGCCAAACTGAGGAAGCCTCCGACTGACGACACTCTGTTCTTGTATGACTCTCATGAAGAGGATCCTCAGGGTTGTCTATAATGTTCTTGATTTTATAAAGAATCCTTCTTTGCATTATTATTTCAAGAGGTTTCACAGTCATCCCCAGAACAGAACCAGCCTTCTTTATCAGGTTGGTTACCCTTTGTCCCTGGCTCTAATGCTGCTACCCCAACAGAAGATGGTGGAAGAGATTACACTCTCCACAACAAACTTGTAGAAGATATGCAGCATCTTGCTGCAAACCTTGAATAACCTAAGCTTCCTCAAGAAGTGCAGTCTGCTCTGTCCCTTCTTGTAGATGGCTTTAATATTGAGTTGTCAGTGCAGCCTGTTGTCCAGATGAACTCCGAGGTATTTCAATTCCTCAAACACCTCTACTTCTTTTCCTATTATGCAAACTGTGTTTGTTGTTGTTGGCCTGTTTTCCTTTTAAATCTACAATAATCTCCTTTGCTCACATTCAAGGTAAGATTGTTTCCACACCATGCTACAAAGCAGTCCAAAGAACACGATCCTCACAGTACTGCCTGCTTTGTCCAGATGACAGTAGGTTGTTTAAACCAGGTGGATGATGGCATCTTCAACTCCAACTCCACAACCATAAGCAAACTGCAGTGGGTCCTGATACGTTCTTGTTTGCTTACTCAGATGGGCCAACACAAGTCTCTCCAGGAACTTCATGATGTGGGATGTCAGGGCAACAGGTCTATAGTCATTGCTAGAACAGTATATTTTTATTATTGATGGAGGAGAATCAGAACAATTCTAGTTTTCTTTAGTACAGTTGCCAAACTTACTCAGAGTCATAGCTTTGTTGAGCCATCTATTCCCCCAGCACTCAGTAGTGATGACTTTTTGGGGTTCTTCCTTAATAAAATTAATTATATTAAAAATAAAATCATTGGCATCCTCCCAAACATGATTACATGCTTACTCTCAGTAAGTGAGACAGTATCGGAGGGAACTGAAGAACCTCATTTGTGTTTGGACTGTTTTGATTTAGTTGAGTTTTTGAAATTCAAAATCAAAAATATTAGCCTTATCTAAACCTTCAACTTACATGTTGGACCGAAACCCAACCAAATTATTTAAGGAAGTGCTCTCTTTGGTTACTGGCCCCATTTTATATATCATAAATCTATCCTTAGTAAATGGATATTTACCACAGGAATTTAAGGTTGCTGTTATTAAACCTTTACTTAAGAAACCTTTACTTAAGAAACCTTCCCTCGATCGAGATGACTTAGTTAATTACAGAGTTGTATCTAACCTTCCTTTCTTATATAACATCCTTGAGAAAATAGTTGCAAATCAAGTCTGTGAGCATCTAAACACTAATGACCTGTTTGAAGAATTTCTGTCAGGTTTTAGAGCTCATCATTGCACTGAAACAGCACTGGCGAAGGTTACTAATGATATTCTCATGGACTTGTAACTGTTCTGGTCTTGTTAGATCTTAATGCTGCTTTTTACAAAGTCGATCATAATATTCTCTTAGAAAGGCTTGAAAATGTTGGAGGGATCAAAAGAACAGCACTAGGTTGGTTTAAATCATATTTGTCTGACAGATTCCAGTTTGTTCATGTAAATGATAAATCTTCTTCTCACACAAGGGTTAGGCTACTTGCGGAATACCACAGGGTTCTGTGTTTGGACCATTTCTTTTCACTATATGCTTCCAATTGATAAAATCATTAGACAGTGTTGGGACCCACACAGCCATTGGGTGGCGCTAACCCACATTCTAGCTCCAAAAAGGAGAAGAAGAGGACAAGAGCTTTTATAAGGCTCCCCCCCGCCAGCCTACTCTCTCTTCCGCTTGGGCTTTCGGCCAGACAGTGCCAGGAGAGACCCCAGGAAATCCTTCCTTCGCTGGCGAGGGGGGGAAGCGAGTTTCTGGGAGAAACTCACTCAAAGGACAACAAAGACTGCTGATAGATCAGGTGAATTGCAAACCACAGATGAGCTAAACTCCACTGTTCTGCCCTGAGCCCTGCGGAAGCTTTCTGAATTACAGACGCTGCCATGTGGAAGGGAGCCGCTAACAAGCTACTGGATGCCGCAAAGCCGCGTCCAGACTGAAGCCATTATATCCACTGCGACAAGGCCTAGGTGGGATGAATGCTATGCTGGAAAGCTGCGGAAAAAGGTACTGTCAGTGAAGGAAGGGTGGAGCTGATCGCTGTTTAGCCAAGCCGGAGAGGACGACACGCCGTCCCAGCTAAAGGCTGCTGCCCACGATCCAACAGCCATAAGGCCTCCCACTGCTAACCGACCGCAGCTATTGTTAGCATACCAGCTAACGTTGTTTTAGCTTTCCCCATCATCCATGGAGCAATCTGGAGAACTTTAACTATTCAATGAGGTCTGTCTGGGCAGAGGCGAGATTAGTTTAGGATAAACAACATTTAAGGGTTGTTTGTTTTCACTGTGATTCGTTACCTTGTGTAAGATGTCTTTTATGATTTCATTTATTGTTTGGGTTCAAACAGGCCGGTCAGCCTGGAGGTTTAAACAGTGATCTTCGAGGTTTCCGATTGAAAGTCTTTTTATATCCTGCAACCTGCGTTAATCAATCCAACAGTTTTCCTTTGTTTGGTGTTTATTAAAAGAACCAGAGCGGCTTTAAACAGCTCCACGTGAGTTAGCTTTTGGCTACATGCTCTAGCGAATCACATGGGCCCGCCTATGAGTGCTCAGCTTCATGAACAATAAAGAATGCCATTAATGGTATTTAAACACTAAAACTAATCTTTTAAAGGGGGGGTATTATGCAAAATGGACTTTCTGAAGCTTAATATCATGAGAACCTGTCTTTCCCTCATTAAAAACATGCCTGAAGTGTTGCTCTGACCCATTCACTCATGTTAGAGTAATCTTTGAGTCTCTTCTGGTAGTTCTCGGGTTGCTGCCTGCTCCCACCTATCCCCGCCTTTTCCACCCATCTCCTCCTGCGACCTTACGTACTCAGCCAAGAGCCTCGCCCCTGCAGAGCTCCCCTATAACTGGATTTGGATATATGACAGACTTTTAAAAGACTTAAGGTGACAATTTTTTTGGGAATGTGCTATAGAAGGGTAATATGTGCCTGAAAGAAGCATAATACCCCCCCCCCCCAAAAAAAAAAACATTTTTTGAAACCGCCTTCTTGGTAAGTCGAAATACTAAATTAGATCAACATAATTGGTGCCCCTGTGTGAGGCCGTTAGCGTCAACATAAAGTCTAAATTTAAATTAGATCAGTCACTGCGGTGACCCATCCATAAAACAGAATAAATTCTCTAAAGGTTATTGATTTCTAATTCAGCAAATGATTTAATGATACATTTCTTCCAAAGGAATGTTTCCCTTCACTTTTGCTTTGCATTGTGAATTGGTGGTTTGAAAAAACCCCAGAAGGTGCTGATTAGTCTTAAACTAATCACAATTAGTTTAAAACTAATCTAGCTTCATTCCCAAAACTCTTCAATACAAACAGCTGTCTATAAGCAAACATATTCATTCTGAACTGTGACATCATTATCAATTTATTGGTTATTGTTTCGACTTCTTTACTTATTCACTTTGTTTACTTTTGGGTGTTAGTTTAACTATTCTTCTTTTTCTTAGTGGTTTAATTGTGTGTTACTAGCTTAGTGAGTTTGTTGATTAAAGCATTTTAACTGAAAGTTGCATTCTTTTTGTAGTAACTCTTGTAATTTGGAAAACCGTTGTTATTTCACCTATATGTGTAGTAACCTGCTGTGTCATGCAGGAAATCATAAACATAAACTGAGACTTAATATTCATATTCCTGGAATCCAGGTGGTGCCCCAAACTTGGTAATTTTTACATAAAATTATTAATCTTATAATAATAATTGCCCTAAGCAATCATTCATATTTATTCATAGCCAAATCCTACCTATCTGTGGCACAAAAACAGCATGGGATAAATATCCACAGTTATGTTGATGACACACAACTATACATAAATCCTGATTAATCCAATCAGTTAGGTAGATTACAGGCATGTCTTGTCAGACATGCCTGTAATCTCAAGACATCTAAACTTTCTGCTTTTAAATTCTGACAAGACAGAAGTTATCGTCTTTGGTCCAGAAGCTCTGAAAAAGAAACTGCTTAGTCAATAACTTCATCTGGATGACATTAAATTGGCCTCCAGTTATAATGTAAAGAACATCTGTGTTATTTTTGACCAAGATATGAAATTCAAATCCCATATTAAACAGGTTTCTAGGATTTCCTTCTTTCACCTCAGGAATATTGCTAAAATTCAAAATATCTTGTCCAGGAGTGATGCTGAGAAACTTGTCCATGCATTTGATACTTCAAGGCTGGACTACTGTAATTCTGTACGACCAGGACGTCCACAAAATGCAGTTAAAAGCCTTCAGTTGATCCAAAATGCTGCAGCAAGAGTTCTGATGAGTATTAAAAAGATAGATCACATTTCTCGTGTTTTAGCTTTCCTTCATTGGCTCCCTGTTAAATCCAGAACAGAATTTAAGATCATCCTTCTTACATTTAAAGCCTTTAATAATCAAGCTCAATCATACATCAGAGATCTAATTGTTCCTTATGTTCCCAACATAGCCCTTCGCTCTCAGACTGCAGGTTTACTTGTAGTTTATAGGATTTTTAAAAGTAGAATGGGAGGCGGATCTTTTAGTTATCATGCTCCTCTCCTGTGGAACCAGCTCCCAGTTTTAGTCCCCGAGGCAGACACCCTGTCTACTTTTAATGCCAGGCTTAAAACTTTCCTTTTTGATAAAGCTTATAGTTAATAACAGATTGATGTTAGCCAGTTGTTGGATCAGCGGTGGAGTACAAGAGGGGGTAGTAGCCAACAGCAGTCTCCCTGGCTCGGCCTCTCTAATGTCTCATTTTAACGGGCTGGGTTATCCTGAGCTATCTCTGTAGTTATGCTGCTATAGGCTTAGACTGTTGGAGGAAAGATGACTACTTTCTTCACTTTGCTACTTTTCCCTTCTTCTACTTTCCAGTTGGGGACTTGTAACTGTTCTGGTCTTGTTAGATCTCAATGCTGCTTTTTACACAGTCGATCATAATATTCTCTTAGAAAGGCTTGAACATGTTGCAGGGATCAAAAGAACAGCACTAGGTTGGTTTAAATCATATTTGTCCGAAAGATTCCAGTTTGTTAATGTAAATGATAAATCTTCTTCACACCCAAGGGTTACTGGTGGAGTACCACAGGGTTCTGTGCTTGGACCAGTTCTTTTCACTACATATATATGCTTCATATTGGTAAAATCATTAGACAGGATAGGATAAATATCCACAGTTATGTCGATGACACACAACTTTCCCAAAATCCTGATTAAGCCAATCAGTTAGGTAGATTACAGGCATGTTTGGTCTGACATTGGAGGGCGTAGTGGAGGCACCAGCTCCTGCAGATTCTTTAGTCTCAGTGGAGAAAGCATCCACAGTTCAGATTACCTTGAACAGGTTCCTGCTCCTGGTCCATAGACTCTCCTGCACCTCCAGATCCAGAAATATCCTATCCAGATCACTGTTTAATAAACTTCTTAAATCTTTGTCTCTTGAGAGCTTTGTATCCATTTCTTTCTTTTTTTTCCTTTGTACATTTTTGCTGCATATTAAAAGGACGTTGATGAAAGTAATCTCATGGTAAAACAGGTTTTCATTATGTGTTTAGGCAGAGATAAATTAGTTAAGATAGAACTACCTAGATATCCTAGAGTTCATGTTGCTGGTTTTATGTGTGTTTGAACTGTTATGCCAACTGTTTCTTTGAAGAGTTGCTGATTACATAGTTAGATCATATTTGCTGGGTTTAAATGGTTAGGTCCAAAGCAGAGTACTGAGTTTATTTGTACAGCTAAGAAAATTGATAACAGTGTTGAAACCCACACATTGGGCCTGCTTTGGCTGTCTTTACTCTCTCCCTCTCCAGCTTGCATATCCAAAATGTATTAGTGGCTACTAAATCCCAAGACAGAATGTATTTGTAAACACCTGAATCCAAACACATATGTGCGTGCGTGTGTGTGTGAGCACATGGAAAAAGTGCAAAGGAGAGCACTGAACATATAAGGGATCACCACCCAGTCATTGGGTTAGGTATGTGGATGACACCTGGGTCAAAATCCAAGCCAAGGAAGTTGAAGCCTTTACTGAACATATCAACGTGGTAGATCACAACATCAAGTTTACTCGAAAAGACGCTAAAGAAGACAAGCTACCCTTTCTGCACTGCCTGGTACACATGGAAGGAGAGGGCAGCCTTACCACAGAAGTCTTTAAGAAACCAACACAGACCAATATCTACTTTTTGACTCACACCACCCACTGGAACATAAACTATCGGTCATCAGCACACTGCAACATAGAGCTGAACATGTCCCCACAAATAGAGAAGGAAAGGACAAAGAACACAAATGTATAAAGAGGGCACTTCCAACTTGTGGATACCCTAATTTGGCATATGTCAAAGCATCAGAAATTTCAAGGAAACAGTCAACTCAGGCCAGTGTAGGGGAGGAGCAGAGGAGACGGAAAAACATAGTTATCTGATATGTGGCAGGAGTCTCTGAGAAACTAAGAAGGATATTTTCCAAACATAACATCCCAGTGCATTTTAAATCTGGCAACACTCTCAGGCAAACCCTGGTTCATCCTAAGGACAAAACACCCAAACACAAGCTGTGTGTGTGGTATATGCAGTCCAGTGCAGTGAGGAATGTTCAGAACTGTACATTGGAGAAACGAAACAGCAATTACACAAAGGATCGCTTAACACAGAAGAGCAAACTCATCAAGCCAAGACTCAGTACTCCATCTACATCTAAAGGACAAAGGACACTCTTTTGAAGACAATAATGTACACGTTTTAGATAGAGAGGACAGATGGTTTGATGGAGGAGTGAAAGAAGCCCTCTATGTAAAACATATGAAACCAACCTTGAACATAGGAAGTGGTTTGAGATTCCCCCTTTCAAATGCATACAAAGCAGCCTTGAGTTGCCTACCTAAGAAGTTTCATCAAAACTCACACATTGAGGTATGTGACGAAAACAGAGCATAGTTACATAACGTGGGTCGTTTCACCGTTAACGACTCTTATATAACCAAGACTGCTTAGTGCTTAGAAGCTTACGCAACTCTGATAGCCTTGTTAGCTATATAGATAGCCCCATTCGTGAGCCTTAACCTTAGACTTAT
This sequence comes from Valencia hispanica, assembly GCA_963556495.2. NCBI lineage: Eukaryota > Metazoa > Chordata > Actinopteri > Cyprinodontiformes > Valenciidae > Valencia > Valencia hispanica. The sequence continues at coordinate 4,557,511 of OY747701.1, read as the reverse complement.
AAATCTGATACTCCCAATCCAGTTTTCAGAAGCCTCTTGGATGCGAGACGAAACATATTCAAGACAACAAGAGAAGTCCAGTTGCCTTCATTTAAACTCTCAAGAAAACTTCATGCATGCGTTGTAAATGCACCTGCTCCATCCAGACGCCGTATTCCAGAGTCAGACTTATTAAAGCTGCAGCCTGTTCAGAACAAGGCTCCTCGCTTAGCCCTAAAATGTCCATATTCTACTAATGTTGAAATGCACTGCACTTTATCATGGCCTGTATTAAATGTCAAGTTGCAGTACATTCTACTTATTTTCATAAAAGAAATATTCTAATAAGGATCATTTTACAGAGTTAATTTACTCTGATCAAATGCACACCCATTGTAGTAGATATGCTTGTGATACTAACTTAATGGTAAAACATGCTAACACAAACGTCCTGCAAAGATCTGCTGTCTACAGACCATCTCAGGAATGGAATAATATATCCAAAAAAATTAGAGAACAAAAAGGAATGTATTCTTTAAAAAAATAATTAAAATCTAATTTTAGCTTTGGATCTACCTACATTTTTTAAGTTTTATTGAAGGTTGTAAATGTACAAGTTCATTGCATTTGGCTTGTTAATGTAATCTGAAATGTATGAAATTGGTTTGTAAAATGTCATATATATAGATATTGAAGAGATAGAAATTCAGTTAATGTTGTATGAGGGTTTAATTTTGTAGTGCATGTGGAAACATTTAGAAACAGTGAACAATCAAGAGGAATGTGGTACATCCTGTGTGCCTTGTGTGAAGAAGCTGTGACCATTCTGTGAACGAAGATCTATGTGAGAGGAGTTTCCTTTTTTAACTCTTGTTTCAAATAAAAACCTTATGCTGAGATAAAGCTGTGCTCAGTTACTAGAACTGATTCCAGTGAACGATGTCTCACTGTTAAAATATATAATTGTTGTTTGTTGTTCTTATTGCTCCTTTTTTCAAAAATGAACGAGCACGCGGGAAGGTGAAATGAGAGCTGAGAGAGCCCAGGGTCATAAATTAAATGTGTGTCTGTTCCTTTAAAATAGGCTTTAAATTAGAGTGAAAACACCTTCTCAACAAAATGGTGACCCCGACGTGATTTCTAGAGGAGCAAAGGAAAACTTGAGTTTGGAAATTGTTGTGATCAACAGATACTGGAGAGCGGAGGACGGAAGTGACCCAGGTCTGAAGTTATTTGGTAAGCGCTGACACACGAGGCGCAAAATTGACGAATCTAAACGTATGTTCTGTCTGTAGTTCTCCAGTAAATGTTGATTTCTGTTTCTGCTGAGTTAAATAGACGCCGACCGGGTCGGTGAACTCAGGGTGTGGCCGGCCCTAAGGTAAGCTAGGTAGCTTCTTGCTGAAAGCCTGCGTGTTTGGAACCGTAGGAAGGCTGAGTGGGATCAGCTCGTGGATTGAGAAACCACGGAATGTCAAAAAAAAGAAAACGCAGAGATCAGAGAGCGATTTCAACCCTGGCATTTCTTGTTCCTTTGAGCAGGATCCCAAATCTGACTGGATCTCCGGGAGGAGCCACAGGCTACTGAGCCCGTGCGTGGCCTGGTCTAGGACCAGCTGGATCCTGGAGACCTCCAGCTCAACGTGGAGGCCGGAAGATCGCAGAGTTCCTCCCGGAGCAACAGTTGGATGGGGTATTCCTTCACAGGGACAACAGCCAGTGAGTAAAAAATTTGTTGCGTGAAAGAATAAAAAATAAGAGAGAAGAAATAACTAGGTCCGGGACCTTTGTAATGCAAGTTTGTGTTTTGCAAATAAAGATCGGGGATCTTTGCGTGATGATCCGGGATCTCACAATGAATATCCATGTTAAAGGAGTTGGACTCCGAAAGCGCGCAGAGGTCTGGGATCTCAATTAGAAATAGGCCTAATGATAAATAATATCTAAATAATAATACTAGTAATGAAAAAGCATGATAATTAATACATAAAGATATTAATGTGTGATAAACCGGTTGTGTGACTGTGTGTGTGTGAATGAATGGAGATTTCTTCCTTTTGAAACAGCTGTAGGCTGAAAGCAGTCTCACGGTTAGAAAATTGAGTAAATAACACTGCGATAAGATAAATAGATCAGATCAAAGAGAAACAAAAGCTGAATTTACTTCATTAACATGAGAATGATGAATATTTAAAAATGAAAAATAAAAACAGCAAAATGTAACTTATCGAAATATGGGGGAAAAATAGCAAAGCAGATTTAAAGGAGATGCAAAATTTATGTAAGAGAAAAGACAATACAACATTTCTTTAAAATAAATAAAGATTATGAATTTGAAGGACGATTGACTGAGTAATTTCGCGCACTTCTTGCGATATAAAATAAAATTAAAAAGATCAAAATTGAAGAATTAGACATTTGGCGTCTCAAATAAAGGAATTCCTCAGAAAGGAGTAAAGAAGAGAAAAAAGGAAGGGTTCATTTGTGAAGCTGATGTGTTTCTTAGCACCTGGGAGGATGAAAAATGTTTTAAACTTTTTCTCCTTAAGTTCCGCCGAAAGAAAAATAAAATAAAAGAGAAAACTCACTTCCATATTTTAAAAAAATCCTATCAAGAGTAAGGTCAACTTTACTGTGATCTAAATGAATTATCTCAAACAAGCGACCCCCTTACCCTCAAGGAAGGGCCGTTCTGATAATAAACGAGACCCCCCCTCTGTCCCTCAACAATGGGTCATTAGTTTTTCTCTTAATAAACAAACCAACTGTGATGGGTTGCGACAGAAACCGGTAAAATGGACGTCCTGAGAAAGACTTGTTTGAAACCAGATTGATCATGCGTTTCAAAATTGTTAAAGGTTATCCAACTGCCGGAAGGCAGATGGAAAGGAACACACATCCCCGCTAGCTGATAATGAGGGGGATGTTTTAGCTGCGTGCAGCTCGTTCAATACAAAAGGTTGGGATTTCTTGAGTGCAGCGGCAACTTTTACTCTATAATAATAATAATAAAAAACTTAGCTAATATTTTTAATGATATTCATGGGATGTCTGTGAGATCTCTCATATATTATAAAAGAAATGGTTTAACAATGACGGATTATGAGCAGAGTGATTTTATTTTGAAATACAGGCGGATGTCTACAGGACCTGTGGGGTAGCAGCTGGGTGGCTACGTGAATTTATTCTTTGTAACAAGCGGCAGCTTTAGATGCTTGCTTCTAACATTTTAAGGAAAGGAAAGGAAAGGAAAGGAAAGGAAAGGAAAGGAAAAATCTTGTAATGCGCTGGGTTAGAGACTGAAAAAAAGAAGAAATGTTCGTTACGGGATTACCGTAGTAAAGAATGTAGTAACGCACTCTGCAATTCAACTTTAGTTACCGTAGCACACTGAGTATAAGCGCACTTCAATATTTACACTCAATGGAGTTGTTGCTAATGGGACAAAATTAAGGGTCTGATTAAGCAAGAAAGATGTCTGGACCTACACCTGAGATTGGGAGAAGTGGCCGGCCCGCGCCCCAATCTCAGTTGAGAATGGTTACCACGTTTCTGGGCATCTAGCAACAGACTCTTTCACATATAATCATAATAATAAGCTAATTTGTACAATCTTTATGAAGGAGCAGATAAGCAGAGAGCAAGGAATAGAGATGTGATGTTTTGTTATGGAAATATCAGTTGCTGATTATCTCATTGACAAAATGGTAGGAAGTAAGTGAAGCCAGATGGAGAGGAAAAAAAATTAGGAATTTTGTTTTCCACTAAAAATGAGATTGAGTTGTTAGAAAAATGAAATAAAAATAATAGATTTTGCTACAGTTAAAATCTGTTGTGTTAATCATATTATCTCGAGAATTTTTTCTAATTTGTTAGGAAGAGATTTCCTATTTCACTTGAAGTTGGGCATGTTCTCTGTAGGGGATAAATTAATAATCCAAATTTTAGATTTCATAAAATTCTTGAAACGGAAAAGCTACCACAGAATTGTTCTACTTGGAAATAGAAAAATAAAAGTTTTAACTTTGGTTTGTATTCAGATGAAGATAAATACTCATATTATTGCTAACAGAAGATCCAAATTGAACTTTGCCTGTTTTTGGCATTTGGTAGTGATGTGCGGATTGATACTAAAATATCGATACCTCCAATACCAGCTTTGTATGTTCTAGAATCGATGTTCTTATAAAAATATTGATATTTCAGTCATTTGGAGCAAATATGTAGTTTATTGGAAATAGAAATACAGAGTAAAGTAACCACAATTACCCTAGTTTATCTGAATAATGCCCACTAAATGTTTATTGTTTTATGTTGAGATGTTCAGGTAGGCGTTTTAAGACACACATGCTCAGATGCTGTCAATAAATATGTAAGTTGGCTCTTTTCTTGTATGATAATTCTTCATCAATAAACAAGAAGAACCAGTTATATGTCTTGCATTCAGTATGAAGTGACACTTTTAAGTACACTACTTGTTACTTTAATTTCCCAAACAGTAATATTTGAGCACGATCAAGGAACGATCAAGAGTCAGCACACAGCTTCAATTAATACAGCTAGAAACTACTGATCAGGTTCGTAACCTAGGTGTAGTAATGGACTCAGACCTGAACCTCCAGGGTCACATAAAGGCAATAACAAGGTCAGCGTTCTATCACCTGAAGAACATTTCTAGGATTAAAGGACTGATTTTGCAACACGACCTAGAAAAACTCATCCATGCGTTTATCTTTAGTCGGATTGATTACTGCAACAGCATCTTGACAGGTCTGCCTAAAAAGTCAATCAGACAGCTGCAGCTGATCCAGAACGCTGCCGCTCGCGTCCTCACTAGAACCAGGAAAGTAGAGCACATCACCCCCGTTCTAAAGTCCTTACACTGGCTCCCTGTAGCTCAGAGAATAGACTTTAAAATACTTTTACTAGTTTATAAATCATTACATGGCTTAGCACCAAAATATGTTGAAGACCTGTTGTCATGGTACCAACCACCAAGACCACTCAGGTCCTCCAACTCTAGCCTACTAAA